>OZ029920.1:7120320-7725684 GCA_964023275.1 Norana najaformis
TGTAGAAATAATAATAACATGCATACATAAACTCAGTAAACTACTGAAACTTTTACAAATAGCGCAAACCATTGCATGTTCTCAAAGACTTCTTCAGCTTTACAAAAAAACTTTGAGATCATTGTATCTAATCTAATCTGATCTAGTCTAATGACTTCTATAGCGTCATCATGATGCTCAAGGCATTAATCGATGGTCGCTTCAAGTCAAATCGCAATAAAAAATGATATACCGTTGGAGAAGCCGGGTCGAATTCCGATGGGTCCGGAAAACCAGAAGCCAGGCTCCGGTGGGTAAGCGAGTTGAAAGAGTTGTGTGTTTTGCTTAGACCTGAATGACATTACCGAAACGTTTTATATTTTCTAAGCGTTCTTTAAAACAAGAAAACCACAAGAACAGCCACTGAATGTGCGAAAGTTGTAGAATAATCTGAAACAGGAAAAAAACAGATTTGGCCTCATTAACTGCTATAGAAGTTAATTGTAAATCATATTTGTTTTTTGTTCTTTTCTTTAAAGAATGCATTAGAATTGTGACAGTTTTATATGTCATTAAATGTGTTGCATTTCAGAGGAAAATTCGACTCATTCACCGAATCTTGACAAGCTAATAGTCCGCGGAATAGCTGAGCTCGAAAGTAAAATATATGTGATTTTCCAAGAGAAGAAATTCATCCGTGTCATTGTTGATCTGGACAACTTTGAGAAGGAGAGAGATATCTGCTTAAACATGGTGGAAGATCCGTGGGGCTTAGAGCCATGCGCTGAGAAACTGTGTTTGTACGTCGCCGACCGAGACCCAAATAATTGTATTTGGAAGGTGAATATCCAGAACGACGAGACTGAGAAATGGTTGCGCAATTTGAGGAAGCCCCACAAGTTCTCGGTGATAACAAGGGGACGAGTAGCTATTCCTAAATGGCCATTGAGCATAGATATCCGGGCATCGGACGGGTCTCTTGAGCAGACTATTGACTTGCCTCAAGACATGTTGGAACCTTATAGTGTACTGCAGACCAGAGACGAGAATTTCATAGTAGCCCATGGTCACCAAAAGAGCAAAAGGCAAAGGGTGTGTGAACTGCAGAAACAGGACAGCGAATGGCAGATCAATTGGTCATACCCCGAAGACAGCGTAGATAAGATCAATAACATAGATATTCTGGCCATGGATTATTCTGGCAGAATCTTTGTGTTGGATCAGAACAGTCATAGAATCCTAGTGCTAAATGACAGAGGTAAGAAACTGGCTGAAATCAACACTGAGGATTTTCCGTATCGACAATGCTTCGCACAAGATCGCGAGCGACTCCTTGTTGGTCATCACGGAGCTATTTCTGTATACATGTTTGATTGTAAGTTTGACATTTCTCATTTTTTTCCTGATTTTGTTGACTTCTTGGAATCTCTTATGCGTTTTAATTGTTATCTGGATATTGATGATGTCAGCTGTGATCTGTAGTTGGCACTCTGTTGGCTGGGTTCTACGTTTTATGGGAGCCCGCTACAGGTGACTAACTATCAAGTTGCCTGAACATTTTTGGTTGCACATGACATGTTGTTCTTAATAAACACCTCACTTAAGTAGCCTAATATAGTACCAGTTAAGTACCTCTCAAAACTCACTTAGGCTAGTGAACCCAGCGCTTTTGAGAGGTACTTAAAGGGTACTATATTTAGTGTCTATGTACATACAGTGTGCCTACATTCAATATACTTAATATGGTATCTAGGATAGACAGACAGGTTGTAGTATTAATATTTCTGCATTTAATAAGCGCCACTAGCTAATGACTAAGCATCAGTCGATGGCGCTTAGCAATTATGAGTGAAGGTTTTGCTCAAGGTCACTAAACACGAACCGTCTAAGGTTGTAGTGGCTAGTCTTGGTGCACTTAAGCTACTAAGAATCTGATCACTGCTGTGCTGGTACATGTATCTCTTTTGCACACTGTACTAAGTTATCAAAGGAATACAATAAGCAAACCGTTTGCTCAGTACTGAGATGCAGCTCAACAAGGAGAAAATAGATTGCCATTAACTTTTTTGCACCTAATTGTTAATCATATTTGTTGTTTGTTCTTTTCTTTGAAGGATGCATTAGAGTTGTAACTTGGTTCAATTGTCTAAGTACTATGATGCACTGCAATAATATCATTTGAATTATTACTGCTCCAACATTTCTTTCAGGCTTTAATTGGATTTTCTTTTCTTTTACAGTAGAACTTGGTGAGATAAAGCCCCATCGTCTGCATAAATTTGTCTGCGATAGGTTGGATTCTACTACATGTTTGTGTTACATCAATAAATTTGTATAGCATTATGAATGACCTTTCTTTCCGTGGATGTTATTTGTAACCTGACTTAATTTCGACAACAAGATTGACGTGTTTTCTTAAGCGCCATCAAAACGACATATCAGTCAGTGCAAGTGTGAATGATCATGGTACGAATATTTAGTTAATGGCCAAACTGAGATCAAACAGTTACAAGTTCTCCAACAGGCGAAACCTCCGAAAAGCTATAATACTCAACTGTTGAGAAAAGGGGCAGTTACTTCCTGTCTCAGAAGGCAAAGAATGCTTCTTAAGCTGCACTGAGTGACTTTTATTAAGATTGTGAATTTTCGCTTTAACTTTAACTCTCCGACATCTTGAATAGGAAATTTTACATATTAATTCATCTTCGTGCTGTTGGGTGATGATTGTGTGATACGATGGCCGATTGTTTGGGTGGTCGCCCTGTAGCCCGAACAGTACTGGTTCGTGTCTCACTTTGGACGCCATGTAAGGCCCTCAAGCCATAGTCATTCAAGCCCAGTTGCTCAGAATCATTGGTCGACTTTTGGTCAGTAGACATTTTTTTCGTAAATTAATTAGAGAAATAACAGCAAAAATAATTACTATTATTGTAAAATATTTGCAGATTTTCGTACGATGACAATGCGAAGACAAGAAAATTGGGTAATTATGGCCAATACTCTATGTTATTTTCTCAGCGCTAGATAAGCGAATAGATCTTCTCCGCATAAATATTTTCTTTTAATTAGCTACTCCATAATAATTTTGAAAATACAAGCTTACGATATGTATCTGCATATTATTAAGGCTCCGAAAGGGTAAGCCTGTTTCCTTTTATTTCGCATGTGTCTTGATGCTGTGTAGTTTTCAAGTGAGTTTTTTGTCAATACCTGGTAAGATCAGCAAAGACTAATAACCCCAAAAGTCAGCTAATCTTCGTTCTAATCACTGTGGTGTAATACAAGGTAATATAATCTCATTTAATTCTATAATAAAGTGAAGTAGTGTAACGTACTTGTAATGCATTGTAGTATATTGTAGTATAGTGTAGTGCCTTGTATTATATTGCATCGCAACGTAGTGTAGCGTAACGTAGCAGTGTACTGGATTTTAGTGTAGTCTATTGTAGTGTTGCATAGTGCAGTATAGTGTAGTATAGTGAAGTGGTGTAGTATAGTATAATGTAGTGTATTAGTAATAGTGTAGTAATGTAGTGTAGTAGTGAAGTGTGTAGTAGTATAGTGTAGTAAAGTGTATTGTAGTAGAGTAGTGTTTGTAGTGGTGTAGTAGGGTATATGTAGTGTAGTAGTGTAATGTAGTGGTGTAATAGTGTAGTGTAGTATTATAGTGTAGTATTGTAGTGCAGTATAGTGTAATGTAAACTGAACACTTTATAGTCCTTTCGGGTGCCCCTCGATTGTGCTTTTCTCCATTTTAAATTATTTAAAGTTCATTAAAAACAAGTTTTTCTGCAGGCAAATATTACTCAGTGAGCCAACGGAGTTCCATCCGTGTTTGATATATGATACAACGTATGGTATCAAGTCTTTATAAAAATATTCAAGACATCATATTTTTGTTTGCTGTAGCCAATGCTTTTAACGTTTTTACAATATCAAGTCATATCGCAAATATATGTCGTCTAAATATTAGAAGATACGAAAGATAATACACTTAATTGAGTCGACATAGATTAATATACAAGATAATTCATTATTTTAGCTCAAAATCCGAATTTTCAGTGGCGCAAAGGTTTCTCTATCCAGCAGGAAATCGGCGAACATGTAGTCAGTGGCATCACGGAGTTGAAAAGAAAGTTCTATGTTGTATTACAAGATCAGCCGTCAATACATGTGTTTGAGGGTGGGAATGCGTTCAAAGAAATTAAAATCATACCCGTAAAAGAGCTGTCCGATCCATGGTTCATTGACGCCTGCCCTCTTAACAACTGTCTATATGTGACCGACAGAAGCCGCGGTTGTGTTCTGAAGGTCTCTCGTTTGGACGAAGTGGTTGAAACTGTTATCTGGAAACCCACACTTGGCGAACCACACAAGCTAGCAGTCATTTCAAGAGGACGTGTTCTGATTCCAACGTGGCCAGCGACGCTGGAGGTCTACAGCAGCGAAGGCAATCTCGAGGACTCAGTTCCTCTACCGCAAAAGTTGAGAGAACCATGCCACGCCGTTGAAGCTGAAAACGGAAGTTACATTTTGGGCCACGGCGATAAGAAGAGTGACCTACACAGAGTATGCAAAGTCAAATGGAGCCGAAAAGTAGGTTGCGTTGTCGTTTGGAAATACGGAGATCAGCGAGGTAACAAAGAGTTTCAGCTGAACCGTCCCCGGAACATCGCAATCGGTAAAAATGGCCAAGTTTTCGTAACAGATGAAGGAAACAAAAGATTAGTCCTTCTGGACAAAAATGGTATCTTCCAGAGCATTGAAGGGACCACTGTCACTCCTGGACGTTTGTTTTACTCGAAGACCACTGGAAGTCTTCTGGTTGGGTACCAGGGATCCATCAGCCAAATATTCTGTCGACGAACAGTAAGACATGAATTAATTTCATTTTATAGTTTTACTCGTTAGGATTAAATAGCCAGTTGGCCTAAAATATAAGCAAACGAAATGAAACATACACAGGTTAGATGGAAGTTTTTACATGTTACAATTTCTTGAATATCGCAATGAAATTTTCAGAAATACATGTCATGCTTCCATCTATAGTATATCTAGACCATTGTTATCAAGTTTTAAAAGCGAGGTATCTAATCTAATCTGATGACTTCTATAGTGCCATTATCATAATGGCCAAGGCATTAATCGATGGACTCTTTAAGTGATTTCGTAATCAAAATCATAATCCATTGGAGAAGCCAGGTAGAATTCCTATATTGTGGCCAATAGGTTGACATATATTTTATCTCAGGCCAAAATCGCAAATTAGAGATCATTAGTTTAATACTTGTAACTGCAATCAAAAATAGCATTTCTTCAAGATAAATTCTTCAAATACATTCCCGACCTCACAACACAAAACCACAGTCAGATGATTTCCAGCGATGACGGAATCGACTCCTCCCTGGTGCAAATGCATTGCTTACTATTATCCTCCTCAGGCATTCAATTTGGCTAGAAACTTTAATAAGTTTAGAACTCTGAATTAACATGATGAGAGATTGAAGAACATTGAACAGTAATGGCTATAAGACTCTTTTATTTAATCTAAAGTCTTCTATATCGCCATTATCATAATGCCTACGGCATCAGTCGATGGTCGTCAAAATCGCAATCCAAAATCATAATCCATTGGAGAAGCCGAGTCGAATTCCAATAGATTAGGGAAACCAGAAGCTAGGCTACGCAACTGTGGGTAAGCAAGTTAAAACAGATAAGACGTAACCTTTGAAGAGGCAATGTTAATAAGATGTGGTTTTGCTCATTGCTTGTATTTTTGTGCCGAGCCTTAATTTTAGTAAGCACAGCTTTTCTACTTTTAGTATTTGTTTTCAGATTGTCTGATATGTAGTCCTTGGACTTCAGCTGGATGTTTGAAAAGTGCAACCGATGTATATATAGGTCAAGAGGTAATTCATCGTTCACGAAGATCTAAATGTTCAGGTGACAGTTCTTCGTCTGCTTTCAGCTTCGTCTGCATTAATGAAACTGCAGCATATCGTGCAACACATTTAGTGATTCTCATGTAGGTACACACAACAAGCAACGCCGTTGCCTATGTTGCCTTCGCCTCTTATTCCACAGTCACTACAGTGGACTAAACAAGTTGAAAGAAACCTGCAATGAAGACTGCTTGTTTTCATATTTATAAAAAATATTGTACAATTGAGTATATTTCGATGGGTGTCTAGTTCTAATTTAACTGAGTTTACACAGAATTTTAAATCCATTTCAAATGAGATTCATAAGTATCAGTGCACTTGCACAATAATATGAACTGTTATATGCAACTTTACGTTAGTTAGATATTTGGTTATGTAAGCATTAATATCGTGCCTTCAAAAGATTTATTAAACAAAGCAGATTGCTCACAGAAGTATTACCAAGGTAATAGGCAGCAGGGTAATACAACCCAAGATTCTTATTAGCGAAGAAACTTAGGATAGTTTTAAAGTTCTGTTTAGTCTGGAGTGGCTGTAGTGTCCGCCGCTTGCCCTGTCTTCAGGAAAGAGGGAAAGCGGATGAGAACTCACACTGAGAGCCCCTTAAATACAGCATAACGAATCGTGACGTTTGGTATTTTACCGAGAGACTCGTGTCTTCCTGAACTTGAAGTATATTTTGCACAACATCTTTGTAAGGTTATTTCCTATGCATTGGAAACAAAGACACTGACTTTTGCAACTGATATTTTCCCATAATGTTTTGGCTGAGCTTTCTTATTTTTTATTTTTCTGCAAAGGTTACATGCAAATTATTACAAAAGTAAATGACAAAAACTGCCATAGAAAACTTGAACTAACTAACTATATATATATATATCTGCAGATGAAGTGTGCATTTTATAAAAAACAATTTTTTAAAATGAAAATCTTGCAGATTAATTTGACTTTGTTGTTACACATTTTATTGGCTTGCATATGTTAATTTATTGTATTTTTATTATGCTGTATTTGTCAATTTTATAACGCCTTGTGCAAAATACACTCTTGCCGAAATTAGAACAAAATATTAAGTTATTTTATTAGAAGTTGTATTTCAATTTAATGTAGAAAATCATCTCTGCACCTGCGAGCTCGACTAATAACAGACTCCAGCCCCAAGCATCACCCACCGTAGCTGCCACGCTGTCTCTCTGCCTGACTCTTGGATCTTGACCCGGAACCGAACCCTTTTGCCTATCGATTTTGTTTTGACTGAGCGCCTGTGAATAAGCTGGTCTTCGCGGCGCGGCTTTCGTTGGGCGCTGTAGAAATCTTGGGATTACGATTACGATATTGCAGTATTGTATCTGCAATAATGCAGTTCACATTCAGTGCATTTTTCATTCAATTTTATGATTATTTATTATTTATGTTTATTGTTTATGATTATTTATGATTTTTATAATTATTTAAAATGTTCATTTCAATTGATTTTCAACGAAATTTGTGACAATATCTTTGTTAATTTTGGTATAAAAGTGTATGATAAAGTGAGAAATGAAGAATATTTTTGATTTCTAACAAATTCTGATAAGTTCCACATTTAACAAACTCTTGAAGTTATTTATATTTTGAAGTTTTTTGAAGTTATCATCAAACTTTATTGATAATAATCGGTGGTATTTCATGAACATTGTTTTGATAATTTTATTCGGTAACATAAAATGAAGCAAAGTGACTAGGTCGAAAAATCCATCGTCTGAGACTCAAAGCAAACCGAAAAAGATGGCGCTTCTAACTTTCCAAACAACGCTGGCACCGACTTACCGATCCCAAAGGGATGACGAGCTGGGTTGGCCTACACTGGCTGGCCTTCAAGTATTAACTGCGCTCGGCTTTTGTTCACTTCATTGTACTTACCAGCCACGTATCCATATCACCAACCCGCGATTGTGAAAGTTCGTTACTTGTGAAACAATTCGGAGTGAACACGCAATACCGACGCCATTTTTAGATTACGTTTCACTAACAAGAACGTACACTTATGCGTAGTAAAGTGCTTTAATTAACCGAATCACGTGATTTTATCTTCCTACTAACAAATTGCTTATTTGCAAATGGCACCGTCTCGAAGCAAGTGGAATGTATAGGTTATAACCGTTGTTGTATTTGGAGTTATTATGGTAACAACACGTAAAGTAAGGTAGGCGTAAGCTCAGGTAAGATGAATTTAGGCCAAGGCAAGATAGGGAAAGGTAAGGGTAGATAAGGAAAGATAAGGCGAAGTAAGGTTAGGTAAATTAAGGTAGACCTAAGCTTAGGCTAGGTTAACTTACGCAAAGCAAAGTAAGGTAATGTAAGGTAATGTTAGGCAAAGTATGGTAGGACTTAGCTAAGGTTAACTTACCCAAAGAAAGAAAAACAAGGTAAGGTGACGTAATGTAAGCCATGGAATCATTTTATCAGTTGGCGATTAAATGTTAAGCATTGTAAATTCTGCCTAACTCATGTGAATGTCACGGTAGGCCCTATAGAAAGGCCAGAAAACAAATCTTGGCATAAGAAGAATCAAATATGATCAAAGGTTGTACATAAGGAAGGATGGCTAAATTGCTTAGATTCTTAGAACTACTTTTGAACCGTTTATATTCAACAACAGAAGCATAAAAGTGTGTCGACTTATGCCCCTCTATACATATTTGCTTATTTGTTAATAGTCTATGATTACATTGCGCATTGCAGATTATATATATGTACATACATATATTCATTCATACATATATTCATACATATATTGGCCTACACACATACCTACACATATACATACACTCATGCACACACAAACATACACACATATATACACGCATACAATCATATGTGCATTCATACAGACACACATGCATACATATCTCATACATACACATGCATACATTCATACACACATACATATAATAGAAAATACATGTACATAAGAGGCCTATATACTCGAAATTATATGTTTCAAGATGAATATGCATAAACGTGTTATGTAGAACACCCAATGGTAGCATACGTCATATGATTCATAGGCATACGCATGGCCACTTTCTGGCGGGGTCTACGTCTATGTTCAGAATGCTACATTTTCCTTTTCGTTTTTACTATGAACGCTTTACATACTCTTAAAAATCCCGGTGGAATTTCCAGCTATACGGCTCTCTCGCGGCCGCCTTAGCATATACGAAGATTGGGTCTTGTCGTTGGGCGGTGATTGCTGTTTCTTCCTGTGTGTAAGAATAACCATATTTACAAGATTATTGCTCGCAATGCGTATATATTCAAAGTAATTTTTGTTTAGGGGGTCAAGTTTCAATGTTCTAGTGTTAATCTGAATTTATTATAAATAAACGTTGGCCGAAGTTTCTGTTTGCCACGTATGCGCAGAATAGGCCGAAGCCCCTTCGGTATGTAATCTGAGCATTTAATTTATTGATTTGCATGTTACCTTTCATTTTAAAAGTACTGCAGATTTTTGCAGTCCTAAATCAATCAAAATGAAATCAACAGCATTTACACTAACACTAACAATTACAACAGTAGTATCACGGTTAAGATTAGCATTAAGATTAGCATAAACACTATATAAACATTACCATAAACACTAACAAAAAGAATATAAGTGATTGATACATTTGCAACAACAACTATTGTAATAATTTAAGAAAATAAAGCATTGTTTTCATGCCATGTGATCTAATGGGATGATATCGATAGTGTTAATGTCGGTGGTGATTTTGGTGATTGAAGTAGCAGAGCCAGGATTTTCATCAAAGATAACGAATGGTCATGTGAAAATTCAAGCTCAGCCGGGTAAAGGTACACAGCTCCTTTAAGTGGACCGATGTTTATTGTTAGTCAGGATGCCTTTGAAAGTGGAATGCATTGCGATACAATGTAACGTGATATGGGGCATTAAAATTAGTTTGAAGTTACCACCAGGGTTACCACAGAGCTATTATACAGCCATGTTTCCTTGTGATGGTCATTAAAGGCGCTATGTAATTAGCCAGATACATGTATACATATGTGCATGCATGCATACATCGTTACATACATACATATATACATCTGTCTAAACGTGCATAATTCTGGTGAAAACTAGACAACTTATGAACTGATGTTTTAACTACAGACGGTCTACTTTATGAAGTATTAATGCAACTTTGCGTAATTAATATCATTAATCAAGTGTTTACAACGACCATCTTTTCAAGAAAACGAATGGGTCCATAAGTTAATCACTTTGCGTAATTAATATCATTAATCAAGTGTTTACAACGACCATCTTTTCAAGAAAACGAATGGGTCCATAAGTTAATCACCGGTTCGTTTCTGCAATGACTTGCTTCACTTGTGTCGAAAACGAAATCCAACGATTGCGGGTTCGAGTCTGCTGAGCCGATTGCTTAAGATGCCCCTAGACAAGATGCCCGAAGATGCCCCAAGATGCCTCAAGATGCCCCAAGATGCCCCAAGATGCCCCAAGACACTTGCCTCGCGTCTTAGGTTCACAAGGATGAAGTTTTTGCAAACTTTTTTCACGAGTGTCGAGCTTTCTTTACAAATGCGCAAATGGCTAAAGTCAAATTGGTATTCGATTCTCATGACTTTCTTTGAAATTCTAATCTTTAGACACAATATTTTTATATTCTAAAAATCAGTTGATCGTTTCAAATCCAAAAATGCCTTTTATTGGGAGAGTAAGAATTTTAATAAAACTTGGTGCAGCCCCAGAATACGTCAGAGAGTTCTGCATTCCCGTCTCTAACAATCCGAGTCGATGATCGCTGCGTTCAGCGACCCGTGGGGACTTGATGGTCCCGCGCTTCCGTACAACGATGCGGGCGCATAGCTATTTCTTGTACATTGGACTGTCCTTAGGGAACAGTCTTCCAGTAAAATACTTAATAAATGCCACAGACAACTCAAGAAACATTTGCAATCTATCTTATATTTTATTGCACCTATTTAGATCTGTTAAGTAGGTTATCGCCCTGTGAGCTTCTCAGAAGACGTCATATAAATATTCAGACATACATACATGCACATACATACATACATACATATACGTACATCCGCATAAACATGCATAATGCTAGTGGCCTATGTAGCTCTGCGTACTTGCACTTCTGTGCAAGTACGCAGAGCTTGGCTTTGTCAAACCCTGCATTACACCTTTCAAGGCATTCGCAGCAAACTGTTCATTCGCAGCTGCTTCAAGCCTGCTTTTGTGTGTCATGTGATTTAGATATCTTGTTAACTTCTCCAAACGCTACAACGAGATCTGCTCTGCACCATTCCAATAGTACGACAAATATGGCCAGTCTGAACAACATTTCATCATCGACAAGCACTATGAACCCACAAGATGAAAGCCCAGGTCAGTCAAACGCCATTCCTTCCATTAACTTGTGTTGTTCTTCTGTGTTTTATCAGTCACATCTTATTTCAAGATTCCGGTGTACTGACATTGCACGCGTTATAAGTGCTTTAGATAAATAAATAAATAAATAAATAAATATCACTGGCTACATTCTACAACATTGTATTTAACGTCGTATTTCACTGGTAACATTCTACAAGGGGTTTTGCTAAGAAGCGACCATTGATTGATGCCTTGCTTGACCTAATCTATATGATCTGATTTGATATGATAGGATATGATCTAATCTAAGCTAAGAGATTCCCGGTTGTGAGAAGATAGATAGTTCCAAGTGGTGGGACTACCAATTGCGAATAAGCCCTGGCAAAAGTTGTTCCAAGAACAACATACTTACTGTTTGCAAAATTAGGACATGATGTGAAAAGTTGTCTAAATTTCTTAAGTTTCACAAGTAAAATGATCCCAACACGGTGCTTTAAATTGTAGAATGGATTTGGATAGTCATACTCAGTGCAACTGGAATTGTCCTTGCGCTCATATTGTTCCTTCTGATCTACTGTTTTTTCTGTAGTAATCAGTGAGTATTGCATTGGACTGTAACTGTTTGTTTTTTGCACGTGTCGATTTATATAGGACCTCTCATGGAACATGCTACTCAGGCCTTCCGTTTTATATTCGAGAGATATGGGCAGGGTTACATGATGTTTACTATGAAAGTAATTGTTTATAATCATTCCTCTATTACGGGCAGTGTGGGCTAGTTATGTTTTGAAACTAGTATAAGCTGCTGATGGTCGATTGTTGTTGCTGAGCCAGGGAAGTTATTGAGTAGTTTCATTCCATGAACACAACATAAATTGCTGATGGCAATAGGACCATGTAATATTACCTGTCACTGCATTCACTTGCGTGGTAAGGCATCGTATTGTATCACTATACAATACACTATAGTCATTACATTACGTTACCCTACTTGCTGTACTTTGCATAACAAATTATATAAATTAATAAGAACTACTCTATTTGTAAAAATGCGACCAACTGTTGTTTTTTTTTCAGTCGAGACTACGAGAATATTTCAGGCGAGTAAATGTTTTATTAATTTTGTTACAAGGGAATACGAATTCTGAATCGGAAGAAATCTCTACCGCTTCTTATGGCCCTTGCTCCAGCCACCAAATAACAAAATATTAACATGATAACGACGACGACAATGATTATGGTGGCGATTATAATGGTCGTGTTCTTAAGCATTATGTTGATGACGATTAATAAACAAATATGTTCGTCAGAAATGCAGATCCACAATCAAATAATAAACAAGAAAAACCAACAACTTAGACATGTCAGCCATATACAAGTGTCCCTAATCTTTTAATAAATGCACCGTCCAAAGTAAGGAAACAGCATCTGGCGATTAATAGTTAGAACCTAATTGCAATTGTAATTGTAATAAGAAATTTGCTTAGCACCGGCTCAAGAAAACTAATCACAGGCTCTCAAGGAAGTTGTGTTATTCTCTTCACAGGTCCTCGATTTCGACGTGGACTTCGGAATCTTGGAAACACTTGTTATTTTAATTCAGCAATTCAAGGCTTAGCCTCGACTCCAGTTCTAAAGGCTCAAGTAATTGAAACCGCCCGCAAAAAAGGACAGCTCACTGATGAGTTCGTCGAATTTCTAGCACCAATTAATCCAGAATACGTCAAAGTTTCCAGCTTATTAGACCCAAGGCCACTGCACGCAGCTTTTTGTGCAAAGGTAACCCGATTCGGCGACGTTCACCAGCACGACAGTCATGAATTCCTGCGTCTCTTCCTGGACCAGTTAAGACAAGAAGAGAGAACCAATGCGAACCTAAGTAAGACACTTACAGTCGTAGACAAAATCTTTGGCGGTCACTTTATGACGGTTTATACCTGCACACAATGCAGAACACCGTATCACCTTTGCGAACCATTTCTAGACATCTCCGTTCCAATATTTCGCGGAGACCCGTCAAGTTCCGATAAACCTGAAGAAGTCAACACCGGGGAAACTAAAACAGAGTTCGCATCGCCTTACCAAGAAGCCGTAAAGTCAATTATGAAACCTTTATCTGTCGGAGCACCTGATCTCCCAAAAGAATTACTAACTATTGAAGACTGCCTGCAATACTTTACAAGACGTGAAAGATTAGATCAACAATATCTTTGCAAAAGCTGCGTAAATTACCCATCATCTAAAGGCCCAGATCTTCCGGGAAACCTGCAACTCACCTCTGTGACAAAGCAAACCCTGATCTTCAATCCACCAGCGATATTGGTCATACACCTGAAGAGATTTGAAATTAAGAGTCCTAGATTTGAGAAACGCACCAACAAGATAGAATTCGAAGAACTTCTTGATATTGCGCCGTACTGCAGTTCTTGGTGCCAGCGCAACGAAGCTCGAGAAAACAACATCTGGTACTCGTTGTACGCTGTTGTGGTACACTCGGGTACTCTCGTCCGTGGTCATTATGTGGCTTATGTGAAGGAGAGAAACGAGAATAAGGCCATCGAAAAATTCCTGCAGTATAAATATTTCGATAGAGATGTGACGGAAGAGCAACTTGTGGAAATGATGACGAAGATGAATCAGATAGAAACGCCAACAGTTTCTACGAAAGGAGTCGCTAAGCAAGGTACTTGGTATTGCATGGATGATTCAAGAGTGTCTGAAGTCTGCCTTGAAGAAGTCTTGAGTAAAGAGGCGTTTCTTTTGTTTTACGAAAGAATATCACCAACTGATGATTAGAATCAGGTTTCTTCAAACAAAACCCAAAGCGCTGAACCTGGTGACATCTGTCAACTCTGGATGGGAATCGATTTGTTGGGTTCTACATGTGTGCGAGAGCCCGCCACTGGTGACTTTATACCTGAGCATTACTTGACAACTGACAAAATTTCTATTCCTAATGACATCTAACATCGTGTAGGCTAGAATAAAGAGCATCTATGATTAGTTTCTCTTGAAATGGCGCTATATAAATTCACATTTCTAATTACAATTGCAGCTCGGATCATGTCTATGCACAATCTTCTTTATTGTTTGTTGAGAATTACGTTTATGGAAGACTGAAACATTTAAGATTAGAAAAGGAAACAGCTTACCGTATTAGCAGCTGTTAATGGCGTATAGAACAATGGCTTAGTAAGAACTCCTCTTTCCTAATTGTGATTGGACTTATGACAATAGATTGACTCATAACATGGTTTTCTCCTTACCATAATTATCTATAAATAATGAGTAAGAGAGCAACAGTAAAGATTATTGCTATTGATCTCACTAACTCCATATTGCTACCACATTTTTAATTATTCAGACTATTTATTGTCTTTTCATACTTAACACCGATATTTGACATTCCATATTATAGAAAACAAGTTTACTGTGAGGTTTTGCTATAATGCACTTCATCTGCAAGTTCTTTTAAAACATGATTTCAATTTATCTCAATTATTATATTTAAGTTGTGTTTATGCCTATTAATTAGCCGATTTTACACCGGTTCTAAGCAGATCGTAAACAAAATGTGATCTATGTGTTACATCAATGTTTTCTGTAATCATGGACTTCGATATAAACTATAAGCTGTTGCAATGATTAACTGTCGATTGATTCTAAATTATCTATGCAGACTTTGTACTGTGATTGAAAGACCCTGTTGTATTGGCAACAACTCGGTCCTTTCTGAGTTATTTCTTTGGCAAGTAATGACATACAACTGAATATCTGTATTTTCGCTACATTGTTGGTGACCAACACAGTTTTATAGTCTTGTTCAATAATTTGTTAGTTATGAAGTTGAAGCAACGAATGAGCTTATATTCAATTACAGCCTGCGATAAGTTTTTTTTATTCTATAGACTATAACAAGTTGTGACAATTGAGATTTTTAGAATTGTGGAAATTCGTGAATATCTACTTGGGGCAAGTGGCCATGGAAAAGATCCGCTTCACTTGAATCACTTTTTAATTGTTGTTGCTTTGTGAACTGTTCATGCGTGACTTGGTGCTTGTGAGAAATGGAGAAGGGCGTTTTCTTTTCATACAACAGGCCGTTATTTGACATTTAAAGCTTGTTGCCCAGCTTTTCAATCTGCTTGGAAGGATTTCTGGAATGTTGGTGTCGGTTTAAGCCTCTGATATTATTATGTACTTTGAGAAAGACTATGGATTGCCTAAGAATAAAAAGAGTTACTTGACTTGTTGAAGATAAAACTAAAGACCATTTTGTCAATGATATAGTTAACAATTTCAGATTTATTGTTATTTTTTTCTTCAAGGGTTTATGGTGCATTTTAGTTAACAGAGAAATTGTTGATATTAATTTTCAGGTAGCTCTTTGTGACTAAATTTTCGAGCACCGGTAAGCGAAAATGTTGTAGTGCAACTTTGCACTAACTCGTGTCAATAAAAAGCCTCTAAAACTTTGTTTTATTCAACTCAGTGTTTTTATTTTAAATTAAGTGCCGAGTAACCTATCAGTGAATTGCAAATGAACACAACTTGACCTTAACACAGGCCGAACACTGATTTCTGTCATAAAGTTAGAGTGAAATGTGAAGCAAATGCCACAAAGAAAATCGTTCGGATAAATGCTTTCAGCTTTTGGAAACTACTCTCGATCTAGGCACAGGGCGGCTTTTCTATCCTGATTCTGCTTCTGCATCATCCCACGACCATTATCACCAACGATTTCCACCGCAACATCAAGTTGTCTGCCCGGCTTAAATCCCCGGATTCTGATCCGGCACTGGAGCTGACCAAACAACCTGTCTCGCGAGGACTTGATTTGATATAGCGCCGGTAAATAAACAAGCTGCTCTCCCAGACGCATGTTCTGTGGGGCGCTGAGAATTTTGGAGATTCGCATCTAATTAGTAACTTCTATAGCGCCGGTGTCGAATGCCTAAGGCATCAACCGATGGTGCACAACCATTTACCTATGTTGAGAAAACCATGAAGACATTTTATTTTGTTTTTTATAAGGTCCGAACGTAGTAGGAACGAAGAGATTTAAGGTTCGTCTTTCAAAACAGCTTCCTGGGTTTGACTCCGTTGAACATCTGATGAAAGTGATAGATATTTGTTGGCCTGTGCGTTCCGTTTGATTAACCTTTGGCTGTGTCCAAGTGCATGCGTTCACGTATGTTGAAGCAGCACGCACTAACTGTACATCTACTTCGGGTTAATTGCCATATATGACCTGATTTTCGTTTTGAGGGTGATTCTTTTCAGTCACAGTATGCGCGATAGTCTAGTGGTTAGCGTACAGGACTGTCAGCTCAGAGACCCTGGGTTCAAATCACCGCCAGGGCATATGAATGTTTCAAGATTTCTGTTGCACTTGTTCCACCTAGCGAACGTAACTATACTATAAGTACACTGACCTACACTGTCAGTGGGAAGATCGGACGGTCTTGGAGAGGACTGGCCACCGGCCTCATTTATCAAGGTTAAGAAAGTGAAGCCGCCAGCATTTAATCCCCATGCCTGTCTCTCTCAGGGTTAGTTTTAAGGGACTGTTCTTCCTTTAGGAACGTTGTTAAAAGTAAAGTTTTCGCTATTTAATGCTTCTAAAATTACAGAAAATATCAAAAGAAGAAATTTAGCTTAATGGGCTCTCAACTTTTTTTCTTCATTTCCATTCGTCTAGGTAAGTGTGTTTTATAGTTACCAGGCCACAAAGTGATATCATGTTCATCCCAATCCACATTAGCATAACGATCCCTAGGAAAGATTGGTTTAAACCTGCGTTTTTCGTTGTATTGTCATAACACTTACCACCGCGATGAATAGACGCAACAAAAATGTTATACATTCGTGTCTCTGCATGTGCAATGGTCCGAAAATCACAAGTCTGATACGTTAGTTGCATTTTCTGTTTGAATAAAAATAGCGATTGGGAATTTTTATACGTCATCAAAGCTTGTGATATCGATTGCATTTACTGTATCATACCTGATTGCATACACTGATCATACCAACGAGCAGAAAGCCTATGGCACGCGTTTGCAGTCTGTTTATAATCGCAGCAACTATATTTAAGGCCAATAATGATTTAAGCATATATTAGACATAGTACAAAGTTCTTATTGCTGTTGTGTGATCCTTAAAGGCCTAGCTGCGACAGGGGCAGCCTAAACAGGTATGGTCACGCTTTGCGGATCATTTTCACTATTGTTTTGCACTTTTATTTTCGTTTTTCGGTCGTTTACCTTAAAGGTATGTTATTCTAAACTTCTACTACTTACTGAACACAAAGATATGTTGCTTCTTTAAGTTTCATACTAATACTTTCTTGGAAACGTAACTGCAATCGTGAAACTCGAAATTTATAAAGTGATACTCAAAACTTAAGCGCCTTAATAAGCTTAATCGCGATCGCCTCGTCAGTTAGAGTCCATAGATACAACACTACCAGAGGAAGTACCAGAGTAGTGGAAAGATTAAGGAATCATTCATTGTTTTATACAAACAGACAGAGCACATCGCAAGTCTCATTCTGTCCCTTTTGTTTGACATCGCTGACTGGATTACTACCCGAATTGTTACTTGTGTAGTGCAGGGTTAGAGTCTTCCTTACGACGGTCAGTATGTAAAAACCAGGAATGAATGCTTCGCGCACAGTTGTTCAGTGCCATCTAAGCTTCCTCAATAATATTGTGGTGCATATAAATACACAAATAATAATTATTAACAAATCACAATTGAATCATTTTTGGGTTAACGAGGTAATGTAGTTCTATATAAGAAATCATCCTGCTCCTTCCAAATTTGCTGCAAGAAAGCTGATTTACTTTGGGCTAATATAAGCTCAAGTGTAAATTTATTAAGTTATGTGCAAGTGAATGAATTGCCAAACTTATTGATCTTTTAGGGAATTTGAAACTTCATTATACAAATGTCTGATAATAGTCTGAATTGTATCATTTTCGACAATAACTGAAATTACTGAATTAGTCCAATCGAGTTGGCAAAGGTCGATAAATCAGGAATGTCCTCAAACCAAACTTGTGTTTTATAAAAATGCCTTTAGAAGTCTAAGCATATTTTTACTCCTCTACTTAGGTCATGTCCTTCTAGTGAGGAATCTGTGTATTGCAGAATACAACTAAGTATAAACGCTAACCTATGAGTGAGAAACTTTGCTTGCTTTGCCAGACCAACGATGCTTATCAACACGATGCTTTCGTCAGATTCGAATCTGGATCAACTAAATACTTTCATGGAGAATGAGTACAGTAGGTGGTCGACAATCTGAAATTGTATACATTTTTAGCCTAACTAAGTCGAATCCTTTAGCTAAACGTTTCGAATAGTGTCTTCTTTAACTTGCAAAATTGTATTAAACAGTTTATTATGAATATATTCTCACTTGCATGGACTTTATTTCATTTCGAATAATAAATACAGCACAATCTAATAAGCTCTTATTGGTGGTTTAATTTCGCTCTGTAAAGTCTGTGTTGGCCTTTAGATCCCGACTAAAGACTTATCTCTTCCTGGACGCATTTGATCAGTAGGCTATTTCTGTGTCTTCTCGGATCTCCATCTTGTTACTTTACCGAACCCACCCTGACATTTGGCATGCCCACCGATTTGTGTAAAACAGAGTCCATTTATTCCTGCATCATTAGCGGCCTAGTGGCGCTGTAGAAGTTCTCAGATCAGATTAGCTTGGATTAGATTAGCGATCAGCTATTCACTATGTCATACAAAACAAACAAAATTGCATCGTTTTATACGTTTAGTGCTGGATTGTTTCAGTGAGTATTATTGGAGGTTGCGCATTCATTCTCACAATCATTATCTTGACGACTTATTTTGGGTTAGTACCATTGAAATACTTATGACTTTCAGCAACCACATAACTTAGGTGTGTATATAGGCCTATAACTCAAATTTACAAAGACGTTGCTATAGGGCATACCTTATGAATCGGAATTTAATACCTGCACTCAATTATGATTATAAATTTTAATTATGAGACCATTTCTACAATAAAATCCTAGGCCTATATGCAAGTTTGGTGTTCGTTTCATATAGTCTGAATAAAATTGATATATTATTAAACCATGCATTCATAATAGAAATTTTACTGCGTAAATTGAGAGTCTTCATATTGCCATCTATATACATATTAAATGGCAAGATACTGAAACATAAATCATGCTGTATTGCGATAGTTTTCTGACCCATCATACAAACTCATCGATTCTCCACCGCTTGCAATTTCTGCTTCGGCCTTTTACTCAAAACTCAAAACATTCCTCTTTCACAGATCCTGACATCCCTTCTTCTTCTATTCTCTCTCTCCTCTCCAACCCCAAACACCACCCCCTGTAGCTGCCACGCTGTCTCTCCGTCTGACTTTTGGATCTTGACCTGGAACCGAACCCTTTTGCCTATAGATTTTTTTGACTGAGCGCCTGTGAATAAGCTGGCCCCCGCGGCGCGGCTTTCATTGGACGCTGTAGATTTCTCGGAATTACGATTACGATTACGAGTAAGCCTCTGTTTATAAATGTGACATGCATGATTAATACAGTATCCTGAGTCGCTTGTTGATATAGTTGCTGCTGGAATGGAACAGGAAACGGTGGAAACATAACACAAGACGGAAACCAGAACTCACTGATGGCTTATTGGCGTACAACCGGTTGTTTTCATAATTTTAATGTATCAAAAAATTTATAAAACGCATTTTAGGCACATTTTCTTTTCCAAAAACATTTCTTTCCCAAAAATCTTATCCTGAGTCTTCCTCTTCCCCTTATCTTTTTTTTCGCTTCAATTTCAAACACCATCCACGGTAGCCTTCCGACTGTCTGACTGCCTGGATCTTGAACTTGAACCGAACCCTTTTGCCTATCGATTTTGTTTTGAATGAGCATCTGTGAATAAGCTGGTTCCCGCGACTTAGCTTTCGTTGGGCGCTGTAGAAATCTCGAGATAACAATTAAGATTACCTTTCAGAAGCGATGCTTACACTGATCTAAACAGAAGTGCCAATTAAGGTAAGCAGAGAATTTATGTTGAGCAAAATCACGCAATTTTGAAAAAAATTAAAAGGCGCCTGTGATAGGACCAGACGACGCATGCTTTCTACAAATTTGCATTTTATAAAATTGAACATTTTTACCAGTTCTTTGTGTGAATTTGATTCTAATCGTTGCTAGCTTTGAATGAGTATGTCAAAATATAATGTAATGATGTAGTATAATTCAATGCAATATAAGGTAACTATACATTCGTTTTACACCTTCTAGAAACCTCCAGAAGGCATTTCTCTTTATTGGTGTTTACTAGTGTTGCTTTAGAAAGTCGAAAGTCTCTTCTAATCATCTCTCAATAGTGTCCTTGAATTGACGCCATGTAAATGTTGTTTAAGATTAATACTATCGTTGAAGAGTAGTTTAATGTTCACTAGTTCGATCTACTAAGGCTACTCACTAGAAAAGTCAGACGTGTGACAGCATAGCTTAAAAAGATTTAACTGTAATTTAAATACAAAGAAGTAGTCTCTGTAGAAAAGGTGCTCAAGCTTGGAAAGTTCATCTTATTCAAGTATAAATCGAAATAGACTTTATTCTCACTAAAAATAATCAATGCGCATTATAATTGCAACTAAAGATTGACGCGTTAGAGACAGTGGTAGCCTCACTAAATGGAAAGATATTCACTTGTCGCAATTTAAATTTGAAATGCTATAAATACTTCAAATTCAAATGGAAAGTGAACATGGAAGGTGTAACAATATTGACCGTGACGAAATTTTTGAGGACATTTTATCAAATTTAAACCATTCTTGCAAATATATGTTTAAAATATTAGCGGTGGAGCTGCTGGAAAACTGCACTTGCAAGAAACGTAAAACATTAAGCGTTTAGCCTTCATTTTATGCTGAGATTTATAAGTAATATTGACTTTTTGTTCGTTTTATTCTACCTTTAATTTTTATTATCTCACTTTACAATTATATAAACTTTAGTTGTAGAGTTACTCGTAAAGTAGTCGTAAAGTTAGTCCTAAAATCGTAAAGGGTTTTGCTTGTAATAGGTTGTTGCGGTGAAGATTCTAGCGTCGTTCTGCATGCAGTTACACCAAACACACATAGCACGCAGGCGCTAGACAACAGGCAGGTACCAATGCAAACAACAGACAGAGACCAATACCCTAACCACACTCGACAGACAGGCGTTAATGATCACTCCAGCTTCGTAATTACAAACAACAGACAGGATTCTAGGGCAAGCATTTCGCCCACCAGTCAAACCAGATCGAGAGGTTTGTGTTGTTCAATTTCGGAGATATTGCGGTATTTCATGCGAACCCTGTCTTGTCTTGTATTTAGCCATCTTCGATCCGAAGTTAGGCCCCATCATGGTGTTTCTATCTTCAGTTGCGCTCAGTAATTAACTCAGTTATTCCTGTCCAAGACCTTATGTTCTCAATCCAGGCTGTTCGTGGTCTTCCAAGTGCTCGCGATATAGATGTGTACCCTGCATCATTTCTTTCTCCAGTCTCCATTTTCCTCATAATATGACCAAATTTTGTCAACTTCCCTAACTTGATGTTACTTAACAGTTGACGTTACATGCCAGTTTGTTCCAGCACCCATTCTTAGGTTTTCCTTGCCATACAAGAACTCTCAGTATCTGCCTCAGTCCCTTCGCAACCATAAGTTAGAACTTGCCATATCAGTGCCCTCAAAAGTCTAATTTTAGTTGTAACTAGTAAATCATGACTTTTCCGTAGTTTCTTCAAAGTTCACACGATTCCTTAACCTTTGTTCAATCTAGCTCTGATTTCCTCAGTGCATTCTGCCTCCTATGTGATGAGAGATCCAAGATACGGGAATGGATCAACCTGTTCCAGCTGTTCATATTGGATCTTGATACCGCAGAGATGATATGAACTGTGCATTTAATAAAATGAATTACAGTTGAATGCTCAGTGTTTCAAAAAAGAAAATGCTGTGCACATTGGCTGGGGCAATCAATTAAATGTTTTAAAGAGAATTATGTATTTGAGTCAAAGGTTTCAACATCAAATGAATACACCGACTAATTTGCAGGCTTTATCTTCGTGTTCTTTGATTAAAACATTGTATAAGCTTAGCAAGGCCACATTTATTTGAGTATACCCGAATATATATGCGAGAAACGCTGCACTGGCTTGCTATGAAGGAAAAGATTAGGTTCAAGATCCTTATGCTTGCAAGATCCTCGATGGTCGGCACTGCCACGGGCTTTATGTTCCAGTTTTCAGTCAGCCTGGTCGCTGATCGCTACGCTCTGCAGCCCGTGGAGGTTCTTCTCTTCCGCACATCACTACGAACTCATAGAGCTTTCTTCTGCATCTGGCCTCCCTCTTGGAACAATCTTTCTTTCAGTATGTGTACTATTGCAAATGATTCAGTTCAACACACATTTCTGTTTACCTTACGGCGCACTTGTTTAGACCAGTTAGATGGCCATGCATTTCATTATCCGACTTCTCAATTTTGTCCTTAGTTGCCTCCCGGTTTTTCAGCGAATATTCCTGGTTTTCTATTTAGAATGCTTCTGCGGTCTATATTCCAGTTTTGGCCTCTTGGGTTTTCTCGTTGTCTTTCTCAGTCGTCTTCATTAGCAAGTCAGACTCTTGAAAGTTCCCTATTCCGGAAATGAAGCTCCCCTCATGAGAATAGCCTTGAGATGGTTTTGGATCATTTCCTGTGTCACTTTTCTCTGTTAAATGACTCTCATCGTTAGTTTAACCATGGTTCTTTTCAATATTTTCACCAGAATTCTCTGACCCTACAATGTCTCTGGATTCCCTCTCCAAATCAGACATCTTCTTGCATTTCTTACTATCTTCTTCATATTTCTTTGATTCTTTCTGCTCACGAATTCTTCAGAATCAGGTTACGTTCCAAACGTTGTTCTCGACTCCTCAATAATTTCGTCAAATCTCAATGACTCTTTATGGTCTAAAAATGTACGAAATTCAGTGCCTGTGTCAACCTTTTCTTGATTTGCCACAGAGGTTTCTTTGAACATCTCCAGTATTATCCCATCTGATGTGACTAAGTTTTGGCTCAACTTCGTCCTCCTTTGGGAGTTGCCTAAAAGGCGTTATATAAATTTTTTACACTTCATTACATTTATTTAAGTGTAATTAGACTAGAGTTTTCTTCTAATAGATCTATACTTGTTTCAGAGATGGCTGCACTCCCGAAACCCAGAGGCCTTTCAAACAACGGAAACACATGCTACTTCAACTCAGTGCTGCAGGCTTTAGCTCATACCTCAATTCTTCAAAACCAGTTGTATAAAATTAGTGAGTGGGGAGACATGACAAAAGCATTAGCACGATTTTACACATTCATAAATGGCAGTGAAACCTCAGCATATAATCCTCACCGACTACAACAGCAGCTGTTTAACAGAACAGGCAAATTTAATATTGGCATGCAACATGATAGCCACGAATGTTTGCTCAATATCCTTCACGAGGTCAGAAAAGATGAGAGAAAACGTGGTACGGAACAACTAACCGTTGTTGACAAAATATTCGGTGGTCACTTTATGACAGTCTATCAATGCGAGTCTTGTGATACGCCTATGCATTTATGCGAGCCATTTCTGGACATATCTCTTCCAATTTGTTCCAGTAATGCATGGAGAGGTCGAAGAGGTTCTGCTAAACGTTCACACGGTGATGCCCCATGCATGCCGAACAGATCACTTACTCCTGTTGAACACAGTGGTAAACGAGGAACCTCAGAACCAAGGGCAACTGGCATTGCGTCGACTATAGATAGGGACATTGAAACTGCGAACAAGAACGTTAGACATAATGATCTTAAACGAAAGAAACAACCAGATGATAGGTCTAGAGATAGGATCACCTCGTGTAAAATCCGAAAAACAGAACCATCCCAGGATGACTCGACATTTCCTACGCCTAAGTTACCTCTGCGTGTGATATCCGCAGAGCATGATCCAATACTGGATCAAAAGGAAGCATACAAGAGAGCTGTGAGTTGCATGATGTCGCCTCTCTCGAATGGCAATCTCTATACAATTGGCGATTGCCTTCGACGCTATACAAGAAAGGAAAACATCATTGACGAATACATGTGCCGGGAATGCAACAACCAACCTCAGGTCGACAGCGAGTTCCTACTGACATCCGCAACAAAACAGACTGTGATCTTCAATCCACCGGCAGTACTGACAATTCATCTAAAGAGATTCGAAAACAAATCGGGCGAATTCGTGAAGCGCAATACAATGGTACGCTATGATGAAGTACTTGACATTGGACCCTACTGCAGTGCGTGGTGTTGGCGCAATATTCCGCCAACCCAGAACATCAGGTATTCGCTTTACGCTGTGGTGGTTCACTCGGGTTCGTTACAATCTGGACATTACATCGCCTACGTGAAGGTGAGAGAGTATGACCAGAAAATCAAACGATTCCTTCAGAAAGAGTACTTAAATCGTGATGATATTACGGCAGAGTACCTCGTTCGGCATATGAAGAACCTGAGAGCAGATGAAGAACCTAGATGCACTGAATACCCGGGTAACAAAGAAGGTATTTGGTATTGTATGAATGACGCCGCAGTTAGCAGAGTCTCGTTGCAGGATGTACTTAATCAAAGAGCATTTCTTTTGTTCTATGAGAGACTCTGAAGTTCACCAGATTTCTGTCAACTATAATATTATTTGCTAAAGAGTTCGTCAGATTTCTACCAATCAGAATATCGTTCGAGTGTCTTGCGCTTACAATAACTCCAGTTCTATGTGTTTAGCAGCTACTTTAAAGCTCTGTTAGATAGACCTAACTTTACGGCATAAGAGATGACTTCTGTACCAATAAACTCTCACAATCATAGCTGTTTCTGTTACCATCTAAACAATCATTATAATTAACTAACAATGGATATTTTATCAATGGTTTTCAAAGCACCCAATGTCTTTCACTGTTTCGGCTAAATCATTAACGACTGCAGGTTTAGAAGTCAACGAGGTTGACTCCATTATTATAGTCAGCAATTCTGGCCGGATTATAAAGAGATTAAGGCAAGTTTATACAAGCATCTTTCAGAAAGCTACTCTGAGATGCTCCAATCTGACAACACAAGACCAATATCAGACAGACTGGTCTTCAATTTGCAGATGCAATACAGGCAGAACACGAAACTCATATCGCAGGTTGCACGACAACCTGTAAGTAGCAAGGGGTGTGACTGCAAAGGTTCGCAGACTTCAGGAACATCTCCCAAAATTTTAGCATTTGCAAAGTTTTTATCGTTTATGATCTTTAACATTATTTCTAAATAGTTGAAAATGTCTAGTTGTCTTACTAACGATTGATAATTTTCTGACGATTGTAATTTTGAAATACCTGCTATACAACTCTTATAAAAACTCACAGCGTCAACGTAATTATTAAGCCCATTTTTACTCTTAATACACTGTTGGGGATCTATGAGGGTCATTTAAATCTGTGCAGCTGGCCCTGCAACGGCCTAGACTGGGCCCGAGACCTTCCGTGTACTGACAACATCTTGTAAGTAGGATTAAGAGAAGAAATTACACAAAGGTGTATATAACAGTTAAATTAATTAATTGGTAACCAGTTGATAGATAAACAGTCTAAAGTAGAATAATTTTATATATAAAACTAGTCATTGTTTGTCATATATAAAATTATGAAAAAGCATAAAATATTAAAATATCATCTGTTTTAAATTATTTTCACTTTGCCCATATTTTGTCCTACCTCTTAGCATCAACCAAAAAGTCAAAGTGTAAAGTCTGGCGATAATTATGCATTTGTAACCAACAATTAACCGTATCATAGCAAATAGACAGGAATACAAGTTGTTGCATTTTGCTAGAAATATGTTTTTCTATAGATCTGATTATTAATAAGATAGCAACTATTGAATTGTCTATCATTTATTAGCACATTCTTTCGTAGAACAGAAGATAGGCTTCCTGATTCAAAACTTCTGCAATCGAGACTTCGCGAGACCATTCATCGTTCATGCAGTACCAAGTTCCATCGGGCTGTACATAAGTCTCACCCAGCTGTCTCTCTGTCATCATTTTTATCAATTGTTCCTTGGTCAGGTCTCTATCGAAGTATTTCTTCTGGAGGAATTTCTTGAAACCTCCGTCTGTTTTCTTTATCTTTATGTAGGCGACGTAGTGACCGGACTTTAATGTAGAACCATGGTGTACCACAACCCCGTAGAGAGAATACCAGATGTTTGGACTCGGAGGATCGTTACGAAGACACAGGGAACTGCAGTACGGTGCTAAGTCTAGGCGTTCTCCGTAGGTGATCATGTCTGTGCGTTTCACGGATCCTCCCGGCTTCAGTTCAAACCTCTTCAGGTGAATGGTTAGAATTGCTGGTGGATTGAAGATCAGCGTTTGCTTTGTTGCGGATGTCAACAATACATCGGTGCCTCCGTTCTCTAGGTGCTGGCTGTAGCAGACGTTGCAAAGGTATTCGTCTTTTATGTATTCCTTCCGGCTAAAATATCTCAGGCAATCGTTTACTGTCACATGTTTCTTCTTGGTTGTTTCGCTATTTGTTGGAGATAGTGAATATGGGGAAAGAGGCGTCATCAGCATTTCTGTGGCTTGTCGATAAGGGTCGCTAGTTTCGAGACCATATTCTTCCTCCTCAAATTCTTCTACTTCTACTTCTTGTTCTTGGCCTTGTTTTTGTTCTTCAACTTTGTTGCCTTCCTTTTCTTCATCATCAAATTCTAGCTCGGTAAACTGAGGAACCTGTACATCCTGTTTTTCCTGCATGTCGTGATGTTCCTTATGAAATTCGGTCATCTGTCCAACGTGTTGTTCCTGCGTCTCATGATGTTCTTTATCTGTTTCGGTGATCTGAGGAACCTGTCCATCGTGTTGTTCCTGCCTGTCATGATGTTCTTGATCTGTTTCGGTGATCTGAGGAGCCTGTCCATCGCCTTGTTCCTGCATGTCGTGATGTGCCTTATAAAATTCTGTGATCTGATGAGGCTGTACATTGTGTTGTTCCTGCGTGTCATCATGTTCTTGATCTATTTCGGTGATCAGAGGAACCTGTCCATCCTGTTGTTCCTGCATGTCGTGATGTGCCTTATCAAATTCAGTCATCTGTTCATCGTGTTGTTCCGGGGTGTCATGATGTTCTTGATCTTTTTCGGTGATCTGAGGAACCTGTCCATCCTGTTGGTCCTGCATGTCGTGATGTGCCTTATCAAATTCAGTCATCTGTCCATCGTGTTGTTCCGGGGTGTCATGATGTTCTTGATCTTTTTCGGTGATCAGAGGAACCTGTCCATCCTGTTGGTCCTGCATGTCGTGATGTTCCTTATCAAATTCAGTCATCTGTCCATCGTGTTGTTCCGGGGTGTCATGATGTTCTTGATCTTTTTCGGTGATCTGAGGAACCTGTCCATCCTGTTGGTCCTGCATGTCGTGATGTGCCTTATCAAATTCAGTCATCTGTCCATCGTGTTGTTCCGGGGTGTCATGATGTTCTTGATCTTTTTCGGTGATCAGAGGAACCTGTCCATCCTGTTGGTCCTGCATGTCGTGATGTGCCTTATCAAATTCAGTCATCTGTCCATCGTGTTGTTCCGGGGTGTCATGATGTTCTTGATCTTTTTCGGTGATCTGAGGAACCTGTCCATCCTGTTGGTCCTGCATGTCGTGATGTGCCTTATCAAATTCAGTCATCTGTCCATCGTGTTGTTCCGGGGTGTCATGATGTTCTTGATCTTTTTCGGTGATCAGAGGAACCTGTCCATCCTGTTGGTCCTGCATGTCGTGATGTGCCTTATCAAATTCAGTCATCTGTCCATCGTGTTGTTCCGGGGTGTCATGATGTTCTTGATCTTTTTCGGTGATCTGAGGAACCTGTTCATCCTGTTGGTCCTGCATGTCGTGATGTGCCTTATCAAATTCAGTCATCTGTCCATCGTGTTGTTCCGGGGTGTCATGATGTTCTTGATCTTTTTCGGTGATCTGAGGAACCTGTCCATCCTGTTGGTCCTGCATGTCGTGATGTGCCTTATCAAATTCAGTCATCTGTCCATCGTGTTGTTCCGGGGTGTCATGATGTTCTTGATCTTTTTCGGTGATCTGAGGAACCTGTCCATCCTGTTGGTCCTGCATGTCGTGATGTTCCTTATCAAATTCAGTCATCTGTCCATCGTGTTGTTCCTGCGTGTCATCATGTTCCTCATCTAGTTTGGGGTGTTGGAGATGTTGTCCATCTTGCCGTTGCTGTTGTTGTTCTTTACGCTGTTGTTCTTGCGATGATTTCTCTTCTGGTTCTACTTCTTTGCCATCCTCATTTTCGATTTGATGATCACGCGTATCAATCTTTTCGCACGCATGATTTTCGTTTTCTTCTTTATCTTCTAATAAATGACCTTCACTGTTAGCATTCGAAGATTCGTCCTTTAGAACTTCGTGTGAAACAGCATTCTCTGTATTTGGCTCTAGTAACGCCAGCAAATCAGTCTCCAGGCCATTCCCTAGGCTACCTGCAGAGTCATTTAGATTTTCATCTGTGCGTTGCTTAGATACAGCTGCACCTGTCTCAGGAATTTGATCTGTTTCCATGGATGTTTTTCTTTCTGTTTTATGCTTTGACTCACCTGATTTCTTTTCTAAGGGACTTTCTGTGTCATTGTACCATGTTTCATCTTTCGAAAGCATCTCCCTGTCATCAATAGAATTTTCTTCTGGCTTCGGCTTTAAGGCGTCATTTTTGTCAGTTGCAATACAATCTTTATTAGAGACGTTTTCTACGTCCAACTGTTCATTATCCAACTTCTCAATTTCGTCTTTATTTTCTTCCCGGTTTTGCAGCAGTTTTCTCTGGTGTTCCATTTCGAATGCTTCCTTGGTCTGTGTTCGAGTTTTTACCTCCTGATTTTTCTCATTGTCTTTCGTGGTCGTCTTTATTAGCAAATTAGACTCTTGATATTCTCCTGCTCCAAAAATGAACCTCTGCTCATGTGAATATCCTTTCGATGGGTTTGGATCATTTGCCGTTTCACCTTTCTGGGCTAAATAACTCTCAGCGTTAGTTGAACAACGGTTCTTTTCAATATTTTCATCCGAATTCTCTGACCCTAAAATATCTCTGGATTGCTTCTCCAAACCAGACATCTTCTTGCTTCTCTTAGTATCTACTTCTGACTTCGTAGTCTGGCTCTGTTGTAAGGCTTCGACTCGTGACCCAGCATGATTTGGCGCTAATGAAGCCTCCTGCGATGCATAATGGTTCATTTGACTCGTTCGAGTCTGCAGTTTGACAGACCTGGTCTTCTTTCGATTGCTAATAAGCGATAAATTCATGGCAGCCAAGTCCTCCTCGTCAATCATTATGGGCAATGAGATGTCGAGAAGTGCTTCACACACATGATACGGCGTCTCGCATTTCATGCAGATGTAGACCGTTATAAAATGACCACCGAAAACTTTGTCGACAGTCGTAAGCACATTCCGTTTATTAGCAACTACTGCGCTGTCCCTCTCTTCTTTACGAATATTGTCAAGGAAGTTGCGAAGGCATTCGTGACTATCATGCTGCCTGTAATCAGCAAATTTTGGCGATTTCTTGCCAAAAATGCGGTGCAGACGATCTGGAGAGCAACATTTAGAATCTCGAGATTGCATGGAGTCGTAAAATTGTAGGCAGTTTCGAACGTACTCTCCTTTCACGTGAAGATTTTGCAGTTCCTCACGGAACACAAAATTTGTGTGGATTAGTGCTTGCATCGTGGAATTGAAATAACAGGTGTTGCCAAGGTTCTGAAGTCCTTGAGCTGATTCGATAGGACCTTCAGCTGTGACAGATAATCAAACATCGTCAAATACTTCATCAGTAACAAATAAATTAATGAATTTAGAATTTCCTTGTGTTTATGCATGCATGTATTGAAGCTTTTAATATGTAGTGGTAAGAAAGTTGTTACAAGCTTCTGGAGACACTCCTAAAATGTGGTCATGAGGTCGAAGGATCATCACGCTGAGGCGCAATCATGACCATAGCAATCTAAAGACTGATCTACATTTAGCATTACAACTTACGTTGGAAACTCATCGGTCAATGCTAGATGGCAAATAGGGCATCCCGCCTCACCAGAGGTTGATTGGATGGATACCATGAGAGGAAGAGCTTAGTAGTTAGCAGTCGCGTGGTCTCCTCGCGGCGAAAGCGAAAAGCTTGGAGCCGAGTGGTTAGGTCAACTTCGACTCCCTGATAGGGGTGCCGCAACACCCGTCTGCTCTGACCGTTTCTGTGAGGCAACTAACAGGCTGCTCACTGGCCTTCCCTGTCGACCGAGTTCCAGTACATGAGCGTGTTCCGAAAGGATCATGCTCCGTACAGTCCTGTACGGAACACGATCCTTTCGGATTTCGGATTTCCGTACAGGACGGAGGGATAATGGGGCCACCGCTGCCCACTTAATGCGGAAATATTAAAAGAGTTGGGTCGAGTGCCAACCGATCGGTGCAGTAGTGACCTGCACCCTTATCACTGGTCGCCATCGGAACAGAGTATGTAACCCGGGGAGGAGGGCTGTCCCACACCGTTGTCAATGGTCCACGTTGCACGTGCCTGTGGGACGGGTGCCAGTGGCCCTGCTCGAACCGGAGAGTAACAAGAGGCCACCTGTAAAGCAAGTGATCGGCTCGGAGTGGGTCGCCCTGTTGCGTGCAGGGTGAAATCCTGAAACCTCGTAATCAGAGGCAGAGGGAGAGGGCCCTACAGCAGACTTTGAACTGGTGACGGAAACTGTGCCGATACACTTGATGGACGAATGCTTGCACGAGTCAGCCTCCGAGGGGGAGTGAGCCTTACCTATGGAGCACATTGAATGTCAAAGTGAAGCAATTCAAAAAAGCGCAAGGGTGAAGGTCTGGAGTGACTAGTACTCTCTTGAGATAGTTAGTCATCCAGCCAAATACTACAACGGGGCTCAGGAGTCTTTAACTTCACTGTAGTAGTCAGCGATTTATCAACATTTCCAGAGGGCCACCCATTCAAACAGGGCATACTTATGGTGTGCATGGTGTTAAGTTAGATTCTATAAAGCGGGAACTATGTAGGCATTGCATTTTCTTTTTAAAAATTACAAATAATAATTAAATAATACTTAGCATAACATTATTTGACCCACATTGCTAGTTTGCGCAGATAAACTCACTCTGAGAGGCTTTATGGTCAAATGGAGTCACACGCTTGTTACTTCGAAGAGATGATTCAACTTTTTCATGACTTTGGGTGGCAACAACCTCCGAGATAATTGGTTCATTTTTTGTAGCAGACTCGGTGGCAGTCACGACTAAGGACGGCGCATCTGTATTACCCTGAGAAGATGGTTCATAGTTTTCCTGACGTTCGGTAGCAACGTCAGAGAGGAAGCCTGTAGAACATTCTTCGTCTTCTGTCTTTTTCTTTGAGCTAATTAACAGTTCAAAAATAGTTAAATACAAAATTAAATGGTTGTGGATGACTGTCATCGTTCTTAATCGCCACTGAAGCAGCTGGAGCTCGTCTTTAACCTGAGTACCTACTGCAATGAAGAAGCACCAGCATTTTTATCAGTACATTTATGTGGCGCATTTAAAAATCCATCGAAACGCTGTAGAAGCAGCATGTTATCAGCATGTTATCATGGAAAAATCAGTTTTACTTTCCGAGATCGTGACTGAAATTCGGACAACGCTTCTTTGCAATTTTTGAAACTGTGCATGGAACGGCCTTACGGAGATTAGTTAAGCTTAGACCGTTATTTGACACTTTCAAATCGGGGCTCAATACATTCCCTGTAAATATCTATGTTGCCTGCTAAATATCTTAATTTGTGTGCAACGTCCTTCTCTTAGATGTGTTACGACGCTATAATTGTTTAGATTGGTTAGATCGTTCGGCTTGCAACAAGGAGAGTACGGGTTCGAGCCTCCTCAGAGACTGTTTCTGTGTAGGAACCTGTCCCGCAAATCCTTCACTCACAATTGCTCAGTGCTATCGATGAGGCTTAGTCATTAGATAGTGGCTCTTACTAAATGCAGAAATTATACTAATAACAATAATAATAAAAATACGTATGCATATATGTTGCTATGTATGTATGTAGTTATGTATGAATACGTAACAAAACACTTTATATAGCGCATTTTAAGAAACTCTAAAGAGCGCTGCATACTTGGCTTTCTAAATGATGTAAACAAACTGAACTTAAGGTGGGTTGAAAATGTATGTCGAGAAGAATCAGGTGAAACATTGAAAGCCTGTACAAAAAGGAAGGTACGAAGGAAGGTTGTGGTAACTGGGAGGCGCGGTGAAAATGGTGGCAGAGGTAGTGGTTGTGATGGTAACTCTAACTGTAATCACAAATTTGTATAGCGCCTTGTCAGAAGAGACTTCTAGAGTCGCTCCCAACCTAACAGCACAATCCACGATTAAACAGAATGGGTTTACGGGAACGAGACAAAGAAACACCAAGGAGCTTATGCTTAATCGTAATCGTAATCATAAACTCAAAATTTCTAAAGTGCTACTTAAAAAGCTAAGCGCTGGGCACCAGCTTATTCACTAGCGCTGCGTCAAGTCAGTGGGGTTGTTCAAAGATGCCATTGCAAGAACCAAGTCCGGTTGCCAGAAGACTAGAGAGAGAAGGGGAGAGGAGCAGTTAGGGTGGGTTGCGTTTAAGCTGAGAGAAATGGGGAGGCGTAGGTTGCTAGACAACCTAAACCAAAAAGAAAACTTGTGTGTTGCGGTGCTGAAGTTTTGGCCAGAAGGACAAGTAGGCGCAGCAGAAGGAAGTACAATAGATAGCGAGTAACGGACTAGACACATAGCTCCGCAAGACAGGATGGAACACAACTTGCAAGATAATCACTTGTAAGTATTAAAATCTTACACTTCTTATGTTTTTGCTTAGATAACAAAATGCAGTTCTTCCCGCATAAAACTGGATAATAATAGCATTAGTGAAGTTTTTGGTCAAATTTGCAGCGATATGCTCTTGAGGAACTTAATTGAGAATTACTACAGAGTTAAAAACAAAGCTTACTGTTTTCTGGAACAACAGTAGTGTGTAAAGAAGCCAGCGGAAAATACCGCTGCCACAAAAAACGTCGCTACTAAAAAAGAAAGAATCAGTCCGAATATTCAAGCAAAACACTTGCACATCGGAACCAATTTCATTTAGAACCGTTACGAATTACAATGCTGTCTTGCTTTTATTTAGTACATTTGCATCGCATTATGTAATGTTATGTCACAAACTCCCTCCTGAATTTCGCAAATTCTCTGTTCCTCTACCTTTTCTGTCGTTCACCCACCATCATCCGTCTCAAGCCCCTCTACCTATTACTCCTCAGGTATTCCATTCAAAACTGAAGTCTCGCCTTTTCAAGGAATCCCACTCTGATCCATCGAATCTGCTGCCAGCTTCAACACAACCCATCATGACAGCTCCTCTCCAGTTCTCTCTCTAGTCTTCTGGCAATCGGACTTGGTTCTTGACATGGCACCTATAGACAACCCCATTGAATAAGCCGGTTCGCCGGTTCTTAGCGTTTACGTAAAGCTTAGAAATTTCGAGTTTACGAAAACGATTACGATGTGACTGGATGGAATGAAATGCGATGCAACGGTATATGATGCTTTCTTGAGCTTTAAATTTCGACCTGGCTTCTCGATCGAATTATGATGCATGACTACGGTCTCTTCTGCAATAGGATAACGACGCTATAGGCTTACAAGTCAATAGGTTGGATTAGGTGATGTGTTGGATTGCATGTCAATTTCTTTTCACAAATTCTATCTTCAGAGTTCGAATGTCTTAGGGAATCCTCGCCACATTTGGTATAAGATCAGATCTACTGAAGGGACTGATTTTCTGGTGTTGACCTGAATACGGCTTGATTTTTGTTGTGCCATCAGTTGATGCCTTATGAATTAGACACCAGCTCTAGAGAAGTGGATAATTATTATTGGCATAATCGGATGCTTATGGATAGTCAAAAGTATCTTTACCGGGCTTTAACTTGTGATCAGGTCCGCAATTTATAATTTCACAATCATTCAAGGACTGAGTAACGTTTAAAAATAGGCTTTAAAATTTGCTTACATTCATCATGTGTTTTGCATGTGCAGTGAGTGTATGTGCTTTCGCTGTTTTCAATGTAAACACAGAAGTGCGTCTATTTAGTTTTATTTGCTTGAAGGCTGCTCACTACTTGTTGCAAGCAGTAATATTAATATGTGCGGCAAGGTAGTCTATTCGGTAACACGCTGAGTCTGCAATCCAACGATTGCTCGTTTGCTCGTGCTAGGCAACTACGAGTAACGTCCCTGGACAAGTTGTTGGCGCACACGTGTGTTAGTATCAGACCTTTACTGACCTCGCCCAAGTAATATGTGTAATAAATAAATAAATAAATAGATGCGACTCACCAAATGTAGCTACAACATTTCTGTCCATTTCTAAAATACAGTTTTCCACATCATTAATTAATTATTAATTAGATTTTTACCCGAGGTAAATATGATCCCTCAGGAGAGAAAAATTATCCGGACATTAGTAAAAATAACGTCTGGAACGGCCACGGTTGACTGGAGAGTCAGTTGTCCGTGGCTGAAGCCAAAAAGGTGGGAAGTGCCATCGATGACACCCGTCAAATACCCAGTGCACCCGAGAAGCCTACAGCCATTGACCATCTGAAAGCGAAACATTTAGGAAGGAGCAGAGACCTTTACGTAGAAGGTAGTGTATGCGCTCTAGACAATGCTGACCACAACAGAGAAAACAGCGTAAGGTGTGTAAGAGGTTAGGTGAACTTAACGAACTTCTGAAAAGTACCAGGGCATCATGTCTAGTGACCATCAAGACCTAACGAAAGTTCGGTAATATGTGATTCAAGTGTGGTCTGAAGAGCTTCAATAGCGCTCATAGGGCATCCAAAAATGTTGCTGCATTCGGTTCAGTATGAAAGAATTTACTAAACGAACTGTGTGAGTTGACCCCCTTAGAGTGTGAGATCACCTCACATTTTTCACGGTTAAGGTTTAAGCCCAGTGCTGCGCAGTTCTGCTGAATAATCTCTAAATCTACTGCAGCAACTGATGCCTCTCCACCCAGTGTGAGATCGTATAAGTAGCCTAGCGTGAGAGGGGATAGCAGCTTAAGTTAAATAAGTTGAAGACAGAGGCAAAAAAGGAGTGCTATAGCAGCTTAAGTTAAATAGGTTGAAGACAGAGGCAAAAAAGGAGTGGACCCGAGGAATCACCTTGTTGCGGCCCAACCTGCGACAAAAGAGTGAAATTGCCGTATCAGTTCAATAGCTTCTGAATAGGCTAAGTGATAAACGGGTGCTGGTTCTTGAAGGATTTTATTTACTGAAGCTAGCATACTGTCTCGGTATAGGCTATTAAAAGCATTGAAAAAATCCAGCTTAACCATCCCCGTTCCATATCGGTTATGAAGCGCCTGGCTGCGTAAACAGTTGCCTCACATCCACCTGGTACCCCAACATCAACCTGTCTAGGTGAAAGGTAGGTCGTGACCCGGGAGATTGCAAAGGCGTTGGCACGTTTAGAGGCAAGCCTACGCCAATAATATCCAATGACTATAGAACGCAGGTCAACAGATTTTTTACTCAAAGGAAAGAGGGTGCCACCAAAGAGGATAGAACAAACCTTAGTTGGGCATTTACCAGCCAACAAAAGATTTACTGAAACGGTGATAGCAGAGATCAATTCTGTACCAGAGTCACCACAGCTCGCCAAGTCAAGAATGTGTTTGGGTCAAAGACCATCTGGCCCTCGCGAGGAATCCGCAGGAAGAGTACATATAAGAGTAAAAACATCTGACTCAATTGTTTGAAAAGGGTAGGAGATGGTTGGTAACGAGATGTAGGGCTATCAGAGGGAAGAGCAGGGAATAAGTCGGCCGATTTAAGTGGCCAAGTGTTAAAGAAATCCTCGACTTGTTTTGTTGATGGTAGATGTGAAGTGGTGGCGCTTGCCACCTCTTACCGGTTGCTCCAATATAATTGCCCCGAAGGACAAGAGAAGCTGCCAAATGGAGGCTTGAAGAGGGTCTGTAAGAATTCGGTTGATGATAGTTGTTAGCAATCTACCGGAGCAGGCTCTGGCTCCGTTAGGGATGTGCTTAAGGATTTTACTTTGTAGGGAGGGATGCTGGAGTTTATCTTGCGAACAAGAAGGCATTTTGTTGTCGGCAGGTTGTAAGCTAGAATAATCAGGAGGTGGAAGAGGGGCTTGTGTGATCCAGTGATGCAACAGGAGAAGCTGAGAAAGACTTATTTTATAGAAGGTTGATGTAAGCCAGGGCACGGTTTTGACCTGGGACCATGTAGGTGAACCATACCATCTTTATTGTGCAAATGTCTGATCGTCCGACATACACTGCAGACTGCCTTTGCCTTTTGTGAAGCCTGGTCAGAGGGCGAGGACTGGCCACGAGAAGAGTCCCTCTGAGTTTTGACTGATTACGAGGACGTTGAGGAAAATGACAAAAAGAAAAGCCGCGAGAGTCCTACAGCGCGGTGTGTCGACATGGGAGGTCATATGGTGGGCGTGGCCAAGCCACCACTGACGATAAGACGATTTAAAAAAAACAGAAGAAAAAGATTGAAAATATTGTGTAGCCCAGATCTGACAAAAAGTTGCGTTCAAAAGCTCGAGGCAGTATCAAGTAGTGACGAAAAACCTATTTGCACAGAAGTTAAAAACAAAAAGATTAATTAATTATTAATTATTAATAATTAACCTGGACAATGAAAGAGGCTCCAATCTTACATCGGTGCAACAGAAACACACAATCATCTCCATTATTTCAATCATCATCGTCGTAATCAATATCGTCGATGTCGTCGCTGTTATCGTCATCAGTATCACTTCATCATTGTTGTTAGACATATAATCTTTATCACGTACGACCTGTAGAATTATAATATAGGCCTAAAAGTAAAATTTCTAACTGAAAGCAGAAGTTTTCCAGAATATGTTTAGAAAAATATTCGACTATATCATACGTTTTATTGAACGGAAAAACAAAAGCTCATGTGAAATCATAAGTTAAACTGAAATCGATAAGAAAATGAGGGTAGTTTTACTTAAATTGACAAGAAAACTAAATTTCAGTAGGAGAGCAGGAGTTTTGCTAAATGTGATAAGAAAATTTAAAAAAGTAAATAAGAATGAAAGCAGTTTTAACAAAATTGATTAAAAAATCAAGATTCTAAACGGAAATTAGTAGTTTGCTGAAACTGACAAGAACATTTTCAAAAGTAATCTTCCAAAATTTTCAAAATTAAATTCAACGTGATAGAAGATCTAATAAAATTGTTAATAAAGAAGTTACTAAAAGAAAAGCAGAAATTTCAGTCATTAACTTCAGTCATTCTATCATTTAGTCATTAACTTCAGTAATTTCCAAAGAAGTTACTAAAAGAAAAGCAGAATTTTAGTCATTAACTTCAGTCATTCAGTCATTTAGTCAATAACTTCAGTCTTCAGTCATTGACTAACTAACCACGTTTTCATAAGTGGTTGAATTTTCTACTACAATTCATCTATCGCGGCTTTCCAAAGTTGCTTTAGTCAGATCTCCGCAGTATTAAATTCTACAATTTGGCTTATACAGCTACTGTGTGGTCGTTCACATTTCTCGTTACAAGCACAATCAGCTTTGCTGTACATGTAGGTACACAACCTCTAGAATAGAGTTTAAACGTTTAACGTTCTGCGTCTTCAAATACATTTGTGATATTCTGCTCCCTGCGACCTTGACATGAGTATCATAGACACTAAACGACACATCATATGGCCTTTGCGGTGGTCTTCCTATCGCTGTGGACCAATTGTCACATACCATTAATGTTCAGCTGCTTTGTTGCCCGTTCAAAAGGGCAGCGGTGGTGAAGTCTCTCACCCGATAATTTCAATGAAAAAAGAGCAGGGTTGAGGCCATAAGGTCGCTCTAGAAAACCGTGTACATTTACATTTACTTTTGCATCTCGCTGCTTTAAAATTCACCGATATCTGAGTGGCTATCATGCTGAGTAGCTGGTTCTGTAAGAGGAGTTATGTAAATTCGCTAATATATCATAGCAAAATGCCATACAAAAGCTTGATTAAATCGATAACAAAAGCAAATTTTTAAATTAAAAGCAAAACTTATACCAAAATAAATCTGCCTAACAAAATTTCCATGCGAAACATTCACTGAAATAGAAAACAAACTCGGGTTTTCTCCAACTGAAAGCAAACATTTTACAGAAAAGAAATTGGAAAAGCAAAATGCTTTGTCAAGAGGAAAGCGCTTACTAAAATAGATAGTAAAAGTAAAATTTCATATCAAAAGCGAAAGTTTTATTGAAATTGATTGCAAAAGTAAATGTGAAAGTGATAGTAAAAGTTTTACTGAAGTCGATAACAAAAGCAAACTTTCCGGCTGAAAGCAAAACATTTTACCAAGTTGATAAAGATCGAAAAATTCCATACTGAAAGCAAAACTAAAAGTGAAAAACAAAAACACAAGACATAGAGGCCGAGACTATGAATGAATTTTCATACGAATGCGTTCGTAGACAGATGCAATGACACTTCACTGAATTCTTCCTTAATTTAACCAGAGATAGTGGCACTTAATAAATGCAGATATAGTAATAACAGTAACAATAACAATAACAGCAACAGCAACAATAACAATAACAATAATAATAATAACAACAGCAACAATAACAACAATATTAATAAATAATAATAATATTATTATTATTATTACTATTATTACAACAACAACAACACAACAACAATAATAGTAATAATAATAATAATAATAATAATAATAATAATAATATTATTATTATTATTATTATTATTATTATTATTATTATTAAGATGCAGCTATTGACTTAACAAAATCAATGAAGCCATTATGAGACTACTCCTATGCTAGAGAAAAGCAAATGGACTTGTAAAGAAACCGGAAGAACAGTGATATGCCATTCGCAACCACCGCTGCCATGGATCGTCTGGATCCGATGGTAGTACTCTTGCTGGTGTTGGTGGTGTTGGTGTTAGGATATCTGTGTAGCCCAAGCAGTCGTCGTCATTATCATCCTCTTAATCGTCGTCATAACCATCATCGCTATATACAGAAGCGTAGTCTGCACATCGTGATCATCACCACAACGTGGACCACCATTCCCGCCATACCCTCAACAACACTGGAACCTCCTCTAATACCACGACAACAACCAAATTAACGGTCCTCCGCTAATACCACGACAACAACCAAATTAACGGTCCTCCGCTAATACCACGACAACAACCAAATTAACGGTCCTCCGCTAATACCACGACAACAACCAAATTAACGGTCCTCCGCTAATACCACGACAACAACCAAATTAACGGTGAACCATTACCGCTGATAAACTCATCTCTGAGCGAAATTCATCAAAATACAGTTCAGAAATCCTATTGATACTGACCTTCCCGATTGTTAAGCCTTAAAATTATTCACATTAGAAACTCAATCTAAAGCGCTTTGCTATAACACAGACAACGTAGGACATAAATTTTGCAAAGAGTAAAACTGAAAGCACCTTTTGGAAAATTAAAAATACATTTCCGCTTCACACAAAAGCGAAAGCAGAAACGATCGTAGAAGGCTACTTAGACTTACTTCACGAATAAAACCTCTTTTATATAACTGTTCCTTACTTTAGATGTAGAAAAGTGTCTTCTACTTGCTTCTAGGACGGCAATCAAGTATCCTAGAACTGTGCCACTTGACAAGAAAGTGAAAACCGAATGAATTCTGTGCTGGGCCCAAAGGACTCGTAGATGAAAAAACAAAAATTACCAAACTTTAAAGTTATTTTGCCTTGGTAATTTCCCACACAAGCCACGTGGTTGTACAGGGTTAGAAAGTATTGGACGAAAAGTGAAAATAAGCTACTTAACTGAGAGACGTGATTGTCTAGACCCAGTTAGAACTCTGACCTTTGTCTGACCATCAGTCTATCTCATCTGTCTAACCCACTTCTATCTGAAAACGTGTATAGACTTGTTACTAGAATATAATAGGCGTCAGCCAATGATCACTTCAAATTGAACCGAAGTCAGTCTCGATTCATGATCCATTTTCTAATGCATCGAATTCAGTGAAAATCGAATTCAATCGGAACCCGATAGGCTAGAAGAAAACTGGAATCCAGGATATGGTGCTAATTGTTAATTGTTAATTAATAACTTCACTCGCGCCGGTTTCAAGACTTCAGCCGATGGTGCACCAAAATCAAGCCGCAATCAGGTCAACATAAAGACAACTTGAAGAAGAAACGATCGGTTTCACACAATTTTATTTTAAAATTACAGGCAAAATTACAGGTAATGAGCAAACTTGGATTGTAGTCCACTGTTCAGCCATACCAATTAAACACAATTATTAATTATTTTGAAGAATAAAAAATGATTATTATTTCTGTAAATTTATGATTAATGCTAATCTGCAAAAAATGCTAATATCTAATGCTAAGTTCTATTAAGTAATTTCATTTTGAAGGGAGTAAAATGGACAGCGTATTTGGAACTCGCCAACATCTGTCAAAGGAAAAGCATCGCGGAAGACAACAACGTTAAGACGCTGGATTTCAAATAGTAAAGTAGAGGTCTTGTGTTCTACATAGGAAGGTAGAAGCCGCTCATTTTCTGTTGCTAGGTCCTTGAGCTGGCAATGGACGAATCTCAAGGTCCTGGAACGGGGCCAGTGCATCGCAAGACTTGCCACTGAATTTAATTTGTGGTAACAGATTAATTGTCGAAATAAAAATACAGAGAAAATATTTTTAAAATTCAGATATAGAAGCAATAAAGCTGTTTATTTCGGAATAGGCCTACATTCAAGCCAACATTTATAAGTTTTCCCATCAAATCGGCTTCTGAGAGCGAATGGCCTACTTCTTCTAAGACATTCGTTCATAGAACAGAAGGTAAGCTTCCTGATTCAAGACTTCACTCAACGGGGCCTCTCTAATGCTCGAATCATTTGCAAGATACCAAACTTTATCTGCTGATGAAGATGTGCTTCTTTGTTTGTTCATCGTCATCTCTATCAGTTCTTCACGGGTCACATCCCGATCGAAATACTCCATTTGCAGAAATCTCTGGATTGCCAGTTCATTCCTCTTCACCTTCAGGTAGGCTGTGTAATGTCCGAAGTCCAGGGAGCCCGAGTGAACTACGACCGCGTACAAGGAATACCAGATGTTCCGACTCGGAGGGTCGTTACGACGACACATAGAACTGCAATACGGTGCTATGTCTAGACGTTCTCCATAGGTTATCTTGTCTGCGCGTTTCACGGATCCTCCCGGCTTCAGTTCAAACCTCTTCAGGTGAATGGTTAGAATTGCTGGTGGATTGTAGACCAGAGTTTGCTTAGTGGCGGATGTCAACTGAGTACCGGTGTCGCCTTCTCCCTCATACTTTCTTTGACATTCATGGCAAAGGTATTCGTCTTTTATGTGTTCCTTTCGAGTAAAGTACATAAGACAATCTTCGACAGATTTTGGCTTCTTATCGTTGATGTTCAACTGAGTGTTTGAACACGTGCCGAGTGGTTGCATGAGTATTCTATTGGTCTCTCTATGTGGATCACTTTCTTCAGAACGTTCCTTATTTTCTGATGTATTCAAAGTACTTCTATCGGTCTGGTCCTCGCCCGACTGTTCTTGCGATTTCACACTGGCTGTAACGTCCGACTCATAACTTACTATTTCCTTAAGACTTTTCAATTTCGTTTTCAACATTTCTTGCGGCCCGACTTTAAGTTCAGTAGTTTGTCGGTGTTCCTTTGCATCATTATTCGCAAGAATCCAGTTATTCTGCTCGTTTACTTCACAGGGTTTTCCAAGGTGTTCCCTCTCGTCTTCCATATTCTTCTTCTTACGTTTGTCGCTTTTATCTCCCTCCGCCTTTTCTGTTTCGAATTTCTCATTTTTATCTTGCTTTTCTTCTCCGTTTTGTATCTTGTCTCTAATGATATAAAGCTGTTGTACAAGTGCTTCAGCCTCTTCTTTCTCCTCACTGTCTTCTTCCGCTTTCTGTTCTCCCTTTACTATTGTATCATTTTGTTCTTTGTCCGCTTTTTCGCAAACTTCCTCTTCGCCATTGTCTTCCTTCTTGTCTTGTTTTTTGTCTTCATCCTCCTTTTCCCCTTCTTTCGTTTTCGTTTCATTCTTTCCGTCTTTCTTATATTGATTTTGTTCTTTCTGTTCCTCATTATCCTCCTCGTGCTCCACTTTTCCTTTGTGCAAGTCTTTTTCCGCTTCTACCTTCTTAGCGATCTCTTTCTCAGTTTGCTCTTTTTCTTTGGCTTCCGTTTTTTCCTCCTCCTCCTCCTCCTCTTCTTCCTGTTCCTCCTCCGCTGTATCTTCCTCCTCATCGTTTTCACTCTGCTCATATCCTTCATCTGATCTCTTCCATATTTCACCTTTGTCATTTTGCTCGAGTTCTGAATTCTGTGAAGTTTCGCCTTCACTAAATTCCAGTTCTTTACCATATGCAGTCATTTGTATGTCTTTTCCAGCCTTGTTTAAACCCTGCTCTCCACCTTCTTTGCTCCTTTCGAAACAGATCGGTAGAGAGATATCCAGACACGGCTCAAAGACGTGGTAGGGACTTTGGCAAGTCATACAGACATACACAGTCATTAAATGACCACCGAATACTTTATCAACCACAGTCAGCGTTTTGTTGCTGCTATCAGGATGCTTCTTCTTCAAATGCGTTTTTTCTTCCTTACGAATAGTGTCCAAGAAATGGCGAAGACATTCGTGGCTATCGTGTTGCTTTCTGTCATCAAATCGTGGGCATTCTCTACCAAAAACGCAATGTAGAGCATCTGGAGAAAACGAATCAGAATTTCCCGAGAACATTTTTACGTAGAAGTCTCGAAATGACTCGGTGAGTTCTCCGGAATATATACTTTCTCTTACCAGTTTCTCCAAAATGTATGTATGACAGAGAGCTTGCATCGCTGAATTGAAGTAGCACGTGTTTCTAAGGTTCTGAAGGCCTTTTGGTAGTTCTCTAGTGACAATTTTGAGTTCTTTTTCATCTAAAACAACGGTCAAAAGTTTCGACTGTTAGCATCAGAATAATTCTACTCTACTGGACAATGCAGAGCTTATAAAGTCGAATATCGCTATTGTAATTGTAATTGTAATCTGACATTTATAAAGCGCCACTTCAAGAGACTCATTAGAAGCGCTCCCGACCCGAACCAGTGAGACCACTGTCAAATAATACAGACTTCAGGCGCTTGCGAAACTGTGGAAGAGACAAACTGAGGAATACTAGCCGGAGCTCTCGGGAAAGATGATTCCAGCTATTGGGTCCAACATAGGCAAAGCTTCTAGACTGCGCTGTAGCAGTGCGCATACGAGGGACAGTCAGAAGACCGGAGTATGCTACGGCCTGGAACCAAGGAGACCGAAATGCAGAAGTCCCTAAGATATGATGGAGCAGAGCATAGGCGTTAGGATCTTGAACTGGATACGCTGCTGAATGGGAAGCCAGTGTAGAGTGTCCCGTATAAAGGAAGTTATATGGCCATACCTGGGGACGCCTCTAATAAGACGGGCAGAAGCATTGAGAACAGATTGAAGCTTGGCAATATTGGCAACTGACCATGTAAAGAAACTGAACAAACTTTTCCCTATCGTATTTGATTTGTTTAAGGATCGAGACAGTGCAATGTGCAGCATATCATTACGCAGAAGAGATCTCATGAACCAAGAGAATCAGATTTCAGATTAAATAAATGGTAATAGTGGCATCAGCCGCAATACAATTAAGTGTAGCGCTTTAGTGAAGTGCCAATCTACCGCAGCTTATCCAACGTCTCTAATTTTGACCTGACCTGTTCAACGGCTTATTGACACCTTGTGCTATGATACTGGTGTTATAGAAGTCTCAATAAAAGACTGAAAGAGACTAGATAAAGCGCACATTCAAGGTATATCAAACACGAAAGCGAAACGGATATTCCTACACCCTTTGTGCTGAAGAAATGTGGGTAGGTGGCAGCTCTGCACAAAGAAACTTATAAGTCGCGTTTACAGATTCAGGTTTCGAAGGGAATATAGGTTTACTATATGTTTTGATCTGAGAAAAAGGCGCTATTTATTGCATGCTTTAACTTAGGATCTTAAAATAGATTGCAGCAATGTGCCAGAAGTTTGAATTCTCCTCCGATATACATGTTAAGCTGAATGAAAATAAGACAGGAGGAGTAAGTACTTTAGAAACACCTACCACTATCTTGTAATGGCAACAGGCGTTCGATGGAAGACCTCAAAAAGTGAAATATCTTGAATATTATTGGAATCAATGGTCCAATGTAGAACTTCAGAAAGCGAACCATCCTGATTGCTGGTAGAAGCACAGGACCGAGGAAAGACCACAGTCTGCGAGATCCCTTAAACACTAGCGGTCGGAAAGGTCCATACGCGAACTTCAGAAGTCTAAAATATTATTGGTTAAAACAGTATTAAGCAGCTCAAATACAAGTAACTCAATTTTTTGACAATCGACTAAGTTCAATGAAACACTGACATGAATATACAAGCAACAATTAACAATTAGCTATTATTAGAAAATATGAATAAACAAAGTATAACAATAGTTACAGTAACGACTATTTAGTGTAGGCCCACTGTACCTTTTGGATATTTTCTCTTCACTATATTAAAATCTGGCTAAATGTTTATAAAACTGTTGCAATTATATATACGCTTTAAAATTTGATTCAAAATTAAAATAAGGTTACTTTTAAAATATTTAAAACTTGCTTGTGTGTTATCAAGAATTAAAAAAAGGTCTGTAATAATGCAACATGGTAATCCATCTATATATTTTATCACTATTTCTAAGTTTAGCCTGAAAAACGAACATTTATTTAGCAGAGGCACAAAGGAAAACTATGGTTAGTCCCGTAAAACCAAACAGTCCTTCAGCGCCTCGGTGGCTTGAAAAATTCAACCAACCCATAGTAGAACGTTGGGTGGCGCTCAGTTTTTGCTCTTCGCCTCTTGAGCTACAAATAGACGAACCTCAAAGTCCAACTCTGATCAGTCTTTCTATTTCTCTCAGCTTAAACACAACCCACCCTAGCCTCCTCTCTCCTCCTCTCTCTCTCTCGTCTCCTGGCAACCGGACTTGGTTCTTGACAGGACATCTTTGGACAACCCCACGGACTTGACGCAGCGCTCGTGAATAAGTTGGTCCCCTGCTCTTAGGTTTAAGTAGCGCTGTGGAAATTTCGAGTTCATGATTACGATTACGACACTGGGTCAGTTCGTCGCGGGACTTTTGAAGCATAGACCGGTACCAACTTCTGCTGCTTCGTGAAAAAGACAACTAAATTGTAACTTTAATAAGAAAATATAGACTTCTAAAAAAGAGCCGCAACTCACTGTTGTATGTAGCGGAAGAGCCAGAACGTCAAACTTCGAACTACTCGAGTTAAAAACCCTACAAGAATTTTATCATAACTTTTATATCTGTTATCATACACCTCAATGCGCCAAACGGCCAAGGGCGATATATTTATTACAAAGATAGCAAAATGGAAATGTATCTGGAACTTGTTAATATCTGCCAGAGGACAAGTATCGCGGAAGGAAACAGCAATAAGACGCTGAATTTGATTTCATGTAGTAGAGTAAGGGTCCCGTGTTTCATAGTGTAACGTAAAAGAGATGTTCATTTCCATTTCTTAGTCCCTTGAGCCACCAGTGGACGAATCTCAAGGTCCTGGACACGGGACCAGCGCATCTTAGGATTTTCGTAGGGTTTCAGTTGCGACAAAAGACGCAACAATAGACATTTCTAATAGGATATTTTGTGATCTTTGGGATGCGCGAAAGTCTAGAGGCTAGCATGCTGGACTGTCAACCGAGGATCGAGGGTTCAAATTCTCGCCAGGGCAGAAATCTATTTCAAGATTTCGGCTCAACTTGCACCCCTAGCGAACGCAGCCATAGACCTAATTAGTAGACTGACTTACACTTTAGTGGGAAGATCAGGGGGTGAAGGAGAGTACTGGCCACCCGCCGTCATATGCCCAGGCTAAGAAAAAATGAAGTCGCTAACAACTTCATACACATGGCTACCTTTCGTGGCTAACTTATAAAACTGTTCTTCTATTTCTTATATATGGAAACACATTGAAGTTAAATGGCCAAACAAATTCTAAATCAAGTATGGCCTATATTGGAACTACTACGGTACAGCAGAGTAAAACAAAACAAGGGAAGTTATAATTTTTAATTATCAAAGTGTCTGAAATTAATTTCTTGCTCTATGTTGGAAAAATGCAGACTACACGATAAGACTACATTACTATAAAGTAAAAAAGTAAAACAACTTACGCAGAATTCCAGCCATGCTAAACTGCTTTCACCTCATTCGCTTTGGAGGACTAGATCATCAGCTAAAGCAAAAGAGGTTACAGTATTGCCATCAAGAGATGCGATGTACAGTAAGGTAAGTCAGTTAAAGCAAAAGGGATGAAACGTTTGTCATCTTGAGATACAAGGTAAGGTAAGTCATTTATGTAAAAGAGGTAAAATATTTGTCATCTTGAGATATGATGTAAACTAAGTAATTTAAAGCACAGTAAGTGAAATATTGACTGAACTTGAATAGCTGATATGACTACACATTATCACTGACCACTTAAAGGTGATTCACTTCAGACGCCTGATGAGTTTAGGGCTATAAACTGTGCGCCTATGTCCTACGCTATTCCACTTTGAACTAATAGTACCTTAAGGTAAACGCATATTGCATTTCTTTTTAGACAAGACAAGAAAATCCCACCCTGATCCATCGAACCTGCTACCTTCCCATTTCTCTCAGCTTAAACACAACCCACCTTAATAGCTCCGCTGCCCTTCTCTCTCGGGTTTTCTGACAACGGGACTTGGTTCTCGACATGGCATCTTTGGACAACTCCGCTGATTTGATCCAGCACTCGTGAATAAGGTGATGCCCGCGCTTAGCTTTTAAGTAGCGCTTTAGAAATTTCGAGTTAACGATTACGATTACGAAACAACCGAAATTTAGAGAAACAGGGCTAATCCAGTGGTTGCAAAATACTCAACTAAGCAGATCTTTTAGTGGATTAGCCCACTAAAGGTCATTCTGGCAGAACTGTTACAACTTATGCCACTCTGAAATTCATTACAGGCTAATACATTACAGACAGTCCTATAGTTTTAGTTACTTTAGTTACAGTCTTATATACTGACCTGTCGCCTATTCTCATCCGAAATATTGGATTACAATTCAACATAGAACTGCATAAAGAAAGCAACTTGAAACCGAAAGTGAAAACAAAAATTCCTAGTCTTTTTAACAGTAAACGTCAAAGACCTATAACTTCACCCTTCTCAAACGACGTTTGTACACTTGCGCCTTTCCGAATACAACCTATCTCTTGGGCAAACCTTTGATAAAGACCTCTGATATCAGGGGCGGTCGAATTTCACATTCGTTGATCAAACGCATCAAGATAAACCAGCTGTCTTTTGTTCAAAGTACAGCGAGTGAATACGTACTGATTTCTGTTTATAGATAGAGATCAGTATTATGAAAGAAAATAACCGGGGAAATTTTACGTGTGAAGATGCACAAACTATAAGCCTTCTTTATTCATCTAATATAATTGCTTTGGCGCTTAATAACAAACAGTTTTGATTTTATTCCGAAAAGGATGTCGCCTCGATGACACGCTACTAGAATATCGCTCGTTAAAAAGCATCAGCTTATCGCAAGCGGCAGATGGTGTTTTTATGGATCCATTCTCGACAGTCTCATCGCAGATCTGCAATGCAGAGCTTTCTGTAAGCCATCCATGTCACCTTATCCTTAAACGTTAGCCATAGCTGCCCCACCACTCTGGAATAAACTGCCCCAGAACTGCGACAGTTATCTGACCCATCATACACACTCACCTATGCTCCACCGCTTGCAACTTCTCCATTGGCCTTTCACTCAAAACTGAAAAAATTCCTCTTTCACAGATCCTATCCTGACTCCCCTTCTTCCTCTTATCCCTCTTTCGCCCCCAATCTAAAACATCACCCACCGTATATGCCACGCAGTCTCTCTGCCTGACTTTTGGATCTTGACCTGGAACCGAACACTTTTCCCTATCGATTTTGTTTTAACTGAGCGCCTGTGAATAAGCTGGTCCCCGTGACGTGGATTTCATTGGGCGCTATAGAAATCTCTAAATTACAATTACGATTACGACAAAATTGAGAAGATTGCGATGAACGAAGAACAACAACATGTACTTTAATATTAATTATGCACGTTTCTGAATCTAAGTCCTTTCTATCTTATATAAGCTGCATTTAGCGAATAATCTTGGTTCTTACATTTAACCGACCAGGATAATGCAACTCATTATTAGCCTATAATTGAGTCTTGTGAATGATCAAGATAACTGCTTATCGAGTTTCAGACGAAAAAGTACAACACCGCAACATTGTTGGCAACGAGATCAACAACACAGAAAAATAAGTAACCTTATATCATTGACTATATATAAACATGAAAGAGTAACTAATTATTGATGCACCATCCTTACCCATAGCCCTATAATGAACTCGGATAACTAATTAAGAGTACTGAAGACAGCCTTTAGTTAGTTTACTTGTACTCGTTAAGCTTTTGTCGTTTCTGTGTGAAAAGAGAAGGGCATTTCGCTTCAAGTAACAGTCCGAGGAAACAATTAACTCGCTTCTTAGCACTTGTTAATTTATGCACTGTTCAAATTCTCTCGTAAAGAAGAAGATATGCCTCTTGGTTGAGAACCTCGTCAACGGTTACTTCGGAAACCCAGTTATCGTTCATGCGATACCAAATTCCTTCGTTTGCTTCGACTACCCACGAGTCCTCTGGTCTTCTAACCTGTATCTTTTCTATCATTTCTATTAGCTGGTCTTTTGTTTTCTCACGATCAAAGTACTCCTTCTGAAGGAATTTTCTGATATCCGGTTCATCGTGTTTGACCTTGATGTAGGCGATATAATGGCCAAACTCCAGAGAGCCTGAATGCACTATGATTCCGTAGAGGGAATACAAGAGATTCTGTTTTGGCTGATCATTGCGCAGACAGTATTGACTGCAATACGGTGCAATGTCTAGAAGTTCACCATATCCGATCCGATCTCTGCGTTTCTCCGACTTTCCCGGTTTCAGTTCAAATCTCTTCAGGTGAATTGTGAGAACCGCAGGAGGATTGAAGATAAGTGTCTGTTTGGTCGCCGATGTCAATCGCACACCTGTGCCGCCATTTTCCGCATACTTCGAGTTACAGTAGTGGCAAAGGTATTCGTCTTGTATGTGTTCAATTCTTGTAAAATACCAGAGACAATCGTTGATCCAGTACTGTGGCTTTGGGAATTGGTATTCATATGAAGCGGGATCTGTTAAACGAGTCATTGTTTTTGTAATAACATTGGCATATTCCTGCTGGTTCAGTTCAGGATTTCGACCAGCTGCATATTCCTGCCCCATCTTATCACTAATGTTTGAACCAAGGCAAATAGGAAGCGAGATGTCTAGGAACGGTTCGAACAGATGATACGGCACACCACACTCCTTGCAAATGTATACAGTTATGAAATGACCACCGAAAACTTTGTCGACCACTGTCAGACTTTTCCTTTCATCATGCGATGTAGGCAGGGATTTCTTTCGAAAGTCTCTCTCATCCTTCCGAAGTTCGTCCAGCATGTGTCGAAGGCATTCGTGACTATCGTGTTGCCCAAAGCCAGAAAATCTTTGAACCCTGCTGGAAAATGTTCCGTGCATTTCTCGGAGTACTGTAAATTGCTTTATCATAGAACGGAGTAGATGCCGTAAGTTGCAGCTTGAACTCCTCCTCTTACTTACCCATTTGCAGAATGCTTCGAAGCGTTGGATGAACTCTCCGTTGTACTTGTTCGTCTCAATACTTGTTTGAAGTATGTATGTATTCGCGAGGATCTGCATTACGGAATTGAAATAGCAAGTGTTTCCAATATTCTGAAGTCCACGAGGTTCTATTCTTTGTGCACTTTTTACATAATATTTTGACTTCATTATGAAAATTGGGAGAAGGAGCCACAGAATATATCGTCTTATTACTGATCTCAAGGAAAATCGTGTCCTCGGAATTTCTGGTAAAGATGAACCTGCGACAACAATGTAACACAATTTATTGTATTGTACAGGTCTACTATGGTGGGCTCATGATGACTGTTGCTCTCATATTAATTGTTCAAGTTTCTGTTATTGTTTCCGTTATGTAAGTTTAGAATGTTAAATGTTTATTAAGGAACGTCCATAAAGGATGTCCGCATAAATTGCCTACTTTAAACCCCTTCCTCCCCTTGTACAAACATTTGTCCGCATCTGGTATTACTTATCCCTAGTCCTTTTTGGATGTCAGCACTCCGGGACTGCTTCGACACATTTCGTGACGAGCAGAGATAATACAGTTTATATAAGCGTAATACCACAATGCGGTCCCTCTCCAGCGGCATCCAGCCCCGGTATTATGCCTGCTTTGCATGCATATAGTGCCTCTATTTAAAGAGATTTAAATCTCGGGCTAGCACGGTCCGTAAACGGGGACCTTACATGCCGTGACCCACATTCAAACGGACAAGTACTGACATTCGTTCAGAACGTTGTTAGTCAGGTACAGTTTCAAACACTTACTTACTTACTTACCTGTTTACTTACTCACTTATTTACATAGATTACTTTGTTAAATTACTTATTATTGGTCCTAAATTAGGCCTACGTATTTGTTTTAAATCAATTACTTAAGCGCTGAATTACTTAAAATACTTACTCAAATTGCTTAACCTGACTATTAAATTTGTTTCACAACAGCCTACTTAAAGAAAAACGAACATACCCATAAGACTTTCTTCATCGTCGGAATAAACTGGTTTTCTACAGCCCCTGCAATATAGATTATTGATGTACAAGTCAAACAAAACAGAAACTGGCGAGTATTAGCTTTAGAACTTTAGTCAACACTTTAATCGTAGGTCTATATCGTAATTGGGTGACTCTGTAAATGTAAACCAAATTGTTTCCCACAGAATCCTTCCGGATTCCTGAAAACATTCCTCTTTCACAGATTCTATCCTGACACCCCTTCTTCCTCTTATCTCTCCCTCCTCTCCAACCCCAAACACCATCCCCCATAGCTGCCACGTTGTCTCTCCGTCTGACTTTTGGATCTTGACCTGGAACCGAATCCCTTTTGCCTATCGATTTTGTTTTGACTGAGCGCCTGTGAATAGGCTGGTCCCCGTGACGTTTCGTTGGGCGCTGTAAAAATCTCGGAATTACGATTACGATTACCGGATCTTGTATGGGCCTATGACGATAGTGGCTATATTTCATAGATTTAAACCTCGGGCTAGCACGGTCCATACACCGGAAACTTAAATGGCGTGTCGCCCATTCAAACTGGCGGCGATGGTGAAGGATCTCACACGGTTAATTCACTGAAAAATGAGCAGGGTCGAGGTCATACTGTCGCTATAGACGAACATGTACATGTACATTTACATTTACTTGTATCTCTGACCTGATGCATGGCTCGTGAATAATTAATCTAATGTCTTGCTCTTCCCTTTTAAGTATAGGCCTATCGCTTTAGAAATTTCGAGTTTACGACCTACGATTGCAACTAATCACCAGTTATTTCCAACTAGACATTGAGAGAGAACTGGTTCTTACATTTCACAGCTTCTGGTGTCCATGCTCTTCCACAAATGTAAGACTTTTCCAGCTTGACTAAAATTTGAGTACACAGGCAATAAATTTTATTAAATTCATATTTCAAATTAAATTAAACTCTAAGGTTTCCGTAGGTGTTTTTTCTTTGTCTGCCTTGTGCAAAAACCCTATAAGGGCCTAATATTAACTTTTCGCACTAAGACTTCGCGGACGTTGTCTAAATAAAAAGATTTAATGTTTGAATGTCCAATAATGTCAGGGACTAGAACGTCAATCGCAATCAAAGCACTAACTTTAAAGATGGTTAAAATAGGTGGTTCAAAAACAGAGAAAGAGACTTCTCTCAAATATCTAATTTTGATTCATAAGATAATTTCTTTAAGATCGTGTTCCTCCTCGAGTGCCATTGTGCCTTGGTTAGCATCGGTGAGGGTGACCCATGTAATGAGGAAAGTATATCTTCTGTGGAAGAAGTCTGAACTATTGAGATTTTACACCATTAACACTGCAAATCGCACTTTCGTGCCACACTGGTTGACACCTCGATACTATAGAAGTTGCCAATTAATAACAACAATAATAAGTGTTATGATTAATACATTGGATACAGCTTGTACATACTCACCATTTCGACACGAAAAATGCGATCAAATGCCACAACAGACACAGGAAGAAGAAGACTAAACCTATCACGAAAGCTGCAAGAAGCATCACATCTTGTTATGTCATTCCAATGTAGCTTCAATTCAAACAGGCTGTATAATGTGCGAAATTGGAACAAGAAACAATAAAAATTTGAGAAATAAAAGGCGAAGAGAGTAAGAAGTCGTGCAAATGGCGATAGCCGGCCGAAAAAGGAGAACGATAATCAGTTGTTTCGTTGACATAAACCTTGAAAATCTGCTTCTAAAGCGGCGAGGACTAAGACAGATTGTCAGAACCAAGCGGTGGGCAGGTCCCACTTACTTACGTAATTTCTTATACAAGGGCAGGATGACAGTCTAAGAGAGAGTCGAAGTTATGGCGGTGTGAAAAGACACAGCGAAACAAAGAAACATGTGAAAATTTATTGTATTGACATCTGACTTTACGACTAGCTCGCGACACAGGTTATCAGACATTTTGGTAAATTCAAAGTAGTTTTTCAGCGATTTAGGCGACCTGAAGCTATTAAATCGACTCCCAACGGACCGACAAAGATATAGTAGTAAGAACATAACTTACCAAAATTGTACATCGGCGTGGATTTATCGGACGAATCGGCGTTTTCATTTGCAACCCGTGCGTTCCTGACTTGGCCTTCATCCATTTCAGCAGACGAGTCTATCAATAAATTGCAACATCATTGTTTTAAATTAACAAATAATACACCGATGGCGGGTATAATGTTGCTTCATAAGCAGTAGCTTAGCCTGGGACCGGACGCCCTTAGACCAAGGCCATCAACCTTAAGATTCCTGTAGATCCTATGAATTCTTTCTGTGTACCCCTCCACCAATGATATAGGTGACTCGATTTTGTCATTTCACTTATTTGATTCCTTGCTTTGTTTTATTTAGGCAAAATGTGTTTTGCTTCCGGGGCTTCGTCTCGGACCCCGCTCGAAAGCGTATGACGCTTTATGGATCCCTATTACTTAGGGTTTTCGCGTCTTCGGCGTTCGTTCTTTCAGACCCCTAGATTTTCATCAAGGTCGGCCTTCTGGACCCCTGGGTAGAAAGTCGCGCAAACATGTAGCCCTGATGGGTTTACTTGCATAACAAATGCTTCAAAATGCATTGGCTTCCGCCCCGAATCCCGCTTGGGAGCCTACGATGCTCCCCAGGCCCCTCAGTCGTTAGAGACTTTGCGCCTTCGGTGCTTGCAGTCTCAGGTCCCTTAAATTTTTATGGTACTGGACCTGGCGGAGCTCCCTGGCTACAAAGTCTCGAAATCCCTCCACTGTTTATAAGAGCATTACTACTACAGGTACATTATTAGCCTTCTGCATTTATGTAGAAGACAACAGAGTCTAAAATGGCGGCCTATGCTAAAGCGAAAGTAAAAGTCAAAAATGGAGGTTAAAGAGTGTTCAGATTCAGATACTTAAAACTGTTCACCCCTTCTTCCTTTTATCTCTCTGCTCCAATCCCAAAAACCACCCACCGTAGCTGTCCCGCGTTCTCTCTGCCTGTCTTGGATCTTGACCTGGAACCGAACCCTTTTGCCTATCGATTTCATTTTGACTGTGCGCCTGCTAATAAGCTGGTTCCCGTGACCTGGCTTTCGTTGAGCGCTTTAGAAATCTCGGGATTACGATTCACCAAAATTCAGAATGCACAATATAGCCACCCTTATTAATACATGGGTGTCAACTGATAGGCTAAACGGAGAAGTAACAAATACTTATCTAAAATTAAAAAGCCTAAAATAACAGCTAAGCCTAAATTTGTGACACCCTGCTTTCACTTTGTCAACACGAAATCGGGTAGGATTATATCAAACACTCGAAAACTAATTCAGGCTTAAGATCCGGTTACGGAAAATGTTTTACTCATTCGTTGGCCTACCTATGCAGCTGTTCCACAAAAATAAGAAGACAATCAGTAATATGACAAGTCCTGCGATCTCCCATGCCTTCATGGTAACCTCAACGAAACCGAAAATGCTTGTGAAATCAAAATTTTCATGGTCTAAAATTATTTTCGAAGGCCTCCAATCCCTTGATGTCTTCCTTTCTCATGGTCATTGAGCGCAGGTCTATAATTATTTCCTCGGCCAATATAAACAGTTCGCCTAGTAAGGGAAATTTTTACGCAAGCGCAGTTTTGTGGCGCATGTAGCTATTTTGGATACATGTTCATTGGGCTAACAGTGTATAGCGACCGTGTATAGCGACCATATGGCCTAGACCCTGGAACCGAACCCTTTTGCCTAACGATTTTGTTTTGACTGAGCGCCTGTAAACAAGTTGATCCCCGTGACATAGGGTCACAATGGGCTCTGTGTGCAATCTCGGAATTATTATATTCTATATGCATCAGAACAGTTTACATGTCGCATATTGAGGGATTCTCGTAGGCGCTGTAAACATGGCTGCCAGTTCAACAAGTAATCAAGAAGCATTTGTTCCCTATTTGGACAATACTCTGCTTTTTAGGGTGCACACATGCCGCACAATTCTTTATTTTCCTGGAACAACAACGGGTCTATTATCGTTTCCTATAATTCAGAGCTGTATGCAGAAAAAGCTGCTTTTATGTAGATTTAACCTGGATTTTGTATGCAAATAATTGGTGACATTTAACTTAAGTTACCAATGATTTTAGCCCAATATGACCTTTACCTTTAATGTAAATTTATGACCTTTCTTTGATGAAATATCCCGGTTTCTCATGACCGTCTCTTTATATTTCTAGATCGGTGTAGGTAAAATTGGAAAGGGTCACTGGAGGGTGACTGAACCCATAACCCTCCCTCTCTAAATAAGACCTTTCTCCACCTCACCATGTTCCGAGTTGTTTGCAATCGGTCGCTTGGTGCGCGACTTTTAGTTGATAGTAGCGTACTCGCCATAATCTTATTTCTGTGTATGTTGTGGTAAAATGGCGGCTGGTCGAGCCGTGTTGAAGTTGGGAGGAAACTTGAAGGAGATTCGTATTCATCTTTGTCAAAAATCTCCAGCCAGCAAAGGCGTTAGGTAGGCCATTGTATACGATAAGATCTTTTGCTTATTTTAAGGTGTTTATGAGAAAGTTTGTTTAGCGTGCTGCATCAGATTGGTATTGTCCGTGTCACCGGGTGACCTTGTGCAGACGACCGAGTGGAGTTGTGTTCCACTCCAAAAATTCGCTGATTCTGTTAGAGTCAGTGTTACAAGCTAACGCTGTGGACTAAATGGGACGCTGATTTAGGCTCAGGGCTAAACAAGAAAGCATGGCTACACTGCCACGTCGGTGACCACAGAGACAGATAGACTTAAGCCGGGAGAAGAGTGAGCTTGGTAGGAAATTCGGGAGGGGAGAAGGATGGTGATACAGAAGGAAGGTGTTCCTTAATATAACCGTGTTGTCAGATTTCAGTGGTACACAGCTAGGACAAATGTGAACGGTAATATAATGTATAATCTCTTAATTTCTTAGCACTACAGAAACATATTTTGAAAATGCCTGCAAGACATTTGGGCTTAGATCTAAAACAGCATAATCATTTCCTAGCTATTAATTTTGGTCCACGCTTGATTTTGGTGTGCAATCAGTTGTTACTTTATGCATTAGACACCAGTGCTGTAGAAGTTGCAAATTAAAATAACATATTACAGTTACAGTTTCAGCCCAAAAATTAAAGTGCCGTAAACTAATGCATTGTTGATGGTGTAAACATATTTTAAATCTCTTCCTCTGTGCACTGTTGACAATGACCCTGCACTAAACTGGACCCAATTTCAGCCTTTATTAACAGTTTTTTGAGCACTGATGAATTATTATTGTTATTATTATTAATTAGATATTTATATCGTGCTAATTTATGAATTCATCTCAGAAGTGCAGGCAGCTGGAAAAAGATCCTTTCAATGTAGCCGTCTTTGACACAGAATACAAAGGTTACGATTATGATTTAGCTGAATGGTTTGACATTGCATTTACATTGACTGGTTCTGTTTTAGGGAGTTCATTGAGAACAACTATGTAAGCCTGAAGCAGAACAATCCTTCGTTTCCAATCCTAATTCGGGAATGCAGTGACGTTAAGCCAAAACTATGGGCACGATGTGGTAAGACTTTAAATCAACTTGAATGTCTTAGAGCGTGTTAAGTGGTGCAAATACTGCCAGCATTATCCAGCTGAAGACCTGGCCTTAATAAAAACACAATAAGCTGTGCTAACTGCGCTTGCTAACTGACTGATATTGAACTTAACAATTACAGGGGCTTAATATTAGGGGGTCTCTGGTCGTGGAGAGATGGAAAAACCGCTGTTTACTAAACAACTAATCAACACTAACATATAAATCAGACTGCAATTTTATACAGCAATTTATTTAGTCAGGAAAATCTGCTGGGCTGCTGCAACCCATGTCTGATCATCGACCTTGAAACTGCTGGCTCTTTGAATGTTTTTGGGAGTGGACTTGGAGTTGAGGTTTATTTAGTGAGGAAAATAAGTTGAGCTGCTACAATCCACATGTTTGACCCATATACTTTTGAAGCTGTTGGCTCGTCAAATGCTGTTGGGACATGGAGCTGACGTGTCGCATCTCTGCTGTCTTAGGTTACCAATATGAGATTCAGTTTATTTTCCTTTATCCACTGCCACTGCCCTTGGGTCAGTTTTCCAGACAGCCTTGAAAACTGAAACAAAACTTGACTCTCCAATGATATGCCTACACAAGCAACATTGCCTACACACTTATGGAAACAGCAAGCATTACTGTAACTAAAATGATGCTTGACATAATGCTCTGATGGTAAGGCACAATGTGGCATATAACCTGATAGTATCGTAGTCTTCTTATAGTTATTAGATAAAACTGGAAGTGGGTAACGTTGAACATGCTTCGACAGCAATTGTTTAGCGTCCGAGCGTCCTAGCCCAAGCAGTGTCTGCTTTTAGTAGTCATTACATTTACAACTGTACAAAATACACTACCTGGAGACATTACACCACCTTTGATATTAATTTTTGTCTGGTATTTTAGCATTTGGCCGTGAAACCAGTGTGCCGCTAGACAACTTTACCAGCCAACAGGTTCTTGATGCTCTTCAGTCTATTTCGCAGAAAGCTGTTTAGATGTTCAAAGAAAACTTTATGTGATACGAGAGATAGTTAATTATAACTCAAGATTTTGTTGCGGTGCTCTGTTGAGATGTGACATATAGAGTAAAACAAACCTACGGCATGAAAATTAAGGATGCCTGTCAACTGTTCAACTCATGTATGGATATTAATAGATTTTACTGTGTGGTACATCTGATCTCCATCATTCATTCAGGTCATTTAAGATATCTACTCAGATGTGGTCATAATGTAGCCCCAGTGAAAAATTTTTCCAAGCACTGATGAAAAAGGCATGTTGCATCCCTAGCCAAGCAAAGACACAGATCCAGAGGAAAGGCTTAGTAGGCAGATGGCATGTTTGCGTTGCTCGTATATATAACACATGGGAAACTCATTAGGTTGCTGTATTAAATATGTAATAAAGTCATTTTCCATGGTTGCTTCTTTTTAATCCATAACACTGACTGCACTTTTGGAATTCATGTTTTAATGTTGCATCTCGTAACAGGTCTGTGTGTGCGTCCTTGAATCTTAATGTTGTCAAAAGGTGCAGTGTTCTCTCCAGGTTAAGAAGGGATCATCCATTAAGGATGGAGACAGGAGGGGTCAACCAAATGTGGACATGGGGAGGTGGTTACATGCTATGCATCTAAATTCGGACAGTTTTTTCTGTATTTGGGGAGGGTCATGCCACATGTGAACAAGGGAGAGCAAAAGGATCCAAAGTAAGTCATTTTTTGCAGATGATCTTTATGGGATACCTGCAATGACAAATTGCACAGCAAAGCCTACAATTCACCTAGCCTGGTGGCTGACAGGCATGTCACCCACCTCAGAACCCATGGTATGAATTCCTGACCATTTTGAAAATTTTGTTGTCTTTCCATACATAACCCATAAGCAAAGAACAATGTTAGTCTGCAGCTGATGTTATTTATGTAGTGCATTTTAAGAACCACTCAAGGTGCTGATAACCTTGGTTTTGAGGATTCTTTTGGTTTTATATGTCTAAGCAGTGCCTCAGTTACATGTGTGACGTCAGTTACCTTCATTTTACCCTAGCAGAATTTTTGTTCAGTAAAACTGGAGAACTCACTTCACTGGATGGCATGAAATAAAGAAAGCAACTGAATTTAGAAACGATTTTAATAAAATAACAGTCAACATTGGTGTAACAAACTTCTGTCCAGTAGGGGCTTCAAAGGGCTTCAACTATTGTTCACAAAACCATATGTAACACTAGTAACAGTATAACTGCCCTTATCAGTTCTCATGAAAAGATTATTTCCTGGTCAAATCTGAGAACAGTCTGATAAACTAATAAATTAACAACAAGCTTACTGCTACTGCATACAATAAAAGGCCAAAACGAGATATGGTCTCTCATAGAAAGGCTTTCACTAGATTTGTTTTTGTAACAAAATTCACAGATTATGATAGCTCTATTATATTTCTTAAAAACCTAAAGCTGTATTGGGTATAAGCAGTGGCATAACACTGGAAGATTTCTTAGGCACAAAACTAGGATGCATCAACAGGATTTGGAAAGACAGAAATCTGCCAACAGAAGTGGGAAACATTGAAAACGTAACGGGTTTTGTGAAAGAAGGTAAAACCATGAGATTCATCCAGAGTTACAAACTAAATGTCTATGGCAAAGCTGGTCAAAATGTAAATGTTAAGGGAACTGGGAACTGGACAGTTTTGGTTTAACACAAAATTTAACAAGCAATACCACACTTAATTATACATGACCAAATCTTATGAATGTTGGTATAGCAACTAAAGCTATTATCCAAACTCATGCAACATTATTTCAGCAGCATGGATGATAGAAATTGGAACAAAATATAAACATCCTCATCATTCTAACTGACAACTATAAGCTTACTTAATTAAAGCAAGGCAGCACAGCTTCAAATAGGACAAAGGGTGACGATATGATGACCATAAAAATTCGCTTAACTAAACCAGTCAGAATGTTCGTTTATTATGGTAGCTTTTTGGCTCAAGGACTTGGCTTCAAAAGCCCCTAGGTGAGTTAGCAATGTCTACATCAACCTTATACAGTGCCAAAGACAATTTCAAAGTGAAACAAATGTGGCTCTTGGTGAAAAATGCTGACTTGAACATCAATGTGTTTATCTCTCCAATTCCAAACATTAAATTTTTTCCAGAGCAGCCAAGCTACACAAGATACGGTTTCTCACTGTCGGAACTGCAGCTGTCACTCTCATCTTCATCATCATCATCATCATCATCATCGTTGTTGTCATCAGCAGCATCTTTCACATGGTCATCATCATGGTCATCTTTGTTGCCAAGAAAGACCTGCGTGATGACTTGGTCAGCAACAACACTGGCCTTATAAGTAGTGGACTCTGTACCGGTCAAAGGGTTGACTTTTTTGAGGCGAATCCTGTGATGACCCTGGCTGTCTGATTCCACGGTGATTGTTGACATGTTGTGACTGTGCGATGCCATCAACCACTGAAATGACACATTTTCCAAGCAAACTGGTTGCAAGAAGAACAGGGCAACAAATTCAAAAGTTTAAAGATTGACATACAAAGCTTTAAATGGCTAGATGCTGCATAAAGCCTGAAGAATTCATACACAAGTAAGAAGTTGTTAATTTGCCATACATCCATTGGCTGAACGAGGAATAGTAGTTGTCAGTGAACGCATGAATGGCACATAAGCGTCAGAAAGCAGATTCAAAACTTTGTCAACAAGAAACAGGTTTTAAGAAAACAGAACCAGAAATCTGGAATCAAATTGACGTAGAATACCTACCGTATCTCTCCATTTTATTGACATAATTCAGAATATCAAGTACATGAATGGCAAATACCTTTTCTGGACAAGTGGCCGATTTTCTGCTAGTATTGCTAGTATCTAAGCTTTTAGTAGCTGAAGCACTTCCTAAAACATAAATTAACACCAAGGACTTGCTGTACCATTGAAAGTGTGACGAAGGGCAACGTAGTTCTTACTACCAGATACTGAGGCGTCCACTAAAGCGGCCTCCTAAAGCACTCCCATCATGAAACAATCTTACTTGTTTAAATCTGCCTGGCAAACAGCATTCTCACAAACCATGTCAATTACACCAATTTATGTAACACCTCTTCCACAGAAACTCTTCTTAGATGCTCCTCTCCCACCAATACACAATCACTACTGAACAGAATGGTTATCACCCATCTCATGCTTAAAGTGAACAGAACAGATTTCTAGAAAGACACAGATGCAATGCAGGAATTGGCCAAAGATGCCACTTTCACTTGATAACTTGACCAAGAACCCCAACAAAACACTGCAATAACACATGACAATCAATAAAGATGTCACAGGGTACAGTTTTGACTCACTTTAACCATCAGAGGAGCCAGTTTAAAAAAGCATTCTTCACAGAAGTATTCTGTAGGAGAGAAAATCTATGAATTTTCTCACACAATAGTACATCACAGGCAGGTATGCTAGAGCCCCCGTGGTGCCAGTCCCCAGCCTGAATAAAGGAGGAGGGCAGCACTAATCATCTTTGTTATGATACAGCATTGTTAAACAGCAATTAAATACTGCCTGATCAAGTTGCTGTTTTTCCTTATTTCTCGTGTTTTGTTTTTGTGCTACCATTCTTTGGTGAAAAAAAGAATGCTATAACATCACTGTACAGAACAAAGGGCAGGCTTAATATAGCCTTACAGCTTTCCTAAGGGTGTTTACTGCCTGATGTAAGAAGATCCTTGCTAGTGGAAGCAGCCATAAGGAACAGAATACCTGGAATGCTCTTTCCCACAATCTGGTTCCCTGCTATCCGTTCTCTATCTGAAGACGAGGAGCCGAGTGCAGTAGCACTTTGCTGTGAGTCAACGATCGGACTGGTGACGCTAGAGAGAGCATGTGATGTAGACATGGAGTCCATGGCCATTGTGCTCTGCAGTCTCATGTATTTCTCTTTGTAGAGAGCAGTTGAATGGAGGTCATCATCAAAGTAGAATTCCTCAAGATCTGCCACATTGCTCTCAGATGCCTGCTGAAAATGTCAAAAAGTCACAATGAAAACCAAAAGGTTCACATCACAAACTCAAAAAGTCACCCAGATTGTCTTTGGACTGCTACCTGCAGTGTACAGTAGCGTAATGTAATTGTAATGTAGTCTAAATAAGCTGATCAAAATTAAAACAGTGTAACCCAAAAATACTGAAGCCACAAGCAGAACATCTTTCCCTTTTTTGTAAGTAATATAAACTGCCACATTACTGGAAAACAGGAAGCCAATTCAAACATCCAAAAACATCCTCGTCAATAATGAAGTTTTAAGTTTATTCCATGAAAGAATTCCAAATTCCAAAAATTAGTGTATTTTTCCACAGCACGAGAAAATATCATAGCACTAATTAACCTGCTTGGAGTCATTTTTAATCTTTGGCCAATCAACCTTCATTCTGCCACCCAATGCAGATTTGTCTTCTCCTTTGGATTCCGCTACGGAGTCTGTTCTTCCCACTGTGCTCCTGAAGCTCTGCCTGGTCGATGAATCAATCCTTTAAAGAAATTAAGCGTAAACAGCGGCCATTAGCATCGTGTAACGTAGTGTAAGACTTGAATGAATTTGCTACGGTGGACCGTAATTATAATCTCTAGTTTTATACAGTCCCCATAGAAAGTGGGAACCAGCTCATTCACAGATGCCGAGTCAAAACAATATCAATAGGCATGCTCACATACATACATACCTACTTACTTACATACACATATACACACATATACACAAACATACGTACATACATAAACCAATTATGTATACATTTATATAGCACCCTATAAGACAGTAATGTTAATATGGTCATTATGGCTTAGTTTACAGGATTACTGGTACCAGTTTTACAAGGTAATGTAATGCTTTTAAGGTTGATTGTGATATTAGGCTAAAAAAATCAAATACCGAGACAGTTGACACGCTTTGGGCATCACCGGTGACAGCTCCTGTTCACAGAAATGACAGTGTGGATGTTCTAGTGCTCTGTCGTTCTCTTTGTCACCACGTCCGACTCTGTTTCTGTCTCTCATGAGCTCCTTCTGTGGGTCTTCCCCTTTGATAAGATTCCTCTTGTCTTTGTTGCTGTTTCTATCCTTCTTCAAGTCCTCGTCTTTGATAAGGTACTGCTGGTAGCCATCTCTGTTGCTTTGTCTCCTCTCTGAGCCATCATCCTCTTTGACGAGGTGCTTCTTGCTTGTGTCCGCTGTGAATCGCTCTCGACTGGTTCCCGTCCAACCAACACTAGGGTCAATCCACCATGAATGTCTGGGTGGCATGGATCCACCCTGGTAACAAAAGCATTTCAAAAGCAGATAGAAAGGCAGAAATAAGCAAATCCTAGATAAACAGGCAGACACACAAAGGGACATCATATGAAAGCAAATCCTAGACAAACAGGCAGATAAACAGAGGGGCATCATATGAAAGCAAATCCTAGACAAACAGGCAGACAAACAAAGGGACATCATATGAAAGACAATAAAAAAGGCAGTCAGGCAAACAGACTTGTGGTGGGCAGACAGAAAGACAGACACAGACTGACAGACATTACATAACTTGCTGTGACGAAGGTATGCAGAATGTCAATATTAATTTTTTTCTTGTATTTTAACCATATCTTTGCATCTGCAAATGGCAATAGACACAACATCATGAAGCATTCAAAAGCACACTTGTCTGTACTTCCAAGATTCAGCGTTCAATCACACTTTTGGGACTCCATAAAGCCATCTTGAGCAAGCTGCAAACGGCAAGTCTTTCCATAACCTAGCCCCCGTGTCCGTTTACTTTGGGATTTGCCTCTTAGCAGCTCAAGGGCCTAACAAAAGGGAAAGAGGTCTCTGCCTTAACTCCAAAACTAAAGGAATAAGTAATGCAATGTAAAGTAATATAACAAACACTTATATAGCGCTCTTCAAGTACCTCTCAAAAGCGCTGATGACATGGCTATATGGTACCGATCTAAACAAGTGTGTTTTCAAGTTAACAGAGAATGAACATTGAGTTAAACTAAGTGGAAAAGTACGAATGTTTAAAAGGAGACTGCTCCAGAACGAGGGAGCAGGAGAAGCCACGATGAGCACGCAACAACGTGCAGTAACGTGGAATCAGCATATCGCAACGAGCAGCAGAACGCAATAACCAGCCACCAGGTCGACTGGAAACAGGAACACACAGCTCCCGAATGTAAGCCGGCGCAGTGCCAACCGTAGCAGAACGGACAAGTAGAAGAACCTTGAACCGAATCCGTTCCGAAATAGGAAGCCAGTGTAGCGTCTCCCTGATGTAGTCCGAAATGTGTGAACACTTTGGGAGATTTGCAACCACCCGAGCAGCACAGTTTAAGACAGACTGGAGCTGGCCAAGTCTGAACTTCGGGAGACCCGCCAGGATAGAATTGCAGTAGCATGTACCTGTTGTGGCCTATTTCTTCCTATGAGTTCCTCCAGGTCTTCATCTTCCTCCAGGTCTTCTGGAGTCTCGTCTCCGTTGGGGGGTTCATGGTCTAGTGTTGCCGACTTAGCCGGCTGTGTCTGCCCCTTTGAAAACTGTCTTATGTAGATCTTCCGTTGCAACAATGGATCAGACCTGTAACCACCACACATTCAGCAGAAGCTCAAAAGATCTCAACGGCAAACCTGTTCACTGGGAATAATAATAATAATAATAATTAGTAACTTCTAATGTGCCGGTGTTTAATGCACAGGGCATCAACCAATGGCGCACCATAACCAAGCCGCAATCAGGTCAATATCCAGAAGGTCAGTCTACACCACAGATAGGCAGCTATTGTGTACGATAAAAGGCCAAAGCAAGATGTGGTAAAAAGGTAAGTTTTAAGGCGAGAATGAAATGACACAAGTGACTGAGCAGAAGGAACAGGCACAGAGAGGGAGTTCCAAAATTTAGGTCCAGTGAAGCCATCAACATGTACGAACCCATGAACAAAATTTTTACATTTACCCATAAAAAATGCTAAAATATTACATGACATGCGATCATATTCTAGCCACCACTGAACTTACTTGAACCGAATCATATCAGCATCACTGTCGTTTCTATCCGGGTGGTCGTATGAAGCCATTGCCATGATGTTGTAGCTGGTCCTTCTCGGAAAGGTCTGTCGAAACCCTACTGCATTCTCTCGACTCCCTTCGGTTCCCTGAAGATAGCTGCTGCTGCTGAGTGCAGTAGAAGAAGGCAGAGGTGGAATTGAGAAGTTCGGCAACGGACAAAGCGAGCGTTTCGAAGGGGAGATGTTGAGACTCGGCTCACGGTGACTGGCAGGCTTGAAGGTGCAGACTCTCGTTTCGGTGTCAAGGTTGCTCTTTGAGGAACTTTGATATGATGAGGAGATGTTAAGTCCAGGTTGCAAAGATGAGCAGTAGGCTGTGTCACGACGACTGCAATAAACATAATCGAACAAACTGAAATTATAACGGGTTATTGATGATAATGAGTTCTCTGCCCGAAGGCAGGTCCATTGGCTTTATGCCACCTCGGATGAGATGAGGTGGTTTCCAGTTGCCTTCCTCAGACAACTGTTGGTGAGCAACTTGTCCAAGGTCACTATGCAGTGGCTTGACGCAGATTCGAACCGGCGACCCTCCAGTTATGAGGCACTGAACATACCACTTCATTACCACATGCCACATTAACAGGTTATCAGGAAAAAGAATTGTTTCAGAGACTTTTATCAATATATACCAAGTACAGTGCAGGATACATAATTGTATATACAGCTCAAGTATGTATTTATCCATACATGTAAGTTAAGGTCTGTTTGGGGTCTGCCCTTTGTATCCCAGAAATATTTTTGCATACTGTGTCTCATGATGTAATATTAATATTATACATGACATAGTTGAAGAACTTCTGTGGCACCACTGTAACAGTGTTCAAGGCATATGTCGATGGTCACTACTAAGCAAAGTCAAGCAAAGTCGGTGCGCGAGTTAAATTCCAGGGTAACAGTAAACTCAAGAGTTCTACAAGTCATGGGAACCAGCTAATTCAAAGGCGCTTAGTCAAAGCAAAATTGATAGGCAGTTAGGGCCAGATTCAGTTCCAGGTCAAGATCCAAGGGTCAAGCAGGCAGGCAGCCAGTCAGCTAAGATGGATGGCATTTAAGAATTGGAGCAGCAAGATACAGAAGAGGAAGAGAAGGAATCATGATAGGATTTGTGAAAGAGGATTAAGTCTTGTCAAAGGGGGATATCCATAAGGATACAGAAACAGCCTACTATATGTATGCATGTATGTATGTATGTATGTATGTATGTACGTATCTAGACATTTAATATAGTGATTTTTAGTAGCTCACAGTTCTGCAATCTGTATGAAATACTAAACTAACTGCCTGAAGGCTCCACGGCCACCAGAGATACGAGGCAAAACAGCTGCTTTGAGTTCTGTCAGGGAGATGCCAAAGGTTGGAGGATGGATGCTGCGGCGCTTGGAAAACAACTGACTGTGACGATTCTGTGAATACTGTCGCAGAATAGTTCCATAGACCGTTGGCTTATGAACTGATTCACCATCACACGGCCTAACACGATAACATTAACAACGGCTAACAGACTAACAATAATAATAAGTAATGTCACAGTGTTAACAAACTAAAATATAGCAGTATAGGACTAACAGCTAACAAAATAAAATATTAAAAGCTAGATGCACAAAGCTTTGAAATAACAACTGACATGATAACAATACTAAAGAACTAATCAAAAATATTTACCACTGAAATTATTACAATACTAATAACTAGCAGAAACAACAACAATAATAAAAACCAACATAGCAGTATTCACATTTAACAGAATATTATTATTAACAAGAAGTATAAATTGGGTAAAACTGGGTAAAAAATAACCTTCAATTGGGTAAAATAATGACTATACATTGAGGAAAACTGGTTAAACAGTAACTATACTTTGGGTAAAATCTGATAAAACAATAACTATAAACTTGGTAAATTCAGTTAAAATTACAGAGATTTGGGTTACCAGTAAGCCAGTCATGTCAAGAAAATACTAGAGTGTTATTCATTGAAAAACTGCTTACCTAGTAATCAATTTGTGAGGGAAAGGTAATTTGGGAACTGGTTTGCTCATCAGCTGCTTGCATATTTCCTCACTCTGCTTCTTTAGTTCCTGATCAAGAAACGGGTTACTGCGCTCAGCAACTTCTGCATCTGCCATACCATCTCCACCACTGACGGATTTTAATCAGCAAACAGAAACTACGTCAAATTCCAATTACAATAAAATATTCTGCACAATTTATGCTACTAAAATAAACTGTTTGTATTATTATAAAACACAATGTTCCAGTTCATGCACAAGAAATATTATCAGCTAATCAGGATATGAATGTGGGTATCAGAATTTTTCAAGTAACACCTTTAACACATAAGTACACTGCATATTGCAACATAGGGTCAGTAGGTCACATCTGTAAGGTAATTATTAATTAATTTACACACCTCCATCAAAACTAGTCCTCACAGCTGTAGCTATGCGGTTGAAGGATCTTCCCAACTGAAGAGCAAATGCAATGTCAACAAATGCAGCAACTGCAAAAGCATGCAACAGCAAATGCAACAATGGCAAATGCTCCAGCAAAAACAACAACAGAAAATGAAACAACAGTACATCATTGCCTTTATCTCCAGGCCTCGACAACTAGTCAATTTCACACTTTCTTTCTTTGTTGCTAAAAAAAATGGAACTTCTTTTGCTGGAGCTAAATTTTGGAACTCTCTTCCTGCATCTGTCATTTCATTTTCAACTTAAGACTTACCATTTTCGGTTGGCTTATTTCCACAGGCTGCCTCTCTGTTTCAGCAGACTGACTGTCTGCATGAAGAACTGACTTGCAGCTTGATTTTAGTGTGCCATCGGTTGATGCTGTGTGCATTAGACACTGGTGTTAAAAAAGAAGCTGCAAATTACAATTATGATACAAACTGAAACCAACCTTTGGCTTTTGGCAATGCTCTGGTCCTCCTCGATTTTATGGACAGAGTAGACAAGCTGGTCACATGCCGCCAAACCACTCTTCCTTGTATCTTTCCAATCCTTTTCAAGGTCGATTTTCCAGGGATCTCCATCGTGCTCCACATTCTTGATTCTCTGCATCATCAGTCTAACTGTATACTGTCCTTGCTCCGCTTTCGTATCCATTAGTCTTCGACAGGTATCCATCGGCAGCATTTCATCTGGCTCATCTTGGTCTGAATTCAGTCCCCTCAGATCAAGTTCTGACTGTTCCTCTATGTCTGTTGAATCTTGCTCATCCGGAGAAGGATGTAGCGTACTCTTCAGCCTCTCTTTGGGTCTTTCCGCCTTTTCCAGTTCAGCCAAACGATCCCTCATCCGTTCCAGTTTCTTTGTGTCCATCATACCACCCAGAGAACCAGTCTTCTTCAGTGACTGAGGGTCTTGTGGATCCTTTGTTTTGCTGTGCTCGGCTGGTCTCTGGTTTTCAGATGTCTTACTCGCAAATTTCCTATCACATGCCAGTCACCATCATCAGAAAAGACCAAACTAATGACCCAACAGAGTTTAAAATTAAGAAAAAATGTATTTAAAGATACCGAACTAATTACTCAACATGGTTTTGCTATCTTTGTCAGCCTTAACAAGAACTCTCTACAGGTTGTGCTATTATAAGGATATTTCATTTATTTACTTAAAGCACTTGTTATGCATGCAGTCAGTAATTTGTAACCTGTAACTTTAATAAGAAATTTATATAGCACAACTACAAGAGAAACTAATCAGAGGTGCTCTCTGCACTAGCCTTAATGATGTTAAATGTCGTTAACAACAAAACATTCATCTGTTAGCAGACATTGCCCAGATACCTAGAAGAGTCACCAGTGGCAAGCTTATGCACACACGCTCAGCCCTACCAACTGAGGCATGGAAGAATATTCCTAAGATTAACTAAATTCAGAATCCATGTCCCCAGCCACATTTCATCAGAATTCATCATAAAAAAGCATGCAGTAATGAGACTCTGATGTAAGAGAAAAACAAATCAACTTCTAATCTAATGGCTTCTATAGTGCCGCTATCGTAATGCCCAAGGCATCAATTGATGGTGACTTCAAGTGAAATCGCAATCAAAATCATAATCCATTGGGGAAGTTAGGTCGAATCCCGATGGGCCAGAGAAATCACAGGTTAGGCTATGGTAGGTAAGCAAGTTGAAACAGATGAGTCTTAAGTTTAGGCAGACCTCAATGACATCACAGAAAACTTGTTGCTGAGCAAGGTTCATAATAAAACAAAAAATTAACTAAAATAATTATTCACGCTGATGTCCTGTATAATCTTACTCAGCTCCTTGACAACTGCTGTCGCCAGCCACACGGTTAGTCATTCTTCCATTGTACGTTGATGAGTTAGACAGACTAAGGCCGTTTAAATTCAGCTGATCAGGGGAAGATTGACGATCGTTAATGTCCATCTGCAGATCACTCTAAAACATGACACCACAACCTCCTGATCTGTAAAAGCTCAAAGCTTACATTGTTAAGTCCAGTATGTAAGTTTTGCCAGCCAAAAAAGAATTACATGCATGCTTAAGCACTAGAGGTAACCTTATTCCTTTGTTGGAATTTATATCTGGATAAGTGCTAAACGACTGCTTTGACTGACTCCCAGACTGACTCAATGAATAAATCTACTTAAAAGTAAGGTAAGGTAAGGTATTGGGGTTTGTTTGATGGATAGACTCATCTGTTTCATCTTCCTTACACACTGTAGCTTGACTTCTGGTTTTGTCTGACTTCTTGGATTTTGACCAGGCTTCTCCAACAGATTATGTATGACTTTGACTGTGATTTCCTTGAAGCAACCGTCAATTTATGCACTATAACAGTGCTAGTGAAGTCCCTAGATTAGATTAGATTAGATTAGATGGATCATATGGCTGCAGTGTCAGCATGAGAAGAGCAATCCAACTGTTACACAGTCCTTCCATTAGGATTACATGGCAATTGTCAGTTTTCAAAAGATTCGAACCCCAGATGAAGAGGTGAAGTGCAATCATGCCAGTACTCTGCTGCTCTGCTTTTACATTGAAATATAACACCAAATATAAAACCTCTGCTTCACAGAATCTTCGGTTACATCGACAAAATAGTAGAACTGCATATTAGAAAGAAAGGTTTTAGAAACTTCTGAACTCTGGAGTCTGTGTACAAATTTACAGCAATTCTATTCTGGAGTGTGTATTCATATTTACAGCAATTTAACTATTTTACACTGCAGCATGACTGCACACAAAACAAAATTGTGTGGTAATAACAACACTACAGTTACAATTTTCCAAAACAAAGTAACTAAAAGTTAGTGTCATTATTTTAGAAAGTAAAACATTTTCTACAGTACACCATCTTAACATTTAAATGTTTATTCTTAATTCATATGTATGTCAAATGTTAAATTGAAAATTAAAAGAGTGATAAAACTACCACGTTGGTCCGAAGTCCCTGCCACATCAGATCACGGAAGGTGATCGTTGTCAATCGATCGACAGGATCAAGGTTTAATCCACGAACAAGAAGATCATCAAATGGCGAATGAATATCGCTGAGTGGTAATGAACGCTTATTTGTCACCAATTCTGTAACTATGTCTTCCGGCAGCTTTCCGCACCATGGTGGCGTTCCTCAGAAAATTAATACAGAACAGCAAACTAACTAAATTATTCACTCAGAAAGTATTTCAAAGTACGATGAGATTACATTACATTGTCATAAAATGCCTGAATATCTTCCCATCTCAGTATGTCATCAAAACTCAGAGCAAATGACTCTGTGCAATGTTTCATCACAGTCACAAGTTTTCAAAGGAGCTAGCAGAATATGGTTTCACAAAAGTTACCCTATGAAATGGCTAACCTAAGAGGACAACCAATGGGGCAACAGCAGAACATATTAAATAGGGGTCTGTAAAGTGATCCTCAACCAGGATTTATGGACTCAAATGTTTACCTTTTGTATTCCTTCTCATAACCATCCAATTAAAACCAATGAGAAGGGTCACATAATCTGGAAATGCCTCTCAAAGTCTCATGGGTAGCAGTATTTATATATATATATATATATACATATATATATGTATATATATATAAATCTGTACATACATATATGTTTATGTGTATATGTGCGTATACATATATATCAGCACAATCAGCACAAAAGTTACACTTTATGGATGGCTAACTTTGTACATGATAGCAGTCCCAGTCCATTTATAATATACAGTCAGCATGAAAACATCAAAATTTCAAGAGGTAAATGTAAATCTCCTAAATTTCTCACTGTCACACAAAAGCCGTGCCAGAGAGACCAGCTTATTCGCTGGCATTATAACAAATCAAGTCTGCAAGAGCAAGGCTGTTTGGTCAGTTTTGGCGCCAAGTCAGAATCCAAGGGTCAAGCTGGGTAGACAAATATGGTGCTACGGTGGCCAACATCCAGTCAAAATCAGTATTGCTATCTCTAAAAGAATCCGCACAAATGTTACAGTTCAAGGATGGCTAATTTCCCAGTGGATAATCGTACAGCTATTTCTAATATCACAACAATCACATATGGCTCAACGAACAGGCTGTTGATGGCTAACCAGAGAGGACTTCCCACAGGATAGCAGAGAGACTGTAAACATCTGACTCCTCCGTTACGTTCTGCTGTCCTGACAATAACTCAGGTGATGTCCAGTTATATGCATACTTTGGAAGCATGTTCCGATCGCATACGTTCCGGCTGCAGAGGCCTTTTGTAGGTATTCTGTGAACAAGAAGTTTCATGCTTACAGTAAGCCGAGTTTTACAACCAAAAATAAACTCTAAATTCATCTTGTAACATCGAGATAATAATTCAAACTAAGGGATATGGGACAGGCTGGCAGAAGTTTTCTTTTTAAACTTTAAACTTTAAAGACACTAACGGCTCCCATGTTACTAAACGGAGGGTCTTAAAACTTACAACTGGGAATAAATTTGAAATGATTGGAGAAAAAACACTGAAAAGCTCAAAGATAACTACCTACAGAATTGGTTGCACATCTAAGAACAAACTCTTAGTTCATTAAAAACTGCTAAAAACCAATCTCTGCTAAAAAAACACGATCTCCAGGAATTTTTTAACTGCTAAAAAAACACGATCTCCAGGAATTTTTTAACTTTCCTAAGCAAAACTTCAAAGCTAATCGCACAGCAGCAGCTTATTCACGGAAGCCGAGTCCAGCCAGAAGGGTTTTCCAGAGATACCACCCAAATTTCAAGATCCAGTTGCCCGGCGACCAGGGAGGGAGTTAGACAACAGAGCTGTTACACTGGGTTATGTTTAGTTTGAAAGGATTGAGATAGGTGAACATACGGATGATGTGTACGAATGCGTTTTTTAAAAACATAACACAGAAAAACAGATCAGGGAAAGAAGCACTTTTAAAAACCATTCCACATCTTGGATAACTCTTACCTCTCCCGTGCATATTCAAAATTCGAAAGCTTTGCATAGTTGGGCAGGACGAGTTGAATTGCATGGGTAGTTAGGCAACAATGAATTATCCCTCGCTGGTGAAGATACACCAAACCATTCGAAATTTGATAGAAGATTTTGTAGATGTCTTTCTCCACCAATGTCTGACCCTATCACAACACAGAACGACAATTATTAGTCAGACCTTAGATTCATATTTGGCTTCAGATTCATAATCCTGCAAGATATAAGAACTTTCCATAACTTTTTGATACCTAAAAAGCATAAAAAGGAAAATGAAATTATATATATCATAAATTCAAAGGCTAATAATTATCAGTGGAAACCATTATGATGTAAACTTTCGGCAATTTCACAAAAACCTCACGTGATAGAGAAATTCCGTGTTCATTTCTAAAATCAGCAACTGGAACATTGCTAAATCACCAAAATTTATTAATGAACCAAAAATCATGTTGACCAATGTAATTAACAATAATAAATAACGATAACAAAATGCTTTTGACTGACTGACCCTTTGATAGAGATGGGCGTCAAGAGAGCCACATCTGACTTTCTCAAAGAGAAGAACCATTCCTTCCATGGAGTTATTCTGACACGCGGCCATCAGCAGAAGTATGTTCGGATGTTGTAGACAACTAAAAAAATCACAGCTCTTAACATATTTATTGCAAGAACTTATGAATAATTATAAATAAGATCGTAAATATGTAAGAAAATGTTTCATATAAATTATTAAAAACAAAACAATAAAATTAATTTTTTAAAAAAGATAAACAGATCAGACTACATATGCTTTTGCTTTGGAATGGATTTTAATTCATATATGGGCGCTCATCCATTTCTAGCTATTCAATGAGTTTTTTCTTATATTTATAGAGCAACTGAATAAAATTGATTTGTGTTGACATGTTCTAAATTACGAGATATATTCGAGTTCTTGGATGAGAAGGTCAACGCAGGCCTCTTCAGCTGGTAAAGTTCGGTGCAGTCGCTTGACAGTAACCGGAATGTTCTTCCAGAGCATACTGCAATTTACAAAATTTAATGGTAAAATTAAATGGCAAAATTAATTCGCAAGGGATGAATTGTTGGTGAGTTCATCGGCTGGGTCACGTAACTGTCGTAATTCTGGTAGTCCAGAGTAAAAAGCTCGTACAAGAAACAATGCAATGTGCTAATTACATAATTACATGCCAGTAGAAAATGGTCTTAGAGACACTTTCCGGTTGATCTAATAATCATAATTGTAACCATAAACTCAAGATTTCTACAGCACCCAATGAAAACTAAGTCACAAGAACCAGCTTATTCACAGGGACTCAGTCAAAACAAAATCAACAGGCTAGAAAGGTTTGGCTCGAGGTCAAGATCAAAGAGTCAGACGGTCAGACGGCTATGGTAGATAGTGTTTGGAATTGGACCTGCAGGACAGATAAGGGGAAGAAGAGGAAGAGAACAAGTGATCCCTTTTCTCTGTTAGCATCACATATACAGAAACACAGAAACGAAACATATAACAATAGTAGGCAAGTTTTTTGTTTCCAAAACAAACTGAAGACAAGAGTTGTTACCTTTCCATGACCATGAACTGTCCATTGTTATATGTGGGTCCAGAATTATCATGTTTCAAGTGGCTCTCTGGTACTACAGGGATGAAGCCACGCACGGCACTGTTATAACCAAATCTACCTTCATACACCTTCACACAAGAGACAAACGTAATGCATTATAAACCTCTAATGTAATATAATGTATAATGTATGGTTGGAGCAGCACAGAGTAAACATCTTCAAGAGGTGCTATATAAATTAATAATACATTATATTACATTAGAGATATATAATGTATTATTAATTTATATAGCACCCCTTGAAGATGGCTGTGCTGCTCCAACCGAGCCTAGGCATAACAGGAAAGTCCTCAATTTATGTTGCACGTACATATGCGTGTATATATGTATGTGTGTGTATTATGTATGCATGTATGAGTGTATGTATGCATGTATGTACGCAAGTGTATACTGAAATTTCCATAGTACTTTTACAACACTCTCAAAGGCACTAAAGCATTTCTAACAGAGTCGTAGCAGATGCCCCTCTTATGTCCTCATTAAGTAGCATTTGCATAGCTTCTGCTTAATTCAGGGAAACCCTTTACAGGAATTTTGACAGAGCCTAAATATGCAGTGATAAAGGTGCGAGGTGCCGACTAAAGAATTTTTCAGACTTGAATAGATGTATTATTATTATTATCAATTAGAAACTTCTATATTGCCGATGTCTAATGCACAAGGCATCAACCAATGGCGCACCAAATTTAAGCTGCATTCAGGCCAATATCCAGATCAGGCCACTAAGACAGAGAGGCAGCCTATGGCAGAAAAGCCAACTAGAAATGGTAAGTCTTAAGTCCAGAATGAAATGACAAAAGAGACTGGGCAAGAAACACTGATGCAGGAAGAAAATTCCAAAATTTTGGTCCACCAACCAAATGTATGTATGTATCCAAAAACTGATATAGCCCATTTTAAGAACTTGCAAAGGTGCTGTGATATGACTACCTAGCACTTCCAAAACGATCAGGTGTTAAATTTGTAGAACAGGTAAAAGCTATGCAAAGGTTTCTAAGGTGGCTGTACACTTACCAAACCATATCCGAAATTCTGGAAGGATGGTGAGAGCTTCTTTTGAAAGTGCTGTTGCCTCCTCTGAAACTTCTGTAAGCTGTTAAAACAAGCCAAATGAATAATGTTCTTACAACACTGCATCATTAAAATTATTACATGTAAACTCTCTGTAATGTAATGCAACAGAACTCCTCAGTGATTCTCCAGACATGAAAAAATACGAAGCCACCTTCAACCCAACAGTAAATTATTGCAAACTCCCCATTACCAGGGCAACTTACCCTTACCACAGAGATTCACAAGATTTCTGTATTTCTGATAACTGATTGGGAATTTAAGACTTAAGACCTATTTGTACTGTCTTGCTTTTGTTGCCATATTGCTGTGACCAATCCATGCCTACAATTCCTCACTCAACCTGGGCATGTGGCACAATAACAAATGCACTACTTACTTACTTACTTAGTCAAGAATACTGACCCATCAAATAGCATGTTATTTACATCATTTGCCATGTCTAAAGGGAAGTAATAATATTAATTATAAATTACAATATGTACATACATCGGGTAAACAATATGATCAAACATTAACCCAAAATTGTGCCACTTCAAAGAAAATGCTTATAATTATATGCTTTCTCTATTTCTCAGCCTGCTCAATTTTGGGGCTTCTGGGGCCTCAGCAACATGTATCTTTCTTTACCCAACCAAACATATTCAGAACAGTTCTGGTCCAAATCAACATCAAACAACACTGTAATCGTAATCATAAACTCAAAATTTCTAAAGCGCGACTTAAAAGCTAAGGACAAGACACCCAATTATTCATGAATGCTGTGTCAAGTCAGAAGGGTTGTTCAAAGATTCCATATCAAGAACCAAGTCCGGTTCCCAGATTACCAGAGACAGAAGGGGCAGAGTAGCTGCTAGGGTGGATTGTGTTTAAGCTGAAAGAAATGGGAAGGCAGCATCCTTCAGCATCAAATAAATCAGTTTTTAGAGAAAAACATCCTGAAACTCACGCTGGGTAACGAACTGACAGTTTCTTTGAAGGTACCATTCCATAACTGTAGCTCGCCATCGACCTCGTCTCATCAATAAACTCTAAGTAACTCTTTCGCTTCTTTGCATCTGGCTGTCGGGCGGCCCAGTCTCTAGGGCTTCGGCCAGTGTTGTCGTGTAAGCGAAGATCCCCACCAGCATCCAACAGATGACCAACAAGCTTTAGATCTGCTGTAAAGCTGGCAGCATGGACCGGTGTACTGCCTTCGAGGTTGCGTCTAAAATGTTTATTATTATTTCTGCATTTATTAAGCGCCACTAACTAATGACTAAGCATCAATCGATGGTGCTGAGCAATTGTGAGTGAAGGACTTGCTCAAGGTACCTACACAATAACAATCTCAGAGGAGGCTCGAACCAGTACTCTCTGCGTTACAGGCTGAGCTCTCTAACAAATCAGCCTCCATGCCTCAAACACTGAAACAAAAGCATGCACATTTGATCTCTTGTTTCATTTATCACTTTACAATTTAACAATTCATGAGCCATTTGGAAGACATCCCAATCTGTACTTCTGCCACAGTAAATAAGTAAATAAGTAATTAAGTAAATAAATAAATAATTACATAAATAGCCTTTTTTGGATCTCACAAGCACATGCTGCAAATAAAATGTTGTAGATTGGCAGTGATGTAAAGCTTGCTTAACTACAAACTCTAAAGTGAAAGCACGTTCTGGACCAGTGACTGACTTACGCATTTGGGTTAGCCCCGTGTTTCAGGAGGAGCTTTGCCAAGCGTCTCTGGCCCTCAAAGCACGCAAGAAACAAAGGCGTCTGGCCAAGGGAGTTTGGATGGTCAACATTCATACCTACAAAGAACAGAAATCATCTCTTTATAACATCCATTGCTAATATGCTATTATGTTTATTATCTTTGCTTACATTATGTGTGTATAATTGATACAGAGCCAAGTGGAATGTAGACTTCAAAATAAGTCGCTCTGGAAACAGAATTCATGATAACGCAACATATCTACAATACAATTCAAGTCACGACTCAAGACACATCTTTTTAGGATATCTTATGACTGCAGTTGATTTTTGAACCCTTGTACAGCGCCCTTTTCTTCGGCCTCGGCTGTGCTATGGCGCTGTATAAATTGTCTTATTATTATTATTATTAATATTTGGTAAGACTAGCAACAATATCATTATAAAAGGTTTTTGGTTCATGTACTGGGATATGGGATATACATCTTTAATTATTTTCATTATTATTAATGAGATACTTATATCGCTCAAATTTATGATTTCACCTAAACAGTCCAGGTAGATGAAAAAATACACTAATACACACTTGGGAATTATTTAGGTCATCTAAAATCACCTAACTTGTCTTAAAGATCCACCTGAACTCAAATTACAGATATATCTAACTTGCTGTAAAGATTCTCAAGGTGTCAAAATATCTAACCAGACTTAAGCATCTTTTTGACTTTTCTTCTGTCTCCGCTGACGGCAGCATCATGCAGCATTCGAACAAAGGATTCCGAGTCATCAGTCATTTCCTTGTTCTTTGCTCTCGATGTCCTTGGCGTCTGAGCCATCGCTTCAGTCGGATATCAACTCCACAGATTTACTAACAAACAGGAAGCAGTCCATCAGTGAAATTTTTCTGTGTATACGCTCAAGTAATGTATATATATATTATTAAATGAATTGCACTTGCCACAATAATTTAATATATTTTGTGAATTTACCTGTTCAGAAGTTTGACTATCACCTCTGAATGTACTGAATTTACTTACAATCGATGTTATGTGTCAATGATATCATGTACACTTATGCATACTATATACATTAATTGATAAACAGATACACATTTCATGTCTGCAATATTCAATTGAGGTTATGCTCCCTGGAAAGCATGGGAGGACTAACCTCGTTCAGTGCTCCTTATTTAAACGGGCAACAGAGGTGAAGGATCTCACCCGATAAATTCTTTGAAAAATGCGCGGGGTCGAGGCCATAGAAAAACGTGCACATTACATTTAGGGCATCTAACTATACTTATGGTGTTACTTCTTTCATTTAATGCTTTCTAAAGTATACCAGAAACTTATTATAGTGCTAGGACTATCCAGTTCCTAACCAGCAGAGTTATGGAATATAGTAAGTACACAGCCGTACATGGCACCGCTACACCTATTACGAGGCCGTTCAGGCCATGACACTAGCTAGCCACGTCGAAAAATTCACTGCATCACAAAATGCCTAACTTTCCAACAGTTCTTTCAAACTTTAATCAGGAAGTAGTACCAGAATTTTTTTATCTGTCTGAAGAAATGCAAACATATATAAAAAACGCCGAAATTTTTCAGTAATAGTAACAAACAGACGACATATTCCAAGGCTGCGTTCGCCTAGAATGGAGCCGGAAACAGTACTGCGAGCCAGAAATTTCATCCAAACGTTTTGTAACGCCATAATAATACAATGTAGTGTAAATTAGGCCTAACTTCCATGAACCTGTTAATTTTATTTATTTCCTAAAATTAACTATTTTAATTAGCAATGGTTGTCACGAGTTTGTTATTTTCAACAACAACTTCTATAGGGCCGATACAAGGAACTGTGTACCCGATTCAATGTGATCGCGGGATTGAAAGAATATATAGGGGCCTAGTGATGGCCCTCGATTAAATTTAAGAAAATCAATTCAATGAACCCTCTTTCACGAGGCAACTCGAGAGATAGATATGGGCAAGGGCAAGGGCGTCGCCATTGAGGCCACGAAGCCATGGCCCCCACTCGAAAATCTGAGGCGGAGAGGATATTGCCCCATCCCACTTTTGGCCACAGAGATTTTAAATTTGGTGTGTGCCCAAACTCGGGTTGGCCAAAAAGTATCGGGAGCCTGCTGGGAAGGAACGTTAATGAATTACTACAAGTCTGGAAAGTCATGATCTTCATGAAAGTCATGACGCCCTTGCATATGTGTATGACTATCGATGAATGCCTGAGAAGTCGATATTTTGTTTCATAAGGTCATTATTCGCCTAGTTAGCTACATCGGTAAGTGCGTACGCCAAGGATCCTCTGTGCGTGAGGATCTCAGGTTTGCGTCCCGGTCGTGGCTTATTTCAGAGATTTAATTCTCGGGCTAGTACGGTCCGTGCACGGGTACCTTAAATGGCGTGGCGCCCATTCAAACGGGCAGCGGTGGTGAAGGATCTCACCCGATAAAATTCATTGCAAAATGAGCAAGGTCGAGGCCATACGGTCGCTATATAAACCTATACATTTATTTATTTATTAAAAATTCTGACGACAAATAAAGGTGAACAAATATCATGCCATGGCAGCATCCTTTGTTGAGCTCATAGCTGGATGCCCTTGTGGGCCAACTATTGGCTCAATGAACTTGGCTGACTGGGTGATGAAGAAAAAGTCCAAACAACGGTGGTGTTGTGATAAATGCATCCGATAAATTCGTTGAAAATGAGCAGGGTCGAGGCCATACGGTCGCTATAGAAAACCGTGTACATTCACATTTCCTGGTATATAATCAATAAAGCAGGTGATAGATTGCAGAAGAGAAACTGTGCGTAGGCTAGATGTCTGATTCATTGACTTATGACTGCAGTTGATTTTTGAACCCTTGCACAGCGCCCTTTTCTTCGACCTCGGCTGTGCTACGGTGCTATATAAATTGTCTTATTATTATTATTATTATTGAACATTGGCCCCTATATATAATAAAATCGAACACCACCAACAGCGATCATCTAAAGAAGTGAGATAGGCTACATGAGCGGGTTTTGTAAGAACGGGGCATTCTTTCATTCTTCAATAAGAGATTGGGTAGCGTTTCGTGACGCATCTGAAATTGTAGTTTCTCTCTCTGCCATTCATTGAGGCACGAATTGTTAATCAAAACGAAACAGGTGTTTCAAAACTTGCGAGTCGGCCGAAATTGCATAATCATTTTAAGTGTACGAAATTTTAAATTAACGAATATAAGACTAAATAAATAGAATAAAAATGACTAAAGATAAATCGAAATAAAGACAAATAAGTAGTTAAATATATAAATAATAAATGGTTAAAATAATATAAATAACAGATCATAGACCGGGTAAGTGGGATGTTTTCAGCTGCGCAAAAGAAATGATCGATTTGATATCAGCAATAGTCATACGAAAAATTATCACTTCACCCCTTGCAATCTCTGGGCATGACTTTCATACAAAACTTAACACACTTCTCTTCCACAGATTCTATCCTGATTCATCCTCTTCCCCTTATCTATCTTTCAGATCCAGTTCCAAACATCACCCATCGTAGACGTCTACCTGCCTGTCTAAATCTTGGATCTTGACCAGGAACCGAACCCTTATTGCCTATCGATATTGTTTTGACTGAGCGCCTGTGAATAAGCTAGTTCCTGCGACTAAGCTTTCGTTGGGTTCTGTAGAAATCTTAAGCCTACGATTACGATTACGATATATGCCGGGGCGCCGCAACAGTGTGAAGAAGCACATCCTAGCAAGATGACTCTGAATGTTCCGCGACAAGAATTGAGTGCGGCGTTTCTGGCACAATTGTAGACAAGTAAGTCTTCAATCAGGCAAACAAGTAAGATAAATAAAAATTAAAACGGCAATTTCACTGGTGGATCTCTATCCAGTAGCTGGCCTGGTTTGCTACACACGTAGGCTTAGCCCTACGTCAAGGCGCCTCTGAGCTTGAGGTTGCCGGTTCTCGTCCTGGTCGGCGCTTATTTTAGAGATTTGAATCTCGGGCTAGCTCTGTCCGTACACGGAGACCTTAAATGGCGTTGGCACCCACTGAAACGGACACAGCGATGGTGCACGCCCTCACCCGATTAATTAATTGAAAACTGAGCAGGGACGAGGGGGGCCATACGGTCGTTATAGAAAAACAAGTACCTTTACATTTACCTAGACGAGATCTAGATGACGTGGTCATATGACGAGGTCGTTGTGTAGGCTGTCGTTGATTTAACTTCGTTAAGCGGAACACCAAGCAAAATCACTCACGTGTGACAACTCAAATTAATTCAGTTCATCAACACACAAAGAGCTTCGTCGCAACACTGCATGCGGGTCTTTGTCACAGGGTAAATGAAGGGGTGACTAAGAATCAATCAAGATGACTCCAGAAGGGTAAAAATTACAGGAATCCGAATTCTTGATGATCGAAAACAGCCGACTCTTCTTACGAAATGAGTCATTGCAAATCAGTCGATGGAATGTAGAACAGCTAGAATCAGACTTCCAAGTTCGAGAAAGGTGATCGCAAAGGTCATTTTAAAACAAAATAGACAGATAAAATAAAGACTGGAGAAAGAGAAGAGAAAGAACTAAATAAACACAGAATGAAACAAAAGAATGAAAGAACGAACAAATTAATTAATTAATTAATGCTTTGGTTTTATATCCTATAAAATGTTGTGAGTCAAATATAAAAGAGCAGCAGATGGCTCCATACAGCAGATTACCAAAACATAGAATAAACTTGAAGTTCTTTGGTCATCCATCGGTAACAATAATATTCCAGCGCCTTTTAAAAAGGGCAAATCCAGGTTTTACATTGCATGGGGCGTAACTGGAAAAAATTAAGGAAAAGGAAATCAAAGGTAGTAAGTGGACCCAGCATTGCTTTGATCAACAAAAGTATGCAATTCGTTATCACATTTAAATGCCATAGCCGGTATAACACAAATAAAAGAATACAATTATCAGCCCTCACTCATTCACTCCTCGTCCGTAGATCCTATCCCGATTCCTCTTCCCCTTATCTATCCTGCAGATCCAATTCCAAGCATCATCCACCGTAGCCGTCCGACTGCCTGCCCGCGTGCCTGACTTGGAACCGAACTCTTCTTGCCTATCGATTTCATTTTGACTGATCACCTGCGAATAAGCTGGCTTTTCTGACTTAGCTTACTGTACGTTGGGCGCTGTAGAAATTCCGAGTTTGCGATTACGATTAGCTACCGAATTACACAATATTGTACTCTGCTAAATAAACCAAGATTTTTCTAAGGAGAGGGCCGGGTTTATTTTAAAACTACCTCTCCTAGCTGAATGGTTGGATGGCTGAATGAATAGAAAAAAGTAGAGAACAAGTGGGCAAATGGCGAGAATGTCAATTTCACCCGATATAATAGGAATCGAATCCAAAACTTATGCTTAGAATAAACACATTGCTAGAGTGACTCAGCGTCTGATGCATATTCATGGCTTCAGTGTAAGCCTTCTTATTAACACTTAATTTCGTGCACAAGGTGTGCATCCAGAAATAGAGAACGTGATTTTTGTTTAGCTTTTCATAAAAATAAAATATCACGAATGATCCAATGCTACGCAGTAGGGGTAAGTGGGGCATGTCGGAACATTCATCTGAGCACGAATTGTACGTGCGAATTCATTACTAATATATGTCACGAGTCACATGGCTGGCATCAATAAAAGCGTCGTTTCGTCCGACATTGGCAGATGCTGTCTGAGAAGAATCACTGAATCTACAGAAGATACAGAAAAAGGAAAGATGAATTCGACGCTACTGATTTTGGCAATCGTTGTGCTAAACATTGCAGCCACTCTATCGGCACCCTTGGAAGGCCCTTATGGGGGTAACAGAAGAAGACCCGAAACCAGAGAAGAACAAAGAGTATTCATTCGATTTCATAATAATAATAACAGTAACTGTAATAATTATAAAAACAAAAGTAAAAATAAAATAAATAATAAGAATATATGATCATTTTTATATTGATAATTACATGCATAGGAGACACCCTATTAACTCTAAATAGAATTATCATTTAGTTAATAATAGTTTTATACGTATAAATTATTTATTATGCAATTAACAATAGTTTTATTATCTTTGAAAATTGGCAGTTAAATTTAAATTTCTGCTTGCATTTATTTTCAATTTTACATTTATCTGGGTTAAGCTTGCGTGTCTTTGATTTGCGTTGCTATCATACGCACACTACATATGTAGCTGCGTAAAAGTATCTCTCCATTTCTAAAGGTCTCCGACGAACTTTTTGAGAGGCATTAAAGCGTTTTATAAATGTTCTGACAAATATAACTGCACACTCGCCATTTAAGGTCCCCGCATATGGGGACCTTAAACAGCGTGGCGGACATGGAAACGGGCAGCGATGGTGAAGGACCTCACCTGAGAAATTCATTGAAAAATGAGCAGGGTCGAGGCCATACGGTCGCTATAGAAAGTTGTATATTTACATTTTCACGCCGCAGATTCGTTGTGTAACCGGTGGTTTTCCTCGTGGGTCGAAGGAACATAATAATATTAAAAATTAATTGTGTATTCTCTTTAAATAGAATTATTTGCGGAAGCTCAAGCACCAGCGTGGGACTGATGAAGAATTTAGGAGGTCACTTAGGGATTTTCAAAGCCTCGCTGGACTTAAAGTTACAGGTGAGCAAATAATTGTTTTCTGCTGATTTATATGCCCGATTTATGTTTATATTTTACTACCTGATAATCAGCGTTATAAACGAAAGCCTAAATTAAAATTTAATTCCATATTTTGTGAGTTGGTCCTAATAGACATTCACTTTATTTAGCTCGTGAGAGCAAAAGTTTTCCAAATGCTGGATTACTCTCTTTTTGCCATCGTTTCACGTGAAACCCTAACAACCCCTTAAAGCACAATTTCAAGCACTTGAATGGTTGGCGAGGCAAGCAGCAGGATCTGTACGCCTGAACGTAACACCTGGGTAATATTGCATGATAGGTATGAAATATATTGCCTTGCAGAATAGTTTTCTACAAAATAAAGGGCTCCTACTTATACGGTTTTATTAGATACTTTAAGATGCTATTAGAACGACAACACAGTGAGTTTGAATGTCAAACTAGAACGGACAAAACAGTGTTTGCCTGATTTATGGTTCGTAATGTTTCATGTTGCTCGGCTTCAATGAGCACTTCTAAATTTAGGACAGCAATATCAAATTTCATTTCTACTCTAGGAGAGCGTTACCAAATTTCATTTCTACTCTAGGAGAGCGTTATCAAATTTCATTTCTACTCTATCGTTTTTTTTTTATATAAGTTCAGAGCTGCGCATGCGTGACGATTGTATAGAACAAGTACTTGTGACATTGTGAACGATTACAGGCGAAATTGACGATGATACGAAAGCATTGATGGACGCTCCGTGGTGCGGAGTTCCTGATGACAATGAAGCTCTTGGGCGGCGAAAGAGATACCTCGCTTCCAGTGAGAAATTAAGCAATTAATATCATTAATAATAATTAATATTAGTTTTATTGCATTACACGCGAAGGTTAGTGCCTTGATATTTATGAAGCGCCTTTTAACATAGATCTTCTTCTGCATTTTTTGCATTTAAGAGTAGAAATTTCATTTGCCGCTTAGAATAGGTTAAGTAATAGATGTGGTGATATACAGAAGTAGGTCTACTTGATAAAATTTGTACGTACAACAGCAAAACACTAATTTGGAAAACTGCTGCACTACTTCCGCTCTGGAAAGACATAGGCCTATTCTTAAATCAAATTTATCTCATTGGATTAAAAAAGCCTAACTAAGATTATATATAATATTTTGAAGAACAGACATATAAATATGTTAGCAGCCTAAAACAATAAGCATTAGTATTTCACTTGTAAGCATTTAACTTAAGACCAATTATTGTAGCAATTTGATTTCCCTATATCCTTGTCTTGTTTCTCCGATTACAGAATTTGCAGCTTGTTTACTTAGACGATAAATAAATCCTCGCAAAACAGTTTATCTTATGTTATGAATGAACTTCTTCTGACTCTTGCGATGATCATTTTTCATGCAGAAAACAAATGGCGAACGAATACGTTGACTTATTTGATTCAAAACTATACTCCGGACCTTCCAAAGAATGTGACGAAGAGCATCATCATTCAGGCTTTCAATGTATTTTCTTTTTTAACCTTGGACTTTGTTGTATCAGGCTAAGGTGCAAGAGCTCTTTCCTAAATCGAACTAAATTAAATCCGGGTAATAAAATTAGTAAATGCTTTATAATCGGCCATGTAAATACTTTACTTAATGATGTATTTTTCTTACCTTGGATTAAAAAATTTTACATTTCTTGATCATCGTAATCGTAATTCCGAGACTCCTAAAGCGCCCAAAGAAAATCACGTCACGGGGACTAGCTTATTCGCAGAATCGATAGGCAAAAAGGTTTCGGTTTCAGGTCAAGATCCAAAAGTCAGGCAGAGAGACAGCGTGGCAACTACGGTGGGTGATGTTTAAGATTGGAGCGGAAAAGAGGGATAAGAGGAAGAAGGGGAGTCAGGATAAGACCTGTGAAAAAGGAATGTTTTTCCACTGTTACCTTATGTTACACTGCCAAAGGCCGATACTTTATTTGAATTTACCCTGATGTTTCACGTCTTCTAGTGTGTGGCAAAGCATTTTTTTAAAATTGGCTGAGCTCTCGCTTTGTAACGTGAGTTCAAGCCCTGTTGCAAACCGTAAACTAAACCCGCTTAGTATCATCGGCTGATGCCTGTATTCAGAAACGAGAGCTACTAACTCAGAAAAGCATGACTATTCTTTTTTGACTTTAAAGTTCTGGAGCAACGTTACTCCGCTGACATTCACGGAATCAAAGACAACCGAGGCAAACATCAGGGTTGCCTTCGTTGAGAGATACCATGGTGATGGTAACCCGTTCGATATGAAAGGAGGAACTCTGGCCCACGCCTTTTATCCCGAAAATGGAAATGTACACTTTGATGAAGATGAAACATGGACTGATGGCACTAGTTCAGGTACACAGAGTTGTGTTTCTTATATTTACTTCAGTCATCTTCATGGTCTTTAAGCTAAGTGCACATGTGCACGTGTCGGCCATATTTGGGGTTCGAATACTGGCACATTATATTCGAAAAAAATCAATGTGAGTCTCATAAATGGTACGGAACAAAAACTGCGACCTACCAACAGCATTCACAAACAGACTCAGTTGTTCTGGCTCTACGTGTATGCGAGAGTTTGCCAATGAAGAATTTTCCTGTAATTACAGCAGCATTTGCGTGTATACGGATAAAACTTGTTGTTCAAATTGAACTGTAGCGTCATCTAGGTTAGCGAAGAGCGGCTTGGAGAGGTACGTAGAAATCATAATATAAGTTTGCAGATACAAGCACACAAACACATACCTACTACAGGCTTACACGATATATGAGTTTGTGAAAACTCTTAATTTTGCTTCTGCGAATTATTACAAAAACAGAAACAATTCTAATGAATCAATCCCCCAGACGGAAGAGCTTGAGCCCAAGGCTTTGCGTTAGCGCTAGAAGGTAACGAATGCTCTAGAACTGTGTACTTATCTGATAGAATAAAATTCCCTGAGTGAACAAGTATATCAATGCCAAGATATTCCCGTTGTTTTGCCTATCATTTCTCTTGACAGATTAATTCGTCATATGGGTGGAAATCATGACCGCTGTCATTGACCTCATGTGGACACACTCACCGTCACTTCACCGCTTGGTGCTAGATAAATTGTAATTTTATTACGCCATTGCATTACACAACATTACCTTTCTCATGTGCTACAGTCCAAAAGTGTCAACCTCTTTAAAAATCAGCTGAAATTCTATTTACTTCATAACTCTTATTTCTTGGGCTGACTTTTGACTTTGTAACGCACCCTAGAAGTAGCATGCTACTAACGATGCTATATAAATTGTCGTAATTACAATTACAATTACTCTTCCGTTGCTTCTACAGGCATAGACTTACTACTGGTAGCTACACACGAGATCGGCCATGCTCTTGGCCTAAACCATTCGGAGATACGCTCATCTGTAATGTATAAGGACTACAGAGGCTTCATCCCAAATCTCACCCTCGATGCAGACGATGTCGAAGGAATACAGTCCATCTATGGTTTGCTGAGTATAATTTTAATTTGTTAGACTAAAAATCATTTATTGACAGTTAAAACAGACTTTCAAAGGCCTTTTCTTTTCATAATCTAATGCAGCGAGAAAGTAGGCTAAATATTAATGCAACTAATAGGTGCTTAGAAATTAGTTGCCTATTAGATTTTAACTAATACGCAATTTAAATGGATCGATTTACACATATTTTTTAAAAATGTCACTTTGCTTTGACTAAACATCAATTGATGACACTGAGCAATTGTGAGTGAAGGACTTGCTCAAGGTCCCTACACAGTAACCGTCTCAAGGGAGGAGGCTCGAACTCGTACCCTCCACGTTACAAGCCGAGCGCTCTAACCAATCCAATCGGCTACTGTGCCCCACACAATTATATAACAGATGGTCGCGTTATGTATATAACACCTTTACTGGTATTACTTTAATGTATGTTGAAAATTTGTGCAGGGACGCCGCTGTCAACACCTTTGCCACCTAAGACGGATCCTTCTTCGCCACGTGCCAGGAGAACCACAACTCTTTCAAAATCTACCAAGTCTACCCCTAACACCACCAGGTCGACCACCGGAAAAAGTAGGCCTACGACTGGAAGGCTTCGATGGTGCGACATCTTTCCATGGGGCGTAGTTTGTAATTAATGTTACGTTAGATTGTTTTGCGATGCGCATAATTTGTTATTGAATGGAGCTGTTTCGTTTTCTTTAAGCTTTCATTGTTTCGAATCTCTGTTTCATTTGCAATAGGTTAGGTTTCTGTGTTTAATGTTTTTTGCAAATGTAAATGTAAATGTACATGCTTTTCAATAGCGACCGTATGGCCTCGATCCTGCTTATTTTTCAATGAAATAATTGGGTGAGATCCTTCATCACCGCTACCCGTTTGAATGGGCTCTACACCATTTAAGCTCCCCGTGTACCGAGAGTGTAATCCCAATATTCACGACCGGCATCCTCACGCACTAATGCGCTTTACAATTAGCCTATATTTACTTTTTACCCTAAACGTACTCTTTAACTAATGTAGCTAACTAGGCAAGGACTTTAACCTATATCGATCTCTTATTAGTAATAATTAATTAGATCAGCCAAATACACGGTTTCCTGTTATATGTAGGATCAACTTGATTAACATCTGTGTTACGCTTTGAAATTTATGCGTGAATGTCTGTCTATACGTGCAGATCAAAAAGCTAAGCTAAAAGTTCGCTGGTCGAATATTTTGGCTTTAGGAAATTCTATCTTGTATGTCAGAGAAAATGTAAAACTTTTTCAGTAAAGTGTTGCTTAATGAAATTAAAATGTTTAACGATTCCTTTATGAGTTTTAATTAATACAGAAGTAAAAATTCCTCTTTAACCGACTAAGTAAGAATTATTGAATTAACTAATTAATACATGGAAAAAGTAATGAATCAAGGCCTTGATGACCGATTGACTGACTGATCGACTGACCGACTGATCGACCGACCGACTGACTTACTGACTGGCTGGTTGACTTGTTGACTGACTGACTGATCGACTGACTGACTTACTTACTGAGTGACTCACTGACTCAATCACTGACTCAATCACTGAACGTACAGCTTATGAACGTTGCGCTGTTGAACAACCCATTATTACGTGTCCACGCCTCCGACCATGAAGCCCATGCCGGTGAAAGGCGAAGGGGCGTTCAGTTGCCAACTGCCAGAGTACCTCACGCTATCGCCGGATCTCAGACCGACGTCGAATAGCCCAGCCAGCAAACACACGTTAGGCCAAATTTGGCCAACGTTGGGCCAATATCGCAGTCATAAGCACGAGATTTCTACAGCGCCCAACGAAAGCTAAGTCGTGGGTACCAGCTTATTCATAGGTGCTCAGTCAAAACAAAATCCATAGGCAGGAAGGGTTCGGTTCCGGGTCAAGATCCAAGAGTTAGGCAGGCAGACAGACGGCTATGATGGATGGTGTTTGGAATTGAACCAGAAAATGAGATAAGGGGAAAAGGATGAATCAGGATAGAATCTGTGGGAAAGGAATGTTTTCCGTTTGAGTGAAAGACCTGCGCAAAGACTGCCAGAGGCGATGTGTTGATGAGTTCGTAGGATGGGTCAGATAACTGTACAGTATTGGACAATGTTGGTCCAACGTTGGTCCAGCGTGGGTGTTCTGGCTGGGAGGTCTAGTCCATGTTCTCATTTTTAAATGAGTTTGCTAGAGGGCGCTTGTTTGAACCGAAATCTTGAAACGTCTTTCTGTTCTGACGGAGATTTAACCTAGGCCTCTGTGCTGACTGTAAGGCACTCTAACAACTACACCATAATGTCAGGCTATAAATGTAGGGGAGACCGGGGCTAAAAGTAACACGGGTTGGTTGTAACAGCACTCATAACTAAGTAACTGAAGGGCATTGAACCAGTCTAAGTAGGTTGGCACGCGCGTCATATCGTTCCGGTTCATATACTTGTGGTTGGCGCAATTGGAAGGACGTTTTTGTGATTTGTGAACGAAATCTTGATTTTCAACACGAAAAGTAATTTTTTGCAAGTTTACTTGTTTCATCATAATATAGGTGAGGTATAACATATTATTAATCGCAGTAATTCATTTTAAAGCATTTTTATGTCACATTTCACGGAATATGAACGGCTGCGCAAGATTTATTTATAGCTAATGATATCTTTTCATCTATGAAATGTGGTCTTATGGGGTTAGTTGTAACTTTTGGCACTGGGCTGGTTGTAACAGTGTTACGACCTGCCCCACAGCAATTGATAATTGAGGTAATGTTTCTAACTTTATGATAGATGAAAATACTATTTAGTTATGGATGTTTAGGAGCATTATTATTCTATTAAAAATTCTTTGTGCGATAGTCACAATTTGTGGGTTCATTTGTATTGTAGGAATGAGGAATTACAAGAGAAAAAGTAATCGAGGAGGAGCGACATTACAAACAATGAAGGATGCTTCAGATGAAGTACTTATACATAATCGACCTTGTCGAACTGTTGCAAGAGATTCTCCTTGTGTCATGTCAGCCTTAGAAGATTTATTAAGAAGTTATAATCTTCAAATGGAATTGAGGTCACTGTTGGGTACAAACGAAACAGGCAAATTTTTTCTGATGAACAAGAAGCAAAACTGACCGAATATGTTAAAAATGCCTCTCTTATATACTTTGGGTTGGCGCCTTCTGCTGTTCGTAATCTAGCCTATCAGTGTGCAGTAATGTTCAAAATAACAATGCCAGCTGCATGGATGTCTAATCAAATGGCAGGGGCTGACTGGTTCAGTGGTTTTATTAGGAGAAATTCTGAAATATCGGTTCGTACACCTGAAGCTACGAGCATTTCAGATATGCAGATTCCTTCGACCTCATTTGATCCATGCATAATTTCCACTCATCCGCAGGCTGAGGAGTGAAAAATCAGGAAGGAAGGTAGAAAAAGAAGATTTTCGGCAATACTAACTGATACCCCAGAGAAATGTGCATTACATGAAGAAATGAAAAAGAAAAAAGTTGATAATAAAACTAAATCAAAATCAAAAGCAGTAAAGAAACTTGTCAGTTCCAAGCCTGATGCCGAAAAGAAAGTGTCCACAAGGAGAAATAAACATACAAAAAATAAGCCTTCTTCTATCAATTCTAATTTGGGACTTGAAGAATGGTTTTGTCTGGTTTGTTGTGAACCATTTGGCGCAATTAGAAAGAGAAAGGAAGAATGGATACAGTGCTTAAGCTGCAAGAATTGGTCATACGTGGACTGCACCGATGGCAGTAAGAACTATGTGTGCCATAACTGTGATTGAGATCAACCAGATTGACAAAATCCTGATCAAAGGACACTCATAATTTGAAGAAGTCAACTGAAACATCTAGAATTAACGTTTTCCACTATATGCAGATTTTACTACGTACCAAACTACTGACAATGTTTGTTACAACATACCCGTTTTAGTGTTACAATCAACCCGGATACGGGGCAGATTGTTACACTCTGACAGGGGTTGTTTTGGCTAAATTTTCTCTTAACATATCAGAGCAATAAAATCGAATAATTTACCATTTATAGAGGACTTAATGAAGATGGAAATGGCACCCATTTAAGTATGACTTATACTAAAACATTTTCCCAAATCAGGAAAATGTCAAAATTGTTACTTTTAGCCCCGGTCTCCCCTACAATGAATGTGCACGTTTTTCTATAGCTACCGTATGACCTTGACCCTGCTCATTTTCAATGAATTAATCGGGTGAGATCCTTCACCACCGCTGCCCTTTTGAATAGGCGCCACGCCATTTAAGGTCCCCGTTTACGGACCGTCTAGCCCGAGATATAATCTCTTCAACGTAGCTACGATCGGTATGTGAACCGGCAAACTCACGCACAGATGTGGTTCTTATGCGACAGCAAAAACGAGTCGTTGCTTGCAGAGAGTGATAAAATTGTCCGTGGAATTTGTTGTTCTTCCCTACTTTGGCATTGTTGAAACAAGTCCTAAAGACTTGCAAGGACTTCATGATATACAGTATAAACCTAAAAGAACACGTTTTCTCTGTCAACTATCACTTGGAACAAGTGCAAATCTAAGGATCCAATCCGGACATACCCCTGTCTGAGTTTGGGGCCAAGCTATATCCACAGTCCAAACTCTTGAGGGTTATGGCTACTGTTAGGGTCAGGTTTGGACACTAAACTTCTAAGTAGAAAAGTTAATGAAAACCGCGAGTGTATACAAGTCTTAAACAGCGTTGATAAGAGTCAGCTGTATAGGAAGTCAATTCCAAAGCGGAAATGGCGATGGCTAAAGCTTGAGCCTCTTGGCCAGCATTAGACTTACTGTCGTGATGAAGTGTATCTCCTAAACAACTGTTTCAAGCAACTATCCATCAACAGGAAGCTCGTGCAGTTCGGAGAAACAGCAAGTTCCGAACGCAAGCAGACTCCTGGCGTCTGCGTCAAGCTTAAGTTCATTGTTCATACTTGCATCGTTTGATGCCATTGATTGGAACAATTACTGAAACACTTAACTAATTCAAATCACGACTCAAGACACATCTTGAACTCATGCACGGCGCCCTTTTCTTCGGCCTCGGCCGTGCTACGGCGCTATATAAATTCTTCTATTATTATTATTATTATTATTATTATTATCATTATTATTATTATTAAGTCAAAGCCTAGATAAACCGGTTCATTCTCATATCTATTTCACTAGGTAAGTATGCATTTAGCCTTGATTTGGAAAATCATGTTTTTGTAAGTAATAAAAGCTAGAAGTAAATGTAAACATACTAAAACCTCAAACAAATACAAAGGCATTTAAATATATCCTTCGCTAGATGACACCGAAATCTCTCGATTATTGCTGCACAGACTACCGTTGAATTTTAGTTTTACAATTTAAAAAAAAACGTTTGTGATGCGGCCTACTTAGGCCTATACATAAATCACGCGATTTAATTAGGTCTACTCGTGCCAAATAAAAGATTAAGGGTGGAAAGAAGTGAGGGGTTTGAATTGTATCAGTCAACATTTTTCTTTTAATAGTCTGGTTTAAAGCCAACTCTATTTTGGCACTTGTTATTTATAACATCGGCGCCAGACGGAGTTCAAGCCAAGCACATTCATCCCATAAGACAAACATTTTGTTTTTCCGCCTATGGCTAAAGGAACTGACAGGAAGATGTATTCACCCTTTCCTCCGATTTTCACCTTTTCCTCCTCTTCACCTTTTCCTTCTCTTGAATTTTGATTTCTGGTTGCAAAAGTGAGCGCCCTTACTTAGCAGTGTGTTACAATGGGCAATAACGAACATCAATTACTAGATGGCGCCAGTCTTGCGCCCAAGGCTAGTGTTACCGCTAGAAGGTAATGAATGCTCTAGAACTGTGTACTTATCTGACAGAACAAAATACCCTGAGTGAACAAATATATCAATGCCAAGACATTCCCGTTGTTTTGCCTATCATTTCTCTTGACAGATTAATTCGTCAAATGGGAGGAAATCATGATCGTTGTCACTGGCTTTATGTGAACACACCACCGTCACTTCAGCCCTTGCAATCTCTGCGCAGGTCTTCCACTCATAACTGAAAACACTCCTCTTCCGCAGATCCTATCCCGAACAAGTATGTCAATGCCAAACGCTGGTGGATCCAACAATTGAGAAAGTGGGTGGAGTGGATTATACCGTTGCTCCAAGTCTGGAACAGTTATGAAAATTCTGACGGCCCAATTCAGTCTTGGCAACTTTTGGAGCCAGTTCTTGGTTTAAAGGTCGTCAAATTTAGTCATTCGCCTTTTTCGGAGGGTTGCCCATGTTTTTCCCCAATGGCTGTATGTATGTCTGCATATATGTGTGTATGTATGTGCGTGTATGTATGTGTGTATGCAGGTATGTTTGTATGTATGTATGCATGTAATGCATGTATAATTTGAATGGTTGTATGTATGTATGTACGTACGTAAGTATGCATGTAATGTATGTAGGCCTACGTATGCGTGTGTATGCACGTACGTACGTAATATACGTACTTAAGTATGTAATGTATGTATGTATTTTGTATGTATGTATATACGTATTTATGTATGTATGTATAATTTGTATGCATGTATTTATGTATGTATGTATGTAGGTTTTTATGTACGTATATAATTATGTATGTATGTATGTGATGGCTATTTATATCTGTATGTAGAGGCGTCGTGTATGTAGCTTATGTCTCCAGTTATTGGACATAAGCCATGAGCCATAAAGCGAACACATCTGTCAGTATGTATATATGTATGTATGTATGTATGTATGTAATGGCTATTTTTATATCTGTATGTAGAGGCGTCGTGTATGTAGCTTATATCTCCAGTTATTGGACATAAGCCATGAGCCATAAAGCGAACACATCTGTCAGTATGTATGTATGTATGTATGTATGTATGTAATGGCTATTTATACCTGTATGTAGAGGCGTCGTGTATGTAGCTTATGTCTCCAGTTATTGGACATAAGCCATGAGCCATAAAGCGAACACATCTGTCAGTATGTATGTATGTATGTATGTATGTATGTATGTATGTATGTATGTAATGGCTATTTTTATATCTGTATGTAGAGGCGTCGTGTATGTAGCTTATATCTCCAGTTATTGGACATAAGCCATGAGCCATAAAGCGAACACATCTGTCAGTATGTATGTATGTATGTATGTATGTATGTATGTAATGGCTATTTTTATATCTGTATGTAGAGGCGTCGTGTATGTAGCTTATATCTCCAGTTATTGGACATAAGCCATGAGCCATTAAGCGAACACATCTGTCGGTAACTGATTTCATGGCTGCGTTAATTGCCCACCACAAATAATTCGCTTGTAAATAAATACGCGGCTGACTCCAGCAGACACTTTAATTATACTGCGGAAGGAAAAGTCCCTAAGTGGTCTTAAAACGAAGGCCTACGCCCTTGGTTTATAATACATATTCGCAGGACCAGTCATCACACGTTCAGTCTCATCATTTCCAGATGCGAGAAAACTCACAATTTTATTAAGCATGGTTTAGTTCCATCCAGAAAGCCTAATTTTTAAATTCGTCTGAAACAGTAAGCTAGGTGGAACGCATAATACTTTTATGCTCTCTGTTATCTGTTTTGTAAGACAATATCGGCAACAGTTATCGATGTTAATAATAGGTACAATAAATGCCTTACTGCCCGAAGCTAAAATAATCCTAGGTTTCTGTAACATTTATATAAAGGAATAATGAACCAAATAATAATGAGACGAGAGGCATGCGCACATATAAGTTACACAGGCACATTCCTCTGTAGGAAGACCTGCGCAATACCAAACACCAAACATCGTTCACCTTTGACCTAGTACCATCAAATAAACTTGGGGTTTAATCTGAGTTAATCTAAGCTATTCTTAGGGTATCGTTTCTGCAGTTTTCATACGCATTGGACCTATCAATCGATGCAAAGGCAGTAGAAAATATAGATACGCTGTTACATTTGTCATTCTTGGATTTAGTAATCGTAATCGTAAACTTGAGATTTCTACAGCGCCCAACGAAAGCCAAGTCGCGGGAACTAGCTTATTCACAGGCAATCAGTCAAAATGAAATCGATGGACAAGAAGGATTTGGTTCCAGGTCAAGATCCAAGAGTCGCGCAGGTAGACAGACAAATGGACACGGTGTTTGGTGTTTGGAATTGGATCGTAGGATAGACACGGAAAAGAAGAGGAATCAGGATATGATCTGCGAAAGAGAAATGTTTTTAGTTTTGAGTGGAAGACCTGCGCAGAGATTGCAAGGGGTGAAGTGACGGTGAGTGTGTCCACATAAGGCTAATGACATTGATCATGATTTCCTCCCATACGATGGATTAATCTGTCAAGAGACATGCTAGGCAAAACAATGGGAATATCTTGGCCGTGAACATACCCAGATCTCCCTGTTTTCATGATTCTTCCCTTTGCACAAATGTATGTTTGCGCCCACAGATTTGTTGGGAGTGAAACTGTTTCCCAGTGTTTCTAATCTGTTGCACAGACCGAGTGAAACTAAGAAAGGTTAGAAAATCAGAAGCCAGCATCTGCAGAAAGATAACGCATCTCCAGCAGACTGTGGTATTCAACTGCGGGTTCACTGGAATACAACATCGATTTGTGCATTACGATAACAACGCTGTAGATTAAAATATTAATTATTCATAAATTAATTAGAATATTAATAGATTGGAATATTAATCTTCAGTCGGTGGCGCTCCAAGTGAAAGCCACATTCTAAATTCTTAAATATCAAAGTAGCGAAACACTTTCGTGAGATAACAAAGGGCGATATACAAAGTGTCTAGTTAGCTGAGTAACGAATTATACAAGCGAGATAATTTGCAACTTTAATGCCAAGGCAAACATAAAACATCATCAGTGCTACAAATGCACGAGAGTTGTTAAATACATACGAACAGAAGAAAGTTGTCTTCTTAATGCTAGATTTCTGCGTGATTTATACTACAAAGATATTTGCCGATATCACTAAGCACATATTAAGGTTCTGGTGATAACTGCAGATTCTTCTACTTGCGTTAGTAAACCAGGGTGCAATTTGTCAGAAGTAAGGAGGAAAACCACCCACTATTCTGTACATTTCTCATTGAAAGGACACAGGAATTTTTATGGAAAATGGGTTAAACTTCACTCACTGGTTTACGCTATCTCCAATTGAAGCAACATTGGAATTGATAAGGAGAAAGGGGAAAAGCTTCACCTACTGGTTTATGCTATCTCCGATTAATGACACATTGGACTTTATAAGGGTAAAAAGTTAAAGACTTCACCAATGGTTTATACCAGCCACAGTTGAAGACATATTGCAATTTATAGGGGAAAACGGTTTTTAAAAGTCCCGATGGTTCATGCTATAACTTTTTGAAGATACTTTGCAGTTCGTAAGAAGAAACAGAAAAACTTTTCCGTCCATTGGTTCACTGACGATATATTTTTCTGTACATTTCGTCCCGCTCATAGATCTGGTTCATATATGCTATTCCCCATTCAAGACTACTTTCAATATGTAAGGGGAAAAGGCGAAAATCCTCCCTGGTCCACTTATTTATACTATTTTCCTCTGACTGTACATTTCCATCTTGCCCAAAGGTCTGCCCCCACTTCTGCCAACTACAATTCACACCCTGGTATAAACCTAAACTCTTCATTATTAAGATTACATGCATGAGAACCTTCCATATCTACATGTTGTACATACACCTTCATTTGGGGTAAGACTCACCGGGTCGCGGACGGGCCAAGCTGTGCAGAAAATAACCCAACTAGCGGCTTTTATACGTGAACTCCCCAGATGCTTTTCTTCGGCTTGTAGTCGTGGCGACAAGACACGCGAACCTTCCCGTCGCAGCATTTATAAAGCAACTTGTCATAAGCTACGGTATCGCAACACGAAGGTGATACGCCGATGCGTTTGCGCAGATTATTGCCACAGCAGATGTATTCCTCCTCGTCGAAGCTAGTTCCGTTGCACGGACGCCCTGAAGAGGTGTTGTTCTTCTGGTTGCGGCCAGTAGCTTTTGACGAACCAGTCTTCTGGTGACCATCCCTCGAGTGTGACCTTTGACCCATTCGACGTGGCCTGTGTGATACTTTTTGCGTTTCGGCAGCGTCCAACCTTAATTCTTGAGGTGCGGAACTCGAATACTGGTTCAGAGCAGTCGGGTCAGCATCGTTTGGCTCCAGGAGTTCAACCGGACTGGAGATGCAGCAGGCAGGCAGGCGTCCAGTCTCTTCGTAGCCGTCATGACAGCAGGCAATGGCTGCCTGAGTATCTAGACGGCAACAACTCAGGGCTACCGTCGGCCGTTCACCTTGTAAACCAGAATCCGTTCCACTGCCATCGGAAGACCGGGTCTTGCTCCAGGAAAGCGCCTGTGGCGACCCATTTGGTGAGCGTTGACCATTAATCGTGTCGGAGGGTAGCTCATTGCGCAGTCGAAGGTCTACATGGGGTGTTGCGTCACGCACATGCGGATTATTTACCGGTTGACTGCTGCTGTGTCGGTTAACATCGGCATGGGCATCTTCATGCGGGGGAACTTCGAGGTTGGTAGAGTTGTGGATGGAGTCACCGACCTCGCGTCCAACTCGCTGTTGTTGTTGTTGTTGTTGTAACTGCGTTTGACAACAGACGGGGTTGTAATATATAACGAGACAACAGCGCGGAAGGAATCGGACCGATCGGCAACAAGTGGGGCTCTTTGTGCTGGAGCAACACTGGCGCAGTGGCGTCTTCTTGCTACAGCACCAAGGCAGTGCAGCGGTGGTCTGTAACAGACGATCTCCCGGGGTTACTGAATACCTATCAACTGGGTAAGGATGCCTAGTTGAATAGAGTGGGAATGGGGCGTACGTGGGTCTCGGAGCGTAAGTTGGTATCGGGGCGTAAGAGGGTCTCGGAGCGTAGGTGGGTCTTGGAGCGTAAGTAACTGGTATCGGGGCATAAGTTGGTCTTGGGGGCCACGTGGGCCTAGGGGCGTACGATGGTCTCGGAGGATAAGTGAAGTAGGGGACCAGTGGAGCTCTAGTCGAGTATATGTGGACTTCGTGTGGACGAGGTGTCGGCTGGACTTGTTGTTCGTCGCGTCCGCAACAGTAGCCGATTGTTCCTGAAAAAGATAGGTCAGGAGGTCAACACGTTTGACATTAGCTCTGCGGGTAATTGAATTCAGATGAGCATTGTTCTATATCCTTTGCAAAAATAAGCTTAAGCAGTAGATAAAAAGATTACGTCTGTTTCCTGTCTCGAAAAACTGAGGTAAGTTTCTAATTATTTGTAAATTTTGAGATGTGAACGATTACCGTTTAGAAATCGACTTAATGTTCTTTCTGTATCCTAATCTTAGTCCCGTTCTTCGTGTTTTAAGCAGGAATAATAATAATAGTAATAATAATAATAAATAATAATAATAATAATAATAATAATAATAATAATAATAGTAATAATAATAATAATGAAGAAGAAGAAGAAGAAGAAGAAAAGAAAAGAAGAAGAAAAGAAGAAAAAAGGAGAGAAAATAAGAGAAGAGGAGGAGGAGGAGAAGAAGAAGAAGAAGAAGAAGAAGAAGAAGATGCAGCAACAGAAGAAGAAGACGACGACGAAGACAAAGAAGAAAACGAAGAAAAAGAAGAAGAAGAGGAGGCATAAGAAGAAAAATAAGAGGAACAGACACTAACGTCAGCCCTCTGAGGCAGTCGTGGGTTTCAAGCATTAGTTATTGTGCCGTGTGTCCGACTGTCAGCCAAGGGTCGGCGAGTCAAATCCGCGCCAGGGCAGGAAGATATTTGGGTAATTCTGTTCCATTAGGATCCCTGAGCTGCAAAATGAATACGTTGCCCTAGACTGTCATTGGAAAGATCAGGTGTCGAGGGAGACGCCTGGCCGCCACCCCTCGTTTGTGCCGAGGCTAACACAGTGACAATGATGGGATAATGATGATGAAGAAGATGAGTTCTCTGCCCGAAGGCAGGTCCGTTGGCTTTATGCCCGCAAAGGCTTTAAAGATGGGATAATAGAGTCGTAATTGCACACTTACCTGGGCAACACCTGATAGGTGTTTGCACAAATCTTCCTCTGCAGCAGACCGGCTTCAATCGATCGCTTCCGCAGCAGTCCGGCAGAACTCGGATCTTTTGGTAGGTCGTGGCACAGCACTGCGCCGTCAGATCTTCGTTGGCCAGATGACAGCAGGCCGGACGGAACCCAGGCACCTCGATCGCTGTACTGCGATCGGCGGCGCTTCCCGTGCAGCAGGACTCTCCCTTGAGGCAGCAGTTCCAACTGCCGGTCGTCGAGCGGCAGCACGTCGACCCAAGACCGGTGTTGTCCCGCTCGTACCCGAACTGGCACTGGTCGGGCAGGCTGTCGCGTGAGTAATCACCGCAACACAGTGGTAGCTGGGGTGTCTTGCGGACGATCGCTCGGCCCTGGCAACAGGTGAAGAAACGGTCGTCGTAGGCCACGCTGCCGCAACACTTCCCCTCGTCCTGAGGCGACTTTCGGTACACGAGCCCGGTGCAACACAGGGCGTGAGTCGGGTCTATCTGCTTATCGCCGCATCTGATCAGACCGCCACCGGGGTTCCCCGGACCGTAAGTGACCGATTCGCCCCCTTGCGGGTTCTGCTGCCCGCCGCTTGTTGCGCCGTGATCGAGCTCCGACAGTCCCCTGGGCCCTACGCCCCATCCGTACTCCGGCACCTCGACCGGGGGCATCATTTCGATTGCGTGTCCGTTGATGAGACCGTTTCCGTTGTGCGGTCCATAGTCGTCGATGTTGAACGATGCGGGAACGTATCTCTCTTCCTCTTCCAGCTCGTCTACCATCACCGGCTGATCCATCGCCTGACTTCTCGACCCTTCATCTCGCTGATACAAGGACTGGGCGCCAGAGGATCCTGTCCGGGAAAAGGAGGCCACTCGGCCGATGGATGTGTTGCTGCTGCTGCTGCTGCTGCGACGATAGGTACCATGACGACTGTCGACTAGAGGAATAACACCTGCAACATACGGAACAGCAAGACCACAGTGCTTACCCGGAAATTGAATTTAAACATTGATACGGTAAGGTAAACATACTGAATGACAGGTTAGAGTCAAAACAACACTCAAAAATTGCTGGATGAACAGCTGCGTTGCATGACAGAGATATCTAGATAAACAGAATTCAAAGAGGTAAATTTTTAGCTGCTGGAGAGTTTCAATAAGAAGAAACTTGGTTTATGATGGGTTTAAGAGCAGCCCATTTTCTACCATCCAAGACTGAACTCGGTTAAAGACGTCAGATTATAGAGCTTGAAGAATAGGAATTATCGAAGGAAATGTAGAGCTGAGTATCATCAGTGGAAAGATGATATTTCAGACCGCTTTGATTCAGTGCAGCGCTTAATGAGGTGGCGTACAAGAAGAAAAGTTAGGGGCCATGAAGAGAAATTGAGAGACGTCACAGGTGAGTGGTGCTCGGTCCGACATCGCTGCACTGATGAAGGTAGATTGAAAGCGGGGAGTAAGGTATAACTGAAACCAATTTAGAGCCAAATCCAGTTTCAATTCTTTGCAGCAGTATAGCATGGTTGACGGTGTCTAATGCGGCAGCCAGGTCGAGAATAGCAGTTACTTACAGAAACAAGTGCAGTTACTTTGCCATTGTCCATGAAGCATTGGAATAGAGAAAAGGGCTGTCTCAGAAGAATGGTTTTTTTGCGGTATGCTGACTGGAAAGGGAGAAGTAAGGAGTTTGAGGACTGATGCGCTTCCAGTCGACATTTAGCAACATGTTCAAGAAGTTTAGTAATAAAATTCAAGTTTTAGATTAGTCCGTAGTTTGACGTAGTGTCAACATCGAAAAATGATTTCTTCAGCAAAGTGGACAATTGCCTGAGGGAAACATGATGGGAAGAAGCCGTACATACGTACATACATACATACTTACATAGGTACATACATACATACATACATATATAAATACATACAAACACATACCTACCTGCATACATGCATACGTACATTCATATATACACACATATATACAAATATGCATACAGAAATCATCAGCTGTGCATAAAATACGTCAGCCCAACAGTACGCACACCCTAAAGAGTTTTGCTTTAAGTGGTGTTGTAAAAACATCTGCTTTCGATTACTGTGCAATTTAGTCGAACACAAAACGGCATAACACAATATGCATCTTTCAATTAACCTTTTATCGGTTAAGAAAGCATTCTTCCAACTGTTATATGTTTCAAGCGTTGCCTAGCGTTCTCCTTTCTTCAATGCATTTGCTAACGAACAAAATACTATGTAATCACCCTGAGAACTTAGAAAGCGGAGCACTGAGCTCGTTTCTAATCTAATCGGCTTAGTTTTATTGAAGCATAAAAGAAACAGTTACCTTCACTGCGAGAGACGGGAATTGGTGCCGCTACAACGTAAACGAGCAGAAGTTTGAGAGCCAAAGAGATTACACGCGCCATTGTGAAGCTCTTCTTCCAATAGTTTATAACAGAAATACTCCTAAAACACTTTGTCTTGATTTGTGAAACCTTAAGAATGCAACTTAAGAGACACTCGAATTTCAGGTCAGAAGTCTCCGGGACCAGACAGCTTCGACAAAGTCTGTTGAAATTCAAGCAAACTATCCTGTCCTGCTAAGTGTATCGCCTCTCAAATTTCCACAGGGTTGCTGTTGAAGAGAAGCAGAAATTCTTGAGAGGTAAACATTCGCGTTGAATCCGTCGCCTCAAAGTGTATGGAATGTTGAAACACTTTGTAAAAAGATCAGCGAAGACCCAGTTCACTCTGCCAGGGTGTCGCTAGTTGTAAACAGACAACGACATATCTGCTAAACCTTTGCCACGCAACATCACTATTATTTCACTCGCCTGTTGAACATTAGCTTACCTTTTCATAATTGCACATTCTTTTGCTTAATTAATCTTTCCCTAATTGTTTTATTATATCACCTTTTAATATTTAACTCACCTATTAAACATTACTCCTAACTAGAATAGAAGAGCAGTCTCATAGAGGCAGCCATTGGTATGAAGTGTTAGCGACTTCATTTTTCTTAGCCTCAGCATATAAGAGCGGGTGGCCAGCCCTCTCCCTTGCCGCCTGATCTACCCACTGACAGTGTACGGTCAGCGTACTCGCTACAGGTGAGTTGGTTAGGGAGGCAAAGTTCAGCCGAAATCCTGAAACAATTTTTTTGCCTGGCGGGGATTTGAACCGACGATCATTTGAACGACAGTCCAGCATGCTGACCACTGGACCAACGTAAACCCCATAAGTAACTCTTCTATAATGACAACTTAGCCTCAAGTACAATACTCTATTATTATGAATACTGCATATCAATATCGCGCTAATTTATGAATTCACCTCAACAACGCGTGTAGCTGGAAAATGTTGTTTTCAATTGTATGTGCAATAAGATACGAGAGCGTGAGAACAATATCCTGCAAGTACAGATTATCTCGCTTATTCACAGGCACCAGGCTAATCCTGTACGCAGCAAACTCTTACACCCCAATACTAGCTTGAGCAAAGTATTTTGCCACGGTTAATCGTTGTACTTGAGAAATCTAACACTAGACCTAACTAAATCGCAAATCATTTCACATATCACTCCACGTCTTCATATTAATCACACGCAGCGTCAGATAAATTGGAAATGTACATACTTTTTTCAATAGCGACCGTATGGCCTCGACACTGTTATTTTTTTAATTTATCGGGTGAGATCATTCACCACCGCTGCCCGTTTAAATGGGAGCCACGCCATTTAAGGCCCCCATGCACAGACCGTGCTAGTCCGATATTCAGATCTCCGAAATAAGATAGATTATTTCGATGGAATGATTTAAGCCATAAAGCCGTAAATAGTACAGTTAGCTTAACGAAAGGCCATAAATATTTTATTTTGCTTAACTATAATTCTCTTAAACACAGTTTACACATAAAATTCGACAAATTAGAAATACATTTTTAGAATAAATAAAATAAATAATATAAACTGTTCCCTGCTGAGCAGTATACTTACCACAACCACCAGTGACTCTTCGCTCTGCGTTCAACGATCTGTGTTTCAACCTTTGCCTCGCTTGCTCAGACCTTCAACAAACACCAGTTGCACACAGACAACTCGTTTAACTGAGGTATAAGAAGAATCATCTGGGTCGCATATTAGAACCGTTGGCATCCGGCAACATCTGGTTGCAACGAACCACTCAACAGAGTATTTTTCCACAACGGGATAAATGACATTCTTCAAAGCTGGTTCAAATATTAAGCGATCACGTTACCAACAACATCCTGTCTCTTGACGTGCTAAACTCAAAGCCAATAACTTTTGAATTTAAGACTAAACGTATGATTCATTGCAGGTTCAAAACAGTCTAGCCTTCTGGCTGAACTTTGCACTAATTTTTTTGCAAATTTTGAGCTGGAACATCAAAGTAAAAACATGTGACTCAGTCGACTTCTAAGTAGATTTAACACACACTTATCATGGATCTTTCTTATGATTGTCAACGCCTTTTGTTAACGTAGCTTTTAACTAGTAAAGCAGGCTTGAAGGAACGTTTGAGTTAAAATTGAATGAGAAAGGCCTTTGTTTAATGCCTGTTATCATTAAAATGCCTGTGATCACACCTGTGATCAATGCCTGTGATAATTAAAATGCAAAACGAAGATGACGTTAAACCTGCAAAGCTTGGAAGATTCGATTTAAACTAGGTATTTTTAGTAATTTGTAAAGCATGTATTGAGCCGTGCAAGAATACTACATATCGAATTAACCTAAATAAGCAAAGCATAGGCTTATACGAGAAAAAAGAATCGAGCGTTCCTAAAATGCAGAAAATATGTAATAGTCATGCTTTAGAACAGCATGGTGATATTTCAGGTAACATTTTCTTACGCTGATGCTACACTTACAGGTATATATCCCCGAAATTGTTCTGTTCTCCTCTGCTCCGGTTATGCTTAAACTTCCACACGACACTAACAATACGTGTATCACACGTCACCGCCGGCATACAGGCCGCAACATCAAGCGACTACGGTAATAGCAGATATATCTTACATATTATACGACTAAATCTCATTTTCTGGCAAAACAGTATGAGTACCACACAACGCCGTCAGCACAAGGGCCTCAGCATCAAGTGAATACGTTAATGGCGGATATATGTTACATAATGCACGAAGAACACTTATTCAAGGGCAATACTGTCTCAAATACGGCACTAAATCGACGTATCCGTACTGCTATGTGTCAGCAGAGACAGCCTAAAAGCAGCTTATCTATATAACCAGCTGCTTTCTGTACAATGGCGGAACCGCCCCCGATTCTCTCCGCTATCCTCCACCTATCTCCTTCACCGCCTTGAGTTTTCTGCCAGTCGAAGTTCGGCGCCAGCGAGCACTTGTTGTTTTTGGCAACCGTTCACGTGCAGAAAAAACCGAACTGTGTACAGCGAAGGGAAGGAAGATCAGACAAGCAGACAGACAGACATTTGCCAGAATCTAAATATTCGGTTTATCTCTCCTCTCCGCTCCTCTCCTCTTCCTCTTCCTCTCCTCTCCTCTCCTCTTCCTCTCCTCTCCTCTTCCTCTTCCTCTCCTCTCCTCTCCTCTCCTCTCCTCTCCTCTCCTCTCCTCTCCTCTCCTATCCTCCTCTCCTCTCCTCTCCTCTCCTCTCCTCTCCTCTCCTCTCTTCTCCTCTCCTCTCCTCTCCTCTCCTCTCCTCTTCTCTCCTCTCCTCTCCTCTCCTCTCCTCTCCTCTCCTCTCCTCTCCTCTCCTCTCCTCTCCTCTCCTCTCCTCTCCTCTCCTCTCCTCTCCTCTCCTCTCCTCTCCTCTCCTCCTCTCCTCTTCTCTCCTCTTCCTCTTCCTCTTCCTCTCCTCTCCTCTCCTCTTCCTCTTCCTCTTCCTTTCATCTCCTCTCCTTTCCTCTCCTCTCCTTTCGTCTTCTCTCCTCTCCTCTCCTCGCCTATACTCTACTTTACTCTACTCTACTCTTCTCTCCTCTACGCTTCTCTCCTCTCCTCTCCCCTCCACTTTCCTCTCCTCTCCTGTTTTCTACTGTCCTCTCCTGTCCTGTTCTATCCTATCCTACCCTATACCCTCCTCTCTTCTTCCCCTTCTTTCCTTTGCCCTCTTCTCTCCTCTTTTCTGCTCTCCTCTACTTTCCTCTGCTCTGCTCTTCTATCTTCTCTTCGCCTCTACTCTCCTCTCTTCTCCTATGCTCTCCTCTCTTTTTTGTACTCTGCTCTGCTGTCTGCTCCTCTTCTCTGCTCTACTCTGTTCACCACATTTACGTTAAACTGCCACGTTGCGTTAATAATAAACAAATAACAAATAATACCAAATAATAATAACAATAGCAAAAAAAAATTATAAGCACCGTGACTAAGCGTTCTATCGCCTCCAAATGCATCACATGTTATCACATTAAATTAACAAGGCTCTTGGTAAATGAAAGATTCTTGACCTGCGCTATGTAGGTATATCCGGTTACATACACATTAGATAAATCAGACATCCGGCACTAGACAAATCGTTGCTGTTCAGCTTATCTGGTTGGGAGTGGCCAAACGGCAAGGTAAGGCCAAGGCGGCCTCAGACACAACGTTCTCAGTTAAGACTACCTCAGGCATTTGCTTCTTCATCACTGATGGATGCGTTTAAAAAATCGATTGAGCCAGGAAAAACAAGACCAATTCGTCTGGTTTTCATATCTGTTTATTGTATTTTAAAAATTCTCCTTCTACTGAGGGTCTCGTTGGTAGGTTGGTCAGAGGCCTACATCAGTGAGCTTTATGATCCAGTCTCTATTGACTATCTTCTCAAACTGTGTGCCGAGAGAGAGCCAGAAGTGTGCCGCCACATTTTTATAGTAAAAATATTTTCGTCTAAATTACAGCGCACATTTGCGTATTTATACAATTATATTTGTATAAAAACGTTCGTCATCCTAATATTTATGTAACATTGGTTATATTGTAATAGAAATTGAATATAGTCAATGTAGTGTAAACTGTAAAATACTATTAATTTACGGTTAATTACACGAGAGTCCAAAACACAGGTGTGGCGCGATAGAACTTTGCATTGGCAAGTGTGCCACAGACTGAAAACGTTTCAGAGACAATAGCAATCGTTACGCTCTTGACGTCGTGGAGATATGCCGATGCCGCGTTTCTGCACATTAAATTGTACCCATTGTGGCTTCTCCTGTGCTGGATCTTCCTCTTGGAACACTCTTCCGCAGCAAATGCTTACAGTTGCATTTGACTCTGTTCAGAAACCTTTTCAAAATGTAATAAAAACACTTAACATCGCACGTTTTGCTAGCACTCACGACTATTTAACTGTCAAGTGTTTTAACAGTTATATAGCCGTGCGTGCTAGCAAAAAGTGCTATATTAAGTGGCTTGATGCATACGTACATACATGCATGCATACATATTTACATACATACATACATGCTCATTTACAAACATGCATGCATACATATTTGCATATATACATGCATGCATATTTACATACATCATACATACAGACATATATGCTTGCATTCATACATGCATGCATAACTGTACAGAGCCCCTTTTTCGGCCTCGGCCCTACTACGGCGCACTATAAATCGTATGTTTATTATTATTATTATTATTATTATTATTGTAGTTGTTCTTATTTCATTATTATTATTATTATTATTATTATTATTATTATTATTGTTTTTTTTTACCAAGGTAAGTATAATCCCTTGGTTGTTCAAAAATTTCCGGTTATTATTATTATTATAATTAATGTTGTTGTTGTTCTTATTTCATTATTATTATTATTATTATTATTACTGTTGTTGTTGTTAATATTACTACTACTACTACTACTACTACTACTACTACCACTATTATTATTATTATTATTATTATTATTATTATTATTATTAATATTATTATTATTATTATTATTCCAATTCACCAGTTGTTTCTTAGGATTCAGAAACCAATACAGATTTATCATAGCAGACATCCTGGGGCGCACTGCACTGATATATTGGCCAGATTCTCCGAAATACTGAATCGCTTTAAAAGCTTCCATATGTTGGCCAACACGTGGAATGATTGCACAGATTTGCATGGCTAAATGTTTAAGAACTTAAGATTTTGTTTTTTTCTGTGTGCTTTTTAAACCGTTTTGTATTACAAAGCATTCAAACTTATATAGCATCAATACCGTGTAGGTTTAAGACGATGCTTGCCAAACTGATGTAATATCATATGTTGTGAAGCGAGGTATTGAATTGTACCTAATTATGTAGATCAATTATTGTGAGCCTCTCAAATTCGTTTGTGTAACAGATCTGAAGAGGACAGATTTCAACTATTAGGCTAATTGTGCTTTTTCAGCTGTTATATGCTTTCTCTGTGCGCGAGGATGCCGGTTCATATACCGATAGTGGCTATATTTCACAGATTTGTATCTCGAGCTATCATGGACCGTAGATGGGAACCTTATATGCTGTGGCGGTACATTCACACGGGCAGCGGTGGTGAAGGATCTCACCCGATCAATTCATTAGAAAATGAACCGAGTCGAGGCCATATGGTCGCTTTAGAGAAACGTTGTTAGAGAAAAACATTTACATTTACTGGTAAAATTCGGACTTTCAGTAGAAGATTGTTCCTTGAAGAATGTCCAGTAGAGGAGAAAACACGACGTGATATGGTCGTCATACGAGAGTGGGGGACCAAGAGGTTCACGCGGGATGTAGAAAGTGAGTAGTCGAGCAAAGTGTGATGTGCGGTAATAGATTTACTGAAAAATCTGCCAATTTACAATATATTTCCTCCTCCTCCTTCTCTTATTTTTTTCATTCTTCTCCTCTTCTATTTATTTTCTTCTTTCTTCTTCGTTTTCTTCTTTCTTTTTATTCATCTGCTCTTTTCTTCATTTTCCGTTTCATAGTTTCTTTTTCTGAAAATATCTGCCAATTTGCAACAGATTTCCTTCTCCTCCTCCTCCTCCTCCTCCTCCTCCTTCTTCTTCTCCTTCTCCTCCTTCTCTTTCTCCTCCTCCTCCTCCTCATCTTCTTCTTCCTGCATCCGAGATGGTGTTCCTTCAATGATGCTTTCTTTTTCTCTGGTCATGGACGCCACAAGCACATTGAAAACTTTCGATTTCGCAGGAACTTGATTGAAATAATATACCAAACAACCAGTGTACAAAATGATCTATAAGAAAATATATTATGCAGTGTAGTGTGCGGCACAGTGGTCTATCGTTAACGCGTTTGGTCAAGGATCATGTGGTTGCGGGTTCGACTCCATGTGACGACCCTGGGCAAGATGTTTGCGCACATCGTGCCTCTGTTACCAAGCAGTATAATTTGGTACCGGCGTAAACTGGGAAGCAAACGGCAACTCCTGCGATGCACTGGACCCCAGGACCTTGAGATTGGTCCATTGCCGGCTCAAGGGGCATAAGAAAAGAAAATGAGCGCCTCCCCTACGTCTCACTTGTAAAATATGGGATGCTTTTTTCTACTTTTTTAATGTAAATCTCCGAAATTTCCAAGCGCAACACAAGAGTGCGTCAAGGAGACCAGCTTATTACGGACGCGATATTAAATCAATTCCGCCAAAGCCTGGTTTTTGAAGTCTATTTCGGTGCGAAGTCGGAGTCTGGGACGGAAGGCAGACCGGATGAAACAAGTTACTAAGGTACTTTGGCATAATTACATAAATCCACTTCTCACCGTGTTTTGGGCGTCTTTCGTTCGGGTGCATTTATCTGAGAAGCTCGATGTTTCTAGTTGATTACCATTCTGGCGCGAATGTTCCAATCAGCTGATGGACGAGCCTATGCTTCTTATGATTTTTCGTACCAGACACGAATGTAGGAGCACAGACCGTTGGTATAAATATGTCACAATTATAACCAGATGCATGTGCTCGTAACTCTATGCCTGACTTAAACCATCTGAACGAAATACATTTCGGAAGTGCGTGTTTCAGAACTGCGCCCCGAGACCTACAGGATTCGTAGGCCATCGCAGCGATGTAGATTTATTACCACTTGTTCTTCGCAGATGGGCAAATCAGTTGCTTTGCTGACATCTGAGGTTCAAGTCTCATTCGTCCGCGGAGAAAGAGAAATGTCTTGGTGATAAGTGATTTAGTCTCAACACTAATTTTTCATACCTTAACGTATAAATCTTAGCCTACCTTGCCTGACCTGACCTGCAATTTGTTATTTACCAAAATTATCTTATGTTATCTAGCCTTGTCTTGTGTTATTTCACCTTTCTTAACTTAACTTACTTTACATTGCATTAAATCTTCTTAACTCGTCGACTTGCCACGAAAATCTTTACAATGAAGTTATAGAAGTTGACAGATTATTATTATTAAGCGTATCATTATCATAATAATTACTACTAATGCTACCACTACTACCACTACTACTACTACTACTACTACCATCACTACTATTACCACTACCGCTACTACTACCATTACTACCACTATTACTACTACTACTACTATTATTATTATTATCATCATCATCATCATCATCATTATATTTATTATCATTATTGTTGTTATTGTTATTATTTATTATTATTATTATTATTTATTATTATTATTATTATGATCATCATCATCATCATCATACCTTACCTTGCCTTGTCCAACTTTACCTTACATTTCCTTTCAGCCACATTACCTATTGCCTTACTTTATCTGCTTTTACCTAATATTGCAAGATTTCAGGTTTACTTCACATGAAAACGAAGAACATAAATTTACAAAATAAATCAAAGCTGACACATTCGTTAACAAATTAGGTGTTGCTGACATTAACACAAAAGGACTCCTTGACCGATGCTCCTTATGATTTCGTACCATACACGAAGCTAGAAGCACAGGCCGTTGGTATAAATATGTCACAATTATAACCATAAACGCATATGATCATAAGACAAGATGTGGCTGGCGAAACGCGATCTTTTAAGAGGAGGTTAGGTTACCTCAGACAGTCTTGACCTCAGTACAGAGAGTGATTGGCGCTAATGGACGTTCTGTGTTTAAAGAGCGTCTGCGTTGTCGTCTGCCTGACATTCTGCATTGGGAGCTGAGGTAAGTGTGATACGGATGGAGGTAAGTGTGATATGGATGAAGGCAAGTGTGATATGGATGGAGGTAAGTGTGATACGGATGGAGGTAAGTGTGATACGGATGGAGGTAAGTGTGATATGGATGGAGGTAAGTGTGATATGGATGGAGGTAAGTGTGATACGGATGGAGGTAAGTGTGATATGGATGGAGGTAAGTGTGATATGGATGAAGGTAAGTGTGATATGGATGGAGGCAAGTGTGATACGGATGGATGTAAGTGTGATACAGATGGAGATAAGTGTGATGCGGATGTCTGAAGAGGGTAGAAGTCTTTGATTAGAAGACAGGCGATTCGAGCAGATACTGAGGTAAAGTAAAATATCCCATATCCCACAAGTGAGATTTGAGTGAGGCACTCATTTCCTTTTCTTTAGGCCCTTGAGCCGACAATAGACGAATGCCAAAGTCCTGGACACGGGGCCAGTGCAGGACTTGGCGTTTTCTTCCCAGCTTATACCGGTATCAAATAATACTGCTTGGTGATAGAAGCATGTGTGCACAAATAACTTGCCCAGGGTCGTTACACGCAGTCGAACCCGCAACCGCATGATCATTGACCAAACGCCAAACAAAAGCCTCGTCAAGGAGACCAGCTGGCGCTGTATCAAATCAAGTCCGCCCGAGCCAAGTTGGTTGGTCAATTTGGGTATTTTTTGTTGTTGAAGTTCTTGTTGTTGATGATGATGAAAATGATGATAGCGACGACGACGAGGTTGAATATGTTTGTTGCTGAGGTTGTAAATGTTAATGAGGAGAAGGAGGAGAAGGAGGAGGAGAACGACAACGACGGTGACGGTGACGATGATGATGATGACGACAACGACGACGACGATGATGATTATGAGGATGATGATGATGATGGTGGTGGTGGTGGTGGGGTGGGGTGGGGTGGTGGTGATGGTGACCGTGGTGATGATGATGATATCGACAACGACTTTGATTATGATTTTGATAATGAAGATTTTCTTTTTGATGATTTTGTCGATTACGGTGATAATGATGAAGACGAATGATATTACAGTATTATGATGAACACAATGCTGATAGGGAGAGAGAAGGAGGGAGATAGAGAAGGAGAAACACCAACAGGCAGAGACAGACTGAGATTGAGAAGCAAAATGTTAACTTTCAGTTCCACTAGTTCCCTCTAGTGAACTTAACCGAACATAGTTCGTGGTATCTAGGCCTACGCTTGTTGGAGATAGGCGCAGCTGAATAGACATCTTGAGTAGCGCTATATAAATGCTCTGAATTAATGAATGATAACAAAAATGAATGTTTGCTGAGCAATATCTGGTCTACGTGTACTGTGTCGGTTTTGACAAAAGATATATTAGATGTTTTTCAAATGACTATATAGTAGCAATATTGTAAGCTGTATACATATTAATGCATAAAACCAGTGCTTTTTTACTAGAAAAAAGGTTCCGGAACTGAACAACTATGGAAGGGCTAAACCTAATAAATAAATAAATACTGAAAAAAATGTTCAGTTGTAAACACTGAAAGAATAAGTTACATTAAATTACATAACTAAAATAACTTAGTAACACTAAATTCTTTTATTAATAACTAAATTATTTTTTATTAGCCGAAAAAAGGTGCCAGAACGCCGTTCCGGAGAGTTCCGTCTGAAAAAAAATTGAACGTGCGTAGAATTCATCAAAAGCATGACACTGGTATTTTGAGGTGCAAACACAAGCACTTCTGGTAATGCATACATGACAAAGAAGTCAGTGAATACATAACAAAAACAGGGCTGCTTCGAAGTACAACCTTTGAGCCACGCAGAGCTACACCACAAGTAATAAATTAATATGATCTACGCAGAGAGATCATTTTATTCCGGGTTTCTAGTTTCATGCCTAGTCATGCACCAAGCTGCACAACTGTGTCTTGGACTGATATTCGTTCTCTGCACTGGCTTTTTGGGTGTGAACGCATCCACTTCAAGCTGGCACTCCTCATCTACAAAGAAAGTGCATCCTACATTTTTCACCATGGTTACACCCTGTAGCTCTGCTATATGTCGGTACTCTCTTCTTTCAGCATCTTCTGGAAAGTATGTTGTTCTTGGTACACGTTTTGTCTTTGGACGTTGTTCGTTCACAGTTGCTGGTTCCTCCATAAGGAACTCTGCCTCCTTATGTTCGCAACTTCGCAGTTCTGTCACCGAGACTATCTTTCATTCGGAGCTCTCTACCTCCTCATTTTTGCAACTCTCTTACTGAGACTACCTAAATTGAAAAATTACTTCTGTTTTACCCATAATGCTTGATTATTTATTATTTATAATCATATTGTTTATTGTTCTTCTGTTTTATTATCCAGTGTTTATAGTTCTTAATACTTCCCGTTCCCCGATTTAATGCATGCTTTCTGAACATTGTAAGGTGAGCATTATCAATTTAAAGTTGTATGCTATATATATTGTTCATAATTATCTTATAATTATGTAGCTTTAGTTGTATTCTAAGAAAGTCAGAAATGCCATGACACGTATATACATACATGTAGGCAGTCATGCATACACACATCCATACATACACTGTACATGCATGCATATAGACTGACATACATACATACATACATTACTTCTATCCACCCATCCATCCATCCATCCATCCATCAGTGCATGCATACATACATACATGCATACATACTTGCATGCATACATACAGAAGAAGATCTGCATTTGCATATATGGGGAGAGATAATTATTGATGCTCATGTATAATATTTTCTGTCAGGTAAGTGCGTAATCTGAACTGTGATCTCCTGTCGCGTGGGCTTCACAGAGTCCTGGCGCCATCTAGTAAATGCAGGCAAAATCGATGTTCGTTATCATCTCTTCTTACGTCGTTTTTATGTACTTCGGCTTCACTTAGTTTCCTTTGTTCCACATATCCCTTACTTGTTTTTGCATCTAATTTCCGTCTAATGTTGGCTTGTCCTGCTGAATAGTCCGTCTTCTGCCTTTCGTCTAAGTCACTGGAGGAGGATTGGATCGAGAACAGTAACTAGTTGAATTAAGTTGCTGCAGCAAATGTTAAGGTAGGCAAGTGAGATGATAAGGTAGGCAAGTGAGATGTTGAGGTAGGCAAGTGAGATGATAAGGTAGGCAAGTGAGATGTTGAGGTAGGCAAGTGAGATGTTGAGGTAGGCAAGTATGATGATAAGGTAGACAAGTGAGATGTTAAGGTAGTCAAGTGAGATGTTGAGGTAGGCAAGTGAGATGATAAGGTAGGCAAGTGAGATGTTGAGGTAGGCAAGTGAGATGATAAGGTAGACAAGTGAGATGTTAAGGTAGTCAAGTGAGATGTTGAGGTAGGCAAGTGAGATGTTGAGGTAGTCAAGTGAGATGTCGAGGTAGGCAAGTGAGATGTTGAGGTAGGCAAGTGAGATGTTGAGGTAGACAAGTGAGATGATAAGGTAGGCAAGTGAGATGTTAAGGTAGGCAAGTGAGATGATAAGGTAGGCAAGTGAGATGTTGAGGTAGGCAAGTGAGATGTTGAGGTAGGCAAGTGAGATGATAAGGTAGACAAGTGAGATGTTAAGGTACACAAGTGAGATGTTAAGGTAGTCAAGTGAGATGTTGAGGTAGGCAAGTGAGATGTTAAGGTAGTCAAGTGAGATGTTGAGGTAGGCAAGTGAGATGTTGAGGTAGGCAAGTGAGATGTTAAGGTAGACAAGTGAGATGATAAGGTAGACAAGTGAGATGTTAAGGTAGGCAAGTGAGATGATAAGGTAGGCAAGTGAGATGTTGAGGTAGGCAAGTGAGATGTTGAGGTAGGCAAGTGAGATGATAAGGTAGACAAGTGAGATGTTAAGGTAGGCAAGTGAGATGATAAGGTAGGCAAGTGAGATGTTGAGGTAGGCAAGTGAGATGTTGAGGTAGGCAAGTGAGATGTTAAGGTAGTCAAGTGAGATGTTGAGGTAGGCAAGTGAGATGATAAGGTAGGCAAGTGAGATGTTGAGGTAGGCAAGTGAGATGATAAGGTAGACAAGTGAGATGTTAAGGTAGTCAAGTGAGATGTTGAGGTAGGCAAGTGAGATGATAAGGTAGGCAAGTGAGATGTTGAGGTAGGCAAGTGAGATGATAAGGTAGACAAGTGAGATGTTAAGGTAGTCAAGTGAGATGTTGAGGTAGGCAAGTGAGATGTTGAGGAAGTCAAGTGAGATGTCGAGGTAGGCAAGTGAGATGTTGAGGTAGGCAAGTGAGATGATAAGGTAGGCAAGTGAGATGTTGAGGTAGGCAAGTGAGATGTTGAGGTAGGCAAGTGAGATGATAAGGTAGTCAAGTGAGATGTTAAGGTAGGCAAGTGAGATGATAAGGTAGGCAAGTGAGATGTTGAGGTAGGCAAGTGAGATGATAAGGTAGGCAAGTGAGATGTTGAGGTAGGCAAGTGAGATGTTGAGGTAGGCAAGTGAGATGTTAAGGTAGACAAGTGAGATGATAAGGTAGACAAGTGAGATGTTAAGGTAGTCAAGTGAGATGCTAAGGTAGGCAAGTGAGATGTTGAGGTAGGCAAGTGAGATGTTGAGGTAGGCAAGTGAGATGTTAAGGTAGACAAGTGAGATGATAAGGTAGACAAATGAGATGTTAAGGTAGGCAAGTGAGATGATAAGGTAGGCAAGTGAGATGTTGAGGTAGGCAAGTGAGATGTTGAGGTAGGCAAGTGAGATGTTAAGGTAGTCAAGCGAGATGTTGAGGTAGGCAAGTGAGATGATAAGGTAGGCAAGTGAGATGTTGAGGTAGGCAAGTGAGATGATAAGGTAGGCAAGTGAGATGTTGAGGTAGGCAAGTGAGATGTTGAGGTAGGCAAGTGAGATGATAAGGTAGACAAGTGAGATGTTAAGGTAGTCAAGTGAGATATTGAGGTAGGCAAGTGAGATGATATGGTAGGCAAGTGAGATGTTGAGGTAGGCAAGTGAGATGATAAGGTACACAAGTGAGATGTTAAGGTAGTCAAGTGAGATGTTGAGGTAGGCAAGTGAGATGTTAAGGTAGTCAAGTGAGATGTTGAGGTAGGCAAGTGAGATGTTGAGGTAGGCAAGTGAGATGTTAAGGTAGACAAGTGAGATGATAAGGTAGACAAGTGAGATGTTAAGGTAGGCAAGTGAGATGATAAGGTAGGCAAGTGAGATGTTGAGGTAGGCAAGTGAGATGTTGAGGTAGGCAAGTGAGATGTTGAGGTAGGCAAGTGAGATGTTGAGGTAGGCAAGTGAGATGATAAGGTAGACAAGTGAGATGTTAAGGTAGGCAAGTGAGATGATAAGGTAGGCAAGTGAGATGTTGAGGTAGGCAAGTGAGATGATAAGGTAGGCAAGTGAGATGTTGAGGTAGGCAAGTGAGATGTTGAGGTAGGCAAGTGAGATGTTAAGGTAGACAAGTGAGATGATAAGGTAGACAAGTGAGATGTTAAGGTAGGCAAGTGAGATGATAAGGTAGGCAAGTGAGATGTTGAGGTAGGCAAGTGAGATGTTGAGGTAGACAAGTGAGATGTTAAGGTAGGCAAGTGAGATGATAAGGTAGGCAAGTGAGATGTTAAGGTAGGCAAGTGAGATGATAAGGTAGGCAAGTGAGATGTTGAGGTAGGCAAGTGAGATGTTGAGGTAGGCAAGTGAGATGTTAAGGTAGTCAAGCGAGATGTTGAGGTAGGCAAGTGAGATGATAAGGTAGGCAAGTGAGATGTTAAGGTAGGCAAGTGAGATGATAAGGTAGGCAAGTGAGATGTTGAGGTAGGCAAGTGAGATGTTGAGGTAGGCAAGTGAGATGTTAAGGTAGTCAAGCGAGATGTTGAGGTAGGCAAGTGAGATGATAAGGTAGGCAAGTGAGATGTTGAGGTAGGCAAGTGAGATGATAAGGTAGGCAAGTGAGATGTTGAGGTAGGCAAGTGAGATGTTGAGGTAGGCAAGTGAGATGATAAGGTAGACAAGTGAGATGTTAAGGTAGTCAAGTGAGATGTTGAGGTAGGCAAGTGAGATGATAAGGTAGGCAAGTGAGATGTTGAGGTAGGCAAGTGAGATGATAAGGTAGACAAGTGAGATGTTAAGGTAGTCAAGTGAGATGTTGAGGTAGGCAAGTGAGATGTTGAGGTAGTCAAGTGAGATGTCGAGGTAGGCAAGTGAGATGTTGAGGTAGGCAAGTGAGATGATAAGGTAGGCAAGTGAGATGTTGAGGTAGGCAAGTGAGATGTTGAGGTAGGCAAGTGAGATGATAAGGTAGACAAGTGAGATGTTAAGGTAGGCAAGTGAGATGATAAGGTAGGCAAGTGAGATGTTGAGGTAGGCAAGTGAGATGATAAGGTAGGCAAGTGAGATGTTGAGGTAGGCAAGTGAGATGTTGAGGTAGGCAAGTGAGATGTTAAGGTAGACAAGTGAGATGATAAGGTAGACAAGTGAGATGTTAAGGTAGTCAAGTGAGATGCTAAGGAAGGCAAGTGAGATGTTGAGGTAGGCAAGTGAGATGTTGAGGTAGGCAAGTGAGATGTTAAGGTAGACAAGTGAGATGATAAGGTAGACAAATGAGATGTTAAGGTAGGCAAGTGAGATGATAAGGTAGGCAAGTGAGATGTTGAGGTAGGCAAGTGAGATGTTGAGGTAGGCAAGTGAGATGTTAAGGTAGTCAAGCGAGATGTTGAGGTAGGCAAGTGAGATGATAAGGTAGGCAAGTGAGATGTTGAGGTAGGCAAGTGAGATGATAAGGTAGGCAAGTGAGATGTTGAGGTAGGCAAGTGAGATGTTGAGGTAGGCAAGTGAGATGATAAGGTAGACAAGTGAGATGTTAAGGTAGTCAAGTGAGATGTTGAGGTAGGCAAGTGAGATGATAAGGTAGGCAAGTGAGATGTTGAGGTAGGCAAGTGAGATGATAAGGTACACAAGTGAGATGTTAAGGTAGTCAAGTGAGATGTTGAGGTAGGCAAGTGAGATGTTAAGGTAGTCAAGTGAGATGTTGAGGTAGGCAAGTGAGATGTTGAGTTAGGGAAGTGAGATGTTAAGGTAGACAAGTGAGATGATAAGGTAGACAAGTTAGATGTTAAGGTAGGCAAGTGAGATGATAAGGTAGGCAAGTGAGATGTTGAGGTAGGCAAGTGAGATGTTGAGGTAGGCAAGTGAGATGATAAGGTAGACAAGTGAGATGTTAAGGTAGGCAAGTGAGATGATAAGGTAGGCAAGTGAGATGTTGAGGTAGGCAAGTGAGATGATAAGGTAGGCAAGTGAGATGTTGAGGTAGGCAAGTGAGATGTTGAGGTAGGCAAGTGAGATGTTGAGGTAGGCAAGTGAGATGATAAGGTAGACAAGTGAGATGTTAAGGTAGGCAAGTGAGATGATAAGGTAGGCAAGTGAGATGTTGAGGTAGGCAAGTGAGATGATAAGGTAGGCAAGTGAGATGTTGAGGTAGGCAAGTGAGATGTTGAGGTAGGCAAGTGAGATGTTAAGGTAGACAAGTGAGATGATAAGGTAGACAAGTGAGATGTTAAGGTAGGCAAGTGAGATGATAAGGTAGGCAAGTGAGATGTTGAGGTAGGCAAGTGAGATGTTGAGGTAGGCAAGTGAGATGTTAAGGTAGACAAGTGAGATGTTAAGGTAGACAAGTGAGATGTTAAGGTAGGCAAGTGAGATGATAAGGTAGGCAAGTGAGATGTTAAGGTAGGCAAGTGAGATGATAAGGTAGGCAAGTGAGATGTTGAGGTAGGCAAGTGAGATGTTGAGGTAGGCAAGTGAGATGTTAAGGTAGTCAAGCGAGATGTTGAGGTAGGCAAGTGAGATGATAAGGTAGGCAAGTGAGATGTTAAGGTAGGCAAGTGAGATGATAAGGTAGGCAAGTGAGATGTTGAGGTAGGCAAGTGAGATGTTGAGGTAGGCAAGTGAGATGTTAAGGTAGTCAAGCGAGATGTTGAGGTAGGCAAGTGAGATGATAAGGTAGGCAAGTGAGATGTTGAGGTAGGCAAGTGAGATGATAAGGTAGGCAAGTGAGATGTTGAGGTAGGCAAGTGAGATGTTGAGGTGGGCAAGTGAGATGTTAAGGTAGACAAGTGAGATGATAAGGTAGACAAGTGAGATGTTAAGGTAGGCAAGTGAGATGATAAGGTAGGCAAGTGAGATGTTGAGGTAGGCAAGTGAGATGTTGAGGTAGGCAAGTGAGATGTTAAGGTAGTCAAGCGAGATGTTGAGGTAGGCAAGTGAGATGATAAGGTAGGCAAGTGAGATGTTGAGGTAGGCAAGTGAGATGATAAGGTAGACAAGTGAGATGTTGAGGTAGGCAAGTGAGATGATAAGGTAGGCAAGTGAGATGTTGAGGTAGGCAAGTGAGATGTTGAGGTAGGCAAGTGAGATGTTAAGGTAGACAAGTGAGATGTTAAGGTAGACAAGTGAGATGTTAAGGTAGGCAAGTGAGATGTTAAGGCAGGCAAGTGAGATGTTGAGGTAGGCAGGTTGAGCAAGTTTAGGAGGTTTAGTGATAGGAGGGTAGTGAATGGAAATGGGTTCCATTTGGACCGATTGGAATGGATTGAAGTGGTGCGTAGCAGGATGATGTGGAGCAGATGAAATTAGAATACAACAGAGTAGATTAGAGTAGATAGAGCAGAGTAGATGGAGCAGAGTAAAGAGAGCATAGCAGAGAGAGGAGCAAAGATATAGACTAAAGAGAGTAGAGCAGGTATACAGCAGAAGAGAGAGAGAGCAGGAGAGAGAGAGTAGAGCAGGGAGTGCACAGTAGAGAGAGCAGAGTAGATGGAGCAGAGTAAAGAGAGCATAGCAGAGAGAGGAGCAAAGATATAGACTAAAGAGAGTAGAGCAGGTATACAGCAGAAGAGAGAGAGAGCAGGAGAGAGAGAGTAGAGCAGGGAGTGCACAGTAGAGAGAGCAGAGTAGATGGAGCAGAGTAAAGAGAGCATAGCAGAGAGAGGAGCAAAGATATAGACTAAAGAGAGTAGAGCAGGTATACAGCAGAAGAGAGAGAGAGCAGGAGAGAGAGAGTAGAGCAGGGAGTGCACAGTAGAGAGAGCAGAGTAGAAAAAGTAGAGCAGAGATACTGTATATAGTAGATAGAGTAGAGCAGAGAGATTACAGTAGAGATTACAGTAGAAAGATTACAGTAGAATGAGTACCGTCGAGTAGAGAGATCAGAGTAGAGAGAGCAGGGTAGACAGAGTAGAGAGAGAGAGAGTATAGGCAGAAGAACAGAGTAAACTGAAATAAGCAAGATCAGAGTAGATAATGTTTTAAATTAGATTACTTCATATTGCTTCAGTATACGACGGGCCGCATTAGTAGACGTTTGATAAGACCTGCTTAGATAAAAGCATCTACTGTACATTGTTGTAGATTACTAGATTACTAAAGTAGAAGAACCTTATCCTCGCAAGTCTTATCTAATCTATCGAATTCTATGAATCGATGATTGCTTCAAATGAAACCATGGTCTAAAACCGTAAACCACTGGAGAGGTCATCAGTTGAAATCCAATGGTAAACTGAAGCTGGACAAGCGTCACAGCTGCGAACTTTTTATAAGTTTCCGTTGGCCGGATCGCTAATACATTAATTAAAAGTTATAGTTATTTCAGTTAGCTGAGGACAAAGTCCTATGTACTTAGTCGGTTGTATTGGAATTTGGTGATTCATATTCATAGTCTTTTTGCATTCTACTTACCGGAATGATAATTTGATAATACAAATGAACTGCTGCGCTGGTTTTAACACAGATAAAATGCCTTCTGAGTAACAGAAAAACCATGTTATGTTATGTTATGTCATGTTATGTTATGCCATGTTATGTTATGCCATGTTATCTTATGTTATGCCGTGTTATTTTCTGCTATGCTATGTTATGCTATGGAAATGTTTGTTAGGTTATAGTGTGTGGTTTTGTGTTGTTTTAGCGTTCCCTCTTAAAATATAATTAAAATAATTTATTTATTTAAAATGGCAACTTTAAAAATAGTGATTCAACTCCTTAATAATAAAGTATAAATATATACAGCTCTAGGCAGAATGGCAGACTAATATCTCGACTAAGAAAATGTTAGCCTAATTGTAAATTAAATGTAAATGTACAAGTTTTCTATAGAGATCGTATGGCCTCGACCCTGCTCGTTGTTCAATGAATTAATCGGGTGATATCCTTTACCACCGCTGACCCTTTCAGTGGGCGCCACGTCATTTAAGGTCACTGTGTACGGACTGTGCTAGCCCGAGATTAAAATCTCTTCAGTATTGCCCCGATCGGTATGGGAACCGGCAATACGGGTATAAATCAGTCTAACGTTTGGGCAATTGTACTCTCGAAGCTTCGGATGAGTTATCTTCGAAGTTAAACTTCACTCAGTGAACGTACCGTATTTCTAAGTTTAGGGTGTCGCTGTGAAGATGCCACTTCTTTCAGAAAGTTCTGTTATTAACAATAAACCCGGTGACTGACTTCATGCGATATCTGACTTCATGCGATATCTGACTTCATGCGATATCTGAGTTCTTCGAGCCACGGATTCAACTTAAGGGATTTCTGTTTAGTTCTTTTCGCAACCGATGCAAGAAACCCATACGTAACGGAAGAACTTGTAAGAGAAACCTGAAAACTGAATCAGGCAAGAAAGATAAGAGAATGATATACTTAATAAATTAGCGACGAGCAGGTAAAGAATGTCACAGTATTATGTATTTTTTAATTGAATTTCTGAAATTCTACCTAAAGACTGATATCTTTCAAAATATAATCCCTCTTAATGTAGATAGAACTGTCACTGCCTCCTTACATAATGCATAATCGTAATCGTAACTGTAATAGTAAATGCGAGATTTCTACAGAGCCCAACGAAAGCTAAGTTGGGGAACCAGCTATTCACAGGCGATCAGTCAAAACAAAATCGATAGGAAGTTAGGGTCATATTAGGTTCCAGGTCAAGATCCAACATCCAGGTAAGCAGACAGTCAGACGGCTACGCTGGATAATGTTTGAAATTTGAGATGTAAGATAGATAAGGGGAAGAGAAGAATCAGGATAGGATTTGTTGAAGAGGACTATCAGTTTTTAGCGGAAGACCTGCGCAGAGATTGCAAGGATGGTGTTGGTGAGTTGGTAGGATGGGTCAGATAATTTTCGTATGTCTGCCGGAGGCTTATTCTAGAGGGGTGGAGCAGCTTTAGCTATTGCGCGATTTCCATATTTTAAGGTTGGGGTGACAAGAGGGCGGAGAAGTGTTAGGGCGCTCTAGACGAAGAATGAGGGCAACACTACAGTTGTGTTATTTTATGCTATATTATGGTGTATTATATCATGTTATAATATATTATTTAATGTTATATCATGTTATATTATGCTATGTTATGTTATATCATGTTATGTTGTATTATTTTATGTTATATAATGTTATGCTACGTTACATTATGTAATGATATGTTATACTATGCTATGCTATGCTATGCTATGCTATGCTATGTAATACGTTCAGCCGGGCTGCCGTTCACTCAGGCGCCAAGACCGAGAGGTATCGATAGCACATAACGGAGCCAGTAGATGGCGCTGAGCAAAGCAAGCGACGACGTCTTAATGGTGTCTGATTTGTCAGGAAATGACGATGCCTTAACGGCCCGTACCTTATCTGAATCTGAGCCATCGGCTGAAACGATGGAATTGGTCTCGGATGCAGATCTCAAGAAGCGGCGGAGCTATACGACGGTATGACCGCAGGGCCTTAAATAACGATCTATGACCTATGACCTTCCCCTTAACCTTTGACTTCCTATCGTGCCGTTTTTTTCTTCAGAAGTCGTTTCTGCTGCGAATGCGAGTGACCCGTGCGTAATTGAAGTCAGTGAAGAAAGATGTAGCTAAGAGGGAAATTTCAGAAGGGGAGAATCAAAGGGATATAGAGAGCTCAAAGAAGAAAGAGAAATTGAGTGCTAATAAGAAAGAGTTAGACAGAGATGTCTAAGCGAATATTTTGGAAAGACGAGACAGAGAGACAGATAAACATACAAGCAGAGAAACAGACAGGCAAACAGAGATACAGTTGCAGAGAGAATGACAGAGAAAATGAGAGAGTGAGAGATACAGAGTTTGAGAGCTCGAGACAGCGCAATGAGCATTATATATATATATATATCCATACATACATATATACATATATATAGAAATGGAGATAGATATAGAGATAAGGGTAGAGATAGAGATACATATAAATATAGATATGGGTATAGATATAGACATAGACATAGATGTAGATATAGATGTAGATGTAAATATATAGATATATAAATATATACATAGATACAGATGTAGAAATAGATATAGATATAGGTATAGCGATAGAGATACAGATACAGATATAGATACAAATATAAAGATAGATATAGATATATAGCGATAGAGACGCACATACAGATACATATACAGCTATATTTAGATGTAGAGATCGCGGTGGGAAAGTGGGAGAAGAGTGCGGAAGAAAGGCCGACAGAGGAAATTGAAGATGAGAGAGGGACGGATAGTGATATCGAATTATCAAATAGGAAAGAGATAGACAGGAAAAAGAAAGAGTTAAGCAAACAAGCAAAGTAAGAACGAGGCATTTTATTAGCAGACTCAAGAAAAAAACAGAAAACTAAAATACACGTCGATCAGCTTAGAGTGAGAAATATGTCGATGGAAGTAAAACAGATGCAGATAAATAAACAACAAGTCAGACAGATATAGATATAAATATATGCAAGCAGATTAAGAAAAATAAGACAAATAGTAGGAAGCTAAAACTTTCTTCTTCTTCTTCTTCTTCTTCTTCTTCTTCTTCTTCTTCTTCTTCTTCTTCTTTGTCTTCGTCTTCTTGTTCTTGTTCTTTTTGTTCTTCTTGTTCTTCTTGTTCTTGTTCTTCTTGTTCTGGTTCTTCTTGTTCTGGTTCTTCTTGTTCTTGTGCTTCTTGTTCTTCAACTTCTTCTTCTTCATCTTCTTCTTCTTCGTCTTCCTGTTCTTGTACTTGTGCTTCTTCTTCTTCTTCTTCAACTTCTTCTTCTTCGTCTTCTTCTTCGTCTTCATGTTCTTGTTCTTGTGCTTCTTCTTCTTCTTCAACTTCTTCTTCGTCTTCTTCTTCGTCTTCCTGTTCTTGTTCTTGTGCTTCTTCTTCTTCTTCAACTTCTTCTTCGTCTTCTTCTTCGTCTTCCTGTTCTTGTTCTTGTACTTGTGCTTCTTCTTCAACTTCTTCTTCTTCGTCTTCTTCTTCGTCTTCCTGTTCTTGTTCTTGTACTTGTTCTTCTTCTTCTGCTCCAAGTGCAAGATCGAGAAATGAGTGGGTCCTAGAGACGGCCGCAGTAGAGAGGAGTATGCTCGGATTAATCAAAAAGAGGAAGCTTTCACACTTCGGGCAGGTACTACGAAACAGTGGAGACTGCTTAGAGAAAGAGATCATCCAAGGCACAATTCTTGGATCCTGAGTTCGGGGAAGACCGAAGATGACAAGGGACGATAACATCAACCGAATTATCGTTCGACCAGTTATAACTGGTGACAAGGGACAGAAGCAGATGGTCCAAAATTGTCGGTGGTGCAGCCAATCCTGGGCTCGAGAACGAATGAACACAAGATCAACAAGACAAGCAAGGTCGGGTCCCCTCGTATGTAGTTCAGGACGAAGATCTATGTGCAAATTGCGCAAATTGTCAAGGTTACTGACAGAGGGCTATAGAGGCCCTACCGGTATCTTCCAAAACAGAATTTCTTAATTTTATTGGTCGAGAACTTCCAACGCAGTATCCTGGTACGAATACTTATTCCGTAAGTTGTGGTGCATGATGTTTGAGGCAGGAAGTCCTACACATGGAAACGAAGCGAGAGATAGGTGATAGTGGGGAGGTGCGTTGCCTAATATCCGTGTACCTAAAGGGGAAAGACGAAGGACGTGTTATAAGACTCCTCTTTCCCAGGGACTAAGAGTGTCTCATATCGATATTGGTAGTTCCAGAGTTGCGAGCTGCAGAATGGTGGGATGAGGGAATGTAAAAGAAGCAAAAAAGTAAAGAAATCACATCGTTATCGTAATCGTAATCGTAAACTCTGGATTTCTACCGCACCCAATGAAAGCTAAGTCGCCGGAACCAGCTTATTCACAGGCGCTCAGTGAAAACTAGATCGATAGAAAGAAGGGTTCGGTTGATCATTGCCGGTAAGGGAACGAACACTGTTCTGTGTAAAGGCCATCCTCAGGACGTTGCCCATCCGGCGACCGCGGAAGAGGTTAAGTCGGATTCCGAGACACAGTATTACAGTGTTGACTCCCTTATTAAGGAAGTGGCCAATCTTGAGCGTTACTCGGAGATAATGGGCACAACAGAGAGAGATGGACGGCCATTTTACTAGCTTAAGAGAGTACTAGTCACTCCATGCCGTTACCCTGGCGCTTTTTGAATTTCTTCACTTTGATATTCAGGCACAACATAGGTAAGGCATCTCCCTGTTACAGGAGTGGCCGGAGCAGGACTCATGCTGGGCGACTGTCCACTAGGGCTAGCCCAGGGTACACACTCGTCCATCGAGTGTATCAATACAGATTCCGTCACATGTTCAAAGAATGCTGTAATGCCCTCTCCCTCTGCCTCTGGGGTCGGAGAATGGACACAATGGAAAGAGGTGGTACAGGCGGCCATTTTAGATTCAGTGGAGAAGGGACAGTGATGCGGGGTGGCTGTGTGTTCATAGAATTTGCTACAGTGACCTCTGCCCTGCGAAGTTATGGCTGGACCGTGACCGACACAAAATGCCTAAGCAAATAAACAAGTTATTTGACACGACTGAAAGCTCAATGCTGTTTATGTAAATGTACACATATTTCTAGAACGATCTATGACCTCGACCCTATTCATTATTCATGGAATTAAAATCGGGATGAAATCCTGCACCACCCACTTTCCGTATGAATGGGTGCCATGCCAATTAAGGACCCCGTGTTAGCCCGAGATTTCAATCTCTGAAATATTGCCACGATCGGTATGCAAAGTGGTATCCTTATGCACAGAGGCTCCTTGACGTACTATATAACCAATGTATCTAACCAGGCCAGCATTATAATGTATGCATCTATGTTTGTATATATGTATTATGTATGCATGTATGTATGTATGTATGTATGTATGTATGTATGTATATGTGGTTTATGTGTGCATATATGCATGTATGTATGCATGAGTATATCTGTCTATCTGGAGAGTAATATATTGCATTTACTAAATCAACCAAAAGCGCTGACAAAGAGGACTGCCTACTTATAATGGAGAGATTGAGAAGGAGCTATTCTTATCCGTTATCTCATCTCGTCCCCAGGTGGAACTTTTCAAGTTGTTCAGCAACCTACATGTAGATCAACGCAGCTTTTAAACCGAGGCTCATACAGTATGTAGCAATACTAAAGAGTAAATGCACAATATATGTAGGCCTACAGGTCTTTCTACTGTCTAATGTATGGCCTCGACCCCCCCCCCCCCTCATTTTTCAACGAATTTATCGGGTGAGATTCTTCACCACCGCTGCCCGTTTCAATGTGTGCCATGCTTTTTAAAGTGAATATGTGTGTGAGCAATTTGTCCAAGGTCGATACGCAGTGGCTTGATGCAGATTCGAACCCGCGACCCTCCGGTTACGAAGCATCGACCATACCACTACACCATCGCGTCCCACGTGTGTGTTGATAACGTTTATTTAACGACGCCTTCATAACGAGGTGATAGCAACAACATAGTAAGAATATCAATTTGTGCTAGGTTAAGCTATGAGATCCAGGACAGGTCAGCTGACGGCCGGCTATCCAACCAGAAAACCCCAATGGGGAGACTGGAGGTAGGGTTTTTCCAATGCTCGTGCAGCGGAGTTGGGTTTACTACCCTTCCCTGTCTTGGTTACATGTAATTGGGTCAGATGTCCTTGGGCTATTTTTGCTATAGAGTTCTTTCGTAATCGTAATCGTAATCTCGAGATTTCTACAGCGCTCAACGAAAGCCAAGTCGCGGGAACCAGTTTATTCACAGGCGCTCAGTCAAAACAAAATCGATAGGCAAAAGGGTCAAGATCCAGGAGTCAGGCATTCAGACAGTCGGACGGCTACGGTGGATGATGTTTGAAATTGAAGCGAGAAGAGAGATGAGGGGAAGAGGAAGAATCAGGATAAGATTTCTGGAAGAGAAGTGTTTTCGGTCTTGAGTGAAAGACCTGCGCAGAAACTGAAAGAGGTGAAGTGTTGGTGAGTTCGTATGATTGACCAGACAACTATCGCAATTCTGGCGGGAGTTTATTCCAAAGCGGTGGTGTGGTGTGGTCTTTTGGTGTGGTCTTTAAAGAAAATAAATGTCCATTTGTGCTATTAATATTTTCCTAGCGTAAAGTGAATATAAATGTACAAGGCTTTATATAGCGACCATGTGGCTTCGACCATGTTCATTTTTCAACGAATTTTATCGGGTATATATCCTTCATCACCGTTTGAATGGAATTCATACCATTAAAATCCGCTCGTGCTAGCCCGAGTTATATATCACCGAAATATGGCCGCGATCGGTAAGCAAGCCCACATCCAAGGAGGAATATAGACGCGAAGAGTTGTTAAGAGACCCCAGTTCAGTCTCACCCCCAAACCCATTTGTCCCCTTAAAGGGTGCAAATGATCAACAAACCAGACTCCGTTTATATACAAACCCAGTATCTAAATATCGCGTTGTCACTCAGCATCCCATAAACATCGCAGCCCCTTGATGGAGATAGACCAGAAGATGGACATGTGTGGAGACGTTGGATCGAGGGCTCGGGTGGCCACCGACCCCTCTGTAAAGTAAATAAAATCACGCAGACCTCTGCTTCTTAGCGTCTTTTAGAGCCATAAAAGGAGCTATTTAAAAAGTCAATCGCCACATATAAATAAATACATATATACATGCATACATAATTGCGTACATACATGCATACATACATACATACGTATATACGTACATACATACATACGTATATACGTACATACATACATACGTATATACGTACGTACGTACATACATACATATATACGTTCATACGTTCATACATACATACATACATACACACATACATAAATACATACATACATATATACATACATATATACGTACATACATACATACATACATACATTCATACAAACATACATACATATATATGTACATACATACGCATATGCAAACATTCACTGTTGCGTATAGGAAAGGACGCAGTGTGTTAAGTTGTTGTACACTGTGCGCCTTCTGTACATCTTAGCGGGAAAGCCGACAGTATATAAAAGTGTAATGTTTAACTTTGGCGAAACTGGGTTTTGGTTACTGATCTCGCGCGACATTTTTTTGCTAGACTCTTTCGAAAGTCGTGTTTATTTAGTCTCCCTGCGTGGATGACTTATTGGTTCTTATTGGGACCGTTTTGATTCCGTTTGACCCGTTTCCCGTTACCCTCTGTTGGCCGACGTTTTGTTTTCGTTTTGTGAAGTGTTTCGCTGGTTTTGTTATTCTACGTGAGTCATGTTCTGTTTTTAAATAGCTTAGGAAATATATACAGTTTAACCCAAAGCTGGTTTCTTCTTACATATCCCTAGACAACCTTTAACAGCATACATATGTACATACAGTATATGCATACATACACACATTCATGCATACAGACATACACATACATACAATGCAATACAACTATAATTTAATCATGCCCTCCTTGCAAAGTTCAGAAGTGCACACTGAAGCCGGGAAACAGGAAACATTAAGAACCATAAACAGACTGAAAGAGGTCAGTTTTCAGCTTACATGCATACATACATACACGCATACATACATACATACATACATACATGCATGCATACATACATGCATGCACACTTACATACATACATACATACATACATATATACATACACACATGCACACATACATACGCTGTATTTATCGTACTGTATTGTGAGATTTATATAGCTCCTATTCAGAAATAAGCTGCTAAGTGAGATTTGGCCTTCAAAGTTAAAGGTGGTTAATCGTACACCGCTTCGGTGGAACTCTCCTTCTAGTAGAAGGGCGAAGGTTGAAGTTGCCAGTGAGTGCTACCGAAGCCCTGGTGAGCAAGAGATCTGGGTCAGGCCCGAGTTGGACCAGCCACCAGCCAGCCAGCCTGGCTGCAATCAGACTCGGCCTAGTAGGGCGAGAAGCTTCGCCAGGCAGGCGGGCAGAAGTACCAGAGGAGCTCCGGACGTGGCCGGTTCTGCCAGGCAGCTGAGGCAGACGGACGGATTCAACAAATACCGGACGAATAAAGTTGGTTTATGGACGGATAAAAGGCCGGGATGGACGGATCGGCAGCGTTCGTGGCGTTGCATGTACTCGGCGAATTGGAAGATCAAAGCGAAGCCGACGGTATCATGACCGCACGAAAAAAGGTTACAAAGGACCACACAAGTCGATGAACAAAGTCATCATCAGCGATTTACTGCAGGTTCTAAAGTTGTAAGTCAAACGGTAGTACGAGGCTAAGTGGTGTAATGTGGTGTAGGGTTGTGTTAAGTGGTGTAATTTGCTGTTTTGCGGTGTGAGGAGAGTTGATGTCGATTGATATGCGGCGATGAACTTAATGCAAAGTAGTTTTAGTATTGTAGTGTAATGTAATGTTGGCGCCAATGTAGTGTAATGTAGTAATGTAGAGTTGTGCTCAATGTTTCTGTGTAGTGTGGGCGTCTGTCTCACGCTAATACGTACTTACTTATTAGTTACTTAAAGTAGTGTATTGCAGCGTAATGTCAAATATAATGTGATGTAAAGTAATGTCATGTAGGATGGTTTAGTGCTATGTAATGGAAATATTCTGCAGATCTTTGTCACCTAAACAAAGCAGTTAGTAAAGCGAACTTTTTGCTCAACTGAAGATTTAACCAACTACAAAAAGATAAACGATCCGAGACGTTTAATGGTGGTTGTAATGTCTCAACCTATATAAATTTATACAGCACTAGTTTATATTTCGCCGTCTACTGCTTGTCTGGCCATTTTCCAAAAGACGGCTCTGAGTTGTTCATTCTGAACAGAACATTAGCATATATCCATATATTAACATATATTAGCATATATCCATATATTAACATATATTAACATATATCCATAGATTATGATAATGACACCAAGAACGTCTTTGAGATATGATGTGTGATTAGCTTACCTTACATTAATTTAATATACCAAACAATATTTTACGAACTTTATTTCTCATGATTTTTGTTTACCATTGTTGTTTATGACTTCCCTGCCTAAAACTGTAAGTTCTGCCAGTTCGTTTTATTATTTATATTATTATTATTAGTAGTATTTGTATTATTATATATTAATAATTTATTTTTACCTGAAGTAGAAATGATCCATCAGGATTTTATAATGATTTTAAATTTTATTATTATTATTGTTATTATTATTACGCATGCAAGTTAAGTAAATCTGAGAAGCGAAGCAATTGAAAGTGTTTGTTACGTTATACGTGCACCTACTGTTGTGCGTTTAAACTGTTTGCATTTTTGGTGGTGTTGGTAACTTACACCAGACATTAGTCTGGCGTCGCGATTTTCATTGATTTATGAAGCACATGATGCAAAGCTGAACAGGGTATTTGTGTGCACTTGGCTCTATCATCAGACAGTATAATTTGGCAGGCGTAAGCGGAGAAGTTAATGGGGGGTCCTGTGATTCTCTGGCCCAGTGTCCAAGACCTTGGGATTCGTCCATTGCCTGCTACATGTAAGTGACGGTAAAGAAATGTAAATACCGGGCTCGTATTTCAATGAATTTATTGGGTGAGATCTTTCACCACCGCTGCAGTTTGAATGGACGCCACGCCGTTTAAGGTTCCCGAGTACGGACCATGTTAGCCCAAGATTTAAATCTCTGAATACAATACAATACAACTTATATTTATAACGCGCCTTAATAAAACAATGTCTTACTCAAAGGAAGCGTTACAACATAATAATTAGTTATAGTACTGAGAGAATAAATGAGTCTTAAGTTTTAATTTAAATACTGAAATAAGCCACTATCGGTATGCGAACCGGCATCCTCACGCACAAAGACGCCTTGACGTACGCTTTAACCAACCTAGACAACCAGGTCAGCTGAGATACCATGGCGATGATTGTGACGTCAATATATGTCAGGTCAAGTGAGGCGCCTTGACGTACGCTTTAACCAATGTGGCTAACTAGTTCAGTAAGGAAAACGAGGGCCTTAACTAAGATACACTATGGGAGCATTACTTTGCTTCCCCGAAAGGCTGTTCCCGCACACTTGTTGCCCAGCTGTGTAACCTGATACTTAAGCTGGGATGTAAAGGATTAGTCATGCCATGCGCTGCCTTATGGTCAGGACCTTTGAATTCGTCCATTACCGACTGAAGGGCCGTAAAGAAGGAAATAAGAGTTCTAACTGTGATCCATCATGGGGCATGAGAGATTTGCTTTATTTACAGGTGTAAAAATGAGTGCCAGCTGTTCTTTTTTCGATAAGGCATCGATGTTCTGCAGTACACTGTTAAGCGTTGACTATGTACTGTGCCCCGTCGAGAGGTCAAATCCCCGGGCAGGAAGATATCTCGGCACTTCAGCTTCACTTAGTGAATGAGTGCTTTACATAATGACCTCACATAACGACAAAGAACAATTTAATATGGTGCCCCAAACATACATACATACAGGCATACATACATACATACATACAGGCAAACATACACACATACATACATACAGGCAAACATACATGCATACATACATACCTTCATACATACATACGTACATACATGTTGGACTGCTCGTAATACTTACTTACTTACAGTGACCTGGAACGAAACCGAAACCTGGTTTGCTTAATGTACTAACAAAAGCTCAGGCTTTGTCGGTCATAGTAGCTTACTTACTTACTTGATTACACGTTCGATTACTTGCTTACTTAGCTACCTTACAGGCATTGTCGATCATATTTTCTTACTTACTTCCTTACTTACGTGATTACCTACTTATCCACCTATCTAGCTACCTTACAGGCATTCTTGATCATATTTTCTTACTCTGGTTGATAAGGGACTGAACCATACTTTGACTTCTTTTTACTACGTGCCCTTAATATTAAGCCAGCTTCTCTGACGCAGTGACCCCCTTGGAACTTAGATATTCAACACTGGAACAGTCGACGCAGAGGCTAGCTCGCGATATCCAAGGAAGTCATTCAGGAACAGGTGTTATCTTATCTATTCTGGACATAAATATTGTTTGAAGTATTATTACTCGTCTTTTAGCGTAATCTGTCCGTCGACGTATCGCTCCGCCATGGCTGCCCCTAGATGACACCCCAAGGAACGGGGGATGAGTATTCTTCGCTAGCTCCAAGGCTTCAACGCGATCAGTATACTGCCGTATATGAGTTTGGTATATGCATATATATATATACAGCTATGAAATAGATAGACATATATATATATTTATACAGATCTATACACAGGTAAGTATATGCATGTGTGTATATGTTTATAAATATATATCGGTCTATGGCCCACTTCTTTGGGGACTGTTTTTGAAGTCAAGTGTGATATGTGGGTCTTTTGGTGTCTATACATATAACAAACTCGTATACGGTAGTATAAGTATAATACTGATGGCAGACAGACGGACGTTGGCAGAGATACAGATAGAGAAATACATATATGCGAAGAGCGAAGTACAAAAAGGACGAGAGAGAGAGAGAGAGAGAGAGAGAGAGAGAGAGAGAGAGAGAGAGAGAGAGAGAGAGAGAGAGAGAGAGAGAGAGTAGGGGCCGGGACGGAAAGAAAAGATAGCGAAGGGATAGAGATGAAAGAGGAGGGAAGCAGAGGGAGAGAGGGAAAAGAGAGAAAAAGCTGCTGTTCCTCAACATAATTGACACCAATATCTGTTTGGTAGTCTTTGGATTTTTTTAAAGAGAATTCAACCACGCAGTCGTAATTTCTAGATGACAAGAGCTGCAAACTAAACTCAATTCTTAATCAGAATTCACATGGAAATGTCACAACCGCTTTCGTCACTCATTTCTGTGCATGAATAGTTCACCTGTTACCCATCATACACACAGAATAGCAGATCTTATATTAGCCTGAAATGACGCTCATATATCATTCACATGTAAAACAAACCTATGCATATATATATATATACAGTTATATGCATGAAACTATATATATATATATATATATATATATATATATATATATATATATATATATATATAGTCTTCTAGTGAGGAAACAACTTGTGTTTTAGAATTTCCTACTCACAGTACTTCCGAGAATAGCATGCAGTATAATGTACACTGCACTCAAGGTTTCATATACATATATAATATATAATATATATGCAGTTATATGCATGAAACTTTATATATATATATGTATGAAACCTTGAGTGCATTTTACATTATACTGCATGCTATTCTCGGAAGTACTATATATATACAGTTATATGCATGAAACTTTATATTTATGTATGTATAAAAACTTGAGTGCATTTTGGTAAACGCAAGATTTCTACAGCACACAAAGAGAGCTAAGTCCCTGGAGCCAGCTTAGACTTTTGCATACCTCTAAACAGACCGTTGGAAGTATGACTCTAAACAGACCGTTGGAAGTATGACTCTAAACAGACCGTTGGAAGTATGACTCTAAACAGACCGTTGGAAGTATGACTCTAAACATACCGTTGGAAGTATGACTCCAAACAGACCGTTGGAAGTATGACCGTTGCAACTCGCTACCTCTAAACTCACCTATTCCTCGGGGTTCTCATGGCGAGAGTAAGTACGTAAGTAAGTAAATAAGTAAGTACAGTAAGTAAGTAAGTAAGTAAGTAAGTAAGTAATGCATTTGTTAACACGCTATATGTCCATCGACTGAGCGAGGATTCGTAGATGTAGCGGCACTGACTAGTTTGTGCTGGAATAGGCGCTGTATTAATTGACAAAATGCAATATAATACTGTACGGTACAATCTGTAGTTGATGATATAATACAATACAGAATACAGTACATAATATTGCATATGTTCTAAAAATACAAGATGCAGAGGCATATAGTCTATAGAAATTGTTGTTTATGTTCTGTGGTGTCTGTTTACCTAGGAACAGAAAACCAAAGTAGCCACACAGTTTCTTGAACAAGAAACAAGCGAACAATCGGCAGAGAAAACCAGACAGACACTCAGAGACAAAGAGGCGGTGGCAAACAGCTGAACAAACGGACAGGCAGAGTACCATATCCGCTGTTGTTGCGAAGTGTATCTGTACGGTTGGCTGAGAGACGTAGACATTTCCATTGGTAGCGTAGGGCAGTTCAAGACAATTAGGCACACAGACTGGAGGTGTAGGAACTCGACCGACATCCAGGGCTGTGGAAAAGGCATGACCTTTGCCTAAAGGATGGATAAGTAAATCCTTCACTCGGGTTAATGATTGACACCCCTTACCAGATGGAAAGTGGTAAAACCACGTCAGTACTACGTGACGGATGTGGCGTTAGCTAGGAGGAATGTATCCAGTCCGACGGAGCTAAACTGTTCGGCATCTGTTACTGGTTACTCATAAGATAACGGGCAGTACTGCTGGCTATGGGCATTTTGCGGGCCGTCTGGCTCATATGCCTAAGCTTCGGCGTGGGCAGTCGGGCAGCCGGAAGTAAACGCATTCGCTCGTTCCTGAACGACGAGCCAGAGAAAACCCCGTCTACGAACCCGCCACCTGCCGGCGGAGGGGAACTCTCTCCCGACATTCCTTGCGCGCACCGGAACCAGTGCGGTCGTCACGCTCTGCTGCCTTTCCACGCGCGCAACTGCTTCTGCGACTCGTCGTGCCGGGCCTATGGAGACTGCTGCCGAGACTACGACCCTAGCGAGTCCCGCGATCCAGGCGCGAGCAGAGGGCCTGCCATTCCGCACTCGGTCCGCGGGGTCGTATCCTGCCGCCGGGTGGAGGAAATCGATACGAGCTACGAGATGTACATGGTTGATTCGTGCCCCAAGGGCTACAAGGACCGCTTCGTCGTCGACAAATGCCAGAACGAACTCACCCCGGGAATATTCTACCGGCTTCCGGTCACCGGGAGAACCACCGGGGTGCTCTACCGTAACGTCTACTGTGCCATCTGCGCCGGCGATGGTGACGTTCTCTATTGGGAGTTGGCGTATAGGTGTACCGAGGCGGATTGGCTCAGCAACGGAACGCTGAGAAGATTCGAGACGGTGGAGGAATTTCGGGCCCTGACCAGTCACCTGCGTTGTCCGGTTGAGATGATTCCGCCGATGGGAAAGAGTCCGAGGAAGTGCAAGTCGAACATCGACAGGTGCCCGAGGAAGTGGCGCGATGATCGCGTGGCTAGCAAGTGCAAGAGTTACACGGCGTACGTCTACCATGGACTGCAGGTCACGAATGAACGGATTTCATTTTCTTATCTGATCTGATGACTTTTATAGCGCTGCTATACTGATGCGCAGGCATCAATCGATGGTCGCTTCAAGTCAGATCATAGTAAAAATCTTAATCTAATCTGATGACTTATGTAGCGGCGTTATAGTCATGCACAAGCATCAATCGATAATCGCTTCAAGTCAGCGTAGTGAAAAAATCGTAATCAAATCTCATGATTTATATAGCGCCGTTATAGTTATGCACAAGCATCAATCGATGATCGTTTCAAGTCAGATGGTAGTCAAAAAATCGTAATTTAATCTAGTGACTTCTATAGCGCCGTTATAGTTATGCATAAGAAACAATCGATGGTCGCTTCAAGTCATATTGTAGTCAAATTCGTAACCCCTTGGAGAAGCCCGGTCGAAATGCGATATTCTCTTACATAGGTGCTACATACTTTGAATTACATTGAATTACCTTGAATTAGCTTCTATGTAAAGTAACGTAAAAGCGACGCCAACTAATTACATAGCCTTTAACGATGTTGTTAAATACTGACAACCAACCATTCAACATGTCATACATGACTGCGTGCTTCCTATACAATTCCTGCCGCCGTAACTCACTAACTAGATTATCTGAGTTGCCCTGTTCCTGTTCAAGTGAACAGGTCAATAGCTTACTCATGCTTGAGCGTGGTTCATTTGAGAATGTTTGTATCTGGACGTATGTTTGCATTAGAACATTTGCATCGGACCTTTTGAGAGCTACTTAACTGAATAGATTCGAGAAAGATGTATATTATGATAAGCTGAAACTGTTTCTTTGGCTTCAATAGGCGAAACAGTTGAGATTTTAGAGGAAGCGTGGCACATATAAGTTCCCAGGGCTGCAGGAAGTAGCGATCTATACTACTCAGCATGGCTGTTGTTTATGCAAACTGAAGTTAAGTCTCTCCATGGCTTCGCTACATTCTGTGTTGTTAATATAATCTTTGACACAGAATGCTAGGAAATTTCTCACGCACCGTAAGGGGCATGCACATTTCCCTTCTTTTCTACTCCTTACACACCCGCACTTCTTGTCCGCCATCTGCCTCTCCCTACCTCGGTTATGGTGCCTAGTTTAGTGAAGTAACAAAAATGTTGGTGACTTAAACCATAATTTGCCGACTGTCTAAATTATTAGGGGCCTTGAGCATCGTTTCTTTTAAAAGTTCACTCCTATGTCTGATTACTGGATTCGTGTTCGACCCATGAGTCCAGAATCTTAAACCCCAGGACTGCAACACTTTGAAGGACTACACTGCTAAACATGTGAACTCTACAATAATGACCTTAGATGCATATGTATATGTGTGATGACAAACTCTGGCGCAACATGGCGAATAATAGGACACCAAAAATTGTTGCTGGAAAAGGCTGTATGAGAGGGTCAAGTTCTCAAATTCTAGAAAATTTTTGGACATTGTTTTCATGGCCCAAATCTAACAGATTTTATTAATATAGTCAATATTATTAATGGTATTAACATTATTGGTATTATTGTTATTATTATACGGATAGTAGCAAGAGATGTTTTACAGAAGAGACAGGTTGTAGAACTAGATGTTCTGCGCTGGAGATGTCAGTAACAACTTAATAAACGCGACTTTCATTCAGTTCTTTGTGTGTACAGGTATTCAAGAACAAACACTGTGCCATTTGCAACAACATTGAGGAGTCAGTCGTCCAGTGCGAGGACACAAGAACCCCTTGGCTGGACTTCGATGACGGACTCAACAATGGAGACGCCGCCTCGGAGGCCGCACCTTCTTCTGTCTACATCGTCTTTGATACCAACACGGGTAGGGGCATCGTTCGGCGTGAAATTGATGCTACTACACGCAGGGAACAAGGGGAACCAACTGGGGAAGATGTAGTCGTCGAGCTAGGGCGGTGCTCTGAAGGAAGCGTCTACGATGTCTTCGCCAATACGTGTCGTGTCATCGGGTGCAGGGATGGAAAGTGTTCCCTAACAGATGTTTATCAGACAACAACTACATCCTTAGGTGTTTTGGAAGCTGCTGAGACAGAAACTGCGAGTACAAGCACTGAGGAAGCGGCGGCTAAAACAACTATTACTGCAACGACTACGATGACTACAGCAATGACTTCAACAACTCCAGCAGTGTCTAGACCAACTTCAACAACTAGAAGAACATATCCCGTTTTAGAAGTCAATTTTAAAACTTCATCATCAGCAACAAATACAAGAACAACTGCTTATAAGACGGCTAAGGCTCATAAATCAACAGCTGTATTGAAAACTACAAGCCGAGGCAAACACCGCAAATACAAATTTAAGACTACAACGAAATCACCTATGCGCAGAACAACTAAAAGGATCATTACTATTCCTACTACTTCTACCACATCTACTACGATTACTACAAAAACTACTACTACTCCCACACCTACTACTATAACTAGTAGTACTACTACTGACAGTAGTAGTGCTACAACTGCAACTTCCACTGCCACATCCACAACTACAACTCCAACTACCACAACAACAGTTTCGACTACCAACACTACTCATACTACAACTGCAATTACTTCTCCATCCTCAACTGCTACTACTATCAGAGAGACATTTGTTCTAATTATTCCAAGTTCTACGGTGGATAACAGTCCAACAAAGCGAGTGGAGATTACCGAGAAGGGTGAAGATGAATTGGTAAAAGAAGGGAGACCTGGAAGAGGACGGGAGATGAAAAATAATCCCACAGTTGCAAAAGCAGTTGCAACGACAAAATCGGCGTCAACAGCCAGACCAAAGACAACAGAAACAACAGCGACAACGTTGCGAGAGACGAACTTCGAAAACCTGGAGGGAGAGCTGGAAATATCTGGTGGAGAATCAACGGACCATGAAAACGATTCCGATCAGAGTCACAACTGTTCCGACATCCTCGTGATGTTCCAGTTCGATCGGTTGCAGAGCCTAGCGTCATTCATTGGAACACTGACCTCAATGGTCAGTCTTTTCGTCAGTTTCGTAACTATCCTCGTTCTACCATCGATGCGTAATACAGTGCGTGGTAAGGTCCTCTTGAGCCTCATACTCAGCCTGTTCGCTGCCCAGTTGCTGTATCTCATCGTTGTGCCGTCCAACCAGCCATTCCCTTCTCGGGTAGTTTGCTACTGGACCGGATCCGTCATGCACTATTGCGTTTTGGCTATATTCTTCTGGGTCAACGTTCTTGCCATCGACACGACCTTAACGATCATGTGTAATCATCGGGACCAAGAAGGCTACGACAACTTGGGACGCTTCTTTGGTTACTCTCTTTACGCATGGCTGACTCCGGCTGCTATCATAGCAGCGTGTCTGACGATCGATGCCTTGGAAGCCGATCGATTCCTAATTCGCCCTTGCTATGGCGAGGGGGTGTGTTGGGTGACGGGTAGATTTGCCCTTCTGCTGGCCGTGGCTCTTCCTGCTGGGGTTCTTACCCTTGTTAGCTTGTTCCTCTTCTTTCTGTCGGCGTCACACATGTGCGTCAACGTGACCTACAAGGACCTCAAGACCAAGCGCAATCGAATCCCGGACAGTCGACGTCTCGCGGTCTGCGTCTGTCTCGCCCTAATCGTCGCCCTCACCTGGGTCTTCGGCTTCGTCGCGACGTTCACTGGACCGGAACCGATTTGGTGGGTCTTCATCGGGTTCAGTTCCGCCCAGGGGAACTTCGTCTGTGTCGCCTTCATCTGCACGAGAAAGGTGTTCCACCAGCTCAGGGACAGGGGTAAGGATGGCAAAGGGTCTTCGTCGACCAACTGGTCCTACCAGAAGGACAGGTATCCGTCGAATGTGGATCGAACACCTGCTAATCATCGATTCCCTGGTTCACAAAACGAGATCGTATTGCATGAAACGAGCATGTGATCTTAGCCTCGAACTGATAATAGTTATTACGATACTATCCATACTTGTCCTAATGATTTGTCAGTAGTTTCAGTAGTTCTGTGTTCAATCGGTTTTACAGTTATTGATTAAACTGTGTCGTTATTGTTACGCCAAACGTTGTTCACAAGATAATAAATTTTTTAAACAAGTATGTTGATGAGCTAGAAGATTTCACCTGTTTGTAATTATTACACCTTTGGCTGCCTGATGATTATTATTTCTGCATTTATTAGGCGCCACTATCTAATGACTAGGCATCAATCGATGGCACCGAGCAGTTGTGAGTGAAGGACTTGCCCAAGGTCCCTACACAGTAACCATCTCAAGGGAGGAGGCTCGAACTCGTACCCTCCACGTTACAAGCCGAGCGTTCTATCCAATACGCCACCGTGCCCCACGAAGTGATGAGTTGAATTGCAGCGGTTTCAACGATTAAACTATTGTTATTATTTGAACATTTTGGAATGATAGCAATAATGTTATTATTATTTAACTAGCAACATACAAGTTAAATGAATGCATTAAGAGTAGACGTATTCTCGAGAACAGTTTTTGAAGGTTTGCGGTCTGTTTTTCCAGAAGAGATACAGACTTTGACGAGTTTTCTGTTGTTTTCTGCTGATATTCCTCTTCTGTTTAAACCATCCTCTTTATACTGTAAGCCTTTTTTATAAGTTAAAGTCTTAAATGCCTGATATGGTAACACCAGGATGGTCAAACAAATCGTGCTGACTGCAATGAAGTATGCAATCAACCGATCGACTTCATCGATCAGTGAGCCACTGAAAATTTAAGTAAGGAAGGACGGAAGGAAGGAAGGAAGTAAGCAAGGAAGGAAGCAAGGAAGGAAGGAAGCAAGGAAGGAAGGAAAAAAGGACGGAAGGAAGTAAGCAAGGAAGGAAGGAAGGAAGGAGGGAAGGAAAGTAGGTAGGTAGGTAGAAAGGAAGGAAGAAAGGAAAGAAGAAAGGAAGAAAGAAAGAAAGAAAGAAAGGAAGGAAGGTAGGTAGAAAGGAAGGAAGGAAGGAAGGAAGGAAGGAAGGAAGTTAAGCTTCTATAATGCAATCTCACTCACTCATCTAAATGGACATTAATGTAAAACCTCGTCTTTACGACTGAGTGTTGTCAGGCTATGACGCAGTTCGTGTTTTTTCTATACATTATAATCTGATGGACTGCGATTTTAATATGCCATATGGAAAACAGAAGGATAGTGTGCTCAAGACTGTAACATAATAGAATACAAAAATAATATAGCGCCCATTAAGTCACGTGAGTCTAGAAAAATCAGTGAAGACCAAACTCTAGACCTGTACTTTCATTAGCGGGAAGCTTGGCTGGCCAAACCCTGTAGGATAACCGCTTGAGCAAGACTTCGATTGAAGGTTCCGATAACCTAAGCTTAATCCTTCCAAAGCCTCAGTAGAAGGTCAAGACGGTTGAAACTTTATCGCTGCTCGCTTATCACGGCAAGGTCTTCATGGTGGGTTTCGTCTCGGGGCTTTGTTAATTTTATTCGGCTATTAAGATTAAACGAACTTAATTCTGCTTTCCATGGTTTCAAGAGATTTAAGACTGAACGCAGTTTGGCCATAAACTAACGCTTTTCTGTGTTGTCCCTTCTGTACAGGGCGCCCGAGTTAAGCAAGCTGGCGTCACAGCGGACCAGTTTTAAAGCCAATGCCCCGCGGGGTTTCCTTGCAGGGTGATACATTTTTAAATAAAAATGCCGTAAAACGACGTGAGGGCGCGAAAGGAGAGAGAGGGACAGACAGACAGATAGACAGACAGACAGACAAAGAGACGCTAGAAAGTAGGGGTGAGACGTGAATAAAAAGGAGCAAGAAGCATCGATAAAGAGAGAGAGAGACAGAGACAGAGAGAAAAGAAAAAGAGGGAGGGAGCGAGAGAAAGAGACATGTAAACAGACGGAGAAAAAACAATTGAGTGACAAGAGGAACAGCAAGCAGGAGAGACAGAGAGGGAAGGTGGGGCATAGCAAGGGAGGAATGGAGAGAAGAGAGGAAATGAAGAAGGAAGAACGGGACGGAGGAGATGTAGGAGGGTTAGAAAGGAATGGAGGACGAGAGAAAGGAGGAGAGAAGAGAGTGAGAGAGACGAAGAGGATAGAGAGAAGGGGGAGAGAGAGTGTGTGTTTGTGTGTGTGAGAGAGAGAGTGAGACAGCAAGCAGGAGAGACAGAGAGGGAAGTTGAGGCATAGCAAGGGAGGAATGGAGAGAAGAGAGGAAGTGAAGAAGGAAGAGCGGGATGGAGGAGATGTAGGAGGGTTAGAAAGGAATGGAGGACGAGAGAAAGGAGGAGAGAAGAGAGTGAGAGAGACGAAGAGGATAGAGAGAAGGGGGAGAGAGAGTGTGTGTTTGTGTGTGTGTGAGAGAGAGTGAGACAGCAAGCAGGAGAGACAGAGAGGGAAGATGAGGCATAGCAAGGGAGGAATGGAGAGAAGAGAGGAAGTGAAGAAGGAAGAACGGGACGGAGGAGATGTAGGAGGGTTAGAAAGGAATGGAGGACGAGAGAAAGGAGGAGAAAAGAGAGTGAGAGAGACGAAGAGAATAGAGAGAGAGGGGGGGTGAGAGAGTGTGTGTTTGTGTGTGTGTGAGAGAAAGAGAGAGAGAGAGTGAGACGGCAAGCAGGAGAGACAGAGAGGGAAGGTGAGGCATAGCAAGGGAGGAATGGAGGGAAGAGAGGAAGTGAAGAAGGAAGAGCGGGACGGAGGAGGTGTAGGAGGGTTAGAAAGGAATGGAGGACGAGAAAAAGAAGGAGAGAAGAGAGTGAGAGAGACGAAGAGAATAGAGAGAGGGGGAGATAGTGTGTCTTTGTTTGTGTGTGTGTGAGAGAGAGAGTGTGAGACAGGAAGAGAAGAGATAGAAATAGAGCGTGTCAGGGAGGAGAGATAGATGGAGGAAGGAAACGAGAAACGTAGGGAGAGAACGAGAGAGGCAGGGATATCTGAGAGAAAGAGAGAGAAAAAGAGAAATAGGGAGTAGAAGCTGGAATAAGATACTGGAGATTTTCAGGGTATGAGTTTAAACAGCTAAACATAAAATAAACATTTCATTTCACTATTCGACTTAAGTAAAACTCGCCGAATCCAGTTCTGCTACGTATATTTACGCAAAAAGTAAAGTAATACGAATATGTCAGTGCGTGTATAGGTAATGTAATGTAAAACGCTGCATTTCTCGAGCTCGGTCGATGAGTCAAGTTGCAGGAACAAATGGAGACGATGTTTTGGCCAAAGTCCATGAGAAATACATCTACGGGACCCTCATGAGAGCCTCCTCTCTCTACTTTCATCGCCATTGGGTGTGACAAACTAGAAGAACTGGATAACAGACTATAACCCTCTCCCTCAACGCGGGAAAGAATGTCAAAGGTTAAAGGTTAAATGCGAGTGCAGCACAAGGATTAATGTATGGAGCCAGTTGAAACCAATCTCTCAAGGCAGCTATTTTTATCCAACAGAAGATAAGACTAAGCTGAGCGATTTTTTAAACATCTGCCTATCAGAAGGAAAGCTTTCTCGAATAGTAACGTCGTTCAATTTCAGATTTCAAAGTCTTAACTATAAATTAATTAAAAATTAATGAATGGAGTTATATTAATTCAATCTCGACGATAAAAGTTGCTCACAAAGAAAGATAAAAATTATTAAAGCGCTCTTTAAAAAAGATCTTCCTATCAGAAGCAAAGCTTTCTGAATCATTACGAGGTTCAATTTCGGATTCGGAATCCTTCATATAAACAGCAGCGTAAGCGAAGTCTCCGTCCAATTACACTGGACAACAAATTTTTACAAAAGTCATGTTACTGAAATGAAATTAGTCAGTTCTTATCAATTTGTATGTGCTGAACACGAATATGACAGTGAAAATGCCGAATTGGCTCTAGTTTTTTTGTAATCTGAAATTAAGTAATTTTATATCGCACAATGCATGCCAATAGTGATACACTTACAGTTAATATTTGTAAAAACCAGGTCATAGACTAGTTCTTAGATTTTTTTGCCTGTCTCTTGTACAGCTGTTCGGGAGCATCTCTGCGGAGTGTCCAGCAGTAGTCAGCCAACATTGTAGTGGACCATTTTCCCTGGTACCTTTGCTCCATTGTTGTGATATCTTGATGAAAACGTTCGCCATGTTCGTCACTAACCATACCACAGTTGTCAGGGAAGAAATCCAGATGGGAATGAAGGAAATGCATCTTCAGAGACAAATCCAGATGGGAATGAAGGAAATGCATCTTCAGAGACATATTGCAGCGAAATTTCTGGTACTGCTTGAGCATGTCTTCTACTAGTTCCTTGTAGTTTTCTGCCCTAACATTCCCCAGAAAGTCTGTAGACACTAGACGACAAGCATTCCATGCTTGTTTCGCATCACCCTCCAGCAAGTTGTTGAAGCGGTCATCTTTGAAGAGTTCTCTAATCTGAGGACCCACAAAAACTCCCTCTTTAAATCTTTGCTTCGCTGAGTCGAGGGAATTTTTCATGCAGGTATCGGAAAGCTGGCGAAGTGCGGTCCATGGCTTTCACGAAGTTCTTCACCAAACCTAGTTTGATGTGAAGGGGTGGTAGTAGGATTTTGTGAGCCTCGACCAGAGCTGGGTGCTGGATATTCTTCTGTCCAACTGCCATGTTTTGTCTGGGAGTCCATTCCTTCCGCACGTAGTGCAACTCTCTTGCTCGGCTATCCCACTCACACAAGAAACATATATTTTGTATATCCTTGCTGCAGTCCCATTAAAATGGCAACTACCTTCAAATCACCACACAGGTGCCATTTGTACCTGTTATAGTCAATGGAATGCAGTAGCTGTTTTAGGTTATCGTATGTCTCTTTCATGTGGACAGCATGCGCTAATGGAATAGATGGAAGACGGTTTCCATTGTGCAAAAGCACAGCCTTAAGACTCAGTGTTGAAGAGTCTACAAAGAGTCTCCATTCTTGTGGGTCATGAGTGATCTGTAAGGCATTCATGAGGTCGTCAATATTGGAACAGAATACCAGATTACCTTCCTTCATAAAGAAAAGTTCCAACTGCTGATGGCGCTTTCTATATGAAGTAATTGTGACATCTTCTTCTAGAAGATTCCATTGTTGGAGTCTTGATCCTAGCAATTCTGCCTTGTTTTTGGATAAGTCCAAATCACGAACAAGGTCATTTAGTTCTTCCTGTGTTATTCTGTGTGGGGTTGATGATGCACCACAGTGAAAATCGGGATCACTGCACGCTGACGGACCAGGAGAAGAACATGTCGGCTCACCCTTGTCCTCATCAGATGAATCAAGGAAAATATATTCTGCTGGAGGTTCTGGAATAGGAAGTCCATCACCATGTGGAACTGGTCTCAATGCTGACGGAATGTTTGGGTAGACTATTGTCGACTTCTTTTGCTTCGTTATTCCACCGGAAAGAGGAGGAACCAAGCAGAAGTAACAGTCATCTACGTGGTTGCTTTGCTCTCTCCACACCATGGGAACTGCAAACGGCATTGATGGTCTTTTGCCATTCAACCACTGTGAAAGCTGTGTTGTACATGTAGCACAGCATATATGCGGGGCCCATGGCTTGTTTTGGTCACCAACCTTGCATTCGAAGTAAGCATGATATGCCTTCTTGACTTGATAAGTGATACTTTTCTTCTGGTTGGCAAATGTCACTTCCCCACAAATGTAACAAAAGTTGTCCACAGTATTTACGCACTTCCGAGGCATTACTGTTCTGTATTGTATCTAAATGGATAAAGTAATAATAGTTTTATAAAACAGTAACTTAAACTGTCTCGCACAAAGTCTGTAATATTGTAAATGCTCAACCGTTCCGACTCGCTTTATATAGTACACTGCTGACGTCATCTTAGGTCAGCAGCCGACTGGCTGTAGTTTTACATTGCATCAGAAAATGACGTAATCAACTGTGCATGATGTGTCCACGATGGGATTATGCAATGAGGTGGAATATTACATAAGCGAAGTCTCCGTCCAATCAGCTTCAAAGAATTGGATTTGTTCGAAATTTAAATATTTATCTTAATAGTTAATCCCCGGAAATGTTGAAGATTCACGCGGTGGTTTTTAAACCTCTATAGTTCCCTCCCTCCTATTCGGTCATAGCCACGTAGGCCTATATAAATATTACACCTTTGGCTACCTGATGAGTTGAATTGTAGACATTTTATCGATTAAATAATTGTTATTAATTGAACATTTTGCAATAATAACAATAATGTTATTATTATTTAGCTAACAACATACAAGTTAAATAAATACATTAAGAGTAGATGTATTCTTTAGAACAGTTTTTGAAGGTTTGTGGTCTGTTTTTGACTAAGCATCAATCGATGGCGATGAGCAATTGTAAGCGAAGGGCTTCCTCAAGGTCCCTACAATCGTCTCATAGATGGTCAGAACTCGTACTCTCCCCGTTTACAAGAGTAATATTCAGAGATTTGAATGTCGGACTAGCACAGTCCGTACCCAGGGACCTTAAATGGCGTGGCACCCATTCAAACTGGCAGCGGTGGTGAAGGATCTCACCCGATCAATTCATTGATAAAAATGTGCAGGGTCGAGGCCATACGGTCACCATAGAAAAACATGTACATTTACATTTACATTTACAAGCCGAGGGTCCAACCAATGGGCTACCGTGCCCCATGCAAATGTAATATATATACACATATGCATAGAAATACGCACACACATATATATCATATATACGTATATAGTTATATATGTGCATATGTAATAGCGCATTATGCGGACTGTTTTTAAGTGTAGGCCTACTAAGTCTCACAGCTGGACGAACATAAAACCGCGTCCTCCTAAAATCTCATCAGGACTTTGCCCGACTGATAGGAGAGAGTTTTCAATACTGCTCTTACTTCGTTCAGTGTTTAATAACTTGCCAGACAATATTACCGGTTCAACTCATCGCTTTCAGCTTGTTTACCCATTCATCGTAGCCTCCATTGAGATTTGCAGGACCTGCTTAATTAACATCTGTTGTTGTTGATCCCAAGCCAAGATCTCTGCGATTTCTGCATCGGCCTTTCACTCAAAACTGTAAACATCCCTCTTTCACAGATCCTATCCTAACTCCTCTTCTTCCTTTTATCCCCATTTCCGCTCCAATCCCATACATCACACACCGTAGATGCCACGCTGCCTCTCTGCCTGACTCTTAGATCTTGAGCTGAAACCAATCCCTTCCTGTCTATCAATTTTGTTTTGACTGAGCGCCTGTGAATAAGTTGGTTCCGGAGACTTAGCTTTCGTTGGGCGCTGTATAAATCTTAAGATTACGATTACGATCAATCAACGGTCGCTTCTAAGCAAAATCACATTCCAAAATCGTAATCCTTTGGGCAGAACCACGCAGTTAAGACCTGTGAGGTCCCTGAGACAGGAAGAAGGGCTGCGAGGGTTAAGCAATTCGAAACAGATGAGATTTTAGTCCTTACCTAAACGACATAACAGAATTAGCGGAACTGACAGAAGTAGGCATCGAATTACAGATTCAGAGCCTAGGGCGACGACAGAGACCGATAACTCGGTACTGTGTTGGTTCGTCGCACAGTAAGAGTCAGAGCATTCAGTGAGTGACCTCAATCAAAGAGTGAGTGCAGTATTTGTGAACACGAGAGTTGAGCAAAGATGAAAGATAAGTTGGCTGGCCAATGTGCCAGCTAAAGTTTAATATTTGATGCGACAACGATATTTGAGTTGTCCTGCCCCACAGTCGAACGTCGCGCTTTCAAATACGCCATTGCAAAGTTCATCTTTTTAAAAGAGCTCTTTCTCTTCGAATACTACTGAAAATAAATGAAAAGCATTTAACCTATTCTAATTCTTATTCTTCCCCTTATCTGTCTTGTCTATCCAATTCCAAACATCGTACACCATAGCCGTCTGACTGCCTGCCTGCTTGCCTCTTGGGTTCTTAACCAGAACCGTTTCTAACCCTCCTAACAATATTGTTTTGACTGAGCGCCTGTTAACAAGCTGGTTCCCGCGATTAGCCTTCGCTGGCGCTTCGGAAATCTCGAGTTTACGAATACGAATAATCTACAATGTTCGTGAGCCGAAACAACAACATTCAGTGCAAAGACCTCAAAGAAAACTTTCAATATTTTCCAAGCAATGCCATATTATTCTAAGGAACATCCAGGCTTAATGACCTACATACAAATTCTGTTTAGACCAGCGGCTTTCTGAAGGTAGAATCGAGCACCGATTCACTGAACACCGATCGAAAGGATGAAAGTGGAACCACGACTGCTGTAATCACTCAGATGCCTTGACGATTCTGTCGTACCGTGCAATGTCAGGGAATAGTTTTCCGTTAGGAAAAGTGTCTTCGGCATTATCACTTAAGTCATCAGATTTATCAGAGGAGAATACGCTAAAATCATTAGCAAAAATTCTAAAATGAAGCAACCCAGAGGTATTAGAGAAGTCATCTATATGAGTAAGGCTGCTAAAAATTGCACAGACCTAGTTGTTACTAGATGTTGCAGGACTTCTGAAAGACTTTGAAAAGATCTCATACAATAACGTAGATACATATGTACATATTATATATATACACTGTGTCCGGAAAAATTCCAAGGCTTTACGGTAAATATGAAAATAATTAGTAAACATTAATCGATTTTTAAAATTCCAAAAACAGTTTAATCCTGAAATATATAATTACCAACAAAATTCTTTGTAATTTATTAACGGCCCCCGTTTAAAATTACGTCACAGTGACGTATTTGAATTTTATATTTTGTAAAGAAAGTTGCTAGAAAAATGGCGTTCAGCGAGGAAGACAAAATTGTTATAAAATTTTTACGCCAAAACAACAATTTTAGTGTAAATAATATTTCAGGATTAAACTGTTTTTGGAATTTTAAAAATCGATTAATGTTTACTAATTATTTTTATATTTACCGTAAAGCCTTGGAATTTTTCCGGACACAGTGTATATATTACATGTGTATATTCATACATATATATATATAGATTACGGTTTGAGCAGACTATATACGTCGACACCCTTGTGTACTACAAGAAGCTTCCGTTTAGAGAACGACAGTCGACAAGGCCACTGCATATCGTTCTTCGTCTTATCCAGGAGAACCTGAGAAAGACTTAGGTCTGGGTCGAGAAGGACGACCTTGCCGTTCATATAATCAGCGGCAAAGACCCGATCGTCCTCACCCACTGCCAGGTGGAGGAACTGCGCAGACGGATCGAGAGATGACCTCCGCAGTTCGGTACCCTGGGGTGTCATTTCATAGACGAAATGACCCTGGCTAACGACATAATTTCCCGTGGAAGACTTCCTAACGGCGTGCCAGGCTCGTTCTCTTGTTACCGGAAGTGGGATGGAGCCGATAAGACTTGCGTCCGGATCGTAGACGGTCAATGTCGGTGGAGGACCGTTTTTCAACAGAACTATCTCACCAGTGTCAGTTACTGTGACAGTGTATGGGTCATCGATTCCGCTCACCCACCGTTTTACACTGTGGTCGACGAGTGTAACCCTCCACACGCAGGCGTTTCCTTGGTCGGTTACGTAGAGAGACCCTGACTTGCGACACAGCGCTATGTCCTGCGCAGAACTCAGTCCGGAAATCTTGACTCTTCTCAGATGCAGGAAGGTCCCCTTTTGTTCTCGGAAGACCTCGATAAAGTCAGAGTTCCAGCTGATGACGTAATACTTTCTCTGCTGACTGACCACTCCTCGAACTGACTGATTGCCCAAGTCTAGTTTCAAGTCTAGCTTGAGGTAGCCCGGATGTCGGACTGTAAGAACACAAAATTATTTAGAGTGCAGAAAATGTAGGAAGTTCCATAGCTAGTTATGTTTTGGTACTTCGTGTGATTTTACTCCCAACTGTTATATAATTAAGAAATTGCTATTATTTAGTATAGAGTGAAGACACTTACTAATATTAGCGTATTAAAACAAACTACTAGATGTGCAATAACCTAATTTGCTTGAAATTAATGATGTTGTCATCACTGTGATTGACATTACCATCTTGAATTCCAATAACAATCACATTACAGTTCTTGATTAAATATACCCAGATTTAGTCTAACATTGTTCTTGGTGAGCCTACCTTTGCTGCATTTCAAACAATATTTAAGTGCAAACATTTGCAGATAATAAATTTGCCGCTGGTTAGTCATGTGAGCATTATTTGAAATTTAAAAATGTTTCTTACAATAAATAGTTATCGGAGCAATCTTAAGTCTGGATACGAACATATTGTGGGGCACGATAGCCGTTTGGGTAGAACGCTATGGGTTCGAGTCTCACCTCAGAGGGTTAGTGTGTAGGGACTTTGAGCAAGTCCTTCACTCACAACTGCTCTGGGCCTCAGATTCTGATTTAGTAATAGCAGTTCTAATGTTTAACGACATCTTAAGGCTGACGTCGCCCTCCTCCTTTATCAGGCTTCGGACTGGCAATACCCAACTAAAGGCAGTGGCGGAGTTAGATTCAGATTTACAGACCTTGTGCACGTATAAATGCAATATAATAAAAAATATAATAATGTAGGCTAGTGTAAGCAGCTGAACTAACCTTTAATTTGACCAATAATATTTCGATTTTCAGTCGACATTGCATTAACGAAGTCTGCTTCTTCAAAAGAAAGCGTTGGGTTTAGCGAGAGTGGACGATCCAACCATGCCTTGTGTAATATCTGCAATTCCTTGACATTCGAATTTAGTTCGTCAACCGACCGACAGATGTCGTTAACCGACTTCTTGATTCGCATGTCTTGCATGTAACGCTCGCAGCTCTCGAGAACAACCAGATGTCTCTCCAGATCTTCTTTCTCGTTCTCCATTTCCTTGAGTCGGTTACGCTTCAGAGTAGCCAACTCACAGATCAGTGACCGTCTGTTTCGTTCGACCAGTTCCCTTACTCGAGCATACTGTTCGTTCACCGCTTCTTCTGATTTCTCCACCTCCGCAAGGAAATCCACTCTGGTTTTGTCCAGTTCATCTCTACGATGGCGGACCTCGTTAAGGCAGACGGAAAGTCCCTCGATGTCCTTCTGGATCCGTTTCCGAAGCTCATCGCCGATCTCCTTGAGGTTGGAACTTCTGTGTCCCTTGTGTTCTTCGTCAAAACAACGACTACACAAAACGACCTTACAGTCGAGGCAATACAGACAGATCTCCTCAAGTTCGTGCCTCAGACAAAGATTCTTTGAAACTGATTGCAACGCTAACGGTTCGGAACCATTCCGAGTTTGATGCACGTGTTCACGAGTTACAGCGGAGATCTTCGTCATATCAACTATCCGCTCCATGAGGAAATTTCTCCGCAGGGTTTCTAGTCCATCTGGAGGGACGTTGAATTCAGACCGACACAGAGGGCAGACCAGCTTCTTTTCTGTGTGACTACTAGCAACGAGCAACTGTTGCAGACAATCGAGGCAGAAGGTATGGATGCATGGTAGAAGTCTCGGATCGCAGAAAGTCCCGGTGCAAATGGCACATTCGGTGATGTCACGCAGCTGACTTAAGAGGATCTCGGTGTCCATTCTGACCAGCTCTGGCGATGAAGAACATAACACACGAATTAGCTTGATTTTCTGTAGAATCGTAATCGTAATTCCGACATTTCTACAGCGCCCAACGAAAGCAACGTCACGGGGACCAGCTTATTCACAGACGTTCAGTCAAAACAAAATCGATAGTAAAAGGGTTCGGTTCCAGGTCAAGATCCAAGTCTGGCAGAGAGACAGCGTGCAAGATCTGCTCAACATTAGATGAAGACAAAGTGGTCTACACTTTTTCTTACTGCCATGGCAGCTACGGTGGGTGATGCTTGGGATTGGAGGGTTAGAATTAGAATAGTTGTATGTGGTACGCAGAGCTTTTGTGAGGCACTTAAAAGGCGCCGTATTGAGTGTCTACATACTTACTTTATTTGTAAATATTTTGCGAATTGAGATACGGCGTGATACAGTTCCAGTAATTTGCTGTAATGCACTGTTGGCCCTCGCATTTTGATGAAGTTGGGAGTATTGTGCAAGAATAAGAGTTAATGAGAGTTAGCAAGAAGAACCTCGAATTTGTTTTTCGAATGGTTTGTTAAATGATAGCAATGGGTGGGGTGATAATTACACGGGGGAAATACTGAAGCAATATCGACGTCTACGAGAGATGAAAATCTAGTCCTAGTTCCGCATTAAGCGGGTGGCGTGAATTGACAATAAGAACGACGTTGAGTATTTGATAATGTTCGAGATCTACCTGAAAAGGAGGCAAGAGCCCTGATGTGCCTAAATATCTGTCGCCCTTGTGAAGATTCTCGACGATGTGCTTGGAAAATTCGCGTTTAGCCTATTCTCCCAACAACATTAACATAAACGGGTAACGCAGGAATACAATTTCCACGGTGGGTGTGACAAACGTCTTTGTCCTATCGTTTTTTCGCTTTCGCCTGGACAGGGCGTTGCTATTCACTACAATCTGGCTGTTCTAAGGCGTGTCATCGTTGTCTGTTTCATCCGGTTTAGCTCTCCTCGTTTTAAGAATGCAGTAGTTTCAAACCCCGTTGGCTCACAGGCTACCATACTTCATCCCATTGTCGGTTTATCGGCCTATCGCTTGCCAACACTGATAAGCTGCAATCTGTGCTCAACTCTGCTGCTCGTCTCACATGGGCCATTCCAAAATATGGCCACATCTCGTCTTATATTCGTGACACTCTTCACTGGCTCCCCGTTCAGCAGCGTGTCCACTTTAAGATCCTCTCCCTCATGCGCATTTGTGTTTTTGGCTCTGCTCTCCTTTACCTCATTCACTTCTGCACTTTGGTCTCCTCGTCGCTGGTACGTAGCAACCTTCGCTCGGCCACTCAAGATCTCCTGTTTGTCCTTGGCATGCGAACCGCTGCGGCCCAGTCCAGAAGCTTTGCCTACTTTGGTCCCACTTGCTGGAATTTTCTCCCTCGAGAACTGCGACTTGAGCTCCTTTCTCTCCCCCTCTCAGTATTTCGCAGGCGCCTGAAGACTGTACTGTTTAACAGTGATTTTACTTTTTTCGGGTCGGAAGCACCTCTGTCGAGTTTATCCTCTAAGAGGGGTTTTGTAAAACTCAAATTACAATTACAATTTAGCTATGGTGGGCTTTTTATACTTCATCATGGCACGAAAGGACATTAGTATAATTAAGCTGCTATGCTTTAAGGAATTTTCAAGGTTCTTTCACGGCTGAAACAAATGCATCTTAAGCCCGCCTTGAACACTTTGTAGGATCAGTCGTTTCCTGCAGTACTACAGGCCATTTAGCAAGACTGTTGTTCGCATGCTTCTCTTTGTTGTCCAGCAAAGCCTTACTACGTAATTGTAATATTAAGCTCTACATTCTAAGGCGCTACTTCAAGCTGAGCACAAGGCACCAACTTAGATGTGCTATTAGACCAAAACCTCAGCTTCTCTGATCATATCATCCATCCTTCTCGCTGTTGCTGCATGCACATCCGTGACCTTCGCAGAATCCGCCCTATGCTTGATTTCAAATCCACATCGCCACGTCCATAGTCCACGCTAAACTAGATTATTGCAATTCACTTTTTCTGTATGTAGACACCATCCAAATGAAACTCCAGAATGCTGTCGCTCGTGCTGCCACCAAAACCCCCAAGCACCAATACATCAAATCTAAAATCACTTCTGGCTTAAATGTCTGAACGCTTTGAGTACAAAGTCCAATCACTTACCTACAACACACTTCAATCCTTCCAACCCTCCTATCTTGCCTTATATAAATCCATCCACTCCGTTCAAATTGCTCTTCTTTCGCACTAGCACTCTTCAGCCCTCACACCACATCATTTTTAAAATTTGAAAATCGCTCAACAGCCAAAGTTGCTCCACCCCTGTGAAATACACTCTCCCCATAATTACAACAATTATCTTACTCATCCTACGAACTCACCAACACCTCACTCTTGCAATTTCTGCGAAGGTCTCTCACTCAAAACTATAAACACTTCTCTTTCACAAATCCCATCCGAATTCCTCCTTTCCCATTATCTATCTTACCGCTCTAGTTCCAAACATCTGCCGTAGCCGTCTGACTGTCTATCTGTCTGACCCTTAGATCTTGACATGGAACCGAATCTGACCCTTCATGCCTATCGATTTTGTTTTGACTGAGCGCTTGTTAAATTGCTGGTTCCCGCTACTCGGCTTTCAGTTTCAGTGGACGCTGAAGAAATCACGAATTTAGGCCCCTAAGATGACAGTTTAACACAGTCTACAATCCATTGTGAGTGTGGAATCATTTTTCATGGGTTCAACCGTTTTTCGTCTTCTGTGGCTCCCGGACACGAGCTTTACGAACTGATGATCGAAAAAGATTTTGAAATTCCATTTTGAGTTTGCTATGAACTTACTTTTACTTTCGTTTTTAATTATTGTCATTTCACGCCTTTCTGTAAAAGGTTTAATTAGAATTCTTGTAAAAGACCAATTTACTAATATTAAACTTCGAAAAACTGAATCCAATAACAATCATTTATCTATCTATCTATCTATCTATTTATTTATTTATTTACTTATTTATTTATTTATTTATTTATTTATACCCTAGGCAGAAAAGATCCCTCAGGATTAAGGGTCTTTTGCAGCAATTCACTCAAATTCAAAACCGAACTTTTCCAGCTATCCTATCCTATTTCCGGTCCTGCACCATCCCATGACCACTATCACCACCCGTTACCCCCATAGCGCCAAGATGTCTTCCCGGTTTGTCCCATCACTCCCACGAATTCTGACTTGGCACCGAAACTGACCAAACAGCCTGGCTCTTGCGGACTTGATATGATAGAGCGCCGGTGGCTAATCTGCTCTACCTGACACGGCTTTTGTGTGACGCTGAGAAATTTCGGAGATTTACATTTACATTCGTATCTTTAGGCCTATAGCCACTATCCATGCCCTTTTTGCCTGTCGATTTTTGTTTTGACTGAGCGCCTGTAAATAAGCTGGTCCCCGTGACGTGGCTTTCGTTGGGCGCTGCAGAAATCTCGAGCTTACGATTACGATACCGATAATAGCTCTATTTCAGAGATTTTAATTTCAGTCTAGCACGGTCCATACACGCATTTTATGTTTTATCCCATTAGCGAATATCGGTTGTAGCTTTTTCAGATTGATTTAGGTTATACATTTGCAAAAATTAGGGGATCCACCATTCTCCACTGTGTCTCTCTGGAACACTCTTCCACCAGACATCCGATCCCTTGCCTGTTCAACAGTTCAAGAAACATTTTCTGCCCGTCTCAAGACGTTCTTATTTAGAGACCGTTAGGTAGCCGTGAAACATCGCCTTTGTGAGTTAATTAAAAGGCGCTTTACAAATTTAGTGATACATACATACATACACACAAATACATACATGAGCAATTTAACCAATGCCTTCAGTTGACCACAAGAATCAGCTATGAGTTTGAGATGTTAGCGAATTCTGTTGAGCAGCTATAATTTGCTTTCTATTACGTCATTTAGTTGTTTGAGTGACGTTGGAAAAATAAGTACAAACTCAAAACAGTTTGTGGTCATTCCAAGTGTAAGTTGCGACTGAACATCGTTATGGGTGCTAATTAAATGAATTTAGAGTTTCCTAGTGAAATTGTTGACTGAATTTGGAGTTTATTAGTGAAATTATTGGCTGAATTTAGAGTTCCTTAGTGAAGTTATTGGCTGAATTTAGAGTTTCCTAGTGAAATTATTGACTGAATTTAGATTTTTCTAGTGAAATTATTGACTGATTTTGGAGTTTCTTAGTGAAATTCAGTTAAGTATATGATCAGATATGACGAAAAGACTTGTACTCAGTTTCTTTTGAACAAGAACCAGAAGTTGTTTGTGAGAACTCTATAAACTTGAACTCAATTTCTTTTGAACAAGGACATAAGTCATATATGAGAATGGAGGAGGATTTCGCACAAGAAACACATGTCGCAAGGTTTCGCACACCTGAATCTGATTTGTACATATCTAAAGAGGTTCTTCAAAGCCAGCAGAAACTTGTGGACACTCCTGAAAATGGACAACACAAACCGGAAATAGATACAAAAGAAGTGAAATCAGACATGGCGTATAAACATCTAGCTAGATCCGAATGTCCGACAGATGAAGCGTCGACTTACCACCCAATCCTCGACGAACTGGAAATGTCGGACACGGACGATCCAAATCTATCCGGATTATCCCATCTGGATCCAGATCCATCACTCGGATGTCTTCCAAGAGGATTTGCCAAGCAACGATCGACGACGCGGACTTACGTAGCTCCAGAAGAATTACCGCAGTTGAAAGCCTGGAATTACCTGATGAAACGCAATATCATCAAACTTTTTGAGGTCGGTAGGTCAGAGAACTCCTAAATGTAAATGTAAAAGTTTTTCTACAGCGACTGTATGGCCTCTACCCTACTCATTTTTTCAATGAATTCATCGGATGAGATCCCTCACCACCGCTGCCCGTTTGAATGGTAGCCACGCCATTTCAGACCCCGTGCCTGGACCGTGCTAGCCCGAGATAAAAATCTCTTAAATATAGACGCGATCGGTATGCGAAGCGACATTCTCGCGTCTTGGCGTACGCTTTAACCAATGTAGCTAACCAGGCCAATTAGTGTGCAGTGGCGTGCAGCACGCCTGGTACAGGTGCCCAGACATCCATAGTCATTGGTCCCACAGCTGGCCCGAATTGAGAAACTTTTCTCAAGAACTGGTGCCCAGATATGGCTCAATATGGTCCTAACAAATATGGCTGCCAGGGAACCTAAAATTTGCAGTTATAAAGATAACGTTTCTTTTTCAGTTTTACACTTTTGTGGCATGGAAATTAATTCTAAATTTCGGGATTTATGCATGTTTATTTATTCTAAATTTCGGGATTAATGCGGCGATAAGCAGTCTTCTACCGGATAAGCAAAGCCAGTCAAAACAGTCAAGTAAGTAGACTTCAGTTGCAAAGCCAGTAAAGAAGAGTAAAGTAAGTAAGTAGCAGTGGCCATTGTGCCCTCCTTTATTAACGACACTAAATACTCTATGGAAATTATAAATATTAATCGGTGTTTCAGTGGATTTTGCGAACGTTTGTTCATCTGTGATCTCCTAGGACTTAACAGCCGACATATTTCTCCATCGATTTCCGTCTCCAGTCGACTACATGATCGAAGCTGTAGACAGCGCACGCCTGAAGAACCAACACGACGCTAACTTCACCGAAGAAAGTAGTTCCCAGAACAGGAGCGTCAAGGACAGGAATGTCGAGACGGAGAGCACGGATACTCTGAGCGTCAAGGGCATGAGTGGAGCAGCCAGAGAGAGCGGGGTGAGGCTCTTTCCTTCACAAGATGACTACATCGATGACGTCATCCTTGTTGCAGCGCAGAATGACGTCAGTTCTTATGCTTCTCCGGCCGAAAGAGTGAAGAAGGAGAAAGCAAATGATACAAACAAAGACGACCTCAGCGCGTACGCTCCTCAGGACGAAGCAGACGATGACGTCAAGAGTTTTGGCGGGAAAGCGTTGGCTTCCGGTGATGACGCAAGCAGAGTCGCGTGCTCTTCGATCGGGGAATCGCGTCCCGTTGAACTCGAGTTGAAAACGGAAGTGGAAAAAAGTGACGTCAAAGGTCCGGCGGACGAAGATAAAAGTCTGACTCCACGTGTGATTTCTTCAGAGGAGGCTTTACAGCTTTTGAGATACCTTTCTTAGACAACAAATTTAATCGAGAAAGAAACACGAATAACTGCTTTTTCTAGGTGACACAAATTCAGTTGATCCGATGCCATGGATAGTCATCTATCCGCCCTGGAGGCGATTCCGTTGGTTGGGGTCTACGTGCCTGCGAGAGCTCGCCAGTGTTGACTTTTCCGTTTATCTGAACACTGTTTACTGATGAACTGTTCGCTTTAAATTAAACACCGTTTAAGCTGGCATAAGCAGCGTTTTTGTGATGTACTAAAGGCCTTATATTAAGTGTATAGATACATACAAACATGATTGTATACACATACATAGATACATACATACATGCATGCATACATACATTACATACATACATACATACACACATACATATATACATACATACATACATGCATACATACATACAGGCACACTTTCGAACTTACATTCATACATACATACATACATACATGCCTCACACATTCAAAACACTCATTTTCCACAAATCCTATCCTGATTCTTCCTCTGCCCCTTATCTGCCTTTCCAGTTCAATTCCAAACACCATCCACCAGTCTGACTGTCTGCCTGCCTGACTCTTGGATCTTGACCTGGAACCGAACCCTTCCAGCCTATCGATTTTGTTCTGACTGAGCGCCTGTGAAAAACTGGTTCCCTCGTCGACTTAGCTTTCGTTGGGCGCTGTAGAAATCTCGAACTTACGATGACGATTACGATACAGATAATAGCTATATTTCAGAGATTTTAATCTTGGGCTAACACGGTCCATACATGCATTTTATGTTTTATCCGAATAGCGAATATCGGTTGTAGCTTTGTCATATTGATTTAGGTTATATATTTGCAAAACTTAGGGATCCACCAACTCTGATTGAGCAGTTTAACCAATGCCTTCAGTTGACACCAAGAAGCAGCTACGAGTTTGAGATGTTAGCGAATTCTGTTTTCTTAGCCTGGACAGGTACAGATGCCTTGGGGTGGCTAGTTCTCTTCCTTGACGTCTGATCCTCTCATCGACACTGTACTGTCAATGTACTAAGTTTAATGCAGAGTACTCTAAGGACAATTTTTTGAGCAGAATATCGTAATCGTAATACCGAGATTTCTACAGCGCCCAACGAAAGCCACGTCACGGGGACCAGCTTGTTCACAGGCGCTCAATCAAAACAAAATCGACAGGCAAAAGGAGGTTCAATTCCAGGTCAAGATTCAAAAGTCAGGCAGAGAAACAGCGTATCAGCTACGGTGGGTGGTTGGGATTGGAGCAGAGAGAGAGACAGAGAGAGACAGAGACAGAGAGAGAGAGAAGAGGAAGAAGGGGTGTCATGACAGGATCTCGAAACATGTTTGTATCCTTGCGGCAATCAGAACACACGACATCTAGGTTGACAGTTCAGCACGCTAGTCAGTAGACTTCCGCGCACCCTCTTCCTTGACTAAGCACCTGTGAGTTATTATTTACGAACTATCATCAAACCAACAAACAACAACATCACAACTCGACTATTCTAATCCACCGTCACACAACGCAGCGAGTTTCAAACTGGGAACACGGAGGTTTATCGCCACGTTTTCACTAGAACTGTAAAATGTAAGTGTAAATGTAGACGTTTTTCTATAGCGACCGTATAGCCTCGACCCTGCTCTTTTTCAATGAATTAATCGGGTGAGATATTTCACCACTGCTGCCAGTTTGAATGGACGCCACGCCATTCAAGGTCCCCGAGTATGGACCGTGCTAACCCGAGATTCAAACGAAAACCTGTCTTTATTACACTCAGAGCCCTGTAATCTAGGCTTTACAAAGCGTCAATGTGTAACCGGCAGTCGTGTTTACACTTCAAAGCGTTCTAGTCACGTAGGCAAAAGAGCAACACCTTTAGGAGCGAAAGTTTCGGACAATTATATGCAATGTTGTCGCATAAATATAAGATAAACAGCTAGATTGAGTGAATAATATGAATGTTTATGTATATGTATATGTATGTGTGTATGTATGAATGTATATATGTATGTATGAATGTATTTATGTATGCATCTATGTATATATGTATGTACGGGTATATACTGTATGCATGTATTTTTGTATGTATTTTTGTATGTATTTTTGTATGTATGTATGTATGTATGTATGAATGTATATATGTATGTATGAATGTATTTATGCATGCATCTATGTATATATGTATGTACGAGTATATACTGTATGTATGTATGCATGTATGTATGCATGTATGTATGTATGTATGCATGTATGTATGTATGTATGTATGTATGTATGTATGTATGTATGTATATATGTATGTATGTATTACTTGTATTATTACCTAAGTTATTATTACTTGTATTATGACTGAGCATAAAAGAAGATCTAATACAAGTAATAATGAGAAGGAAATTACGCTTGTTTGGACATATATGCAGGATGGATGACAGTAGAAAAATAAAAAGCGTGATGATGGGAATTATGGACGGAAATGGGAGACGAGGAAGACCTAACAGGGAGTGGACAGATGATATAAGGGATTGGTGTAAGCAAGACTTGCACGCCTTGATAAGAACAGCGCAAGATCGGGAACTGTGGAGACAAGTGATAATGCATGCAGTGGACACCTACGGGCTCTTGGCCCATGGATCATGATGATGATGATGATGTATGTATGTATGTATGTATGTATGTATGTATATATGCATGTCAGTATGTATGCATCTATGCATGTATGTGTGTATACCTTTCCATATTATACGTGGCGTTCTGAATCAGGAAGACGTTACAGAGATTCCGAAACAGTGGGCCATATGCAGTAACCGCAGCAGTAAATAGAAACTGCGTAACGGTTCTAAGCCATGAAGTTTTACTGTGTGATGTCAAGGAGTCAGCTTTTAAATGTAGTCTCGTGTGCGTTATTAAAATGTCTACGTCTGTTACTACGTAAACAATTTACACGATACAATGTAATGTACCCTATGCACATGGGCTTTGTATAGCGCCTTTTAAAAGGACATCTCAAAAGCGCTGTGAGTATACTGACTTACATTGACAGAAGGATGATCAATCGGCGAGGGAGAGAACTGACTACCCGCGCTCATATGCCGAGGCTAAGAAATATGAAGTCGTTAGTTAGCACTTCATTCCAATGGCTGACTTTAGGGTCTAGCTTAAGGGTTTGCAAAAGTACAAATTGATGCTATAAACTCAGCTTTAATTGCATGCAAGTAGTGTTGTTAAAAAGTTATAACTGTACATAATACAATTCATCTTTGCACATAGAGTAATAAAACCGATGTGATTTTAGCCAGACTGGTCTTGAATACGTCAGCTCCAACAAGGGTGTTATTCAGCACCTGGCGCGTCACGCTCCTGTCATGCGACTGGCGAGTGAACAGGCAGACAGACAGACAGTCAGACAGACAGACGGTCAGACAGACAGACAAAGGCAAAAAGCAAACACGAACAGATAGAGAGCGAGAGCAACAGCTAGATAGAGATAAGCAGAGAGAGAAAGTAGGTGAGTGAGTGAGTTACAGATAACAAAAATGATTGAGAGACAGACGGACAGATAGATAAACAGACAGACACACAGACAGTCAAAAGCAAACAGGGACAAATAGAGATCGAGAGCGACAGCCAGAGAGAGATATGTAGAGAGAGAAAGTAGGTGAGTGAGTGAGTTACAAATAACAAAAATGAGTAAGAGACAGACAGACAGACAGGTAGGCAGGCAGGCAGACAGACAGACAGACAGACAGACAGAGGTATGTAGAGAGAAAGTAGCTGAGTGATTTACAGATGATAAAAATTAGTGAGAGACAGACAAACGAAAGAGGGGAGCAAAATATCAGTATCTATATCATTATCAGCCTTGTGAGGCTCCAAAAGGCACTATATAAATGCCTTATTACTTACATACATCTCAAGCTCTGCCCTCATGCAACTCTAATGTAATCGTAATCGTGAAAAGCACGTTTATATCACACCTCCTAAAACTCGTCAGAGGTGCCTCCGACCTGATAGCGCCGCACCAGATCAAATAAAATCCTCTTAACCTCTGGCTGAAAAACGAGGAGAAACGTATGTCGCAGGTTGCTGTGACGATTTTCTCTCTGTTTCTCCTACTTAGTTCGCTTGTTGTCTCTCTCTTTGTACCACCGGATTCGCTTTGGCGGACGTGCCGTCACGTTTTAGTTGTTAGCATTTAATAGTCCGGTATCAGGCGCCTACAGTTGACGCCTAGCATCGACCTGCAAAGACACTGACCTGAAATTAGGATAGAATTTGCATTCTGCTGGCAGTGTATCGCTCGCCTTCCTTGCAGACGGTTGACTTGGCATAGATTCTACTCACCGTGTCTCGCGTAAGCAAGCATCTGTTTAAATTCTAACAAAAGTAGAAAATAGGCATCAAGTATTAAAGGCTTGTAATCGTAATTGTAAGGCGCTACTTAAAAGCTAAGTCCAGACATCAGTTTATTCAAGTCAGTGGCGTTGTCCAGAGACAACATGTCAAGAACAAAGTCCGGTTGCCAGAAGATCAGAGAGAGAAGGGGTAAAGGAACTGTTAGGGTGGGTTGTGTTTAAGCTGACAGAAATGGGAAAGCAGCGGATTCCAGGAATCAGGGTGGGATTTCTTGAAAAGGTGAAACTTCAGTTTTGAATGGAACACCTGACGAGTAATAGATAGAGGGTCTTGAGACAGATGAAGATGGGTGAACGACGGAAAGCATCGAGTATCAAAGGCTTCTTTTTCTGCGATTCGCTCTTCGTTTTAATATTTTGTGCTGATTAAATCGTGTCTAACTCTAATAGTTCCGCCAAACGTTGCCTTTAAAATTCTAACTCAATTAAGCAAACCCAACGTTTCAAGAGCTTTTTAACAGTTATTCTTTTTAATTCACTTAACGTTTTGCTTACGTAAATACATACATATAAATACAAATAAATACATACTAGGCCTATGCAGTCTTAACTCTATATACTCGCTTTCATGGGTTTTGTATGGTAAAATCGTAGATTGCATATTATTATAGATTAGACTACAGTAGACCAGATAAGATAAAATTAGATAAGATTATTTAAGATTAGATTACATCAGACTAGATCAACCAAATCATTACGTCATCGTGCTGTTGATATCTATTATTGGGGCACGATAGCCGACTGGTTGGAGCGCTCAGCTTGTAACGCGGAGAGCACGGGTTCGAGCCTCCCCTCAGACGGTTACTGTGTAGGGCAAATCCTTCACTCAGAATTGCTCAGCGTCATCGATTGATGCTCAGTCATTAGATAGTGGCGCTTAATAAATGCAGAAAAAAAATAATGTAACATTTCCACGTCTGGTGGCAGTCTCTATCGTTCTGCCACTTCCAGCGGAAATGGATCTGCTCGTCGACTGCGTGACTGGGCGCTTCAGCCGCCGGAAGGTGAACAACTACCTCCGTCAGAACCTCAACGACCTGGCCAACCCGTACTTCTGGATCGAGATCGTTGTCGAGTTCATCCTCTGTGCCTTCACTCTGACGATCGTCATCTGGGCCTTGACGACACTCAACACAGCAGCCTACAAGCCAGGCCCGACCCACTTTGGGCTCTTCGCTGGCTTCGTCATCATGTCCCTGCTTGAGGGATGGGGTCCCCTCTGCGGAGCCCCTCTCAACCCCGCCGGAACATGGGGCTTCTTCGTCGCTGGAAGAATCTCGCTCGTTCGAGGTATTCATGAGCTTGTGTGTATGGGTGTGTATGTGTGTATGCGCGCATATATGTATGTACTTATGTATGTGTATATACATGCATGTATGTATACATATATTTATGTATGTATACAGGTATGCATGTATGCATAAATGTCTGTATGTATGTATTTATGTATGTATTTATGTATGTATGTATGCATGAACGTATGCATGTATGTATGCATAAATGTATGTATGTATGTACGTATGCATGAATGTATGTATGTATGTATGTATGCATGTATGCATACACAGTAATTTTTTAATGGACTTGATTTTGGACAGCTAACTCTACCAGCAACACATTTTTTCTGCATCCACGATTAGTTTCTATTAACGGTACACCATAGATTTCCAGGTTCCTTAACAAATTTTTTAAACTACTAGCCTCTCCCTCCCATAATATCTGCGCGCTCGTTCGGCTAAGTGTCCCTTTTGTGGAAAGTCTTCAGTTGCTCCCCGTGAGATACGACCATGAAAGTATTTGCCAAACACTGTCCGGATTTGGAGAACTTCACCTCAGCATACCGCCTTTCCTGATCAATGTTTTTGTTCTTTTATTATTAGCAAGATAGCGCCAGCGTTCACCAACACACACAATTCTGTTTGCTATCATAATATTTGCGAGATAGCGCCAGCGTTCACCAGTGTCATAGCCAGACCGGGCACGCCTCTAAGGCTGCTGTTTTATAGGCTCTATATAAGGCTGAAAATGATACACGATCACGATTCTTCAGCCACGTACACTAGGATCAGCATATGTGTTGGAAGGGTTATTTATTTTTGGAGGAGTATTTGTTTTTATAAGAGGTCATTTATCATGACGTGACGAAACCAGCGATCAAGTGATATCATGAGGTTGTACTGGCCGATAAATATTCCTTTTCAGCGTTACTTTACATGGGCGCAGAGATATCCGGAGCAGCGACGGGTGGAATGATCGGAATCTCGTATGTGTATATTGTTGCTTTGATATTTTTGTTAATTACAAAAGTCGGATATAATTAGTCCTTTAAGCAAGTTTTATGCGTTATCCGTCCATTCGTCCTTCCGTTCATCTATACATCCGTCCATTCAGTCATTCTTCCATCTTGCCCTCTATCCATCCGTCCATCCGTCCTCCATCCATACATCCATCCATCCATCCACCCATCCATTCATCTATCCATTCGCCCGTCCCTCTGTCCGGCTATCCGTCGCTTCATTCATCTATCAATCCATTCATCCATTCATCCATTCATCCCTCCATCTATTCACCTATCCAGCCATCCATCAATCCATCTGTCCATCCTTTCATCCATCCATCCATCCAACTCTTCATCCATCCATCAATCCGTTCATCCATTCATCCCTCTATCTATTCAGCTATCCAGACATCCAGCCATCAATCAATCAATCCATCCGTCCATCCGTCCATCCATCCATCCATCAATCCATTCATCCACTCATCTTTCTATCCAATCATCTATCCATTAGTCCGTCCATCCGTCCTTCTGTCCTTGTGTTCATTGCATTCTATGTAAATGCCTTTGCCTACATTATATTGTCTTCAATTGTAGACTGACTCCCTCGCCGTACAAGGAGAATTTTAAACCGATTCTACCTGGTGAAGGAGTGACTATCGGCCAAGGCCTGGCCATCGAGGCCATTCTGACCTTTAACCTGCTCATCGTGGCCCTGACTTGCACAAACCCCAAACAGAAGACGTGTATCATGTCGAGTTTCCCCATCGCCTTCTGCATAGGGACGGGAATCATGTCAGCTGTGAGTTCCTCTACTCACTCGCTTACTATCGAAATACAGTAGCTGTGTATGAATGTGCATCGCGGTGGCGGTCTATTCGGTAGCACGCTCGGCCTGTAATCCATCGATTGCGGATTCGAGCCCGCTGAACGAATTCTATGTAATAATCCTGGACAAGTTGTTCGCGCACAACTGTATTGCGCCTTAGATTTATTGACGTTGAGGCGTAATAAGTGAACTAATTAATTAATTAATTAATTAATTGCCCCTCACATCAATCTCCTGTGACAGCTGGCGCCAAGCTCAGAGATAAATTCTGCTCCTTCGGCATTTAACTAATTAATTAATTCACTCAATGGGCAGGAGTGCAATTAATTAGAAAATGCACCTCAACGGAAGATAGACTCCCTCTCCTTGTAAATCACAATCTGAATTAACTCCGTTGCTAATTAAAAAACCCATTAACGGAAGCTTTGCTTAATGACAACTTAAAGCAATTTCCTCAAACTCCGCCACTGCCTTTAGTCGGGAAGTGCCAGTCCCAATCCTGTATAAAGGAGGAGGGCGACGTCAACGGCCTTTGATGTCATAAGATGTCGTTAAACATTGGAACTACTACTCAACTGAATAAAAGCAGTTTAATGTAGGGTAAGGTAAGAAATTTCTCAGCGCCACAGAAGAGCTGCGCACAGGAGACCAGCATATCGACAGGCACTTAGTAAACACAAATGCGCAGGAACTAGATTGTTGGATTGGTTGTTGTGCCATGTCGAAATAACTTGTGGAGACCTAGTTTCAATATGCTGAATGTTTCGTCTTCATAGGGAACACATACAGGTGGTTTGCAGAATCCAATTGTTCCGTTTGGACCAGCGGTCGCCACAAAAAACTTCTACATGCATTTCGTAAGTAACAGAGGGCGACACAACAACATCTCCCTTTTATCGATGTTCATGCTAATTCTATTACTACTGCTTGTTATTCTTTTGACATCAATATTCGTTGTTTTCCTCTTATTCACTATGACTTTAGTTTTACTACCATCATACTGTATACTATATTCTATACACGATTACAAGGGCCCAGGAATAGCCATTATTGTTACTATTACTATTAATATTGCTAGTGCTAATGCTATAAATATTACTATATACTATTACTATATACTGCTACTATACTTCTATTAATATAACTATTTCCATTAGCATTATTGATATTGATATTCTTATTTCTATTATTATTACTGTTGCTGTTACTATTATCATTGCTACTGCTATTGCTGTGTACTATTACTATATCCATTATCATTACTATTTATATTGCTATTAATACTACTAGTGCTATTAACACTGCTAGTGGCATTACTAGTGCTATTAACTCCGTCACTGCCTTTAGTCGGGTAGTGCCAGTCCCAAGTCTTGGAAAAGGAGGAGGGCCATAAGATGTCGTTAAACTGAGGAACTACTACTAGTGCTATTGGTATTACTAGTCCTAGTGCTACTGTTGCTAGTTCTAGTGCTACATATCTCGTAATATTATTGCAGCTGTTATGATGTTGAATTTACGTTGTTGACGCGTTCTTTGTGTTGCTGGTGCAATGCAGCCTGTGTATTGGGCGGGGCCATTCATTGGATCCACCGTCGCCGCCATATTCTTCACGATTGTCATGGCAGCCAAAGAACGACTCACAATTCACCGATTCCCTCCTCCTGAACCTGAAACGAAGGACGAGCCTGCTGTTTCTCGTACGTACGTATGTCTTGTGTGTATGTATGTAAATTGAATGCATCTGAACACTTATATAGCGCTTTTAAAGTAGCTCACAAAGGCGCTGTAAATGTTTTTTGAGCTCTGTTGCACATTAACTTCTAATTCTGACTAGAGACTGTTTTATGTGGACGGTCCAATCCCCGTGAAAGACCGGTTTGTCCGAATCGCTGTGAGGAAGCGCGAAATCAGCAGGTCCCCACGTGCTGCAGAGCGCAGTTCTCGTCGACCAGCTGGCTTAATACAGGAATACAGTTCATAGCAAATGACAGTCTGTGGAATGTCAACGCAAGACAACTGGGTCACTGTAGTTTGCCGCAAGAGTCTCGGTCATCAGCTTAGTAATTCCATGGGTGAGTTAGTTAACTGAAACTTTAGACAGCGCCTTAAAAGATTGATTGCGCAGTGGTGTTCCATTCAGTGTCGCATTCTATAATCCAGCGATTGTATGCCCGAGCCTAAATTTATTGTGTTGTAGGAATTTTGACAAGTTGCTTATCTATGTCACCAAGTAGTTGAATTATTTTGGTACCGGCGTAAGCTTGGAAGTATAGGGCGAGTCTGCGACGTACTGACCTGTGTACAGAACCTTGGGGTTCATCTGCTGCCTGCTCAAGGGCCCAGGAATAGCAACTGAACGCCTCGTATGCGTCCCAGCGTGGGACGTGGGAGCTTTATTTTTAAAGACGTTTTGTAATGACCTTTTTAATGCGTATTTGTGATTTCTATAATGTGACTTGACACAATTCCTTGATATAACGCCTACTAATGACTTTTGTTCTGTACCCTTTAAGTACGTTATCAAATGATATCGAATTAGATTTCACTGTCAAACCAGGTAAATTTGATGGCTATCATCTTACAGTAGATACCAGGCTAATACTTCACAGGAAAATTACCTAAGTTACGCAAGTCTAGGCATTGTCTAATGTATTTAGCTATTTAGCCAAGTGGCAACAGTGTGTTCTTTTAAGAGAAATAGTTTGCTTATATGAATATCAGTGCCTTACTTCGGTTGTATAGATTTCAATTTACAATTACAGTCAAAATTCTTTCAGAAACGGCAGACATTGAACTGAGGCATCGACGGAAGGTGACGTCAACCTACGATAACATACAGACTAACTCCACCCAGCAACTCGTCTTGCCTGCTTCATCCTCTTCACTTGCGGACATCTCAACAAATGGTTCGAGGGGTCAACTTGCCTCGAACGGTTCCCAGTACGAGCTGTCCCGATGCGACAGTGGTTTATCCTTTGGTATCGATCCAGATAGGAATAGATCAATCAAGTAATTAGGCGGGTTAGGGAGGAGTTTAGATTGGAAACTGGGAGCGAGAAGGCGGGACCTCGGGCGGAGCTTAATCTCAAAATTTTGGGTACGGTTGCTTGATCTTTGGTGGAGCTTCAATCAAAAAGAAAAAAGCAATTAGAGCTTTGGAAATTTATTATAAATATTTAAGTGTTCAGTGCATATTTCTAATGTTCCATTTCAAATTACATATGATGCAAAACTAGGGCATGCTTAAAAACAGCAAGAGTTATACATAAATATGTATTAGAGGGTGTGGCTAAATGTCTGTAAACTCCGCACATGCTAATTAGGCAATATCGATTGCAAGACATGTGAACATATTCTGGTAAGCCGCTGTCCTAATGACTAACATACCCTGTAGCAAGCGAACTATGTATGCGCACAGTAATCAAAACTTGTATATTATTGACCACTGCTCACGAATATCATGACCTCATGAATTAATGCAAATTCTAGTTTAACAAAATGTCAGAAGACTGCTCAAAGCATAGCTCAACTTATTTCTATAATGTCAGGACTACTCGAAGATATTTACTAACAGTCCACATTATATCTCAGAAGAAATCTCACAGGTTACATACTTTTCTGCCATTGACTTGAATTGCCTCGTGTATTTATTACGAATGTCAATGTCATTGGCTATTAAGAAATTAACCAAGTATCAAATGATGGTATTGTTGTCTTGTTGTTCAGCGTTGCCCAACACTGACCAAACTAACTATTGTTTCATGTTGTTCAAATTTGGTTGACTATCACGCAGACCAGGTAACAGGTCATTATTTGCTCTAAGAAACTGGGGTTCGAATTCATCCACGGAAAACATGTCCATAGCTATCGATGGATGTAGTAGCCTACACAGTCATCATCATCATCATGCACCGTGGGCTCAGCGCCCGTAGGTGTCCGATGCCATTTTCACCATGTTCTTCCACTGTTGTCCGTTCAGTGCGGCGTGGCTCAGCTCTTGAAGCGTTGTTCCACACCATTCAGTTATGTCGTCCGCCCATTCCCTGTGCGGTCGTCCTCTTCTGTTACTCCCATCCATCATTCCAAACAATAGTGTTTTGATTTTCCTATCATTGTTCATTCCGCATATATGGCCAAATAGTCCTAATTTCCTACACAGTGGTTTCGGCAAATTCTTGCTTTAGATTGATAGCAAAGAGGATGCGCTATTCTGGTAACGCAATTCACGAATTTGTTTTATTATTGATGAAGTTTGCCGCTGGGAATGCCTCGAAAACATCTTTAGACGCTCTGCCCATGACGCATGTCATTAGCATTTCTGTTTCATAACACTCAGGTGACAGAGTTTAGTCTAATTTCGTTCGCTAAAGCCCACCGAACTCTTATTACACCTGACTACTTGCGTAGGAATAATATTTGTTAATAGATAACCAGCGCAAAGTAGCGGTATAGCCACAATGGGTGGTGCGTCTGTTGACGATTCTTACAGAATTTCCTCGTGGCAATTCTCTTCTGGATCCTTACCTGAACAATAATATTTGGGGTAATTCTCAGCTGTAAACGTTAACAGTAAGAGGAACATTTTCTGGATTGGGTTGTCTTAGTAGTGCAACCTGTTCGGGATCAATCCAAAGCGAGAACTTGCCAAAGCCACCCAGCACTATATCCATCGATGGTAGCTCGTCGCTCCTACATGTATATTAAGGGACATGGGAACCTAAAGTGATGGATGAATCGCCCAATCAGACACGCAGCGGTGGTGAGCTCGTAATAGTGTAGAAGAGAAGGTAGTCAACACCGACTTATACCCTATCATTCTTCTTCCATAAAGACGTTCCTGATTCCTCCTCTTTCTTATATCCACCTTGCCGCTTTAAGACCAAACACCATCCATCGTAGCCTCCCTGCCTGCCTGACGCTTGGATCTTGACCTGGAACCGAATCTGACCATTTTTGCCTGTCGATTTTGTTTTTACTGAGTGCCTGTGAATCAGTTGGTTCCGGCAACTAAGCTTTCGTTGGGTGCTGTAGAAATATCGAGTTTGCGATTATGGTTACGATACGACATCAGTTATTTCTGTTAAAAGAGCGTTCTTAATTTGCTTTTAGTTGGTTTTGCGTCTTTTTACTCTCATTATGAGTCATTTTTAAATTACAAGAGACAACTGATTTATCTGATTTATAGAAGTTACTTTTGACAACAAAACAGTTTCTGATATGCGCTCTTCCAGCAATTACTGTCAGTACGAGTTTTCCTTTGGCAGGTCGCATTGCTGGAACAACACATATAAGAAACTGTTTTGCTGTCAAAAGTAACCTTTATAAGTCAGTTGTCTTGCAAAGCTATGCGAGGATCTTCATCAGCCAAGTCGTGGAGTGAACAGTTCACGTTGACTAGTCAAACTGTGATTCTTTGATTGCACGAGAACTTGAGGTAAGAAAAAGTTTAAGAAGAAATCTACAAAATAGGCAAGTGTAAAGTCAAGACTGAGGTAAGTAGACCTAATGGATTTCATTTTTAAGTGTATTTGGAACTGGCTTGTCCTTGACGATCTCCAGTAAGTAGATTCATCCTCGTTCCAGATCCTTTAAACTTTGATTCCACCTTTAAAAAAGCATCATATAATGATTAGAAGCCTACGTAGATGGAGGCATTGTGAAGGCATTACAAAGAAAACATGACTGACTTAGGGTATCACATTAGGGCTGCTAACTTTTGATTTTGCCAATCCGGGACGCCAGCATAGTCACTCGATATGCCAGTATCAATTTACCCTGTCCACATCACTGTATGTAACGAATGTACCCTAACCCTAATGTAAGATCTTCTGCAAATAGTCATTAAAATTACAGTCAACTGATTTGACTCAAATCATCAAGAGACAATTGGCCTATATATAAAATTTGAATCAACTTCAAGACCAAAACGTTTATTAAATTCCAGTAACCTACCAGGCTTCAGGGCCTAGCACGAGCGAAGTTCATATATACATGCATCATACACGCATTTTGCAGATCTGATTTGATGTGATATGCCTACTAACCTAACTACCCTCTATTCTATGGTCACTCTGTAAAACTTATTTATGGCCGGCTGTTCGAGTTTAGTGTGCGAAAAGGACAACATTTGTTGAATTGGATATTTACACCAAGTTCTGGGACAATTTGGGATCAGTCCGGGACACGGGACGCACGAGGCCGATTTCGGGACTCTCCAGGCGAATCCGGGACGGTTGGCAGCCCTATGTCATATTTAGGCCTAATCTTCAGTATGTACGTATATCTCAAAGTATATTCAAGTGCATTTGTTGTTACAGAAAATTTCCGAGAACGTCTACTTACCAAATTGCTGCCTGCTGTTTTCCTGTGAACTCTATTTACTTGGACAATGGTATTTAACTCAGCTGCAGCCGTGAAACGTCGTGCATAGGCTACTTTTGAAAAAGGGTTCTCCATCGAAATCATCCCAAAGAACTTGACAAGATGCTGACAGCAGAATTCAGTCCCGAAGCAACATCTCCAATATTAAGTTCGTCATCGTCCAATGTTCCAACTATACTCTCTTCTTTATCCACTTCTATGTCCAACTTCTCCAATATTTCTGGCCCTGCACTGCCTCCTAATCTGATATCTATTCTGCCTCTTTCCGTTCGCATAGCTTACCTGGTCGTCGGCGTTGTGGGAGTCATTGGCAACCTCCAGGTGACCGTCGTGATGTTGAGCTATGCGCCTCTGCGTCGGCGTTTGGCTAACTACTTCCTGATCAATCAATGCGTCCTCGACCTCATTATGAGCATCTCAGTCATCCTGATGTTCAGAGAAGAATCGAACCTGATGGATGGTATCATGGGAGAGATCACGTGTGGTTTCTGGTCGAACCGCGCCTTCTTCTTTGGCTTGTATGACTCGTCGCTCTTCAGTATGGTCACTCTGGCCGTCGAGAGATACGCCGAAATTGTTTATCCCATCCAGCACAAGCTCCGCTTGAACCGTCGAATGGTCGCATACTCCCTAGTCTTCATAAACATGGCCGGAATCAGCTTCAGGACAGCGTTCACCGTACCTGCTTCTCGGGTTGTCGACGGCATCTGTAGATATGGATTCTACCCGAGCTTCAGTGTCCAAGTAATGGTTGGCATACTGACCTTCTTGGTCGAGTTCTTTGTACCGCTGGCTGTAATAGGTTTCTGCTACGTTGGAATGGCTCGGTCGTTGAACCGGAAGGTCCAGCCGATGGCCAGCAAGAGCTGGAACAATGCGAGGAAGAATATTCTCAAGACACTACTTTTCATTGTACTCTTGTTCATTGTCTGCACCACATTCAAACAGATCGTGGTACTCCTCTATATGCTTCAAGCACTCCCTCAGGACCTAGACTTCAACTGGGTGTTAGGAAACATTGCATCAGCGTTGAACTACTCCCAATGCTGCTTCAATCCTCTTGTCTACTTCTTCAAGAACAACGAATTCCAAAGAGGCGTCAGGTGGCTGTACTGCCGTCACCGCTGCATCAAAAATGGAAACAGCAATGTTCCCCGGCGTTCCAACGATGGCGCAGAAACCAAGACAAGTTCACAAAGATACTAAGAGGCTTGCAGCTGTTCAAACTGAAAACCCTTAGAAGTTCAGAAAGATACTAAAATTTGTGCACTTATTCAAACTACTTGTATTATTCGGTGGATTTTCAAAAATATACTAAAAAATTTGTGGTCATTTAACTATTACTCCGAGGAAAGTCCTTGATTTCAATTTGTCAACGATCCACGGTGTTGACGGTGGAGATAATAACTGTGGTAGAGTTCATTTCTACCGATTATGATGAAGGTTCTCATCCTGTTCGCACTGTACAATTGTCATCTTTTATTCTCGAATTGTCTTGAATGTTCTTCTGACATAACGCGAGCGAGATTCTAGTTGAATTGTGGAGCGAAGCAGAAACCTAAGCCTAAGACGAACTTTAGTCTAGTCTACCCATAATGATTACTGTAGCGCCAGAAGACGCTAGATTAACTTCTCTACATTTTGCTGTGTCTTTCTCCCAATCTCTCTCAAAGCTATTCGACTGATCTGTTAGGTACCTGGACTCCTACTGACTTAGTATAGATTCTGTCTGAGGCTCTCTCGTCCGGCAATATGTGTCGAACCCCCATTGGTCAATAGTTATGGAGTTACTCCGGATAGTCTATTTGATTGGACGATAGGATTCTCTTTGTCTGAAATCTACAGCGTGGTTTGTCTGTGTACTTCTCTCTATCGCGTAATTAACATAAGCTTATGGTCAACGAGTTAACATATAAATTAGCAGTTTCTCAGGGGTTTCTCGTATAAATTCTGATTCACAGTTCATAACCTTCCAAATTTTAAAATCAGAAATGTACGGCTCAGAAATTTCGAATTTGAATCCGAAAAGCCTGCAATAAATTCCCAGCACTGAATTCACCGCACCCACGTATCTACTCGGAGTTGTCATTTATCATTGCTGTTGTAGTAGGTGTTGTTGTTGAGAAAGATGTTGTTCTTCATTATGTTCTTGCTCTTGCTGATGGTATTTTTTGTTGTTGTTGATGATGATTTTTATGGTAATTTGGACATGACACACTTAAATGCCTGGTTGTGCAAGTCGTATGCGGCGAGTGGTCTGCATATATCTACAGAACAGGCGTGGAGTATTCTTCGATAGGAGACTATTGATTTCTAATCGTTACGAGCTTTGACTTCTCTCTTACTTATAGGAATGCATAGTACTACAGTTTTGAACTGTTAATGAGGCTACAGGTACTTTAAGGGATCTTAGTGAAAGTCTTTGTCACTGGTATATTGCCAGAAAGATTGATTTCAACATAAAAAATCTGTTATGTGTGGATAGCCTGCAGGATGAGGTGTATGGGCTTCTTATGTTAAGAACTGGTGAAAAACTGTTGTAGCCTTCTGTGTACACAAGAAACTGTTAGCAAATACTGTATTAGACCCACATAATTGCTCTTCCCTCTTTAGGTAAAGTGAGTCGGCGTTGTGCTACTAGTTGATAAGCCGGGCATGATAAACTTGGCTGACAGGACTGGAGGCAAACGATGTGATTAAAGGGATAGAATTATTAGTCGCGAAGCGCCGAAATAATTACCCTTAAATCGCTGTATATATTTGCTTCTTATGTAAATAACCTTAGTAATTAAATTTTCGTTCTGAATGAACACTTCACGTTGCGTGATGGGCTATTGTATACTATTATACTATTGTATACTATTGATACTATTGATACCATTGTATACTATTGATACAGGCTATGGGTTGGGTTTTGAAGGATGTATGCAATGGGATTGGCTTCAGTCAAGGGTATGCTCGAATCACACGGTGCCTTAGTGTTGCATGGACAAGACCAATAGATTAGGCCTACAGAATTACAAAATTCATGTTAGCTGTATTTTTTTTTTAAAACTTGGAAACAATTTGCACAGTTCTGACGTAAACATTGTTAGAGTAAATCTGTGCATAGACAGTTTATGTATTGTGCTGTATAATAATGTGCCTAGTTTTTGAAGTTTTGAAAAAAATTAAAAAAGAAAAAGAAAAGAAAACTCGAAAAGAAATTTCAATGACGTCAACGGCCTTTGCTGTCGTAAGATGTTGTTAAACTATTGGACTCAACATCAACATCATCATCTCTGCCACTGGACATGAGAATACTTGTGCAATTATCTAATAAATTTTAGACATTGAAGAGATTTGGCAATTAAATCTTTAAGGTCATAGGTCCTTATGATGATGAATCCAATTAATATTAGAAACAATACATCATGATAGATCCAATTAATATTTGAAACCATATTTACAAAATATGAGTCAATAGATTAGACTTTTACCACAAAGCCATAGAACAATTAAGCTCATGTCCGTTAAGCTGTCCGTTGTGAGGTGTCTTTCTCATGAAAACCGTTATTATTAATCAAAGTTCACTTTAAAGCGTTCAAGATAATGAATGTTTGCTGATGCTAGTAGTTTTATAGACGTTTTTTTTTGTGAAACATATCCTTTCATCTCTAAAGTTTCAGTTAAATGGGAAGGTACAGACTAATTTACTGATTGGGTGAAGGCATGGCGCCAGAAGATTGGAGAAGTAGGAAAGAGAGGGGAAAAGGAAGAGAGTCCAATTTGAATCTGAGACGATGATGAAATTAACGTTTGAATAAAGGGCGAGGTACCTGTACAGTTATTGGCTGACTTTAGCCACATGTGGCGCAAATGTCAGCATATACAGTTAAATGTCAAATGTAGGCCTGCTTAGACGCTCTGTCCATGACGCAGTTCATTAGTAGAGATAGCATGCCGGTTTCATTCATTCAGATGACGGGGTTTAATTTTGTTCTTTAGACCACATAGAAATCTTATTATGCCAATTTACTTCTATAGAAATATTACTGGTTGATAATTAATCAGTGACAAACAGCTGTGAAGACAGCATGGTGCATCCATTTTAGTCTAATTAACATCGTAGTGAAGCGAACCAGCCTTCTGTCGTGGCGCTATCTAAATGCTTTGCCGATACCTAGGTTTGTTCGGTAGAGGTCGCTTTGCCCTAGCAGGCATAGAGCCGACAGGTAGAGGTCGCTTCGCCCTAGCGTAGATGGAGGCAGGCAGAGACCGCTTAGTAGAAGGTCGCCTTGCCCTAGCGTAGATGGAGGCAGATAGATGTCGCTCCGTACCGCTAGAGGTCGCTTCGCCCTAGCGTAGATGGAGGCAGATAGAGGTCGCTCCAGTGACTGCGGTAGGCCGCATACAGCGACTGAAGGCGAGCGAGAGCTAAAGGAGCAGTATAAAAGGATTTGCGCGGTTGAAAAAGTGCCGCTTTCTTTGTGAATTCTCGACTGGTAAAGACTCTAGTCGACAGTTCGAATCTTATGGATTTTGATAGTTTCTTTTGGTATAGGTGTTGAACCCTGTACGTAGAAGCCGAGGCGATTTTTCTAATGATTCTTTGTGGATTTTAAGCGGCTAGTTGAAATTATATTCTGGAGTTCAAGTCGATCAAAAATTCTAAATTCTCGAGTTCGGTTCGCGCTGAGTCGAAGCGTGAATCTTTTGCTCAGAAGATTCTTTACTGGATTTTCTGGATTCGAAGCCGGAGTCTTCGAGTTGTTGAACTCGATTGTGTGTTTCTACGTTCTACGCTCAGTCAAGACGGACAGACACATCGATTTGTTGCGTTGGAATGCATCGAGCAGGGAGTTTTATAATTTACTATTTACTTGGAAATTTGATTAAATGCTCCGAGTTAATGAATAGGGATTAATTTAAGTTTAAAGAAAGAAATTAGAGACAATTTTATTGGTTTTAATGTAAATAAAGTTGATTATTAATTCAATCATTAAAACTGTGTTTGTTGTAAAATGGCTGAGGCACTCGGCTATGAAGTAACTCTAGAGCAGATAGAAGGATTGACAATGGAGTCTTCGTCAACATCAGTTTCCGAGGCTGAAACTGAATTTCTGCAGCGCCAGACAAATTGGCAAGAGCAGATATTTGAAGAACTTATACAGCGCCAGGCCGAGTTTCAGGAGGAAATGAGAGAAACTACAGAGCGCCGAGAGGAAGCATTTATACAGCGCCAGTCCAAATTTCAGGAGGAAATGAAGGAAAATATCGAGCGCCAGATGAACATAAATTCAAGATTATCGGAGGAAATCTTGAGAACAATGAAGGATTTTATGTTGCGCCAATCTTCTCAAGAAACTGGTGCAAAAGAGAAAAGTAAGATTGTTGTAGGGGAAAAGGACCCTTATCCATCAGGAGATGTGATAACCTTCTGCCCGAAGGTCACGGACACCACTTTAAGTTCGGGAATCGAACCGGCATCTGGTAAGGCTATTAAAGGTATTACCCCACAGGAATTACCAACCCTGCGGCGTAGTGCACGATTACAGAATAAAATTCCAACCTATTATGGAGAGGCTGGACATAGGGTACAATTTGCCACCTCTCATGAACAGGGTTCGAATCCAGGTAGGAGCAGTTACGGAACTAAATCACCGCAATACTACCCCCTACAACAACACGTCACAGCCCCTAATGGTGTGGGGGCGGGCGTAACATTTGGTACCATCAGTGTTGGGTTAAGTTTGGGTGATTCGGAGGAGGAAGAACCAGAAAGAAGAGGAAGAATGTTTGACTATAGCTTTGGCGAGGAAGTTGACCTAGTTTGGAATGAATATGGCTTTGATGAAAGCTTTGGTGATGTAGATCTTCGAGAAAGTGTTTTAGCGCCGTTAAGTAGTTTAAAAATTAGGCCTAATTATGTTAAAATAGGTGATAAGCCTGTTGAACCGTGTTCTAACTTGGAGCATTTAGTTTCAGGGGTGGACAAAATTTGGTCAGGGGATGAAATTGATAACGTGAAGGCAGCTCAACAACGTCGAGCTTCAACAAGAAATCAACCGGCCGACGTAAACCGAGCCGTTCTCGTTGGTCTCGACGGAGGAAGATGCGTAAGTCACGGCTTTATGGTAAACAGCCGAGCATCTGCCGTTTCTGAAGAGCTGCCTGTACAAGAGAGCGACGTTTGGCTTGCAAGTCGTTGCTTCGATGGTCAGTGGTCGTCTATGTCTACGTCCGCTGTCGGGAAAGGCGGAAACATGACGTCGACAGTTCCTACGTCAATGTCTTCGTCGGTAGTAACGTCGTTGCAACCTGTTTATACGTCGTCACGATGTGAAACTTCGTCAAGAGTGTGCAACGCCGATTCTGGTCCACCTTGCATCATGACTACGTCCTGTCCTGTTCGTGTCGCTGCAAGAGTCGTGTCAGGTTCTGTTAAACCAGCGGTCCGCACTCATAACTGCGGAGCGTCATGGTCGAGGTCGGAGCCCTTGTCGTGCGCATTGAATGTCGCGTACGACTCTGGCCTAGATGTATCGCCGCAATGTCGAGGCCTACGTGTACCTGAAGGTGGGTGGTGTGCTTTGCCATTTGCTGCGGGAGCGCCAAAAACGCCGTACGGTCGTAGTGTTGCAATGGAACCAGTCTTCGACGCCGCCGCGGTTTCTTCAAGGTTGTCGCGTTGTCCGTATGGGGATGACGGCGCGATGAAGTATGTAAATGAGTCGGCGCACGTGGAACCATGGCCGATCGATCGTCAGTTAATGTCAGCTGAAGTTACGTCGGCGGATAAAGCTGCTTCGCCGGTGCTGAGGACGTCTGCATCAAGGCCGCCGACTACTGTAAAGAGCAAGGACGTCTTGGAAATGAAGAAAGAAGCGACTGAATCCGTTGCAGTGACGTCGTCGAGGGCTATGACTACGCCGGAAACCGTTATGCGTGAACTGTCCGTTAACACTTCTTCGACTGGTTCGTCGCTTGAAAAGCCGCGTCAGTACCTGAAATTGGGATGTTACAATGGCAAGACAGCTGTAGAGGCGTTCCTGAAGAAATTTGAACTTTGCGCCCGTAACAATCAATGGACAGATGAGGAACGATTAAATCATTTAATGTGTTCATTAACTGAGCCAGCGAATCAGATACTGTGGGAATTTGATGCCGTGGACATAGGAACCTGGTCTGATTTAGTCCAGCGACTCCGTGCTCGATATGGAGTTACAGATCAAGTGGCTTTGTATCAGACACAATTAAGTATGCGACGACAGAAGGAGAATGAGGATTTCGGTACGCTTGTTCAAGACATTAGACGATTGATGACGTTGGCATATCCTGGTCCAACGTCCGTACACAGTGAAACAATTGCTATCCGTGCTTTTGTGGATGCCTTACGGGACAAAACATTAGCTTTGAAAGTTCGAGAGCGTGAACCAACTACATTGGATAACGCTTATAAACTGGCTTTGCGGTTGGATGGATACAGAAGAGCTGATGAGGATTCTTCTGAAAGTAACGAGCAGAGGCTAGGTCGAGTGAAAACTGTGCAAGAAGTTAAACAGCCGGTTGGGAAGTCTGGTTGTGCTACTCATTACGAGGAGGCGCTTCAACGTCGAGTCGAACAATTAGAGAGGAATGTGGCTTTGCTTCAGGGTCAAGCGATAATGTCTTCTCCGTTGGAACAAAGAAGGTACGCTGGATGGTCAAACGTCAATCAGCAACCGAGGACGAGTAGATCGTGGCAACCAAATAATGCCTGCTTCATCTGGGGACAACATAACCACGTTGCTCGTCAATGCCAGTATCGTCAGAGGATGCAACCGGAAGCGAACGCTGATCAAAGTCAACAAGAGTCAGTAGGCTTTCATTGCAATAGAGGAAACGCCAGTGAGACAGAGGGTCAGTCATGGATTGACACTCGTCCGTCGGGTCAAATGCCTGCCCGCTGCGGCTTAATCAGGTTAGTCAGACCTGGTGAAAGTCCGAATGACGGCATATGCTGGCCGTTGTCACAACAGGGAAATCAACGAAAGACGCAGTGGTCATCGGTTCAACGGCAACAAGTTCATGGAGGGACATTCGGGTCAGACCGTCGCTGTTTTTGCTGCAGGGTTGCCTACCATCCAGTTCGGGTTTGTCCGTGGAGACGTTCCATGAGAAAAGTCTCAACAAAGGAACCTGCCCGAGAGGAAGATTCGGTCAGCGGCATTGAGGAGGTCGCTGCTACCAGAACTGTCAATGTCGATTCCTCGGTGCCTAAGGAGAGTCAGATCATCGAAGCTGATCGTTTCGCTTCCAGAACAAAGTTCGATTCTTCTCTGAAGTTCAGTGGCAATGGTCAATGCAAGTCGTCGTTCATGATTCAGGATTTATACCGTGACTTTCGTTTGGGCAGTGGGTGCTACGCGTGTCCCGGATGTCCGTATGTATCATTCGTTGGAGAGGCATTTCGGCAGCATTTAAATTGGACGAAACATTTTCGATGCCTCTAGTGGTGGCATTCGAGCGTGTGGTTCGTGATGGTACGTTGACCCATTTTCTGGTCTGGATCAATGAGGCTATTCGACGTTACATGTAAATTGAGTTTGTTTCAATGATGCTTCAATGTGCGGTTGATGGTCGTTGTGGTCTGTTGGATTATACTGCTTAGCATTCCGTGGTTATGCAGAGCTTTGCAGTTGACGAAACAGAAAGTAGTTTAACCATGGGGTTTTCCAAATTGTTTGGAACAACCGTGGTTATGTTAAATGTGGTTTAGGAGTTTAAGGAAAATTGAGCATATTTTTGACCGTGGTGACTCTGAGGTTGTCGAGTTGCCAGCAATATTAATTAGGCCACCGGTTATTGGTGCAGGTGTTAACTGGGCCAATATTAGTATTGTTGACCGCGTAATGGCGGGTGATTATTTGATTTAAGATTTTCGGTATGTATGGTTCTAAGTTTAATTTTGATGAAGTTTTGTTTTAAAAGAATGCTGAATAGACCGCGTAATGGCGGGGATTATGTAATTAAAGACTGTAAAATATGGAAGCATTGATCTATATGAGTTGGAGTTTGATAAAGTTCTTGTTTTTAAAGACTATTTAATGTCGACCGCGTAATGGCGACCATTATAAGACTGTGGCATAAGAGCCTGTTCTATAGGTTTCTTTTTGATGAATATAGATAAATAATATCTATTTCTCAGTTACTGCAATGTTAGTTTTTATTACTAATAATGTCGTATGTGTTTGTATTTTTGTTTGGCCGGTGTCGAATAAGGCATTGGTGATGATGTCTTGAATGGTCAAGCAGGTTTTTGTGTGTAGGAGATTGATAGTTGAACGACTGTAACGGAAAGAAAGAAGTGAGAAATTAACAACATTGTAGTATGAGGCTTTTCTCATGTACAAGTAACGGGAATTAGTGTTTACGAAATTAATAGACTTGTAGTTTGGGCAAAGAGGAATCTGTGCCTTTGACCCACTATATTATGGACTTGAGGTTTATAGGTCAAGGTAAACTTAAGGTATGCGCTAGGCGCCTGATGCCAAGTGAACCCAGGGACGACCTTAGAGATTTTGCTGTAGAAGTTGTGAGATGAGGTATTAAACTAATGTCACGACTTGTAATTATTGTAATTAATAATGTGTGTAATCAAAGTGAGACACGGTTGCCGACCTGTATATGAGAAGCCGAAAGGAAAGTTTGTACTAGTGAATGAAGAAGGAGAGTGAAGGTTGTCGATTCGAGTCCTGCTTTGAAAGGAAGTTAATTATGTTATATGTTACTACTTGGAGCATTCCAAATTTTGTTTTTCCAAAATTTTTTCGGATTCTCCGCAAAAATTTTAGCGTGAGAGGGCGATATTGAAGCGAACCAGCCTTCTGTCGTGGCGCTATCTAAATGCTTTGCCGATACCTAGGTTTGTTCGGTAGAGGTCGCTTTGCCCTAGCAGGCATAGAGCCGACAGGTAGAGGTCGCTTCGCCCTAGCGTAGATGGAGGCAGGCAGAGACCGCTTAGTAGAAGGTCGCCTTGCCCTAGCGTAGATGGAGGCAGATAGATGTCGCTCCGTACCGCTAGAGGTCGCTTCGCCCTAGCGTAGATGGAGGCAGATAGAGGTCGCTCCAGTGACTGCGGTAGGCCGCATACAGCGACTGAAGGCGAGCGAGAGCTAAAGGAGCAGTATAAAAGGATTTGCGCGGTTGAAAAAGTGCCGCTTTCTTTGTGAATTCTCGACTGGTAAAGACTCTAGTCGACAGTTCGAATCTTATGGATTTTGATAGTTTCTTTTGGTATAGGTGTTGAACCCTGTACGTAGAAGCCGAGGCGATTTTTCTAATGATTCTTTGTGGATTTTAAGCGGCTAGTTGAAATTATATTCTGGAGTTCAAGTCGATCAAAAATTCTAAATTCTCGAGTTCGGTTCGCGCTGAGTCGAAGCGTGAATCTTTTGCTCAGAAGATTCTTTACTGGATTTTCTGGATTCGAAGCCGGAGTCTTCGAGTTGTTGAACTCGATTGTGTGTTTCTACGTTCTACGCTCAGTCAAGACGGACAGACACATCGATTTGTTGCGTTGGAATGCATCGAGCAGGGAGTTTTATAATTTACTATTTACTTGGAAATTTGATTAAATGCTCCGAGTTAATGAATAGGAATTAATTTAAGTTTAAAGAAAGAAATTAGAGACAATTTTATTGGTTTTAATGTAAATAAAGTTGATTATTAATTCAATCATTAAAACTGTGTTTGTTGTAAAATGGCTGAGGCACTCGGCTATGAAGTAACTCTAGAGCAGATAGAAGGATTGACAATGGAGTCTTCGTCAACATCAGTTTCCGAGGCTGAAACTGAATTTCTGCAGCGCCAGACAAATTGGCAAGAGCAGATATTTGAAGAACTTATACAGCGCCAGGCCGAGTTTCAGGAGGAAATGAGAGAAACTACAGAGCGCCGAGAGGAAGCATTTATACAGCGCCAGTCCAAATTTCAGGAGGAAATGAAGGAAAATATCGAGCGCCAGATGAACATAAATTCAAGATTATCGGAGGAAATCTTGAGAACAATGAAGGATTTTATGTTGCGCCAATCTTCTCAAGAAACTGGTGCAAAAGAGAAAAGTAAGATTGTTGTAGGGGAAAAGGACCCTTATCCATCAGGAGATGTGATAACCTTCTGCCCGAAGGTCACGGACACCACTTTAAGTTCGGGAATCGAACCGGCATCTGGTAAGGCTATTAAAGGTATTACCCCACAGGAATTACCAACCCTGCGGCGTAGTGCACGATTACAGAATAAAATTCCAACCTATTATGGAGAGGCTGGACATAGGGTACAATTTGCCACCTCTCATGAACAGGGTTCGAATCCAGGTAGGAGCAGTTACGGAACTAAATCACCGCAATACTACCCCCTACAACAACACGTCACAGCCCCTAATGGTGTGGGGGCGGGCGTAACAGTAGCAATAATCCGCTTAATATCTCACCTGAATCATCGAATATACATGTAGCTGAGATATCGCTGTTCCAGCAATACTTCTCAATACAATTTTTTTCCTTTTGCGGGTCACATTACTGGAACAACGCATATAAGAAATACAATTTACAGTCAAATTTAAGCTATTTTAGTCAGTTGTCTACCAAAACAACGCTAGGAACACCACGCCAACTAGAGCCGTCAGTTGTCTACCAAAACAACGCTAGGAACACCACGCCAACTAGAGCCGTCAGTTGTGTACCAAAACAACGCTAGGAACACCACGCCAACTAGAGCCGTCAGTTGTCTGCCAAAACAACGCTAGGAACACCACGCCAACTAGAGCCGTCAGTTGTCTGCCAAAACAACGCTAGGAACACCACACCAACTAGAGCCGTCAGTTGTCTACCAAAACAACGCTAGGAACACCACGCCAACTAGAGCCGACTCAGACCTGCATTTTTTATTGCTCGGTAAAGGAGTACGAACGCATCCTAGCGAGTGATTCAGGCACCCCTTGTTAAGTAAATCTTTCGAAATTCTTTTGCTTCATCAATGGTAAACTGTTCGGGTAACCTGCCCGAAACAATCAGGTCGTTTAGGTGTAATTAAAATGTTCGTTTTCCTCGACTATCGAAGGAATTACTTGAATTTGGCATACTGCGATTGATGTATTTGCACCGTTTGGACAATTTCTAGCATTTGTCGGCATTTACGATATGTTGCTATTCACTAAGTGTTAAAGTTAGAAGAGTCAGTTCATGTTAGTATCAACATTGTTGTTGTTGTAACTTCTGTTGTTGTTGTTGGTAGTTGTGTTGTTGCTGTTGTTGCTTTAGGCTGCTGCTAAGAACAAGATTGGAGTGCCTACATAAAACACACTGAAAAAAGGCAACGTCAACTTTATACTGTACTTGTATGCTTTGCAGCGAAACATTAATGTACTTGTATATATCCTAACACTTTTCAGTCAGTCTGTTTTCAATAAGGTGCAGTTGTGTCTTAATTTTACCTAAAACAACAATGAATTTCTTCCAATAAGCCTAATCTGTCGATTCAGTGGCTTCTAGAACTCTAATACATTCCTAGAGAGTTTCATCGATGTCGCTTCTAACTAAATTAGAGATCACAGCGGGCTAGATTTCAGCTACTCGAAGCAAGACACCTATTCAATTTAAGATATAAAACTGTATTATTATAATTACCAATAACTAATTAATAATTAATACTAATTAATTAATGGGAATAAGTTTCAATTAGTTATAACGCAACCAAATTCATAAGGTATTCACCCTTTGCTGAAGGTTAAACGGTGAACTGGAAACATTTCATAATTCATATACATGTACCTGGTCTTCCGCTGCAGCTTTTGAGCGACTCTGAGAAATTTCAGAGATTTACGTTACGTTACATTTTTATCAATCACGTGGGAAAAGTCCGCGTCTCTTCAAACCCTTGGAGAGTGTAAAGCGAAGAGGTGGAATTTCATACGGTATCACGACATTCTAAGCGAAAACAAAACTGATATGCGAAGAATGGGAAGCATGCTATTGAACGACCTACGTAGGTCTGATTGGTTTCCTATGACACTGAGCGTTTTGCTTGCAATTAATTCCTTCTGGGTCGTGAGGTTCAATAGAGTTCTTGAAATTCATGCAAATTCCTCGATTGTTGCACGATTCAGAAATAATTCATTGTTGTGATTGGAACTCCGGATGCTGCTATTGAATGGCAGTCAACAGCAAATAGTATAGAGAAATTTATATAGCGTCGTGGTAGAGCCAAGAACTAAGAAACTGGCTCAATGTATGAATGACGAGATTTGGCAGACGAAAGAGCTGTTGAAAAACTGTCTTAAGACGCGATTTGAAGATATTGAAAGGCATTCTCGGGACTTGATTTTTGGTGGGGTTTTTACTAATAGTGACCATGTAACAAATGCAGTTCGTCTTTTAATCCGAAATAGCAGGAAACTTGGTTCCTTCTGAAGTTTCCTTTGCCATACAAAATGTTGGGCTTATTTCCAGTTCTTCGGTCATTGAGCTTGTAATGGACGAATCCCAAGGTCCTGGACGTGGACCATTACATCACAGGGTTTGCCGTTTACTTCCCAGCTTACTCTATTACCAAATTGAACTGCTTAGTGACATAGCAGCTGTGCATAAACAATTTCTCTAGGATCGCTAACAGAGACCGCTCAGCAGACTCGAACCCGCAATCGTTGGATCACAAGATCAAGCGCGCTGCCGACTGGACCACCTTGTCGCTCAAGGCTCGTGTGACTGTTTGTACTGGCGCTAAACTGTTGGTGATCAATATAGGATCATTCCGTTCAGTTCATTTTAGTGATGACACTAAGCCGTCATGCAACCAGCGAAAACTGTCAAAATGACATTCAGATCACCACCTGTTGATTCTCTTCCGTCCATTGTCTGGGATATTCTTCGCGATGAATCTATAGACGTAGGTCTTTTTACCCCAGGCGTGCACCACCATCAGCAACCCATTGTGCCTATCGTAGCAGATGCGTTCAGGCCGTTCGATCCCATCTCCTCTGCTCGATACCAAGGTTCGATCCCAGTTCAGCTGAGGGTCGAACAGATCGATTTTCCTTTGCCAGTCTGCCACGAAGACCCGGTCGAACTCGTCGAGGGCGAGGTGGCAAGGAGTGGCCGCAAGGTGGTGGAAGGTGTCCTTAAGTTCGCACTTGACAGCCACCTGTCCCTCAGGGGTCAGCCGACAAATTCCCCACGTCTTGCTACTGCGCTGTCGATAGCAGAGTATCGTGTCACCAGAGGATGTGGCGACTGCATGCTGCGGTTCAATAACGAAATCCGGAAGTTGGAAGGCGCTGACAAGCTCTCCAGTTGGATCATAGACCTCGATCATGGACGTCAATCCTGATCGTACAACTGTAACCAGTCCTGTCTGGGCCGAGACAGACACGGTAGATGGGTCCGCCAACCCATCCAGCCACCTGGTCACCTGGTGGTCACTGTCCACCCTCCAGAGACACCTATGTCCATCGTCCGTCACGTAGAGACAGAGGGTCCGAGGACAGGCCGCCATGTCGAAGGGGTACAGGAATTGCGGCGCCTTGATCCTGTCGACACGGTTGAACGGTTCTTGTGTATCGTAGATGACTATGGAGTTGGACAGGAGCACGTATAAACGGTTCCGCATCGCTGCCACTCCGAATACGTTCCAATCATCCGTGTCGAGCAACGTCATCAGCTGAACCGTCACGTGGCAGTCGTCTAAAAATATCATCGGTTTTCATTGTGTAATGTGCTGTAAAGTAACAGGAATTTTCTATTAATATCCAAACTATGTTAATTTTCGTGTACTGTAATTCAAAATTGCCTTGCGGCTCGTTTTGCCAGCGTAGAGAGCGCATCTGATTAGTTTCTCTATAAGTAAAGTAAGGTATCCCTTATCCCACAAGTGAAACGTAGGGCAGGCGCTGATTTCCTTTTCCGATGCAGCTTTTGTGTGGGGCTGAGGAATTTCAGATTTAAATTACATTTCTATTGTCTCGTTGGCTCTGCTCTATTATACCTTAGGGACTTCTGCATTTCGGTCTCCTTGGTTCCGGGCCGTAGCACTCTCCGATCGGCTGCTCTTGGACTCCTGATTGTCCCTCCTATACGCATTGCTACAGCTCAGTCCAGGAGCTTTGCTTATTTTGGACCTACCAACTGGAATCGCCTTTCCCGAGAGCTACAACTCAAGCTCCTCAGTTTGTCCCGTTCCCAGTTTCGCAAGCGCCTGAAGTCTGTATTATTTGACAGTGATCTCACTGTTTTGGGTCGGGAGCGCCCCTGCTGAGTTTATCCTTAAAGTGGCGCTTTATAAATGTCAGATTACAATTACAAATTACAATTACAATCACTCGCGTGATTTTAAAACGGTGGAGAACGAAGGTAAGAGGTGAAATTTCATATTGTCAAGCGCCATTCTAAGTGTAAACAAAACTGATATGCGCAGAATGGAAAGTATGCCGTTGATCGGCCTAGGTAAGCCTGATTGGTTTCCTGTGACGTGACGGAGATCACACTGAGCGTTTTGCTTGCAATTTATTCCTTCTGAGTCGTGAAGTTCAATAGAGTTCGTGAAATTCATGCAAATTACGGTTGAATGTTTTCGAGGGCCGAGGCATTCTCGAGATGTGAACTAGGAATATGAACTCTGGTGAAAGTAGGCCTATGGGTAAAGCTATGCGCATAGTAGTCACACCGACCAATTGTAGACCACATAAAGAAAGGTTCACTAACTTACGAGAAAGCCTTTGCATTATAAACTTTTTTGTGGAATAAACTGCCTTCTGTGTACGCCTATATGTATGTATATGTATGTATAATGTATATATGTATGCATGTATGTGAAGTGGGGCAAGGTAGTCTAGCTGTAACGCGTTTGGTCAATGATCTTGCGGTTGCGGGTTCGACTCCATGTGACGACCCTGGGCAAGTTGTTTGCACCCTCGCATGCCTCTGTCATCAAGCAGTTTAATTTGGTACTGGCATAAGCTGGGAAATAAACGGCAAGTCCTGCGATGCACTGGCCCCGTGTCCAGGACCTTGGGGTTCGTCCATTGCCGGCTCAAGGGGCAGAAAAAGAAGACAAACGCCACCCCTACGTCTCACTTGTTGGATATGGAATAACTTTACTTTTTATGTATGTATGTATGTCAATGTGTATATATGTATGTCTGTATGTAAGTTAGTATGTTTGCATGTATGTGTACGTGCATTGTGTTGTATTGTATTGAACTTAACTTATTGTATACACATGGTTTAAGTTGTACACAGCACAAGTTGTGATTATGAATGACCTCATGCATTTTGTTTGAGTCCTTGAAACAGTGCTGAAGTACCGCAAAACGCGTGCATAAAAAGTAAAAAACGGAATGTAAAAAAGGACAATACTTCTAACAAAGCCTTTTTGTAAAAATATTGAGAACTGATGTTTATACTGGCTAAGGTTAAAGTCTACGATTGAAAGGCTGTTTATATCATTCAGGAACGCCAGTCATCTGAGCTATTTCATGCAGATTGGTTTGTTGGTTTTATCAGTGTTGATGTTTCGCATACCGATAGTTACTTATTTCAGAGATTTAAATCTCGGGCTAGCACGGTCCGTACCCGGGGACCTTAAATGGCGTGGCGCCCATTCAAACGGGCAGCGGTGGTAAAGGATCTCACCCGATTAATTCATCGAAAACTGAGCAGGGTAGGGACCATACGGTCGCTATAGAAATTTGTGTACATTTACGAGTGGTACACCCTCTTCTGTCTTTCCGTTGGCCGCCCACATGTTGCTGTGTATTACTTTTGGTCCCGAGGAGGCGGAATACCCCCGGCAGAGAGTAACCTTTCTTTTGGCAAGGAGGGTCTCAGTGTAAACTGAGAAATTGCAATCATGAGTATGAGAGACACAAGAGCGCTTCGTTAACTTAGGCGTCGCCACACGAGCTCCTTATTTTTAACCTGACTAAAATACTTCTTAAAATACCTATATTTTCCGGATGGGCTAAGGCCCTTGGGGATATGCCGGGAAAGGTCATCGGAAATTTTGGCCATTGCAAGTACGGTTGGCTAGGGTCAAATTATCCACTCAGAAGAGCCGATGCAAATTATACACGGAGATTTCAGTCGTACTGCGGATGGGAAGATGGTTGCCGTAAAGACGTGCTATAGTTCCAACTTCCAAGTGAAGTAAATGTAAATGTACTCGTTTTTCTACAGCGACCGAATGGCCTCGACTTTGTTAATTTTTTTAATTCATTGGGTGAGATCCTTCACCACATTTGAATGGACGCCACGCCATTTAAGGTCCCCGTGTATAGCCTGCGATTCAAATCCACGAAATAAGCCACGACCACAACGCCAACCGCTTTTCTTGCCATACGAAAGAGTTGCACGTACGACTACTTAGCTGATTTAAGTAAGTGCGTTTTAAGGCAATTTGAAAATGTTTACTGAATCTCTAAAGGTGATCAATATTATACATAATTATGTATTCATTGTAATTTTAAATTGTAATTGTAAATTTTGTAATTGTACTCAGAAATGTGCATAGGCGCCACTTCAAAAGAAGCTAAACAGAGGCTTTCTCTGCCCTAGCCTTAAAACGATGTTAAATGTCATTAAGAACAGAACATTCATCCTTAAGCAAACCATGCTCAGATAACTAGAAAATTCATCAATGTCTAATCGCGCACGCACGCACGCAGACCCCTACCAACTGATTCTCAACGAGAGTTGTAAGATGACAGTATGCTTATGCTTATAATCACTACTAATACTTATCAAATAACAATATTATAATAGTCTGTAATTTAAAGGATAATAATTTAATTACACGCCGTATCGAATAACGGTGTTGACTTAAAACGCCTGGCAATATAATTACCGTTGAGAGTTAGGCCTACATATATACAGAGATATTGAAAGAACAGGCATGAACACACACACATGTGTATGTATATATGTAAAAATGGGCGGCCCTTAGTTAGTGTATGGTGAACGGTTTTAGCGTCATTCCATAGGGGCGTTGAGAAACAACATGGATTTAGTGGAATGAATGCATCGTTAATTTTTAAAAAAGAATACCAGTTTAGGTCACATTTTAGGCGTTGCCTCATACCATACATTCAAAGTACAGAATAAAGTCAACCGTCGATATATCAATATATCATATTCTGCCGAGTTCGGCTCTCATTTTCACAACGACCTGGATCATATTCGGCACAGGTTTATTATTATTATTTTTCTATTTTATTATTATTACTATTATTATTACTAATTATTATTATTACTAATTAGTATTATTACTAATTATTATTATTATTATTATTATTATTATTATTATTATTCTACATTTATAAGCACCGTGTTATCACATGAAAAACAGTGAACTAAGTAACTGTGAGTTAGGACTTACTCAAAATAGTTGCATTCAGGCATCTATACATACACAGATAAAGACAAACATAATACACAATTAAGCGTACATAATATATATGCATACAGACATGTATTCATATATACATACATGCACATAGTATGATGCACAAATACATGCATACATACATGCATTGTCTCCGATCTAGGACCATTGTCCACGCCTTCCATAGAGCACCTGGCTTGAAAACTAAGTTAATTACATGATAACCAGTCTCCATCTGTCTGCCTGCCTGTCTGTCTGTCTAGCTGTCTGTCTGTCATGCATACATATATGCATACATACATGCATACATACATACATACATGGATTCAGATATACATACATACATACATACATACATACATACATACATACATACATACATACATACAATCACACATGCAACAAAACTGTCAACAATTTTGGGTCCCTAAAATTCCTTTGCCTTTCAGAACTCGTTAGTTTTGGAAAGGATTTTTATTCATCGCGTTAGCAGAAAGAAAAACAAATCAGTTTAAAAACTGGATCGGATTTCGATGGAGATGCCAAACTCTGAGCAAATTCGATGGGAAGAAAAGTAACTAAATACATTTGGCAGAAGACGTTTTTTTCTGAAGACAATGCGACGTTTCTTTTCACGTGACGCATGGGTGGATGAACTATACTATCTGTCAAGTCTAGACAGAACGTAGGACGAACCAATGATCAGTTTTCGTCAACAGCTATCAGTTACGCTTGCATTCCAGTTATGGGGACCAGAATGATTTCCTAACACACTTGACTCCACCCTGGCCCTGGCCCCTTCCCCTGGCTTAGATAGCGAGTGTGGTGCTTTTTTACAGGTCCTCCATATATGCGCTAAACAGGTGGCTTCAATTTTAAAGTTCAACATACGACGAATAGGTCTACTAAACGAATGAATAATTGGGTGATCGAATGAATGAGTGAATGAAAATGTAAAAGAAAGAAAGAAAGAAACAATGTATGTGCATGGATAGGTGTATGGATGTATGTATGTGATGAGTAAGAGAGTGTAAAAATCTAACAAACCATCCTGAGCGGTGGATCTGAATTCAGAAGCGTCGCTTGGAAAATCTATTAGCGTCATTTCTGTGGAATCTTTTGTCGAAGATGCGAGCAAATCGAATTCCGCTAATCACAAAGCACACAAATGTATTAACCTTTGACCTAAATACAGCTGCACTTAACTCAATGTATAATTTATTGAACATTCAAATAGTTACATGTAGGCTTCCACTAAATGAAGAGATAATATCGCAAAGTGTCCGCGAAACTCACAAGGGACCACTGCAGGCCTCGTTAGCAAAGCTGTCGAATTTTCTATATTGTATTTGTGTAAGTATGTAGTACGTATGCATGTGTGTATGTATGTATGTATGTGTATGTATGTATGTATGTGTGTGTATGCATGTATGTATATGTGTATGTATGTATGTATTTATGTGTGTTTGTATGAATGGATGGATGGATGCATGTGTGTATTTTTGTATCAAGACACTATCGCGTTTTAAGAGTCTTTCAATGCATTGCAGAAGATTACATTATCAATGCGGTGAAAAGCTCTGATTGGTAAAATTAATAAATCAAACTTTCTCTGCGATTTAAACATATCAAAGTAGGCTGACATTAGAAGCCCACATAACAGCAGCCAAAGATAATATAAAACTAAGCTACGATTTCTTTTGCTAATTACACAAAAACTGTGGTGATATGAAATCCTCAGGAACTTTTAACCATATGTACGATCTATATAATATTATGAGGACCAATTTCGGTAAATATCAACGTGGCTGTAACTTGATCAAGTCTAATAGCATTCGACAAGGCAGCCAATTATAGGAGAAACTGTGTGCGTGCGTGTGCGTGTGTGTATGTGCGTGTGTGTACGTGTGCGTGTGCGTGCGTGTGCGTGTGTATGTGTATGTGTGTGTGTTCCATTTTTTCATCGTTGTGAAATTCAATGCTTTGCTGCGGGAATCAGTGCATTTGAATAAATCGACAGTAGACCTACTGACAGCTGCTATTTGTCAAGCAATATATCGCATGCGGTGGAAGCTGGATATTTACGAGCCATGTGTTAGAACCGAAACCTTTCTAGAAAGGGTTTCACCGGAAATATTTCTGACTTGAAAGTCAGGGCGTGGAACCTAACAACGTGTGCCTCAGTCCTTTGAACATTATAAATGCTGTAAACAATACCATGGTGAGAGACCAGGCAAAAATTGCATATATTACACTCAGTATGATTGCATAAATGATAAATGGGTTAACCAAAAACCCTTGGGCTGCAAAATGCATTAAGTCTTTCTGAACATTGTGCTGTATACATTATGACTAATTCGTAGCTGGAAGTGTTTTGACAACATAAAATGCTCTTCTTATGAATCGGAATAAAAACTTTTCAACACTAACAAGTGTACAAACTATATGACTACTCCAAATAAAATGTAATTTTACTTTAATTTCTTTAATTTTTCTTTAATGTTTTTTTGATTGTTTTGTTGTTGGTGATGGTGGTAGCGATGATGATGATGATAACGACGACGATGACTATGATAGTGGTTATAGAATATTATTATTTATTATCATCATCAAATCATCATCATCAGTCATCATCATCATCGTTATAATCAGCAGCAGCATCAAGAGGTGTATTTGATCATTCAGGATTTAAAAAATTTATTTAATTTGCAATTAAAATTAAAATAATCATCAGAATTACACTTGCAGTATAGTAAGATTTTTAAAATACAGTTAGAGTTAGAACAAGTATAGCGTTAGAATGAGCATAGCCTTCGAACGAATATGGAGTTAGAATGGTTCCAATGTTTAACGACATCTTATGGCATCAAAGGCTGTTGACGTCGCCCTCCTCCTTTATCCAGACTTGGGACTGACACTACGCGACTAAAGTCAGTGGCGGGGTTAGAATGAGTATAACGTATTACCTTTAAGTCTGCCTATGAGATTGCTACCGTTGGCTTTAAGCTGTTCCAAGATATCGGCCTCTTGGAACGCAATCATCGTCGCCCGATGTCGAGATTTCTGCTGCTCAGACAATTCACCCGTTTTCTCTTCAGATCTGAAGTTGAAGGAATTGTTCATAACACACAGATCATTGTCGGTTAAGTTTTTCGCAAGGTCACTGTAGCACAGCTCGAGAATCTTCAGCTCCTTTTCCACCTCCTGTTTCTCGGTTTCGATTTCCCCCAGCTTGCGCATCTTCAGCTGGGACAGCTCATCGACGAGTAGTTGCGTGTGTTTATCGATGAGGTCCTTGAGGTCCTGGCCAGCTTTGACGATCGCTTTCTCCGAGGTCGCCACTTCCGCCAGGAACTCCGCCTTCTCGTCGTTCAGCTTCAGCTTGCGATCCCGACACTGGTACAGGCAACCGGAAATGGCGTGATCGTCGCAGCCTGTGAACTTGCGGAAGCGCTGGACGATCTCTTCGAGGTCCGACCAGAGGTGGGACTGGTGGTCTTCGAGCAGACACCGGACGCAGACGACGTCTCGACATTCGAGGCAGATGATCCGGCGCTCCTCGTCGTTGTGGTGGATGCACGTGTCCTGCCCGTAGTCAATGAAGTTCCTCAGCAGTTCCTTCTCGACGACCATATTGGTGCCGAACGATGGATAGGACTTTGTCAGCTGGAGACAGTGGTCCTTGAAGATCTCCTCACATTCGATCATGACTGAAATGTTTGCCTTCGAATCTTTCTCGTCCTAATAAGAAAAACAATCAATCTAAGTGCCATTACATTCTCTGTAATGTAAGTAAAGTATCCCGTATCCCAAAAATGAGACGTGATAAGAGTTAATATGAAACTTTTTGCTAGAAAGAGACTACGACAAGGATAGGTTTTCATGACACTAAACCAGAGTCAAACCACTTCATTGCTAACAGACTGCCGACGGCCTCTCAAAGGTTGGAGTTCATAAATCGAAAATAACTTTGGACTAAGTTGGTTAAGCTATGGTAATAAAGTCACAAAATACATGCGCACGATCACACGGACTCCGTTCTAGGAACACTGTCCATGCTTTCCATAGAGCATCTGGCTTTACAACTAATCTAATTACATGAAAGTAAGTCTCCATCTGTCTGTCTGTCTGTCCGTCCGTCTGGCTGTCTGTCTGTCTGTCTGTCTTTCTACATATATCTACCAACCCACCTTTATGCCCACCTTCCTATATATCCAACAATCCACCCATCCATCCATCCATCCATGCAAACATCCATCCATGGTTTTTCCAAAAACGTTTCAACCAAAAACGGTTACATGCAAACAGAATTTAGAGACAGGATGTGAAGATCTCTATACGACCTTTCTCGATTACTTTTACCAGTTGCACATTGGTTCTACGATAAGGACCTTATCATGGCTCTCAACAGTTGAGAGGATGCCTTTAACGCTTAAGTGTGATTAGATAACGGCTTTAGACAGTGTGTTTAACAAATTAGGCCGACCTCTCACAGTCTAGAACACTAGAGAAATATATTACAGTTTTCAACACTTCAAACACTTCAACATCATGTTCAAGTGCTTTATTAGTGTTAAGATCCCAATTACTCAACGTTTGGTACAATAAGAGTCAGCCAAAAGAAATAACAGCAGGGGTGTAAGGTCAAGAGGTTTCGTTGTCATGCACACATACATGTACATGTACATGCACATACATACACACATACATAAATAAACACATACATATATACATCAGCTAAATTTACTAGGGGTTTACAATAATACATCGTAAATTAAGGTTTGTAAATTGATTAAAGTGAAGGTAAGATGAAGGTAAAGTGAAGGTAAGAGGAAGGTAAGGAAGAACGCTCTTGATAAAATTTCATGGAATTATATTATTATAATTATTTAAATAATTATAGAATTAAATTCAATGATATTCTGGTTTAAGAGATATTTTATTAACTTGACTTAAATGAAGCTCCAGAAGGGCAAAGGTGTTTTAAAGTATATTGCGCCCTCTACAGTTAGCTTAGCAAGTAAGGTAAAGAATGGCAGGCTAGCAGATTAATAACACCGTTGTTTTTTAACGTGGCTGTAATAGTGATAATTTGATGTCATTACGCGAAGCTAGATTTTTAAAGCTCACTAATAGCCAAAATATGTAGCTAACACGGCAGCCCCATAATTTCAATTTAGAAGCAAATACACCATAGTCCCGTTATATTGCGCTTCGATATAACGCAAATTCGCTTACAACGCAGTCTCCGTCATGGCTTCCGAATGTTTCTATGAGAAACTTTACTTTCTGTCACAGCGTTCACTTATTTTCGCCATAAATACAGCTATTAATTTGATTTAATTGGATCAAAGCATTAAAGAGTTATGACAGGTTTTTTTAGCAAAATGTTAACGATACAATCTCGTTTTTGTTGAACTCTAGGCTTCCACTCGTTTATGTTTGAATTACATTACTAATAAACAAATTTGCGCTATATAATTTCTTGAAAAGAATGCATGATAGGGAACAAGCGTACAGCACCATTTCTCTTCATTTCAGTGTCAGTCAACTAAGTTTATTTGACAACCCTTGAACAATTCTCCAGTATCTTTTACCTAACAAGAAAAAGCAGAACTAATTTCTGATTTCTATTTAATATAAATGTGACCAAGTCAACCACGTCATAACACGCTATGCTTCTGAATTGAAGTGACGTTAAAAATGCGTTCCTCTTCCATGCGAAGTTGTGCCCGATGGGCGGTGATTCACGACCCCTAGAAACTTTCCGTGGCCCCAAGCCTTCAAGTGGACACTCCAACCAAGTTAGTATGAGAAACTTTTATAACGCGGTATTCGAAACAACCAGGTCGCGGAATCTAAAGAACCCCAAGTATCGTATTACAACGGGTTTATAGGGTAAATCGTAGTGTTGGGAGCATAATGATATGACGACTATAGGCAAAATGCCAATGTGCGGAGTTAATGGGGCATAGGTTATTACGACAGTCCTGAATCTGCTGATGATTGAGGTATTTTGGCTGACTTTAGCATTGGTTTATCCAGAGTTGGACCACGACCGTGGAAAATATTAAAGAGCTGCGCTCCCTATACTGCGTTTGACAGAACGCACGTATGTATATATGTATGTATGTATGTGTGTATGTATGTACGTATGTATGTATATATGTTTGTATGTATGTGTATATGTCTGTATGCATGTATTTATGTATGTATGTATCTGAGCATTTGTATGGCGCCTTTTAAGAACCTCAACCAAATTGTGGCTCTTTATATAACTGACAGGAAGACCACGACTACGCTGGACAGACAACATAAACGAAACACAAGAAGATTTCGACTTTAAACGAGAACAGCACTCACTCTATTAGATGACCAAAAAGAATGAAAATCATTTACTTGCATCCATTGCCACCAAATGGCTGGCTGCATGAGCTGATGATGATGATGATGATGATGACAGTGATGACAATGACAATAATGATGATGATGATGATGATGATGATGATGATGATGATGATGATGATGATGACAATGATGATGATGACGACGACGACAACGATGAAGACGATGATGATAGTGATGACGATGATTATGTAATTAATTGACAGAAACTTAAGTTCAGACCGGCATGAAACTGATTATAGTTAATGTTGTAGACAGCGCATATTGTAATGACAGCTAAAGATTCATAGAGATCTGACTAAACAATTCTCGGTGACTCAGGGCTAAATTACCAAGTAACTCCTGTTACACCAACGCAGCAACACATTATGTTGACCAATTAACTCATATTATTAACAAATCAAGGGAAATGATCGGTCGTAGACGTCTTTCGAAATAGTAGATGAATTATCAACCGGAGGCAAGTGTAAGACAGGTCGGGGACTGTAAAGAATAGAATGTAACAGAATAGAATGTAACAGAATAGAATGTAACAAAATAAAATGTAACAGAATAGAATGTAACAGAATAGAATGTAACATAATAGAATGTAACAGAATAGAATGTAACAGAATAGAATGTAACAGAATAGAATGTAACAGAATAGAATGTAACAGAATAGAATGTAACAGAATAGATTGTAACAGAATAGAATGTAATAGAATAGAATGTAACAGAATAGAATGTAATAGAATAGAATACTATATGGCGCAGAATAGATTTAAAATACAACAGAGCACAATCAAATGGGATAGAAGAGGATCGGATAGAGCATGAAGGAATGAGACAGGAGGATAGAATAGGATAGGGTGGGATATGCTAAGGCGGGATATGCTAAGATGGGATAGGATGGGATGGGATAAGATGGGATATCATAGAATAGAATAGAATAGGATAGCATGGATAATGATAGGATGGGATAAGTTAGGATGGGATTAGATAGGATGGGAGAGGATGGGATAGGATAGGATGGAATTAAATAGGAGAGCATGGGATTAGATAGGATGGAATTCACTAGGATGGGATAGGAGAGGATGTGATTAGATAGGATGTGATAGGATAGAATGGGATTAGATAGGATGGGATTAGATAGGATGGGATTAGATAGGATGGGATTAGATAGGATGGGATTAGATAGGATGGGATGTTTTAGGATAGGATAGGAGAAGAAAGTAAAGCAGAGCAGAGCAAAGGATCATAGACGACTGGATGGGATTATCCAAAAGATTACACCCTAGTGTAGAGAAAAGTTAATTTAAAACGACATGCCTGATCTGGATTTGCTGGTTTTCGCCGTAATTCTGATAATTTCGTGTAATTACTCGTTTAATAAAACATAACAAAACACAGCACACGTACGTAAAAACATGCTGTTTCACAGCAGACTTACATAACAAAAGAAATCAGTCGACTTACTTGACTATTAAAAAAACCGAGTAATCCAGCGAACAGGATTTGAAATGAGACACAGCCACACACAGTCAAGTAGCAATTTCCTTCTGAGCGCCTGTCTGTCTCTTAGCCTCGTTAATTAAAACACAGCCCTACAGAAGGCCTACGCTCTGACGCTGTATATCGACACAATGAAACATCTGCAGGCCTAGACAAAACAAACATCACTTAGGCCTTGTCAGGCCTTTATAACTGAATATAAAGGATTTATTTCTAGTGGCTCGCAAGCCTAATTTTTCTCCGGAATGCAGTACACACTTAAACATGCATGCATAAGCCGGTGATTGTCGTGCCTTTGACGTGGGTTTAGGACTCACTCACGGCTTTAGCATGCAAGATGTTAGATCTGAACGCATTCACAGCAGCTGAAGATTGAACTTTGAAGCATCGATGAGTAATAATTTCACCGGCCCCCAGCGGCCAGTTAACCTATCGTACGAAGAACCCAGCGGCCTTTTGGGGAAATATTTCGTACAGTGTGAGCCATAAAATTGCGGTTGCTTATTGTTATTGGTCAGGATTCGCTCTGTCTCTGTCTCTGTCTCTGTCTCCATCTATCTATCTATCTATCTATCTATCTGTCTATCTCTCTCTATCTCTCTATCTCTCTTTCTCTTTCTTTTTGTCTCTGTCTGTCTCTGTCTATGTCTGTCTCTGTCTCTCACTGTCTCTCTGTCTGTCTCTCTCCCTCTTCCTCTTTCTCTTTGTCTCTGTCTGTCTCTGTATGTCTCTGTCTCTGTTTCTCTCTGTCTCTCTGTCTCTCTGCCTCTGTCTCTCCCTATCCCTCTTTCTCTCTCTTTGTCTCTGTCTGTCGCTCTCTGTGTCTCTCTGTCTCCATCTGTCTGTCTGTCTCTCTCTACTTCAGGCTGGAATTAATCCCTCCTAGGGGTGCGGACTGAAACGGACTGTGAAACATTTGCGTTGACCTCATTTGTCCATATAGGAATATCTGGCTAGTAATCTTTGGTATCACATAGTGGGCCAGAAATTGCTAGCTCCAATATAGTTAAATTGTACATTGGGTTTAAACGAAAGAAAATAATGTACGATAAGAAAAAGTGTCTCTCATGGCACATTATTTTAATTACCTTTCCTTGTCTTTTTTCCCTTATCTTTTGTAATACATACCTTATCTCATCATAACTTCCTTTAACCCTGACAGCCAGCCATAGGTAAGAAGTTTTAACGAATTCATTTTTCTTAGCCTCGGCATATAAGAGCGGATGGCCAGTCTTCTACCTCGCCGTCTAATCTGCCCATTGACAGTAATTTAATTTACTTTAAATTTTAATTTAATTTGTAATTTAAAATTTGTATAGCGCCACTTAAAGAATAAATGAACTCAGTGGCACTCCCTACGCAAACCGCAATGATGTTAAAATGTCATTAAGATCACAAAGTTTATCTCTTTGCAGTCATTGTTCAGAGAACTAGAAAGGCCACCGGCGACAAGCCCGCGCACACACAGAGAGACCTACCAACAACAATATACAATAACAGTGACAATGACAATGACAATGTACAGTGACAATGACAATGACAACAGCGTACGATCAGCGTGCACACTTTATAGCTAAATGAACATAAATCTTGAAATATCTTTCGTTCTTGGCGTGGATTTGAACTCCCGAACTCAAGGTTGCAATCGAGCTAACCACTACTGCATTCCTAAAAGACTATCACATATCGTCAGGATTTTGCGCGATGTGCTTCAACAACATCGTCATCATAATCATCGTCATCATGATCACCGTCATCATAATCATCGTCATCATAATCATCGTCATCATAATCATCGTCATCATAATCATCGTCATCATAATCACCGTCATCATAATCATCGTCATCATAATCATCGTCATCATAATCATCGTCATCATAATCATCGTCATCATCAGTGATTCTTGACACAAGCCATTTGGAGGTGATAGGTGCATGTGAATGACCTCCATTCATTTGTCAAATCTATTGCTTTTCTTGTCTTTAGTCTAAGTCTAGTGTTTGACTATCCAGCATAGTTTTCCTCTTCCTTCGCTTCTCTAGGTTCAACCATTATGCCACAAACGACTGGTGCCAAAATATAACGAGCGTATCGTGAGCAAACGGGCAGACACATGATAGTGTGCGATTTTTTGAACAGCCAGTATATCGGTTGGGTCACTCAGCTGCGCGAACTCAATTTCCACCGGTAACTTAAACGCTGAAACGTGGAATGCCTGGGATGAAGCATGTGTTTATAATGGCCTTTAACACCAAAGAGGGAGTCACTCACGCATACAGACGGATTGAAGTGTCCATTGGCAGGCAGGCAGGCAGGCAGGCAGGCAGGCAGGCAGGCAGGCAGGCAGGCAGGCAGGCAGGCAGGCAGGCAGGCAGGCAGGCAGGCAGGCAGGCAGGCAGGCAGGCAGGCAGGCAGGCAGGCAGGCAGGCAGGCAGGCAGGCAGGCAGGCAGGCAGGCAGGCAGGCAGGCAGGCAGGCAGGCAGGCAGGCAGGCAGGCAGGCAGGCAGGCAGGCAGGCAGGCAGGCAGGCAGTTACTTTGCTTATTCAATTCATTTTGTTTTTCCTAATTGCAAATCATCATCGTTGTAGTCAATCTCGTCGTCGTCGTCATCATCATCACGATCATCATGATCATGATCATGATCATGATCATCCTCATCCTCAATATCATCGTCATCATCATTATCATTAATCATCGTCATAATCATCGTCATCATCATCAGAATCATCAACATCATCATATGAATCATCATCATCATCATCTTCAGAATCATCTTCAGAATCAGTATAATCATTCAGGGATCAGTTGTGTTACTATCACTAGTGCTGCATTTTACACAGAGACCATATACAGTCTGACCTTAAACAGTCTGATATCAATTTAATGCAGCCTGAGGTCGTACATTGTCTGAGATCTTATAGAGTCTGAGACCATATCCAGTCTAAACCTTAAACAGCCTGATACCTGATACAGTCTGAGGTCGTTAGTCGTCCGAGACCTGTAGACAGACAGCATCCTTTGCGATTTGATAGACTAGATATCTAGGTCACAGAGACCCAGTCGGTGATAAACACAAGCACAGCATGGGAATAAACCTCTGGGAATAAACCTGAGTCATAGGTGGACTCCATATTACTCACAGTCCAGGGTAGACGTGGGCCACTAAAGCAAAAGCGAAGAAATTACCAGACATGCATATACTGCCTACATTGATCTTCACCAGTCTATTGAATAGCGCGCTGGGTCTCTGTTCCAACGATTGCGAGTTCAAACCTGCTGAGCAGACTCGGTGTAACTACCCTTGGTGCATTAATAAGTGCATTAAATAAATGAATAATTACAAATCAGTGAAGCAAATCGATACGGCGCATGTAATCATGAGATCAGGCCTATATTTCCTGTGAAGACATATCCTTCCAACGTGTGTTGGCCCACACTGGGCCAAAGGTGGCCAGCAGCTGCCACTGGGGGCACAATGCGGGCCCACCATTGGGTGAACGCAATGAACGTGGCTGTCTCCGCATTTCTTCAGTGCCCAAAACAGCGCAGTCGTGGGAACCAGCTTACTCACAGGCGCTTAATTGAAGACAAAACCGATGAGACAGGCAGGGTCAGTTTTGGTGCTAACAGATAATTCAGAAGTCAGGCAGGTAGTCGGGCAGACTGCTCGATGGATAATCTTTGACACTGGATAAAGGTCAGGAGACGAATTGGAGAAAGATATGGAAAAGACGACTCATGGAGTGAAGATAGGATTTTGGAAAGTACTGTATGTGCACGAATGGCTTGAATCAACGTGCCTTAAACAGCCTCTAGCTTCAAACTAATAAATATTACAGGTAGAAAGGTTCAAGATGTCATAGTAATCCCAGTGACGTTTATAGGCTCTAAACAGGTTGGAGATGGTTCTTAGCGCAGTAAATTGTTGTTTCTTAAGTCTACAAAGCTCTAATTTCAGCCAACTTCACGATCGTTCTTCTAGAGTGACTCCCAAAACTTGTCACTAATTGGATAGGTCTTCTGACTCCTTGCTTTTCCTATACCGAGGGCAAGGACTGCTCTTCTTGGGCGTGGACTCTTGCTGTATTTTGCCACGAGCACCGTAGTTGCTAAGCAGTGACCATCGATCGATTGATGACTTGAGTATTATTTAATTGGCTCTATAAAAATTCTTGGATAACAGTTTAGATTAGATCAAATATTGGCCTACGGAATCGCATGCGTTGGGGCTGGTATCATGAAGTTTTACATATGAAACACCCATTTACCTTCTTAGCAGATGAGGGAACATATAGGTATTAAAAAGTTCCTGATACAATTCTACTGGTGAATTCAAAGCACTCTGTTTATAGATGGTCGAACTCGACTAAAACACAGGACCATACTTCTTCAAACTACGATTACATCAAAGCACTAGTTAGCTACATCTTTTAGTGCGTACGCCAAGGAGCCTCTGTGCGTGAGGATCCCAGGTCCGCGTCCGGGTTGTGGCTTATTTCAGAGATTTAAATCTCGGGCTAGTACGGTCCGTGCACGGGGACCTTAAATGGCGTGGCGCCCATTCAAACGGGCAGCGGTGGTGAAGGATCTCACCCGATAAATTCATTGCAAAATGAGCACGGTCGAGGCCATACGGTCGCTATATAAAACCCATACATTTACATACATTTACTAGATTACTTCCAACATAACTACAATATTTTCTGTACAATGTAACACGACAGATCTAGGTCTAATCAGGAGTTGGAATGATGTTTGGAGTACTTACCTCTGCGGTCTAAATTTCCGGGTCCAATTGCCTCCAGCCAAAACACTGACTCACTACAAAGAACCGCAGCGCAGCAATTAATGTCTGCACTTATAAGAGGTGTTAATAGTCATGTCTACTATTAGCAGACACTAACTTCGCTAGTGTTATAAAGACTATATATTAATATTAATTATATTAGATATTATAAATTAATTGTATAGATATTAATTGTCTAGTGCACTTATTAGTATTTAGTGCCCGAAAGGTCAGTAAATCTGAATCTGAGTCGCGAGTCAATTGCCCGCGAGTAACTTTTCCAGGGTCGTTATAGGCTCGAACCTGCAATCGTTGGATTACAGATCCAGCTGACAACCGAATGCGCTGTTGTCTAACAGTAAAGCATACCCCAATATTCTGACGATAGTTCTCAGATGTAACTAAATTGCCCTAAAGTATAGGACTCACTTTGTAGTTTACTTAGAGCAAATAGATCCCCCCAACAAGATAAGAGTAACACGGACCTGATGGTCACTGATGTTCAGTGTCAATCTATGCAATGTAATACATGTGCGCTTGTCGGATGCAAATAAAAGACTGCACACTAGCTTACTTACTTACTTACTTATTCACTCACTTGTTCACTTACTTAAATTGTTGGCCGTTTCTCGAGGTTAGCTTAAAAGACTGCTCCTCTTACGTACTTGATACTGCAAGTTCGAATTGTTTTCCCGTAGAAAAAAACATCAGACATCATGTATGTGTGTAGTTGTATTCACAAAAGTACCTGACGTTAGCAGAGATGGATGGAAAAGCCACAGGCCGCCTATCCAGGCATGCGTATGTCATAATGGCATTATAACAGCAAATGTTTCTGCAAATGTCACTTGGCTGTTCACACAGTATCAGACACTTATATATGTGTGTGGTTCTATCCTCAAAAGTGCCTGCCGTTTGCAGAGATGGATGGAAAATCCACAGGCCACCTATCTAGACAAGCATATGCTATAAATGTCATTTGGTTATTCATACAATATCAGACACTTTGTGTACTGTGTAGTTTTATCCACAAAAGTGTCTGCCGTTAGCAGAGATGGATGGAAAAGCCACAGGCTACCTACCCAGGCATGTATATGTTATAATGGCATTAAAACATAGCAAATGTATCTGCAAATGTCATTTGGCCGTTCCAGGGTTCACGTACTGAATGATCGATGAGGAGTCAAATTCTGTTTACCGGGCATTCACTTGTAATTATCCTTAGCAGTTGACATGAGAGACTTCACAGTGTCCGTCTCGCGAAATCAGGATATTACGCCTATCTATAGGGTCCTTTGGACACCTGATGACACCGGATAGGGGTTTTGTAAGGGAAGACAACATAGGCTAATATCAGATAACGTAACTTAAAAGTAAGGCAAGATACGCTAAGCTAAGCTAAGCTAAAGTGAGGTCAGGTGAGGTGAGGTGTGGTGAGGCGAGGTGAGGGATATCCTAAGCAGAGCTAAGCTAAAGTGAGGTGAGGTGTGGTGAGGCGAGGCGAGGCGAGGCGAGGGATATCCTAAGCAGACTGTCTTTTGACAAACTAGAAGGACAGATCTATCTGCTCTGATCACAAATTTCAAACGGTTATCATTTGAACGGCATGACAATAGTTTTTATTCCGAGATTCCTCTCTTTACGTTTATGTAAACGGCTTAATTCTGTCCTATGGTTTCTAGCTCTGCATAGCGGTAAACCAATGAATTGTGCCTTGATATCTCTTCTTGTTTTACAAAGTCTTTTATACAAAGTCTTTATTCCACAAGCGTGGACATGACAGTATTGAGCAGTCCATAAAACTGAGCGATGAGCTTTGAAAGAACTAAGCTGGCGTTCATACTGACATTGGTAAACACTGGATAAAAGTGCAATATATAGCATTTCAGTTGGCTTTGTAACATAATACCATTTCTTTCATGACATTTTGCGAGGAACGAGGACTGTCTGCGATTTGCAAGACCTCAGTTAATATCCCTTTTGCAAATACACAGTCATAGTTTATTTAGCAGAACACGAGACGAACCTCTGTTGGTTCATTTCTCGCAAGATCGGACACCAACTGATATAACCATTAAGGTAAGGTATGGCAAGGCCAGAAAAAATTAATATAAGGTATGGTAAGGACTAAAATATGGAAAAGTACGGTATAGCAAGGTCAGCTAAAGTAATACAAAATGCTGTCATAGTGTTAGATGTTTCTCAGAGTTTTGATATACTTGGCGCCCACTTGTAAAAGAGGAGTCTGTGGTGAACAATTTTACCCGATAAAATTACTTTAAAATGCCAAGATGCCAAGCTATACAGCCATTATTGAATAAAATAAAGAGGAAAATTCTTTATAACATTGACTCTTGGCAGTTTTCAGTAATCTTATCGGATAAGATCGTTCACCACGGACGCCTCTTTCGAGTGGGAGACAAGTATTTCAAAATCCCGAGATACAAAATAATTTCTGAAGCATATCACGATCAGTCAATCTCTCATGCTCACATGCGTCTCACTACCGACGAAGCTAGTCAGTGTCATATGACTTTTATGGTTACAGTGAACTGGCTTTGCTTTATATCATTCTGATTTCCGATCAAATAAACAAAAATTAATGGGCATTTTAAATAGAGAACAGGACTGTTGACATAAAAGCAGTTAATTACAGCCTTTATGTCAAGTATTAAAGACCTTATTAGATTATAATTGCCAGAATTATAACTTGTAGCCTTATATTGTCAAGAACCAAGTATTACTAAACTCTGTTTTCTGCATTGAAACAGGGTTTTGTGCTTACACTGATGCTAAGTTTTGTAATTTGAGTTCTCCTTCTTATTGTCATGGCCTGGTTAGTCACTTGGCCTGATATGACCACCGTCGACATCTAGCGAACAGTACATTGAATTCTAAAATATGCAAACTGCGATACGGTGGCCTATCGACGAACTCGTTGGCTTTCCATCTCAGCATTACGAGTCTATCTATGGTCTTCTGGCAACCCTGACTTGGTTCTTGACATGGCATCTTTTGGACAACCACACTGACTTAACGCAGCGCTCGTGAATAAGCTGGTACCCTGCGCTTAGCTTTTAAGTAGCGCTTTAGAAATTTGGAGTTTACGATTACGAGTCTGAATCCCAGGGCCAGCATGTGGAATTTGATTTTGATTACAATTTCATAGAAACGACCATAATGCATTGGGCTTTATGATAACGGCGCTATAGAAGTCATTAAAACGAGCAGGGTCGAGTGCATACGGTCGCTGAAAAAACGTGTACATTTATATCATACATTTTTACATTAGATTAGAAAGTGCATAAGATCGTATGCCTAACCTCTTCGATATGAATGCCTCCTAAAATCCAATACACTATAAAAAGTGACGACTATCAATGTCTCTAAGGCAACCATAAGGCGACATCTGGTCGATTTAATACAGTCCTCTCCCTCGCGTTTAATGACTGCTCTCTTCTCGTGTGTTTCTGTCTATAAGACTCTGGACTAATTACGCATCTATACATGCACCTTTGTTATGGTTACTCATCTGGATGTATTGTCTTGTTTATTTGATGGCTGCGTGTGGTCTTGGGCTCATCTCCAGGTTGTGTGTGGCCCAAAGTTAACTGGGTTAAAATCTGCCTCAACCGTCCGGGTTCATGTTTGAAGTTATTCGTCGGACTGATTTCGTCCGGGTCCTCGGGGGCTGGAAATCAAGGCCTCGTAGCACCCTAGAGTCATCCTGCCTACCACCGCAACTTGCGAAGTGCCCAAAACTTTCGATCTGTGTATGTGAGGGATTATATCATAAAATGTAAATGTACAGTTTTCTATAGCGACCGTATGGCCTCGACCCCCTGCTCATTTTTTCAATGAATTACTCGGGTGAGATCCTTCACCACCGCTGCCTCTTTGAATGGGTGCCACACCATTAAGGTTGGGCGCCACGTCGTTTAAAGTCCCGTGTACGGACCATCATAGCATTACCCATGCAAATGGGAATATACTTACTACTAATAAAACAAATTTCCGAGCAAAAATTATGATATCGTTGTGGTTGGGTTGACTCAAGTATGCATCCAATGTCGAAAGTGAGTTACAATACACATGTATGTGTTTGTTTAACTAGTCAATCCCCTCTCTTCAGATATAGTATCTTATTATTGAGGGTCCAAAAAATGATATATACATTGGTCTCAGCGTAGAGGACAATGGGATAGCATTTTTATGAGATTCTTTTGAGTTTTAGGGTTTTCTTTACGCGGAAGAGAACAGGACACACCGCATACTTCAAAGGCATACTTCAAAGGCATACTTCAAAGGCATACTTCAAAGGCATACTTCAAAGGCATACTTAGCCCTTTGCGAGTGAACATTTTATTACTCATTATTTGCAAGAAGTAGGTGGTAAGGCTAAGTATTACAGTATAACGTGTCCAGCCAAAAAAGGGCTGTACTCAAATGAATTAATATGTCTGTAAGGAATCAACAAATTGTAACAGTAATTAGTATAATTAGTTGTAATCGTAATATCGAAATTTCTATAGCGGCCAAAGCTACGTTGCGGCATGGGGGCTCAGTCAAAATCAAATCGGTAGGGAAGAAAGAACAGGTTCGGTTTCAGATCGAGATTCAAGGATCAGGTAGGATTGAAATTCACGAATTTAATAAACATTGGTGAATCTCTTATTGCTTAGTCTTAAACGTTTAGCTTTATTGTCTACTTTGCGAGGTAGGGCTTCAAATTCCATGAAATGTTTTATAGCAGATTAACAACACGGAATTGCAGATTGTTTAGTGTCAACACTGAGTGACAAAGGCCTAAATTTCCACCCCCACCAAACATCACAACAAAAGGTCAATATCAGCTAACACAGAAGCATATAACGCGTGCATAGGCCTATCCTTTATGCATAGTATCAACATACCAACTCCCACATGCCAAAGCACACGTACACATCTACACCAATATCAAAACAGGAGCAAGGTCTATTGCCAGGGTAATTTGAAATTGAGTTGAATCCAGCCGGGAGCTGTTTATTATGTTTGGACTGATGGGGGTTGGTGAAAAGAATTCTATTAAATGTAAATATACTCGGTTAAATATAGCGTCTGTACGGCCTCGACCCTGCTCGTTTTGCAATGAATTGATCATATGAAATCCTTCCTTACCGCTTTCAATTTGAATGGGAGTCACGCAGTTAAGGTCCCCTTGGACATACCCTGCTCGCCCGAGATTTCAATCTTTATATCGATTCAGTCATAATTTCTTCTCTGGCACGGTTTTGATCAAGCTTCGCCTTTAAATGAATGTGTTCATGTCTGCTAACTGAACACACGATATGGCGACTAAAAGCTAGACACCAGTATCAATTGCAGAAGTCGCCTCATTATATGTAATGATTTTCTGTATTCTATTCACTGCTTTGACTGGATTCCTTATTTTCAGACAAATATGCATTAATATTCAAGCCACAAGTTTCTGGCACTAGTAGAGAATATATATATATATATATATATATATATATATATATATATATATATATATATATATATATATATAATCGGTGTGCGTTTATATGAAGAGTCTGTGTTAGTTTTACAGACGGTTTCAAGTGTTTATTTCTGTACAATTTCTGTCTTAAGACGCGTATTTGTTATGTAAGTCACGATAGTTGGAGCTAGTTGTTATGTAAGTCACGATAGTGAGAAACTATATATATATATAATATATATATAATATAATATATATTATATATATATGAGTGTGTATGTGTGTGCGTGCGTGTGTGTGGCATGTGTTATGTTAAATGTTTATACTTGAGTTATTGTAGTCATGCTATGGACACTCGTCTCACCCGAATAATTCATTGAAAAATGAGCAGGGTCGAGGCCATACGGTAGCTATATGAAATCATAAAAATCATTTACATTTACTCCTCGAATGTTTAATGTTTGTCTGAATAGCAAGTCTTGTGCTTTGGTTGTGCGAACTATGTAGAATTAATTGTGCACGTATTTTAGATGGTCGGCATGTGTGTGAATTTAGCCCGGTACTGGTGGTACTGGTGGTACTGGTGGATTTGGTTTGAACCAGAGCTGTGGACTGGTTGACAAGTGACAGGGGACCATTGTCGAACTTGTCTTCGCTTGTGATGTATTGTATTTGATAACTTATATAGCGCTTTTTACAGAACAAACTACTCAGAGGCGCTTCCAGCATGAGAACCTCGGGGAAATAAGAACGTCTTTAAACAACGAGCTGACTCAGCCTTATCACCAACAGTGACCCTTGCACGAAACGATAGCGGAAGTCCATTCCATAGGGATGGGCCAACAACAGCAAAAGCCCTCAACTGCGCAAGCGAGGACTTAACACGAGGAAGAAATAGATGGTGGTACTGCTGGAATCCTAACCCATTCAAGTCCTTGTTGGAGTGGCCTATTCCGCTTGTGGAGAAGACAAACTGAGCTGAGTACCTGAGTCTTCTACTGCTTCTGATGACTGTTCTCTGTGGTTGTGAGGGTTAGTTTGGGTGTCTTTTCTATGTAGGACTGTATGACAGTCGCCCCTTCCCTCTTCCGTAAGCGCTTGAAGACCGTATTATTCCCCAGTTCTGGGACGGGCTGGGAGCTCCTCTGATGAGGCTACCTTGAAGCGGCGCTTTACAAATTTACGATTACGATTACGAGTCGCTGATACTTATGACCAAGGATGATTCGTTTTAAATAGCAAGTTGTAAATAGACACTTTAAATAGAACCATTGAAACTAGAAACTTTGGTGTGCTTTTAAATAAGTACAACCGAATTCGCGACAGGCAGCTAGGATCGTAGTAGTAGTAGTAGTTCCAATGTTTAAAGACACCTTATGGCATCAAAGGCCGTTGACGTCGCCCTCCTCCTTGATCCATGCTTGGGACTGGCACTACCCGACTAAAGGCAGTGGCGGAGTTCAGGTAGGATCAGATTCGGTTAACGAGTAAAATGTCTTCTATGCGGGCAATGAAATTCGATATTTTGTGTTTCCTTTGGAATGATAATTAGACCATGATTTTCCATGTTTAATTTGGCCTAGCCTAACATAAGGGCTTGAATCTGGCAACTGAAGTACTTGTAAATATAATTAAGTAGCGTATTAGCAGAGATTTATATTTGTTCTTGAAGTTGGCGAAACAATAAACTAAGGAATTTAGTCAATAAACACAAACATTTCTGCATTTTTATGAGACGCTTGATTTTATAGCCAAAACACAAAAATTTACGTGTAGGGCTCATCTTAATACAGCAGACAACTATTAACACAACACAATGCCATATAAAGCAATGCAATGCAGCACAATGCAGTTTCGATGCAATACAATACAAAACAATTTCCGAAAGTTGTCTCGCGTCCATCTTAGCAATCTCTAAAATGCTTCAAAATAAGACTCCGTTGCTTTCCATATTAAAGCAATATTCGAAGTCAGCTGTCTGCATTAGATGGAGTTGTAGGCCTACCCATGCACCCCTGTATAAACTGTATAGCTTCATAATACATAGGCTTTGGTCCTACCCAGTGTGTCTAGTCCTATCCACTGACAGAACAGGAACAGGAAATTTAATGCCTATAGCTATCGATGTTCAGTATCCACCTACGACATGTGCGGTATCTAATTGAGCCTGAAATAAAGCAGTCATAGGCAGCTTTGACGGGGGAACTGGCCCATGAAATCGATGAAATACGACAGAGGTCAAGGCTCAGTCAAACTCTGTGTTTATTCCATTTAAACCACGCTTACTATGTTAATAGATGCGTTTGCTTGGATTTGTAATGAAGATTTGTGTGCATATTTTTGAAGGTCTGTTGAGCCTTTTTCAACACCACGCAGTATCACAATTATGACGACATGCATGCAAGTATGTATGTATGTATGTACGCACGTACGTATGTTTGCATGTATATACGTACGTACGTATGTATGTATGTACGTATGCATGTATGTATGTATGCATGTATGTACGTATGCATGTATGTATGTATGCTGATATGTATCGATATCTCTCACTCTCTATTTGTTTGTGTTTGTGTTTCTGGCTCTGTCTGTCCTTCTCAGTCCTCTCTCCTCTGTCACTGTCGATCCTCCTCTTTCGCTCTAAAGGGTCGGTCTATCTTTGTGGCTAACCGGATACTACAGGGATGAGTATCTGCTTGGACGGCTGACAGCCAAAGGCTTTGCATAGAATGAAGTTCTGGCTCCAAAGCCCTAATCATCCGGAACTTACTTTCTTAGAACAATTAGCGTCTGACGTTGCCAACATCCTATAGCAAACAACCACGACACACAGTGAATGAGTACATCATAACATATTGTATTGCATTGCATTTATCAGTTTATACAGCGCCTCTTTCAGAACAAAATACTCAAGGACTCTTCATGAATGGGAGCCACTGAGAGTATACATATCATATAACATTACCATAGCATCCATACCATACCATACCATTCCATACCATACCATACCATATCATCCATGCCATACCATACCTTTCATTTTTAAGCTATACGACACCGCTGCCGACAGAAAAGGATGAAGATGATGGCGATTACGATGATGATGCTGATTTATTCATCTTATTTAATAATGATTTTTGCACTTAATACATTCGAAAGGTAGATAAATCTGAAATTAAGGCCAAGTGTGAGCAAATAATTAACTTGTCCAGGCTTATTACACGGAGTCAGCTCAGCAGGCTCGAATCCGCAATAGCTGGATTACAGACCCAGATGACAATCGTCGTCATCAATAAAGTCCACCGTGAGGATGATGATGGTGATGGTGACGACGACGATAATGATGATATTTTTGGCCCCAATATGCCAAATGACTAAAATCATGCTTATCCTGGGTCAGTCGTGTAAATGTAAGTGTACAAATTTTTCCATAGCGACAGTAGGGTCTCGACAGTGCTCATTTTTCAATTAATTTTATTGGGTATAAGATAAAATCGGCAAAGGCGAAAATGGGACAGATTCGGCTCTTTGGACGAAGACCCAAAAACGAGCTGTAGGCCAATTCTGTCAATAGCCTGTGCATTGAGAAAAATACCGAAGTCCAGGTGGACAGCTACGGTGGATGGTGTTTGGAACTTCAAATGCACATACCGACCGCATGGCATTCAATGCAGCGCCTACATTAGGTCAATATGTCACATGCCATTTAACACGAGTAGGCTAAGCAGGCTGCGAATAGGAGGCCTCGCTATCGCCTGCAGGCCTTCACGCCTCGTCTGTTGCTCGAATCTCGTGTTCTGTGGTTTCTGGTCCTGTTCTAAGTTCTCGCGCCGTCGCAACAACACATTATGCAGTTCGGTGTCCACAGTCACGCATGGACTTCTGTCGAAAATTAAATGGACGTGAAACTCAGGAAAGTTTTGCAAACCACGTGACTTAATGTAGTTGCGTTCACTCAGAAAAAATAACCTACTTACTTTAGCTATTTTCAACTATTTTTTGTAACTGGTGTATCTCAGATTACTCATTCACCATCATATTTTATATCATATCATAGGTGTCTTCATTCATGGGGATTTTATCTCTTCGGAGCTGCATTTTGCTTCCTGTATCTGAGAATGTATGTACTCTTATCACTAAGTTTGATTGTTATTATTGGTGGCAATAAAAAAATGATTGATTGATTGATTGACTCATGCTACACTAGTATGCGACTTGACCTAAAATAGCCCATATTGTTATATTCGTACATTCGTATGCAAGCCCTACATATTGTTACATAAGCGTTTAGGATATGACTCAGTAGATTAAATTTTTGTGCGTTGTACGCCTTCTGTACAGTTTGGCGGGAAAGTCAACCTTATAAAGGGGGTTGTTTTAAAGTTTGGCTCAGACTAGATTTGATTTTGTTCCTGCGTAACTGTATGTTTGCAAGTCTCTTTCGGGTAGTCATGTTTAAGTCTCCCTGCGTCGATGACTTGTTTGACTCTGAGTCTTTGTACCGTTTTGATTATTTTTGAGCCGTTTTTTGTCGCCTTCTCTTGTATTTTTGTTCTTGAGAGGTTGTTCGTTGATTGTGACGACCTCTTGGGTCGACATCTTGTATCTATGCAATTCGTGTTACCCTTGTAAACAGCTTAGGAAATAAATATGTTAACATAAAGCTGATATATTATTCTATATCCCTGGACAAAGGTGGTTCACCTCATCTCTTAATATCACTGCAAAAAATATTGCAATGTAAATCTCATAATTAATTATCGTTACTGTACGATCATTATGGAATCTCCCAATATAATGCAAAACACGATATCAAACGCCACCCACCGTAGCCTGCCTGCCTGACTCTTGGATCTTGACCCGGAACCGAACCCTTCTTGCCTATCGATTTTGTTCTGACTGAGCGCCTGTGTTTAAGCTGGTTCCCGCGACTTAGCTTTCGTTGGGCGCTGTAGAAATTTCGAGTTTACGATTCCGATCACAATACAGAGTATTAGCCTAATATTTATTACCTTAAGACAGACGCTCGCAATTCAAAAGCAACAACGTATTCATAACAATAGAATAAAAAAGTAGGCCTAGAATACAAGTGGTTAGGCCTGCCATACAATACAACAGCCTACAGTAAAGAACAATCTTCTTCTTCTTGTAGTTCTCTGCCCTTTAGGCAGGTTCATACGTCCAATGGCGCCATTCTTCACGGTGCTGAGCATCTCTTTTCAGTCCGCTGTATCCATCCGTGATCATCCAGTCCAGCAGCATCTGTCTAGGTCTTCCTCTTGTTTTTCGTCCCCCCATTCTTCCCTCGATAATAGTTCTTACAAGTGAGTCCCCTCTCATTATGTGGCCAATCCATTTCCTCTGTCGACTTCTAATTGTTCCCACCAAGGATCTTTCTTCCTCTACCCTTTGCAGTATCTCCTCATTTGTAATGTGCTCCGTCCAGCTGACTCTCTCCATCCTGCGCCATATCCACATCTCAAAATAAAGAACAATACACTACCATAAAAAGCAACACAACGCGTGCACTAGACGTGCATATATATATACAGCCCTACTGAATGGCGCCTACCAGATAAGTTTCAGGCCATTCGCCTCTTTCTCTTCAAAGCCCGGGTCTGCTTAATAAGGCCGCTCGAAGCCACTGGCACAGGCCTCCCTCCCGTTAGCAATGTTTACTTTCACTGCCAGCAGTGTTTAACCCTGTGCAGGGCGAAAGAGAGGGAGGAGAGACCACGCCCTTGGCAGCCTGCCCTCGCAGGGGCTTGGTAGCACCGTTGTTCTTGTGGAATGACACGCTCGGCGGAGTTCACTGTTGAAGCCTTCTCACGTCGGCCTACGCGGCGCAAGCTTTTACCGTAGTCGCTGAAATCCAAGCCCAGGCTGAAGAAACTCACGACTTATAGATTCTCTCTCTCCCTCCCTTCCTTTCTCTCTCTCTATCTGTCTATCTCTCCCTTTACCGATCAGTCTATCTATCTATCTATCTATCTATCTATCTATCTATCTATCTATCTATCTATCTATCTATCTATCTATCTATCTATCTATCTATCTATCTATCTATCTATCTATCTATCTATCTATCTATCTATCTATCTATCTATCTATCTATCTATCTATCTATCTATCTATCTATCTATCTATCTATCGATCGATCGATCGATCGATCGATCGATCGATCGATCGATCGATCGATCTGTCCATCCGTCCGTCCGTCCGTCCATCCATCCATCTATCTTGTCTGTATGTCTGCCTGTCTCTCTGTATATATATATATATCCATGTATACATGTGGTTACATTAGTGCATTATGTGTAACGTGGAAGCCTTGGAGACAGGTTTCGTTCTGTTTTTTCATACTTGGATGCCTTCTTAGTCGCTGAGTGACACTGTACTGTAGGTCACATTGCATGCGTTACATTTAGGCGTAAATGTAAGTGTACATGTCTTTCTACGGCGACCGTAAGGCCTCGACCCTGCTCATTTTTCAATGAATTGATCGGGTGAGATCCTTTACCACCGCTGCCCATTTGAATGGGCGCCACGCCGCTTAAGATTCCCGTGCACGGACAGTGCTAGTCCGTGATTAAAATCTCTTAAATATAGCCACTGTTGGCATGCAAACCAGCGTTCTCACGCAAAGAGGCACCTCGACGTACGCTTTAACCAATGTAGCTAACCATTTCAGTAACTTATGAGAATTTCATTGCAGAATCAAGGCTATAGATAAATCGATACACATTCCACATATTACAATCATTCATGGAAAAGGCATCGTAATCCGGCACTGAGATCATACAGACATTCACACTTCGGACTTGAATTACATTGCTGTTCGTCCAAATTAGCAGAGCGAGCGTCTTGGAATACAGACTGAATTTCTCTCAGCCGATATTTTCCCTCGACAGGCGAACTTACAGGCGTTGTGAAGCCGAAGATAGAAGGTGGTGGAAAGGTAAGGTTGCTGTCAACGACACTGGCAGCCACAAGATGTCGTTAAACACTGAATGCTGTTACAAACTGCTCAATTGTATTAGACACTATTAAAACATTTTATTCTACTGCTATGTAAAGCCCCTTACGTTAATTCGTCAGTTAGTGTTTTACCATTCCAATTTGTAAAGTAAGGTAAGGTCGACGTCAACGGTCTTGGCAGCCATATGAAGTCGTTAAACACTGGATACTACACTGAAATCGTTAAGTCAAGACAGCACCTCTAGTGCTATTATTATTAGCAAGATAATGTAAAGCAGACGTTAACAGCCCTCGTCTGCACAAGATGTTTGTTAAACACTGGATTCTACTACATGAAATGCATGGTTCAAAATAGACACCTTTAAAATGTCTCCATTCTAAGCTATATAACCATCAACCACGTTATCCTGATGAATAACTGTATGAAAATTGTAATCCAGTGAGAGCTGTACAAAAATTTCGACGTCACAGGCCATTGATGCCATAAGATGTCGTTAAACACTGAAACTGCTGCTACTACTACATTATGCCTGGATTGCAGTCTTACAACCATATCAGAAAGTAACGTATGATCGACTTAATTATGGCCTAGTTGGCTACATTGGTTAAAGCATACGTCAAAGCACCTCTGTGCGTGAGGATGCTGGTTCGCAACCGATAATGGGTATATTTCAGAGATTTAAATATCGGGCTAGCACGGCCCGCACACGGAGACCTTAAGTGGCGTGGCGCCATTCAAACGGACAGCGGTGGTGAAGGATCTCTTCCAATTAATTCATTGAAAAATGAGCAGGGTCGAGTCCATACGGTCGCTATAGAAACACAAGTACATTTAAACAGCTCAAAATGTCGTTGAATAGACCTGTTAATAGTAGGCCAAATACTATTGCCGTGCAGCTGAGTTCGGGCGTCAACACGGCACTATAGGGCACGACGTCACGCATAATTACCTGACGCGCGGGGCAGGTGAGCTGGTGCAGTTCCAACATGCCATGTTAAGACCGGCCTACTCGGAGGCACTCGGCCATAATCACGATGAGAAAAGACGTAGACTTCTAAATCGTACAGGTAGCTCATCACAACGACTTAGAATCGGAAAACGATGAAGCGGTTGTCGAAGATCTTCAACCGCAGCAGCGAGCAATCGCCGAAGAAGCTGCCGCGAGATGAGACGCAAGAAGAGATACTGATGCGGAGTGATGAGAGTGACACGGAGAAAGATACGGCAGCTGGTGACAAGACGACATCTATCGATCGCACTGATCTCGGCAACGGATCTAACAAGGACAGACTTATCTCAACGACTTCCGCCGCGGTAAGAACTGACAGTTAGCGGTTGATTTCCTTTTCATAATCGTCGGCTAATCGCAATCTATTGCTGTGTATTGGTATTTTTTAATTGTTCAAAACTCTCTTGCCAGAGCCATAACAAAGACCCCTAAATATCAGCATACTAAGCCATTGCACTGGCTGCCCATTGAACAAAGAATTCATTTCAAAATCTGTCTTATACTTCACAATCTAATACATTTAAATCAGCCGACTTATCTACATTCTAAGCTCACCCCTACAACTAGCATACATTGCACTCGATCAGTGGACACTGTGACTCTTGCTCTGCCCTATACCCGAACAGTGTTGGGCTCTCGGGCCTTCGGGGAAGCCGGTCCAAAGCTTTGGAATTCACTGCCCAGTTCAGTTCGTTGTGCTAATTCTTTGATGTCATTCAGGTCTAAACTTAAGACGCTTATCTTCCAACTTGCTTACCCACCGTAGCCTGACTTCTGGTTTCTGTAACCTATAGGAATTCGACCTGGTTTCTCCAACGGTTTATGTTTTTTGACTGCAATTTTGACTTGAAACGACGGTCAACTGATGGCTTTTGGCAGTATGATAACGGCTCTATAGAAGTATTTAGATTAGATAAGTGTATCGCACAAAAGCAGAGTTTGGCTTTCTCAGTGTTTCTCCATAGTTTTGGAATTCATGCTCAGTTCTGTGCGTTCTGTCGGTTCTATGATGTCGTTGAGATTCATTTTTTCAACTTGATTATCCACCGTAACATGATGTTTGGTTTATCTGACCCATCGGGTTTCGTTCGAGCTTTTTCAACGGATTAATTTTATTTTTAATGCTGTTTCATTTCAAGCGACCGTCGACTGATGGCTTGTTCTATAGATTACGAGAAAGAGTGAGTGAGTGGGTGAGATAGAGAGAGAGAGAGAGAGAGAGAGAGAGAGAGAGAGAGAGAGAAAGAGAGAAAGAGAGAGAGAGAGAGGCAGGCAGGGAGGGAGGGAGGGAGGGAGAGAGAGAAAGAGAGAGGGAGAGAGAGAGGGAGAGAGAGAAGAGAGAGACAGGCAGAAAAGAGAGAGAGAGAGGGAGATAGATAGATAGATAGATAGATAGATAGATAGATAGATAGATAGACAGATAGATAGACAGATAGATAGACAGATAGATAGACAGATAGATAGACAGATAGATAGACAGATAGATAGACAGATAGATAGACAGATAGATAGACAGATAGATAGATAGATAGATAGATAGACAGATAGATAGATAGATAGATAGATAGATAGATAGATAGATAGATAGATAGATAGACAGATAGATAGACATATAGATAGACAGATAGACAGATAGATATACAGATAGATAGACAGAGAGATAGACAGATAGACAGATAGATAGATAGATATAAGGATAGATATATGGATAGATGGATAGATAGATAGATAGATAGATAGATAGACAGATGGATGGATGGATGGATAGACTGATAGATAGATAGATAGATAGATAGATAGATAGATAGATAGATAGATAGATAGACAGATAGATAGATAGATAGATAGACAGATAGATAGATAGACAGATAGACAGATAGATAGATAGATAGATAGATAGATAGATAGATAGATAGATAGATAGATAGACAGATAGATAGACAGATAGATAGACAGATAGATAGACAGATAGATAGACAGATAGATAGACAGATAGATAGACAGATAGATAGACAGATAGATAGACAGATAGATAGACAGATAGATAGACAGATAGATAGACAGATAGATAGACAGATAGATAGATAGATAGATAGATAGATAGATAGATAGAGAGATAGAGAGATAGAGAGATAGAGAGATAGAGAGATAGAGAGACAGTGAGACAGACAGACAGACAGAGATAGAGACACACACAGAGAGGCCTTAGATTAGATTATATGAGATTAGATTAGATTAGATAATCTCCGGATTGCTTCAGCACTTAAGAAAGCTAATTCGTTCGAACCACCCTATTCACAGGCGCTCAGTCCAATCAAAACCTGTGAGGCATGTAAAGTCAGGTTCGGTTCCGGGTCAAGATCTAAAGGTCAGTCAGGCTGTCGGCGGCTACGAAGGATGGCTTTTTAGCTGGAGCGGCTATTGTTAGTTAGTGCCTCTAATGTCCACTAACAACAGTCATCAGTCGATGGCACTGGTGATACGTTAAGCCTTTTTCCAGTCCATAGAACAAGACAACGAGGTGCATTTAAATACTGCTCTATAGTGAACGGCCGCCTACTAAGTAAGTCTAAGGCCATAATATATAGCCATAAACAGTAGGATCAAATGTCCAACCAATCCAGTCACCTTATAGTTTACCTTACCTTAGATTACCTTATCTTGCTTTGCTTTACCTTACCTTACCTTACCTTTAAATAACCTGGTAATTGATAAATAAGTTGATACGCAATGCTAGAATTACCATAATTTGTTAGCCATGCTGGAAATAGAATTTGTTTATAAGCGATGCCAGAATTAGTGTATGATTTTCTCACCCCTTTCACCCTTCAACCTCTATTGGTTGAACATACAACAGAGGCCTAATTTTTGTTTGACTAAACTTGCCTGACACAAAGCAACCCCTACCATGTTTACTCCGGAACAGTCAGACTATTTAATATATTTCTCAGCGCATATTCTATACGAGTAGGGAATGCATTACCAACTCAGCATTGGACTACACAGCTGAATAAATTATGCCTTTATTGGTCGGCATAGCTGAGCGAGTCGAGTCTTTGACTCAATCATCCAGTGGGGCTACGTTATGCCGATAGAACTCGGTCAGGTTCTGCTGGGTAAACAGTCTATATTGTAAAATGCAAATACATATAATGTTCTTCATCGTGGCGAATATTTACAAGGCTCTTGAATATGAGTACGTGATTGGGTTACTCGCTCAGTTTGTTCACTTCAGACTGAGTTTTATTTCACCAACGAGAGTACCAGTTTAATAGTAACAGAACCAAAAGTTTAAAGACATCATATGCTAGCGTTGGCCGCTGACGTCCTTACAAGTGTTCTAGATGAAAAACAGTTTATAAATACTTTGGCTTTACTAACAATAAGTAAAGTCACAATTAAACAAACCATTAAACTTTAAACTGAAAAAGATAGTCGATAGATATAGCGATTGTATTATACATCAGACTATGGCGGTTAACATTATTTAATGGATGGTAAATGCGAATAAATGAAAAGCTGATAAGTTTGCGCCCATTTACATCAGCTATTAGCAGTGTATTTACAGACATAAGAATCAGTTTCATCAGCCAATCACCGAAATTAGCGTCCCTCAACCGAACCCCGCCCAAACCTCCCACCAATTTTATAGCCAGAGTACCATTTTAATTTCATCAGTTTGATGCGTTACATAACAATTTCTCTCAGCCTAAACACAACCCACCGTAACAACTTTTCTGCGACCTTCCTTATCAAAAGGAAGGTCGCAGAAAAGCTGAGCAGAATTCCTACACCCTTTTCATATCTTTTTCCTCCGGAATAGTATCGTTGTGCTGTCCGACTCCAGTCTTCCACTCTCCGTCCCTCTCAATTCACTTATCACAAGAATCTGCAGCTTGTATGACTTCATCTCTCTTATCACCTGCGCTAGACCCCCAAGTGATGTACAAAGATCTTACATTCCATGTGCCGACAACAGTAAAAAAATTCGGCTGATAGGAGTCGAAATCACCGATCCCGACTTCCGAAGCCCGGCTTTCATCAAGGCTTGTCATAATGAAGTTTGGCGGTACACATGTAGTCTCTCGTAAGATTGTGCAGCCTTCCGGCTTCTTCACCTCCACCCATCCTGTACTTTGATAAATGAATCCGTTGCGTTTTTTCTGTTGCTAAGGTTGTTTTACCTGGGTGGGTTGCAAGCACTGTTCCCGCTAAGCTGAGCGCGTGCGCGTGCGCACGCACAGGTCGTGAGATGAGCGTACACAAGAAAACACGGAGCGCACAAAAAAATCTTCCTTCAAAACATGTTTTTTTGAACATAATACTATTTCAAACACGGCGTTCCAAATACAGATGGCGCCACAAAATTCTTCAGCGCTTTCTTCCCAACGCTTAATAGATCTCTGTAACGTCGATTATCAGCTGACTCAGCAATGCGCTCAAAAGTTTACTCTCGTTGTAAAATGTTGCACAACAGAAATTTTAGGCGCACACGGACTCCAAAGAATCAGAGGGAACATTGCTTGCAAGACACCGCAGAACCCTCCTCCTTTATCCCGTCTTGGGACAGGGTCAGACTTCCTGTAAACGTAAACTGAGGTGTAGTTGTGTGATAGGCCCTAGTGTTCTATTTTAGCATCGATTATGATATAGTTTCTCATCCAGCTCATACTGTTCAGTTTTCATCTTGTATTTTCGGATTGTCTTTCATCAGGTACAATAGCTGTAGTAACGCGAGTATGATTCTAGTTCGAACAGAGTTACTTTACGGAGCAAGCGAAGAAGAACATAGCCCGCGACAAACTTTAAGATGTAATTTACCCATAACGAATGCTTTAGCGCCAGAAGGCGCTAGACTATAAGAGCCTACATTTTAACTGCGCCTTATTTCCGAGAGTGGAAGCTCTCAGAGCTACTCGACTGTGTTCACTGACGCCTAACTCTCGACTGACTTCTCTCGCGTCTCAGCGGACCCCTTTACTCGGCGTGGTCTGTCTGCGAATCTCTCCCTGTACCTCTACCCGTCTGGCTTCCTGTCTCTCTTGTATCTGAATCGCTCTGTGTGTAGGCCGGTTGACTCACTTCCCAGTTATCAGATCCCATTTCTGTCTGAACAAACCAATTAATCAGGGTATCACTCCCACTCCACTGGCACGACCAGGCGTTGGCATCAGTTAATACTTCTGCACTAGCTGTAAACTCTCTTTCTCCCAACCTTCTACAACTAAATTGAGTAAGTTAGGCTAGTAATCTACTACGACAACTACTAACTTTACATACTTGCGTCCGTACTTAAATTAACTTGGTTATAGTTGTATGCTGCTGAATTAATGTGTTGCTCGTGTCCCGAATTGTCTACTGCCGCCGACAGGGAAAAGCCAATTGAATGAAACTGCGAACAGCACATGAAATTCTCCTATCAGAAGTGGATGTCTCTTATCTGTTGACTTTGGACCTTATATACACTGCAATAATCGCGTCCCGCATGACTTAGCGGAATTTCAATGCGTGAGTTCCAATTGACCCAAACCAGACTGCAGGCTCCTTCGCTCATTTATTTCAGAGATTTGAATCTCGGGCTAGAGCACGGTCCGTGCACGGGGAACTTAAATGGCGTGGCACTCATTCAAGGGGCAGCGGGTGGTGAAGGATCTCACCCGAAAACTTCATTGAAGAATGAACAGGGTCGCTAGAGAAACACGTTTACATTTACATTTTTGTTCTATAATGACTCGGTTGTCAAGACGTGATTCAACATTATTAAGTAAAAACCGTATTGTACACACACATATACATACATATATCATACGCACCCACACGTAGGCGCAAGTTGGGGCGCTTACCCCTCCTGGAATTCATATAGGAACAGTTTTAATCCACGTCAAGCCGGAACGGTTCATGTGTTGCCCTTCCTACAAAAATTTATGTGGGCAACCATAATATATATAAATACATATATACATATATATATATATATATATTATGGTTGCCCACATAAATACAGACTCGTATTTTGTATGTATATATATACATACAAAATCAAAATACGAGTCTGTATTGCCTGCTTGTTTAGGAAGACTATAGCGTATGACTAATAGTGTAATGAGACGACAATGCTATTCTGACATCGATTTCAAAGCATTATGGTCGGTCTGTCTTTCCTACGGAGCAACTAACGCACACCTTTGTGGCATAAAATGTCATAGCCAAACGTGTGAAGTCATTCACAGGCCGACTGACATCGCGTACCACTGCGTGGGGACTTCTAAGCATGCTCGCCACAAAAGGCGATTTCCCTAGACATAAAAACACAAATCGATCCGTTCAGTTCCAAGGCTGACGACGGTTGGCCCACGCGATGCATTGACTGAACGAACATAATGCGGATCGATGAGAGACACAAATGGCCTGCCTTAAACGTTGGCCTGTCTGTTAGCGAACAAGGAAAGACAGACAGACAGACACACACACAGACACACACAGACAGACACACATACAGACACACAGACAGACACACAAACAGACACACAAACAGACTGACTGACTGACTGACTGACTGATTGACTGACTGACTGATTGACTGATTGACTGATTGACTGATTGACTGACAGACAGTAATTGTAATACTACAGTAATTGTGCTACGTTAAACGACAAGTAAATTGAAACTATGACCTGGTGAACAATCGTAATCGTAAGTGCACATTTATGTAGCGCATCTACAAGAAAACTCATCTAAGGGTTCGAAAGATCGAAATGAAAAAAAGTAATAGGATACCTAATCATAGCTAATCTAATCTACAGTCTTCTATAGTGCCGTTAGCATAATGCCCAGGGCATCAGTCGATGGTCGCTTGAAGTCCAAATTCCAGTCAAAATCACAAACCGTTGGAGAAACCAGGTTGAATTCCGACAGGTCAGAAAAACCAGAAGCCAGGCTACGGTGGGTAAGCAAGTTGAAAGAAATACGGCTTTACTTTAGACCTGAATGACTTCAAAGAATTGGCAGAAAGAACTGAACTGGGTAGTAAATTACAAAGCTTTATACCAGCTACCGAGAAGGCTTGAGAGCCCAACACTGTTCGGGTATGGGGCACAGCACGAGCCACAATGTCCATTGATCGAGTGCGATATCTATTAGTGTGAGAGGTGAGCATGGAATGCAGAAACCCTCACGAGGTGGTCCCGACGTGGCAACACAAGTCCGTGATCAAATAGAATGGTCTTCAACCGCTGGCGAAACACGTCGCTGATTGGATGACAGTCTGTTCCAGAAAGAGCCGACGGGAAATGTTAAAAAAGACAGCATTTTATGCAATTCATTTACTGGCGTTGCAAAGGCCCACAGCAGAGGGAATCTGCAAAACAAGCCTGATAAGTACAAGAATAACTTGTTCAGATATAATTGTTCTGAGACCCTAAAGTTTAAATTTACGGCGCTATTTTCTGGCAAAGTATCAAATCCAAGAGTAGTCCGACACATTGATTTCATTTCTCAATATCACTACTATTGCAATTTCTGCATATATTAAGCACCACTATCTAAAGACTAAGACAATTTCTGATGCTGAGGAATTTTGAGTGAAAGACTTACTCATGGTTCCAACGCAGTAACCGTCTCAGGGTGACTCGAACCTGTACTCTCCGCGTTACAAGGCGAATGCTCTAGCCGATCGGCTACTAAACAGAACTATTAATACATGAAGTGGTCCGTGTTCTCGATGCGCCACAAGAGATGGCAGCCAGGACAAACTTATCTTTTGACATAGCAGATAGTAGTAAGCTCTTATAGAAATCGCAGTTTCTCGGCTACTGCCTTTAGCGGCTTTTGCTACCTCTCCGTAAAAGACAAGTTCTCTCATCGCAAGAAAAGGCACTATTTTATTCTGACAACTGTTAGAACTAAAAATGTCGAAATGTAGTGCTTGTGCTGTAAGCTTATTCTGTTTAACTGTTTTGTATGATGTAATACACGTGCGCTTGTCATATGCAGCTAAAGGCTACTTCCTGACTTATTGACTGACTGGCTAACTGATCGACCGACCGACCGACTCTCTCGCTCACTCACTCGTTGGTAAGAATCAGCCTACCAACGCTTTTGCTGGGGCTGCAAGAAAATTATTAAACGTTCGAGTGTGTTGTAAGCGACTTGGGTATGGACCTTGAAATAGAAATTTTCTGCACATTTGCTTCTGTCTCTAAGCTGTATAATTTGCTATCAGCGTCAGCAGGAGGTTATGTCCTGGATGCACTGACCGCTCTGGGTCTGGGATTCGTCCTTTGCCACCTCAAGAACTTTAGTAAATGAAATGAGGGTTTCATCAAATCCCCTATGGGGCTTGGGGGACTTACATTTTAAGGAATATTTTATTAAATTTTGATAAAATTAATGAACAAATTGGAACAAATTAGCATATTGATTAATGACATATAAATTCTTATTTACAGATTCGATAAAATTAACATACTTTTATACGAATTAAATCTTTTATTTCTTGTCCTTTTAGCCGAGCCTAGCCTCCGAAGGACCGTTGTTAGACCGAGAAACGTCAAGGCTGCTTCAAGAGACGCTATTCGAAGCGGCCGCAAATGATGATGTTGACGGACTCAAGAAAGCCATAAAAGAAATCAAAGAATACAGTTTAGGGCAGAAAGAGGCTGATAAACAGAAGCCAAGCTTGGAACAACAAGAGTTCTGCGATCCAGGTACCGGAATGACGGTTCTTCACTTTGCTCTAGACCAAAAGAAACTCAAGGTTGCCGAATACCTGATCGACAGTCAGCAGAAACCTTTCTTGGAGGCTTTCTACATCAACATACCCAAACAGATCCCTCCTTCAAGGAAGACAAGTCTTCATTTGGTAACAGAACTCGGAGACGAAGGACTGTTCGATAAGCTCTTAGAGAAATTGTCTGGCACCGATGAAAACGTGAAATTTGCAAATGACTGGCTAAGAACCCAAATGGCAGACTTCAAAAACGAGCAGGTCGTCGAAAATTTTGAACAGATTGGAAAAAGGCGAGTCTCCGCCATACATCTGGCCGCAGTTAGAGGACATACGCACTTGATTCGACATTTCCTGAGCTATAGATTCGACATCGACTCGGAAGACAGCGAGCAGGAAACGCCTCTGTCCTTGGCGGTTCAGATGGGGCACCTGGAAACAGCCAAAGAGCTAATCAAGTCGAATGCAGCGGTTAATCATGCAAACGCCTACGGATGCACGCCCTTACATTTAGCCATAACCAACGGACGAAAAGAAATGGTTCGGCTACTCACCGAAGAAGGCGGTGCTGATGTAAATCTGGAACGGATCAAGAGTCCGAAGACGCCGATAGAGATGGCGGCTAGTCGCGGTGAGCTGAAAATGGTGAAGGCATTGCTTAAGACTAAGATCAATCTTGAGTTCAGACACCAGGCCATGTTGATCGCCGCAAGTAAGGGAAGCCTCGACATCGTCAAGTGCATTCTTGAAAGCGACAAAGGAAAACTGCTCAACAGGCCTGACGATAACGGCAACACGGTGCTACACGTGGCGGCAAGTGGACCCTACATGCCGACTGTGAAGTACCTGGTCAGCGAAGAAGCGGATCTCAACTGGAAAAATCACGCCAGACAGACCGTGTTCGACGTCGCCATGATACAACCGACGAACACATTGCTGCACTACCTGCTCGATATACGCAAGTTGAAAAAAGCAGGTGACACCAAGAAAGGAGGGTTCTACCTGCACGTGGCGGCTGCAAATGGTGACTGTAACAAAATTGAATACCTGTTGCAAAACGGCATCGATTTCTATGCCTTGGACGAACATCACAATACTTTCCTTCACACAGCGGCCTTTCACAAGCAACCAGATGTCCTGGCGAAGTTCATCACTGAAGAAGATGACATCGATACTCTGAAGAACAGCGATGGTGAGACGCCGCTGCATATTGCTGCCAAACGCGGACATCTCAGATGCGTTGAACAACTCATCAAGAAGAAATCAAAGCTCGATATTTACGACCGAAACGGTCAAAATCCACTCCACGCGGCACTAAGTTCGACAGTCATATCCAATCGCATCGTCGACGATTTGGTAGTGGCCATAAAGAACTCCAAAGCCGCCATTCTGAACGACCAAGACATAATGGGAAACACGGTTCTTCATATGGCCGTTGTAGGAAAGCACTCTGAGATCCTCAAGCATTTTGTCGACCAGGTGGATCCGGAAATCGAAAACAAGGAAGGAGACACTGCGCTTCATGTGGTGGCAGAATTCGGGACTGTCGAGGTCCTCAAGACTTACCTGGACCTGTTCTGCGGCTCAAAGGGACGCGGGAAGATTGACCACAAGGATACGAAAGGATTCAGTGCCCTACATCGATGTGCGTCGGTTGCAGATGCCGAGAAAGTTGAATGTATGCTTCATCATGGGGCTGACTTGTCCTTAACAGATGAAAGCGGTAAGACTGTTCTTCACACAATGGTAGACAGCTACGCGAAGAACCCAACGCTTGATGATAAGCTGGTGAAGGTCTACCAAGCAATTGTAGGTGAAGCTACGAAATGGTATTGTTGGAAGAATGATATGAAGGTTCCAAAGGAGGAAAGCAGGGAATTTTACTTCATGCAGTTGGACGCTGTTCGCTTGTTGACTTCTGGAATGTCCAGCGATGGACTGAATGTTCTTCAATACGCTGCGCTGGAAGGTGCCACTAAGCTTCTACACGAAATCCTGAATACACCAAATGTTTATCGATTTAACAAGAACACTCCTCTCCGAGGTAAGGAAGGTCTGGAAGAAATGAATGAGCTTGGTAGTATGCGCAAGAAATACGGGCAGAAACGTACACTTCTGATGTTGCTAAGAGAAGACTGCGTACATTTCGATGTAACCTATTTAGTTCCAGGACTTATGCCGAAGCCTGAAAGCAATGCTGTCGGAAATGTTACGCCCAAGGCTTGCCGTGCTGCTGAGAGGAACAGTAAGATGTCATGTTTGGAACTTATAATAAATAAAGGTAAAGAAGACTTAGCTGTCGACATGCTTATTGTGTATCCATTCAAGTCCCTGGTGAGCAACTACTGGAAGCTGTGTCGTCGTACCTACGAGGCGCTGATGTGGATTCATGTTGTATTTATGGTATGCTTTACGTATTTTGTGATGCCTTCAAACGCCTGGCTGCACTGGCGCTTTGGAACGAATTCTTCTACAGCGAATCCTGAAGATTACACTTCAGATAGTTCTGGCTCCTATCCGAGAAGACTTTTCGGCATCTTTCTCCTGTGGCCCGCTTTCAATCTCTTCTACTCATTTATCTATGCTGTTGCATTTCTATTTCGGGCAGACAGCATGAAGCACCTGTTCGGAGGCGGATTGATAAAGAAACTCAAAATCGGAGAAATAACGTCTGGGCTTCTTCAAATTCCTATTGGGATTTTACTTTTTATCTTCGATAACTTGTCGCAGATTTCGTCGGTTGTGTTTGGAGCGTCATACATTGCCTGGTACGTCATGTTTCTTTACGCGGATAACGCTCACCGTTACCTGGAATGTCTTGCGATGGCTCTCATCTTTGGGTGGCTACATACGATATCCTTCGTCAAAGGCTTCAAAGACTGGAACGCAATGGCCGCCATTCTTAAGCAGATTCTCCTGAAAGACATAACTCGCTTCATCTACATCTACATTTTCATCCTCATCAGCTTTGGCTACGCCGTCCATGCCATCATACAAGCGGACTACCACCTGGACCCCGATTATCGCTCGCCGACGAGCACGATATATCTCACGTTCTATCGCATGCTCAGTCCAGGAAATATTCTCGATGTGTCCGAATCTGAAGACTACAAGAAATCGGGCGGAAGTGTGGCGGTTCTACGAGCCGTCTGCTCTGCCTACTCTGTTCTATCGACAGTCGTCTTAATGAACATGCTGATAGCAATGATGAACAGCACCTACTCAGATGTCAGGGGAATGAAGTCAGCAGCTTGGCGCACGGAAAGCTTGCGGATGGCTCTCTGGGTCGAGCGACATTTTCCTCTAAGGAAATTGAAATTTCTTACCCTCAAGGGGACTTGCAACGATAGTGGCCAGAACCGCTGGTACATGAAGTACAACCCGGAAGATGGGCGCGAGGTCTGGGGTAGCGTGGAAGAGATAGGACAGGAGTCTGAGAATGAAGAAAACCCGGATGACGAAGGTGAAGATGCCAAATCAGTGCAGAGTATAAGCATGGCTGATATAAAAGCGGAGATCGGTGTACTACGAAAGAAACTCGAGGATAAGAATAAAGCAGACAGCGAATTGCAACAATGCATGCTTGACCTGAAAAAGCAAATACAATCCATTCACGAACTATGTCGCGAAAGCTCTCAACTGGCGAGAATTACACGTGCAGAAGTTCCCAAATGAGAAACGATAATCATGACGTCATCGGTGACGTGGAATGCTAATTTATAGATTGACTAATGTATATTTTCCTCAACTGGTTGCAACTTCATTGTCGAGTCGATACCTTCGAAACAAAGGCACAGAGGTGAAGAAACGCATATTTGACCAGTTTATGTGGCGTTCAACCCAGGAAAGCTAATGGATATTTGTTACCTGCCTTCAGCCATAATTGCAGATCTGACAGATATGATAGTGAAGATGGAGCATCCTGTAACCGAGACGCGATAACAGCTTTCCCGCAACTGCCACTACTTTATTCGGGCAATGCCAGTCCCAGGTTTGGATAAAGGAGGAGGGCTACATCAAGGGCCTTTGATGCCATAAGATGTCGTTAAACATTGGAACTACTTTTCCCACAACCAGACAATCTTTCTATGGCGCAAGATTCGACAACCACTTGCCAAATATGTCACGTGATATACACCACCAGTGGAACATAGAAGCCCTGAGGTAAAAAAATGCCAAACCTACCACCTCTGAGTTTTAATAAACTGCGGGTTATTACAAACAGCCACTTTCACAGGGCCCAGAGTGGGCCCGCATTGTGCCTCTGATAGACCGCAACGGGCCCAACTTATGCGGCTGTCATAAAATCAGTAGGTGAAGTGCTTTTTAATTTTGAAGGCTGTATTGAACTTTTCATTTTCAAAACCAAAACATACACTGTGCCATAGAGACTGTGCTGAAATGACAGCAGTACGATCCGCTTAAATAGAAACATATGTAGAAACGTATTTCGATTTAGTGCCAAATTGTAAATCTTAGAATGAAAGATCTTTAATTTTTTTCACTGACTTTAGTGTAGTTCATGGTTTCCCGTCCCTTGTTTTTCAATTTTTGTAGATATAATTCTTGAAGAAGCGTTTGGCTGCATTTTCTTAACCGTGCATGTACAGTATACCAGCCAAATAAGTTCCAGACTTTGTCGAGTCGCTGCACGCAAGTGGGTTGCGAGGTTTTTTGCAAACAGACTGTGGCTGGACGATCTACTTGGAATGCCCTATTTTCCTTATCAGCTGCTTCTTCTGAATAGGGGCACTTAATAGTCTATTTTTAAAAATCAACGCTTGAAACTGTTTTCTTTCGCCAAGGCTGAGGTGGAAGCGCTTCTGAGGAGATATCTTGAAGAGACACTTATAAGACTTAATGTACACAAAGAATGAATGAATGGAACTCAAATGGAGAGCAGGCTTGCTGAAATAAAGGCACCAGCGTCTGATCCAGGATTGCTTGCGTGGGGTTCAAAGAGATTCCAGAGGGGCGCCCGTTCTGGCAGCCCATCATGCACAGGTCTAGTCTGAGGGGCGCCGGCATGTAGCCAAGAGGTGCGCGGAAGGGCGAACTGCCCCTACGCCTATAGCTAAATCCGCCAATATAAGGCACTCGTCTCCAAATATAAAAACAAGGTTTAAATTCTATATTTCAAATGCAGCCATTAACAGATGATTCGTGTGGTCACATCACGCTGTTGACACCCCCTCCCTTTCACCACTTCATTCGATTGCTCTGACGTTTATCCTATATCCGCTGCCTACGCGCAACAGAAACTCACAAAAATATCTCACGGACTCACTAAACGCACACAGTCGCATATCATCCAATAAGTCAATATCAACACATGTTACACGATGCAAGCCGCTTTGCGTGTAAAACCGTGAAGCTATTCTTTATTCCGCCCATAGACCATTATTGACACGAGCGTGACAACGCGGCATGCCACGTGGTACCCTCTGTCCTAGATCTTGCCCGCCTACGCGCAGACTCAGACGGAATCGTTCAGACGCCTAGGCTTTGCAGTCTGGAATGAACAGCCACACGGCTTCAATACGGATCAATAAAATCCCATTTAAAACGTCATTGATTTTCAGCTTAAAAGCAAGCGCCGCTTCAATTAGTATGCGATAAACGTGTTTATGGGAAGTTGTCTGGCTACGTCTCAGACTAGCCTACAGGCCTGGTTAGCTACACTGGTTAAAGCGTACGTCAAGGCGCCTCTGAGCGTGAGGACGCCGGTTTGTTTACCGATAGTGGATGTATTTCAGAGATATAAATCTCGGGCTAGCACGGTCCGTGTACGTTGACCTTAAATGGCATGGCGCCCATGTGAATGGTGAAGGATCTCATCCGATCAACTCATAGAACAACGAGCAGGGTCGAGGCCATTCTGCCGCTATATAAAACGTGTACATTTACTGTACATGTAGGCCTATCCTTGCATCCGACCCTTGAGTCTTCGACCACCGCTGCCATCATAATCGCATCCACCTTGTCACCACACCGTCTCCCCCGTATTCTGACTTGACACCGAAATTGACTACTGCCTGGCTCCTGCAGACTTGATTAATAAGCTCTCTGACGCGGCTTTCGTGTGGCTTTGAGAAATTTCGGAGATTTACATTTACCTGTGAAACATGGACTCAACGATGGGCCTAAAACAAAAGAATAAACATAAATTTAAATGTACACGGTTTTTATAGCGACCGTATTGGCCTCGACCCTGCTCATTTTTCAATCAATTGATCGGGGTAGATCCTTCACCACCGCTACCAGTTTGAATGGGGGCCACGCCATTTAAGGTCCCTGTGCACGGACCGTGATAGATTCAAATGTCTGTAATTAGCCACACGAGTAGGCCTACTAAATCACGCATCTGTGCTGAAGACGCCACGTCCCAACAGCAGATCGTAATCTCAGTCAATTCATTGAAAAACGAGCAGAGTCGACGCCATATTGCAGCTATAGAGAAACGCGTAGGCCTACATTTACATTTAACATCACTACCTGTTAACACCCGGTACAGCAACATGAAATTGCACATCTAAAACAAATTTAACAATGAACATACGCACTGGAAAAACGTCAGCTACGTGTTAAAGTCACTAAGACATTTGTTAACACGCCATGTGTCCATCGGTTGAGCGACGAATCGTAGGTAAATCATGTTCGGGCGGGCCAATAAATTACCTTCCATGTATGCCACCAGATATTAAATCGTAATCGTAATTCCAAGATTTCTACAGCGCCCAACGAAAGCCGCGCCGCGGGGACCAGCTTATTCACAGGCGCTCAGTCAAAACAAAATCGATAGGCAAAAGGGTTCGGTTCCTGGTCAAGATCCAAGAGTCAGGCAGAGATAGCGCTGGGTAATTTTTCCAATTGTCATAACAGGAATAAAACCACTCGGTGTTGTAAAAAGTAATAGGGAAACGCGCGCCAATTGTATCAAATAGTTTTCTGACTGACCAAATTAAATGAACGAATTTCTGGATTTGCTTGCATCATGTATTAGAGTGGAATTGTAGCCGTATTTTGATGTCAAGGTGACATTCGATGTCAAATACTACATTTTCCTTATACATACAACTCAGAAGAACAAGATCTATACGACTGAATTAGCTGTAAATTTAAGAGCAACCGAATTCAGCTTTAATAAATACAGACATAAATAGAGTTACTTTCTCTTGAAATTTACCATTAAAATCCAGGGGAGAGGATTAAGAATTCGGTTTGCTATAAGCAACAACTCATCACATTCACATATAGTGAACATGCCGGAAGTGATATATAGTTAAAAAATGAAGATCTCCTTTAGCGCTATCTGTTGCTAAACTGTGCATAATGGCACACAATTATTTTTTATACTTTTATTTATTTCAAGATGCTTTTAAATATCACTTTAAAGTTTCTCTAATAATGACTCTTGAAAGAATACAGGAGTTTCCCGCATACCAGCTGCAGTACCAAGATCTCATTTAAGCCACTACTTCCATATTTTATTGCCAAAATTATCTGGTAAAGTATTGGCCACAATCATTAAACAGCTCAGCTATTTGGAGAAAATCCAGACACTGTCTATTACTCCATCTTACACCAAACCCCAACTGTACTTAGATTGACTAGAACTATCTCAATATCGTATTAACTCTCATGATATGCAAGATACCCCTTGACGTGTAAAGTCAACAAGATAAAAAGTGTTATACTAACGTGGTTTATTCATACTGAATAAAAGCCGAAACAAGCTGCGATTGAAATTCAGTCCTCATTGCAAATAGACTGTGTTTTAAGATAAGCCAATCAGTTTCAATTTATCAAGGCTGAATTATTTTGTCTTAAGATCTCGCAATCTGAGATCTAGAGCACCCAATGAAAGCTAAGTCGTGGGAACCAGTTTATTCACAGGCACAAGATAAGCCTATTAAGGTTTCAATTATCTGAAGTCTAGAAAGAGTGGAATAATCGAAACATACACCAAAACAAACAAAACATATACCAGAATATTAGCATACGCAAGTAAAACAGACTACACTGTACCCTCATTAAACTAGGAAATCTCGAGAAGCTGTATCATATACCACATCGCTGTACTGTTACAGGGTTAGCGTACTAAAGATAAATAATAAATAAATTTACAACCCACATCCACAATCCGCCAGAAGTCTCCCAGTAATTGCTATAGCAAGTTTCTAAAGTTATCTGTGCAGATAAAAAGAAATATCTACTTCTACAGAATAAGCAATCAGTAAGTCTAAAGCACTGCCCAAATTCTGAACTTACAAATCATATACACACAGTAATGGACAAGATTTGAAAGAATATTGCTGTAATTTAACGGAGCAAGTATGCTAATTAGCCGACATGAATTTTTGCATAGAAATAGGGATTGTCAATGTCAAGTGACAGAAATAACTATGAGCAAAGCTGCAGCAAGTACTAGATAGATTGTTTCTTCAAGATTAAGGCTAAGCTTATTATGTAATGTAGTGAAATACAATATTTATAAAGCACCTATTTGGAACCTCTTGAATGCACAGTCAGAAAATGAAATCCAGTTGCAGTAAACATCTAAGCAAAGGTTCAGTGATAAGCAGAAAACCAGTTACCTATAATTTTCTAACCGTTTTAACATGAAGACAGGTTTTAAGTTTTAACCTTGAACGATGTATGTTTTAGCATCAAAGGGGTCTAATTCATGAAATTTCAAGCCACCTTTATTTCTACCTTACAAAAAATGAAATGAACATCAAAACAAGATAACAGCAAATAAAAACATCAAAGCAGAAGTCATATTTAGAATTAACATGCATTTCTGCACGCCAGTCCAAATTCAGACACTTTAACCTTAGTATGCATAGACAGGAGAAACGGCAAAAGGAAAAGAAACCAGTCTGAACACTATCCCTATAATTTCACAGTAATAATGGTGAGAAGTTGCTGGGCTCTACTCTGCAGCTCAGCCTGTGAGTCGTTCTCTTTCACGTTGATCAGAGATGTCTGAAGCTGACGCCAGGAGGCAGCACTGATTGCATTGAGTCGATCACATCCTATATATAGACACAATTAAAAAAATTGTCTGCATTAATTAAAGTACCTTCATTATGGCAATCTGCACATTTTAGATACCAGTGTGCCCCACATGTGGCTCTAGTTTAGAATTACGAGAAATACAGCTTTCATATGAGGTTCCAGCGATAAAGACAATGATACCATCAAGAGTGAAGGCACTAAATAAGAGTCATGATAGTTCAGCACATTTGTGAGTTTCTTAAAAGGTGCTATATAAATAGCCAGCTACATACATACATACATACATACATGTATACATACACACATACAGGAGAAATTGGTTGCAAACACTTAATCCAGCATCTGAACAGAAAAGGCTACTACTTCTTCGGATGTTACATCATTCATGTAACATCTTCAAAGTGGCTCAAAAGCACCGTGTACACAGCAAAGGTACATAGCAAAAGGTGCTACTTTACTTGTGCTGAGGAAGTGCATGGCTATAGAGAGTGCACTGTGGCATAAGTGCCAATACTAATGGCACATATCCCAGTTGATGTACCATTATACACTGATGTTGAAATCCAAATTAGTGACAGCACGCTATTACCTTTGCGTTTGTCCAAGCATAATTGCACAATTATTATTGCCGCATTTTAAATGGCCACTATCTAATGACTAAGCATCAATCGATTGCGCTCAGCAGTCATGAGTGAAGGACTCGTTCAAGGTCCCTACAGAGTAACCATCTCAGCAAAGGCTCAAATCCATACTTTGCACAATACAAGCCAAGCTCTCTAACCAATCGGCTATCAGACTCAAGATAGAGTCACAGCAAAGTGAATTTATTTTATTGCTTCACAGAAAATGTGAACGGCCCTGACCTTTCAGTCGATTGACTGTCACTTCAACAACTGACATAGCCTCTGCTCTTATAGCACTGTACTTTGTATTACCTAGGACAAAACAACACACATCCATACAGTTAACTGTACCTGTAAACTCAAACATTCTAAACATTTCTAAAGCCCTACTAGAAAAAACCAAGTGCAGAGCATCAGCTTATTCACAAGCGCTGCAGACTGATACCCACACAAAGTGTAACTCAAAATGCAAATTATTTTATCATTTGTGCTATCCATACTGAAGTCGTTAAATTAGCTGAGGTTAACAGTATTAGCAGATATAAGGAAACTCCATGACTTGTTGCAATACACTGGCAAGCTTTTACAGAGAATTTCCTTGTTGTTGCTCAAAACATTTTAATGAACAAGTCATTTGATTAGACAAGAATGAAATTTTACTTTTACACAGAATAACATACTTATTGTTGCTTGGAAATATTTTAATCAATACGTCATTCGATTCGACAAGAATTAAATTAGTGTCACTGACAAAACTTTCTAAAAGTACTAGTCAGATAAAAAACCTAAATAGTTACTAGTAACTGATAATCAAAATGAATTCATTTAAGCCTTGTTCTTACCCAGTGAACTGCAGACAGCAGGAATTAGCTGTTCAAAAAATTGTTCAAGAAAGACTTTTTGACTATCAATTGTTTCAACATCTGTTAGCGCATGAAGCCTAAACAACAAAAAAACTTAAGTGATCAATGCCAAATTCACAGGTACCCATAAAATCAGGACAAAAATGACATCTTCCTGCCCTCATCACCAGAATATCGCAATGCTCGAATTTCTTATAATAAGTAACTAAAATTTGAATCTTCATTTAATAAGTAGCTAAAATATTAATCTTCATTATAAGCCAAGAAACTGGTAAATTACAATTTATTTGCATCGTAATTGCAAATTAGTTACTTCTAAATAACGATTAATCTACTTCAGAACCCTGCAAATTAAGCTACAAATGAACCTCGGAATTATGCCACCTCTGTGAGAGCCAAATTATATCACAAAAAATGTTCCAAAACGAGGCCATTAATAGTTTAATTAATTATGTTACGTATCTAGACAAAAATGCAAATGTACATGTTTTTCTATAGCGACCGTGTGGCCTCAAACCTGTTCACTTTTCAATGAATTAAATGGAAGAGATCCTTTACCACTGCTGCCAGTTTGAATGGGTGCCAAGCCATTTAAGGTCCCCGTGTACGGACTGTGCTAGCCCGAGATTTAAATCTCTGAAATAAACCACCACCAGGAGGACATGAACTGGCATTCTCATGCACAGAGGTGCTTTGATGTATGGGTGAACTAACCAGATCAGGATGCGCATACATACATACATGTCATAGGGGATTCCATGACGCAAAGCAGAGTACCTTGTGCAGAACTATGATCAATAACTAACAGAAGCACAACGAAATTACCTGGATGTGAATTTTCCGATTGCTCTTAACAGGCAAAGCTCCACCTTCCACGTGCAATTACCCAATGGACGTAAAAGAAATGTGCTCAGCTCCTCTTGCCCATTCACTGAAGCAAACAGATACAGTATTGGTCTTAAACAACAAATTTCTGCTGCATTAAGTAGTATTTACGATACAGTAATTGCTCCGTTATTACAAGCTTCTATCGACCTTAGTCGTCATTAACAGCATACCTACATACATAGGATTACTTTGCATTATTATTTATATTATTGTTATTCTTTTAAGTGCCAAGGTAGACAAGAACCATCAGGATTTAAAACAACGTCTAGAATACATAAGAAATAGGAATAATTATTATTTAATTACATGATTATTAAGATTATTATGATTATATTATTATTACTATTACACTTACTGTTATTACTACTACTACTACTACTACTATTATTATTATTATTATTCTTGTAGTTATTAAGTGCCACTATCTAACAACTAAACACCAACTGAAGACACTGAGCAACTGCGAGTGAAGGACGTGCCCAAGTAATTGCTTCAGGGGAGGCACAGACCTATACTCTCCACATTACAAGCCAAGGGCTCTACACAGTCGGTTACCGTGCCCCATGTTGTATCCCAACACACGATGTTACACTATTTACAGATGAAGTTACACCATTTACAGATGAAGTTACACCATTTACAGATGAAGTTACACCATTTACAGATGAAGTTACACCATGACCATTTCCTTACACTGAGTATCCTTCTCCTGAGGCCAACACTTGACGATGGAATCATAGACGCATTCTTGTAGTTCCAGTCGTGCGTTCTGATCCACTTTTTCCTCTTCTTTATCAGCGTCATTGTCTTCCTTCTACAATCGCCATCCAAACTAAGATCCTGTTAAGATCAAACTGGGGTTCATGACATAGTCTAATGGGGTTAGAATGCTGGACTATCAGCTTAGAGGTCAGAGGTTCAAATCCCCACAATTGCAGAAAGACTTTCCTAGATTTCTGTTCTACTAGCAGACAAGAGGGATAGGTCTAAAACCCATAACATAAGGCTTCCACTGTAAAGTTAAAAAAATCAGGTTTTACGGGACAAGTGGGTTAATCGTAAAATCTGTATTAGGCTCCCAAAATATTAGGTTGCCACGATAAGAGGATTAACAGTAACACCTACAATATTATGCTTCCAGGGACATGAGGGTTAAAACTATGCCAGCAATTCAATTCAATAAAAAATTCAAAATATTATCTCCATGAGCAGAAGTCGTTAACTCACAGGTTTCAGAACAGCATACAGGATCTCAGACATCTCTTTGAATCGGTCGATATTATGAGTTTCCAAGATGGCTGACACACAACGAATCACCTCCATCTTATACTTAATGTTCTCTTTTTTGCATTCCTTGATTGCAACCGTAACTATTTCGTCCAGTGATGGCTGTCCCTCGGTTGGAGATGCAAGCGAGTCTCTAAAATGGGAAGAAAAAAAACTAACAAAACTATAAAAAATAAAAACTTCTTAATGGACATTAAAGCAAAGTAAAACTCTCCAGATTCTAGATATACAATTGGACCAACTTATTATGCTAACTTTGCTAACTTAATTATGCTAACTTAACTAAGCTCAAGAACCATGTGGTAACAAGGTCAACGTGACCTTTACATCTCCTTTTCTTAGACCCTGATCAAGAACACATCCTGAAGTCCTGGACAAGAGGCCAGATCATCTCAACACTTATTTACTTTGCACATAAATGGCAAGACCTTCCTCGTTGCTTTTTTCATTTTTTATATGAAGTGGAATTGTTTGGTAAAAACCAAGATTCAGTACAAGTCAACAAGATTTTACTGTAAAAACACTTGATTCAAAGAGGCTCACTTGCAGGACACACAAACGGTTGACAATGCCTTCAGCAGGGAGTCCTAGAAGAAATTACATTTGCAATGAATGATGACATTTGCAAATGAATGATGACAATGAGTGTAGCATAAAAGCGAGCCACTTCATGGCAGGAATAAAGGAAAAGTAAATGTAAGAAAAGCAGTGCAAAAAGTGTAGCCAAGGCAAGTGTAAAGATAATCAGAGGCAGCTTAGACATGCAAAGGTTAGGCATGTAGGATAAAATGAAAGGTAAGCTAAGATAAAATATGGCAAAGTTCAGTAAAAACAACTGAAATCTGTTGTCACTCACAGTACTTGCGTTACCAAACAACATCGTAAAGAACTCTAGATGTAGCTCGCCACTGATGACTATGCTATATACATTCTAATCTAATGACTTCTATAGCACCGTTATCATAATCCCCAAGGTGTTGACTGATAGTTGCTTCAAGTGAAATCGTAATAAAAATCATAATCCACTTCAGAAGAGAGGTTGAATTCCTATAGGTCAGAGAAATCACTGTAAAATGCAAGGTGCTGTACAATTAGAAACAAATTCAGGTAAAATCAACTAGAAAAGAGTTAAATTCAGCAATAATAAAATGAGTAAGAGGAGAGCACTTCAGAAATGTTTGTTCTTAAACTCTAGTTATACTTAGGTAGCACAGGTAGCACTTTTATGAGGTACTTAAAAGGAGCAACATCAAGTGTCCGGATCCAAATAAAGGAGACTTACTTTTCCAGTCCACGTGCGACCAGCCAGTCCTTCGAGGAGAGCAGAGAGCAGCATTCCAAGGTGAGGAGGACCAAGGTTGGTGCCTAGTTTATCAGCAACTGCCCTCATCGACAGGGCTGCCTGTGCCTTCATTCTCCACGACTGAGATGCCAATGCCTCCTTAGTCAGGTCCACAATCTCCGTCAAGTACAAGCGCAACCCTGCCTCTGTACCTTGACAAAGGAAACATTGTTCAGTAAGTAAGTAATGCCTTTATTAACAAGCCATATGTCCATCAACTGAGCAAGGAATAGTAGGCATGGGTGGGTCACAGCGGGCAGTCAACAGAAGCAACTGCAGTCTTTAAATCTGCCATAAAAAGTAGTGACCCAGTTAGTAGTACTTGTTCTATAGTTGTCACCTTAGTGTTGTTTTGAATAAACTGTAATACTACTGACTGTTGTGCTTCAATTCAAATCAGTTTAACTACTAATTTATTTAACTACAATTTCACTACTTAACTACTAACAGATAGGACTATCTAAGCATAAAAGCTGTAACTGGTATAAGAGAGATCCTTCAATATAGGAAATAAGTAAATAAACTGTAATAAAGAAATATAATTCGATAAGAAATCCCTCCAAATAAATTTCATAAAATAAGATTTATTCTCACAATAAAATTAATTGAAGGCAACAGGATGTATGTACCTTAACAAAACACAAACCTGTAAAATTGCAGTTCACTTGCAAAAAGAAAAGAAAATCTGAATGCTTGTCAATTTTTCAAGAAACCTGAATAAAAAATGATCAGATTAGTCTTAATAAACATTGATCAGTGAAGAATCAACAAACAGAATCAGAAACATTTACCAGGTGTGGCCTCCAGCCAAACTTCCTCCCAGCTCAAGTCAACAGCCTTCAAAACTCCCGCCTCTGCAAGACAGCCAAAGGTTTGCACAATTAAAAAATAAATTATGCATAAAATACGTGCAGTAATAAATCAACAGACAAATACATTATGTTCTCAATCCTCAACATAATTAAAAACCTGAATGGCAACAAACCTGTCTCTGTTTTGTCATGCATAGCAAGAAACACAAGTGGCAGGACCATGGCAGCATGAGACTTCAGGAGGTCTGGACTGTACTGGTTCATGGCATGAATTGTGAAACCGCAGGCCTCGCGAACAGTCTCATCTGGTAAAAAGTAACACCAACACATTTTACAATTATTATTATTATTATAATTATTATTGTTATTACTATTATTATTATTATTACATACACAATTTACAATTATTATTATAATTATAATTATTATTGTTATTACTATTATTATTATTACATGCAGATGTTTTGTCTTAAAAGAAAAAGTAAATAAATAATAAGCCAGTAATAAATAAATAAACATATGAATAAAAAAGCCAGCTGTTGTTATTCAGATGGCAAAATAATAAACGTCTTGAATCTTACCATCTTTCTCAAGATACCAGCTCCTGAGCTTAGCTACCAATTTTTCCACACTGGAGTCTTTGGAAACCTAAGAGTAAACAAACAAGTAAATAAACAAGCCAATACACAAACAAAAACAACTTTGATAATGACTTCATAATTAAGCATCCTTCCGACTCCATTTGCATAAAAATCCTAATTTTCTAGATAAACTTCTACTAGTAGTTTAAAACTTAAGAAACATCTATAATAGTCATCACAATCACTTTTGCCATAGTCATCACCGCAACTGTCGTCATTACCGTCGCTGTTTTTATCACCATCCCCTGTCATCATCAACCTGTTGTCATCACCATCAACAATGTCTTCTTCATCACCGTTGTCATCACCATCATCGCCATTCCCATCGAATCCCTTATCTTATTCATCTCAGCAAAAGAAGTTCATCATCACTTCCAACCAAAATCTGTACTAACATACTTGAATATCTTTACAGCAACACCCGTGCCATGGTGCTTAAATTTAGTGCCAATAACTCTAATCATACTAAGAAGTAATTGATTCATAAATGTACTTGTAATCATAAATTTATATAGCACCGCTTCAGGAGAAGTTATCAAGTGACTGCAGAGACCGGTTACCTTGACGATATGTCCGATGGCTGTGGCATAAGATTTTCTAACAGATGCATTGCGGTCTGTCAGGCCATTCAGCAGTGCAACCAAAAATTTACCTTAAAAGAATTTTACCAGAATTATGAATTAAGATAAATAATAAAATTATGATCCAGATTAAGACTAATATCAAGCAAAACAAATGATTACATAACATAAGAAAACATAATAAAAATCAGTAAGATATTCATTATAATTATTATTATAGAGGTATTTTAGTTTCACAGCAATTAGACTGGCACAATAGAAGTTACTAATTCCCTAACTAATAAACAAACTTAATTAACTAACTCTGAGCAATTTCTCTTGAAAAGGGACTATATAACCTGATATGCTTTTATGATTATGACTGCAATTACGATACCCATTTATAATTATGATAATGAATGTTACACTTTTATGATTATGATAATGACTACAATTATGACACATCTATGATTATGATAACAATTATGGTACACTGGATGGAACGCTGCAGTTTAAGTCCTTTCCTATAGCGATTGTTTGCTTAAATGAACAACAGAACAACAGTTTAGCATCTTACCGCTATATGGAGCAACGTCCTGTGGGCATTGCTTTGTGATGGAGATCAGAAAACTGGCTGAACAAACCTACAGATCCATGAATCCCACAACGAGAAACAACAGCTAAGTAAACAGTTTCTCAAAGTTGTTATCAACACAGCATGAAACCCAAGAATTCAAATCAAATTTCAATTATGCATCATTATCTACGAGGATGCATTATGGAGATTCCATGATAAATGGAGGCTAGAGATGAAGAGAAATCAAGGAATAGCACACAGAAGATAAAAATTACAACATTTATAAATGACAGAAGACATAACTAACAGAAAATATAATAAAAAGTGACAGAAGATACAAATGACAAAAGATGTAAATGACAGAGGCTAAAAATCACAAAATATATAAATGACAGAAGATGCAAATGACAGAAGATATAACTGACAGAAAAAAATATAAAAATGACAGAAGGTACAAATGACACAAGATATAAATGACAGCAGAATATTTGTAGTAGAGAAGGAAAGTAATGACAGAAAAGGTTACAACAGGCAGGAACAGCAAAGAACACAAAGAATGACAAAGTAGAATATGAATACCACCCAGCATTATAAGTGCTTTTAATAAATAAATAATAAATAATCACAAAACATGGCAACTGGGGCAAGATTATACAAAAACACCAATGATGTCTTACCTTGGTGCCAAAACCAAGCCCACTTCGTAGAAGTTCGACGAGCCGCGGAACCAACTCAACCAAAACGGAATCGTCAACGTACTGTACACACTAAAACGCAATGAACCCAATGACACTTTCAACTCAACCAACCAAATTAGAAATGGTTTAATAACAGAGTCGTGACTTGAATTTATCTTTTTTACACAGGCACCTAATTAAACTAAGTAAATGTCAAGTTACAAAACACCTCTCTGCAGCAGTGGCTGAATACAAAATGGCACATGTTCGTCACAATTAAGAGAGATACAAAAGTGGACAAGATGCAGAATAACTTGTCTTCCTGAGGGACAATGGAATTTTACTAATTAAAACTGGATTATATTACTTTACATTACCTAAAATATGAAATCATTAAGGCTATCGAGAAGCACCTTCGACAGGTACTTAATGCATGCTATAGAACAGTCCAGCTACTGATGCATTATTAATCCAAAACTTCTATAGTGCCGGTATCTAATGCACAAAACATCAACCGACAGCACACCAAAACCAAACAGAAATTCAGGTCAACATCTGGAATATCAGTCTGCTAAGACAAACCGGCCGCCTATGGTGGCCAGAGTTCAAAACATATATTCAATTTTAAGACGAAGAGAAGAGGAGGGAAGGATAAAGTGGAAAAATAAGAGAAGGAAGACATGTTCTAGAAATCATACCATTGTCACGACTTCCATCATTGGCGACGTCTTGTATGCACTCACGCGTGCACTCTCCAGCTGCCACAAAACGTAAACATGAACAAGTTTTCCTCATAAGATAAAAGGTCTCAAACTAGCACTTCTGTGTGTTTACTGGTACTGTAACAATACTGTAACACTGTTGTAATATTTCTCCAACATCGCTTCAACATTACTTACAACATTACCATAACATTGATGTAACATTACCGAAACAGTATGTGGGCGCACATGAGCCTTCAAGTGCTTTTTAAATGCATGCATTATAAACAGCTGTTTAGCAATTATAATAATCTGCTTAAACAGTATACTTCACACGAGTTCAAAGTATTTATACCAACAGCAAGCACAAATAGACTTAAAAACATCAAATTTTCTGAAGACAAAAGGTATCACTGACAGAGCGATGTAACAAAGTGTTAAAAATAGCAAAACAAAACACAGAATCAGTTTTGATTATGGTACGGTTAAGGAAAAGCCTTAGTGAAAGTCCATTCCTAACACCGTATGGACCAAACTTTACTGTTTTGCAACATATTTCAATGCAGCAAAGCAGCGGTAATTGTGGTGCCACAATCTGACTCACTCTGTCCTGTGTAGAATCTCCAGAATTACCAGATGCAGCCACAAGACTTAGGTAGTTCAAGGCCTGGGATTCCAACGTCGTCACAGACTCCAACAGAGCCACAGCCAGAACCGGAATGTGTGGCTTGACTAGAATGCCAGCGCCTTTGCAGATCTTCATGATTGTTGTAAGGCTACGGATGACAGACACAAAAGGCCAGGCTAATTTTCACAACAAATTTAACGAATTTGGTTATGGTAATTACAAGCAAACGTAAATGCTAACGTTTTTCTATAGTGACCGTATGGCCTCAACCCTGCTCACTTGTAATGAATTGTTAGGATGGAATCCTTCACCACCACTGCCCCTTTGAATGGGCGCCACTCTAATTAAGGTCTCAAGTATAGACCTGATATGCTATGCAAACACTAGCTGCATTATTATTATTATTATTTATATTATTATCATTATTATTATTATTTATATTATTATTATTAAATGACTCTTGTTATTAACAATAATTGTTAATTAACAGGTTTACCTAATTGCTCGTACTTCCTTGACTGGACTGCCAAGGCCATGCTGTAGCAGACATGTTAGTAAGACACCTGTCGCTTGCTCACCAGATTTACCACAGGAAACGTCACACATCTTGATACTAGCCTGTAAATCACACATATATGCATCAACCATAATCTAATAAACTACAACAATATATATATATATATATATAAAATATATTATAAAATAAAATATAATATAAAATAAAATATAATATAAAATATACTATTAAACAATATAATAACAATTTAAACCAATCCATGACCCAACTAATCTGACTTAAATTATTCGAATCTATTACCCAACAGAATTATTATCTATATTTCTTCTAATTTAATCTAATCTTTGATAAAGCTACAATCTAATCTAAACTACAGTGCCTTCCAATGAGTCATCAAGATCAAACATGGTGTTTAATCAGTTAAGAAATGGCAAGAAAATAACTTTTTGTAAATGCATGGTTTATCTCTTACCCGGCTGAGGGTTTTCAAGGCTACATCAGCTGCATTTCTGACCGATTCCTAATAAAACAAACAATAACGTACTTTCACAGATAAGACAAAACATCTGCATGTAAACAGTAAAAAGTAAAGCTTCCATGTTCCAAAGTGGAACGTAGCCCCAAGGTCCTGACTATGTGGAAAGTGCTTTGCATGATTTACTCTTTTCTTCCCAACTTACTCTGGTAACAAATTCTCCATTTATCTGATAAACCCAGTCACACAGTCAAATATTTAATCCTGACAGATTTTTCAGTTTCAAACCAGTCAGACTCCTTTCTCTCTCCCTATCAGTGTTCCACAGGCGCCTGAACACCGTACTGTTTAACAGTGATTTTACTTTTTCGGGTTGGAAGCACCTCTCTTGAGTTTATCCTCTAAGAGGCGCTTTATAAATCTCAAATTACAATCACAATTACATGAATTGCTAAAAGAAGATTTTTTGTGATTTAAACTGAAAAGCGACAAACTGACCTTTATGTCATCCCGGACTCTGAAGCACGTCTGCCACAGTTCAGGCAGATCACTGACAATGTCATCCAAAGGACGACCTCGCAGAAGGTCATTGACCGCCATACAACTGACAGAACAAATCAAAGTGCAATTAAAGCAAGCAGGCAATTGCATCACACCTTTAACCCAATACAGACGACTAGGTAGTGATTGGTAGTGTAGGTATCACGACGAACAGGTAGTAATTGGTAGTGGGCATGTACTATTATCTAGACCACTCTCAGCCTATCGCAGACGTTATATTTTTGAAACCTTACATCAATTAGGCCAAGATATTATAATTAAGTACAGAAATAAGTGGAAGATATTTTTAGAATTCGGTTATAAACATAAAAATCGACCAATCAAATCGGACATTTAAATCACGAATTTAAATAACCCAAAATGGCGGCGTGTTGTTTTTGTGGCCTTACTGACGACGAAATTCGGAAAATTCTTGATGAATTTGCATCAGATGATGACAGTTTTGACTCATCTGACAATAAAAACCTGTCTTTTGCTACCAGTGAAGAAGATAAAGTGGTTTTGGCTAAAGAACATTCTGACATCGACACCGAATTAGACGGCTACGTATACACGCTAGCGGACTGTCAAACTGGGTCAGGCGGATGACTTGGGCGAGATAGACAGGACTGAACAAGTAGCAGATTTTCCCATTTGACCCCTAACTGTTCCATTTACAAGCGTCTGTGGCGGACTAGCCCCTGATGCACCATTTTTGAAATTTTTCTAACTGCTTTTGGATAAGCTTTTTTGATGTGCTAGTTGAACAGACCAGGCCTGCATGGTGAGTATAGTAGGTCAAATGCACAGAAGGCAGGTAAACCCCACAGAATAAAATGGAAACCTACTTCTCCTCTAGCATCTTATTTTAGAGAACAAGATCAAGAATCCCAAAGGCTGCCCCAAGAAGGCTCAATATGAATGTGAAGCATGTAAAGTTGCTTTGTGCAAAGTTTTATGCTTCCACATTTGCAACGAGCAAAATCAGATAGTGGTTCTGGTGGAGTGTAAGGAAGGTAAGCAATATAGCACATCGATACAAATTTTAAAATTTCCATTCTAAATTGTCCTCTTAGAACTGTTCAGTCCAGTCTATTGAGAAAGAGGAGTCGATTCAGGAGCTTCATCCATCTTCAAGGTGACCATCCAGTGCACTCAGGCATTCATAAAAATGGCCCTTTTGAGAGCTACCAAATATTTGAAAAGGAAACAAACTTCAGTGTGTTTGCCTCTCTGTGTGCCTGGCTTGTTGTAATGTTACTGTTGTCCTGTTGGTGTGCATGCTGCAGTGTTTTTGATGTCGTGGTTGTATTACTATGTATGTGTTTGGGAGGTGATAGGGTGAGTAGGCAACATGAGTGCCCCAAAATTTTTCTATCAAAAACTGGACTGAAGGATTGAAAGAGTAGATAAAAAGCTAAAGAATGATGTTAACCTCAACTCTGTATGCCAAAAATTACCAAGATCTGATAAGTTAAAAATTTCTTACTTTTTAGGCATTTCTTGTTACTCCTCTGGTACGACTACTGTCTGCATACTAAAAATATTATATCTCCTTCATTTATGAAAATATTTTCAAACTTTTTGGAGGTTTTGTCTGATATTAATTGCTGCACAGTTCATGTGCTGACATTACATGAGTTGTCGCTGAAAATGTTTTCTATAGGGGTTTGAACATGAAAAAAGTTTTCAAATGGGGTGGGTACAGTTTGGGGCAACTATGAGTACCTCCAAAGATTTTTCTCAAAAACTGGAAACATAGTTTGAAAGAGGAAATAAAATGCTAAAGAATGATATTAACCTCAACTCTGTGTGTCAAAGAATGACCAAGATCTGATAAGTTAAACATTTCTTACTTTTCAGGTGTTTTCTTATATTTCCTTCAAATTGTACGACTTCATCTTACATACTAAAAATACTGTATCTCCTTCATTTATGAAAATATTTTCAAAATTCTTGTGAGGTTTTGTCTGGTATTGATTTCTGCACGATTTTTGTGCTGACACTACATATGTTGTCACTGAAATTTATTTTCCATAGGAGCCTGAACATGAAAAAAGTTTTAAACATGGGGTGGGGTACGGTTTGGGGCAACTTTGGGTACCCCAAAATTTTTTGTATCAAAAACTAGACGAATGGATGGGAAGAGGAGATAAAATGCTAAAGATTGATGGTAACCTCATGTCTGTAGGTCAAGAACTGACTGAGATACAACAAGTTGAAAACTATTTAATTAATAGGCGTTTTCCGGTAAAAATCGCTCGTCGTCAGGGCCTAGGCGGAAAAATTTCTCTCGTCAGTTAAGGGTTAAAGCCTCTCAAGCATTCTTTTTATTATTATTATAATTACTGCATTTACTAAGCAAATGATGAGGTGCTGAAAAGAGCTGGGGAAGAAAGATCTATTATAGTTACAGCAAGGAGCAAAAGAGAAAATGGATTGGTCATATACTGAGAAGAGACTCACTCATGAGAACCATCATTGAGGGCAGAATGGAAGGGAGGAGGACAAGAGGAAGACCCAGACAGATGCTGCTAGAGAGGATGGTGAACGGATGCAGCAGACTGAAAGAAGCTCAGCACCGACATGAATGGCATCATCGGACGTTCGAACCTGCGCGAGGGAAGAGAACCAGAAGAAGAATTTACTAGTCACCACTACATAATGACTAAGCATCAACTGTTGGCGCTGAGCAATTGTTAGTGAAGGACTGCTTAAGGTCCATACATAGTAACCACACGAGAGGAAGCTCGAACCCTATTGGTTCTCTCCATGTTACCCTCCAAGCGTTCTAACCAATAGGGTTCTGAGCCCCACAGCTGCCAAGCCAATGGACAAAGGTATGAGTTGTGAGTACAAATATATATGGCTATGCTAAGTTATATGATAATATAATGATAACATAAGCACTATGATAACAAAAACCTTCGTAACAGCATGCTGAATGAAACCAACTATCCATTCACTCTGTCAATAACTGACCCACTTACCTAGATTCTCGGATTCTCCATTGGTTACTAGTCAGATTCTTCAGAAGGTCATCCAAGATCTCTTTCATATATTTTGACACCTGGACACAGTAAATTTCAATACAGTCTTAAAATAAAATAACATCTGAGCCATTCATTAATGTAAATACTCTTGAAAATTCAAAGCATTATACATAATTTCATACCATTTTAAATCTCACAAAATCGGTACCCTTAAAAACTTAGTAAGGCAACTTAAATAACTTAAAATAAGCACCTCAAGAAGCTTGCTTGTTCAAATTACGTTTCTGGAATATCATCATAAAATGATAACATAATAATGATGATGATGATGATAATGATGGTGATGATGATGATGATCATAATAATAATAATAAAGAAAAATTAAGAGTGCCGCAGTATGGGTAAATCTGAGAAAGGGTGGTGTACATGGACAGTTATTCGCTGACTCCAGCCACATGTGGCACAAGTGCCAGTATTTACACTGTAAAAAGGAGTTAACAAATCAAACTGACATAAGTACAGACCATTTTCTGACTATCCGTGACCAGAGCATTCCAGATACTAGACATGGCTCCTTGAATACGTGGATTTGGATCAAACTGGTAGCGGTAGAGCTTTGGTACAATTTTGTCCAAGTGAGGTGCGAGTTGCTCGCTTGCCTGACTTGCAATCGTACTAAAACCAAATGCTGCTCCCTACGACAAACAATCCAAATTGTAAATGCCACATTTATACAGCACATTCATAAAGTTTTTTAAGGGTGCTATGAAAAAGTCCAGATTGATTCAGTGCCCAGACGCATAAAGTCAAGACAAACTGGTGCTATTTATCTAGCATAAGTGGTTTGGTGGTCTATCAGTAACGCGTCTGGTCAATGATCATACGGTTGCAGGTTCGACTCCGTGTAACGACCTTGGGCAAGTTGTGTCCCCACACTGTGCCTCTGTAACCAAGCAGTATAATTTGGTACCGACGTAAGCTGGGAAGTAAACGGCAAATCCGTGATGCACTGGCCTTGTGTCCAGGACCTTGGGATTCATCCACTGCCTGCTCAAGGGCCAAGAAAAGGAGAACCTCCCCTACATCTCACTTGTGGGATATGGGATACTTTACTTTTACTATGTGTGGTTCATGCCCAGCCAGTGCGTTATCACCAATGAGGAGAACGGCAAATGGTCTGCCACTGAAATGTTTTTGCGGACAGACACGGACAACGAGTGCCATAATCTGCACTCTGCCCAGGTGCACAAAGTATCAGTGGCTTGTCCCCATTTGGCAAAGAGAACCAGGTTATTCATATGCACTCAAAAAATTTGCAATACAAAGACTGAGTGACTAGTTATGCTATTCAGCTCAATTTAATAGGACTTGTAATTACAATTGTACATTTAAACAGCATCTCTTCGAGGGTAACTCATCAGAGGCACCAGTAAATCTCACAAAATGTACTGGATTTGAAGGGGACTTTGGCAGAATATTATTAACTATGATTACTAATATTTCACTCATATCCCAATCAATGCAATTACGACAATTTATACATCATCGTAAGTAGAAAGCTACTTTTAGGGTGCTTTACAATGTCAGTGCAAGCACTAATAGTTTTCATAACATATAGAATTTTGGTTGTTTTTTTGAAGGTCTGAACCTTTTTGGCCTCCTGAATAGATGCTGGAAGGCTGTTCCACGCAGCCAGTCACCCAGTTTAGTCTTAGTTGCTGGCATGAAAACATCAGCAGACTTTGATAATTGCAGCCGCAGTCAATAAGGGTCATCAGATAGCATTACAGGAGACACCAAAGAAGTCAGTCGATCAGAGTATACAATTAAACTGTTTATAATTTAACATACCTTCCTGGCATTCCACATGGCATTATGGTTGGCAAGATGCATGAACTTGTAGATGAGATCAGGTTGGTTGAGATCATTGGCGATTGAACAGAGTTCCTTGTAGGTGGACATGTTCTGTCTAAAAGAGCCACCAGAAGAAGTGCAAGGAAACAATCCTAGCAGATTACTTACAGTGAAGTGTAAGTCTGGAGTAGGCAACCAGCTATGCAGTTTTTAAGCTTTTGGTTTCTGTTCTACTTTTGTGTGACAGTTAAAGGGTTCAGTCGCATCTTATTTTCATTATTATTCTATTATTTTTCTCTGAAAATCAAACAGTTTAGGGGAATTGTGCTGTATCTATATTGCCTTGTCATCTTGGAATGCATAGCTGTCAGCAAACAGGAGGTTAGCAGATGGAATCAAGCACTTCTGCAGAATACTGAAGTATTCTGTTGCATTTACAATGTCCTCGACGATGTGTAGGCTCCCTATTCCACCCTTTTGCACACCAATGTATATAGCACCTCTTGCAAACCCATCAGAAGTGCTCTATAGGTCCCACTCACAAACAGAAAAAAAGGGAAATTCAATCTGTATTGATTAGTTGTGAATTATAACTGTAATTAGAAATTCATATATCACTGATTCAACAGAAACTAATCAGGTGCTAACCTCTCACCAAAAGCTCAACAAGAAAAAGGCGGTACAATGGCGGAAAATCCCAAACAAACTGTGTTCAGCATATTCAAGAGACATTTTGTTAATAAAAATATGCCTTAATTTTTTTATAGATGGCACAGATTGCTACCTTCATTCACCATTTGCAAGATCGGACAAATTTTTAAAATCATTTTAAATTCTTCATTACACGTATGCACGCAAGGTCAGTAAATCAGAGCTATATCCAAACAGTTTGTCCAGGGTCTTTACAAAGAGTCCATTCAGCACGCTCAAACCTGCAATCGTTAAATTATAGATCAAATGTGCCACCAAACAGACCACCATGCCACAGATAAGATAAAACAAGGTAAGATACATCAACCAGAACTGAATTTATTTTGCATCGAGTCTAAAATAAGCTTACCCTTCTGGAGTCTTGCCAAGGGAGCCTTCCTGGAAGACTTGTGTGTCTTCAGTAACCTCAAGTTTTTTCCTTCAAGCAAAAGAAACAATAGTACACTAATTCTGATGTTCAGAAACCTGACTGAACACATTCCAGAGATGAAGATAAAACGCTAGTAACAAGATCTGCCACGCCTAGTAATAGAAATCTTTGGCTCTTGCTGATGCTGTAAAAAGCAAACGGCTATAAATTTTGGACTGATTCTGACACACACAGTCTTCCCATCTGATGTTCATATGAACATACGTGTTGATACACTTAACATACATTCATACATATGTGCTGGTACATACTTAAACACACATACCTTTTTCCAGTTGTAAGAGTCTCCACCAGTGCTCCAACCAGTTCCTGTTTCTGTTCAGCATTACACTTCTCGTAAACTGTTCCGAGACCTTTTGAAACCACGTCCTGTGTCAATTCTACAGTTTAAAAATACAAATATCAACCGCATTTCTAGTGTGCCAATCGTTCTAGTGTGACCAAGCGTGCATTACACAGTCAAAACAAGACAGTCTTAAGCCCGCGCTTGAACAAGCCAGTGTCCATCATTTCCTGAAGGCTGAGGAGTCACAAACAGGTGCACAGAAAAGAAAATTTCAAGCACAAAATCATAACAATACACAAAGATAATAGCTACAGGCCAAAAGTGATAACGGGCAAAGATGCCATCAGCTAAAAAAACAGCAGCCATGAAATCTGAGAAAAAGCCAGTCCTAAATAAAAAATTAATATAATATGCAAAAGATAAAAAAATGGAGAAAGTGCTAAGAAATTATAATTTTAAATAATACCATAAAATTTATAAAGAATTACTAGGATCGTAAAAAGTGAATAAGACCATACCATCATTTTCACCCAGTAACGAAACAAAGGCTGACTGGATGTTCATGATCTCGTTCTGCACGACTGCACAGTCACCACACTTCTTAACAACAGCCGTTAGCCATATGCTGGCAGCCTATAACACACATCAACCAATCAAGAAATTTAAAATTAATCACATTAATCACCTAATATTCTGTAATGCCCACTTACAAGGTAGAACACATGCAGAATTTGTTGGCCCAGAAAATCTAATAACCTAATAAAACTAAATAGGCCAATGTTTAATGTTAAGTGAAAATTGCTGGAAATCAATATTGAATGGAGACGTTGAGTGACCTGTCGGATGTGAGGATTTTGGCTTTTCAGATATTTCTCCTGAAGAAGACTCAGCAGGGTTCCAACATCATCTGAAGCACTTGGGAACGGACTCTGAAACAGTCAAGTATTGCCCCTTGATATCAAGCACTAAGCAAGGTAAGGCAAGGTGATGTAAGTTACAGTTACAGCAAATACAGTTTAAGGCAAGTACGTAAATAAGAAACACATCTGTTAACACACCAAGATGTGGCAAGGAATAGAATTGTACGGTAACATGAGGCAAGATGCAGTAACTAAAGGCAAGGTAAGATAAGGTGGTAATGTACACCAAGGTATGGTAAAGAAAGACAATATAAGGCCAAGTACGATACACTGAAGTAGCATAACTTCTCATTAAGCATACTCATTAGCCTCAGGTAGAAATGCTAAAAGAAAAGTTGCAATCAAACAAGAAGTTTAAATGTCAATTAGTAGTAATTATACACAGACTGCAAGAGTAGAGAGGAGTCTGCTCGGATTAATCAAAAAGAGGAAGCTTTCACACTTTGGGCATGTGCTATAGAACAGTGGAGACTGGCTAGAGAAAGAGCTCATCCAAGGCACAATTCCAGGATTCCAAGCTCAGGGAAGACCCAAGATAACATGGATTGATAACATCAATTCGTGGACTGAATTATCATTCGACCATTTATTACAAAAGACGAGAGACAGAAGCAGATGGCACAAAATCGTCTGCGGTGCAGCCAATCCTTGGCTCGAGGGCAGTTGAAGACAAAAGACAAGACAATATGAAATTATTCAATTATCATTTTCGTTAATTTATTTACTAAATTAATGTTGTCAGTAGGATTGTCACTCACTTGATAGGCATCCTCGGCACAAGTCCACATGTCACGACCAGAGGGTGATTTAGACCCCAGCGCCGCACAAACCAGCGCATCCCCAATGGTGCAGTGCAACTCAAACTGCTTGGCCTAACATAACAATAACAAGTGAGGACAATAACAAAAACCAAACAATTACAGAACAGAATCCTGATTCCTCTTCTTCCCCTTATCTAACCTGCAGATCCAATTCTAAACATCACCCACCATAGCTGTCTGACTGCCTCCCTGTCTGACTTTTGGATCTTGACCTGGAACCGAACTCTTGCAATTGCAATTTACCGCTTCAAGTGCCATTGCATAAAGTGTGGCACTTGAAACGACAGGGCAAACAGAGGATGCTAATCTTAAGTTTGTCCTGGTGGGATCAGCCATGAATGGAATGCTCAAATGAGCAAGGTAGCTCAATTTAGATTACACACTATGATACTTAACATCATGCAGAAATTCCCCCAGTGGTTATGTTTAGGTGTGGGTTTTCCCAGGTGCAGGGCATTTCGACAAACAGGAAGAACATGGTCCGTACAGCCATTTTCAAAAGGACAGTTTTTCTTACGCCAGCTGAGTTGAGAAGTCCGTCAATGACCGTCTTGCGCTGATCAAACTCCGCCTCTCCAACGCAGAGATATCCAAGGCAGATGGCAGCTTTTTCACGCAACTAATCAACAGAAAATCACAGTAAAACATAACACAAGATAATCGATCAATCACTTACTAAATATTTCCAGTTGAAATTCAGTAGGTCAGGAAAACTGAAAGTCAGCCTACAGTGGGTAAGAACGTTGAAACAGGCTATTCTTACATTTAGACCTGATTAACTTTAAAGAATGCTCAGACAATGCAATGAATTATAACAGAGAAAACATCTATGTGGGACCTTGTGCACATAATAAATGCATAACAATAATAATAAATGTGGAAATTCTGCTGACCCACAAAAGGCAGCTTACCTTGATGTGTTCTTTGGTTGACTGAACCTTGCCGATTAGTTTTTTGACCAAATCCGATTTGCCCAGCACAGTGTTTTTACCATCAGCTCCAGTGGCATCACCGCCTCCTTCTGGCAATGGAAGGCTACCATTTCTTCCAATCTCACCAAGGGCAAAGCATGCTCCCAATGACAACAGAAGTTGAGAACTATCCAAAAGACCAGCTGCAGACAACCACAACAACACACAACCACCATGATGTTTTCATTCGCAACAATGCAAGCAGGTATGGTCCTAATCTAAACCAATCAACTAGAAAATGGCTGAAAAATTAATAATTGTAACCGGCTTCTAAACGTTTTCAAACCTAACTGCACCTGAATAGCACAATAAGCCCTTAACTGGGGAATTTATATGGGTTAAGCCTATTTTTGGACATATATATATGGCTTCCCCAAGCAAGGGGTTAATACTGCGGTGTGACATATGTGCAAATATAAAATAGGAATTGTAACAGTGGCCATTCAGCAATGTACATGTAACATAAGAAGAAGAAGATGAAGAAGGGCAGTCCCTTACGCCTGGCCTGATAGGCAGCCATGGGTAGAAAGTCACAGCAATTTCACATTCTTAGCCTTGGCATATGAAGGCAGGTAGCCAGTCGTCTCTTCCCACCAAACGTATACTGTTGGTGTACCCATTTTACAGCCAAGTTTGCTAGATGGCGCAAGTGGAGCAGGAATCTTGAAACGCCTTTCTGACCTAGAAGGTCAGAAGCCTGTGTTTTCTTAAACCATCATCGAGCAGGTGATTGGCTGCACCACAGACAATTCTGTGCCATCTGCTTCTGTTCCTCGTCTCTTGTGACAACTGGACGAATGATAATTCAGTTCACAGCTTGATGTTGTCTATCCATGTCATCCTTGGTCTTCCCTAAGCTCGGGGTCTGGGAATTGTGCCTTGGATGATCTCTTTCTCCTGGCAGTCTCTGCTCTTCCACAGCACCTGCCCAAAGTATGACAACTTCCTTGCTTTTAGAAGTCAGGTTAGAAACAACCACTGATTAAAGCTATCTGCATTATGATAATGGCACCACAAAATTCCAGATTTGATTAGAATACTGGTAAATCAAATCAAAAATTATTGAATTGTTAAGAAAAAACATCATCAGCCCATAAACTTGCCAATCTGGAGAATGGCTGTTGACAGTTTGGTCATCATTTGGTCACTCTGGCAGATGTCCATACCATCTGGACGGCTGGCCATTCTCCTCTGGCTGGACAATATCTGACCAATCAAGTAGCCAAGGCAAAGAAGCGATCCATGCTGGATTTCAAAGGCCTACACAGATGCACAAAACCACCATGAACTATTACATGCTGCATAGACAAAGAAATGTTTACAGGTACCCCACAACAAAATATATTCAACCCATAATATCCATCTACATTTCGATCACTTCTCGAGACCGTTGTTTTACTCATGACTTCGTACAACTCTGCCAATGCCTCACATTCAGGCATCCCCCAATATTGACTTCACATGCATACTGTAAAATGCTTCAAATAAATGGACATGGATTGCATATGTATGAATTTGAACACTTGTATAGCGTGTTTTAAGAATCTCACTAAGGAGCTGATGCACAACTATCTAACAGATCTAGAAATGTGCTTATTAAGGTAAGACAAAAATGTCTCATGAGCTATTTGAGGCAGTAAGGTTCTAATTTTTAATGGAAGACTGCTCCATGGGAATGGTCCAATGCATCCGGCGCAAGAGAAAGAACGCTGTTGCCAAATCACTGTACGACAGTGCAGAACCAACAGGTCTCCACTTTCTGCAGAGCACAAAGTTCATCGACCCAGCAGACTCAAAACAGGCACACAGAGCTCCCTGAGGGGCCAGAACTCTCAGAGGGGCCAGACCTCTCTGGGGCCAAAACAACCATCAATGCTCGGCTGAAGAGCAGGATCTTGAACGTAATTCTGTCCTCAACCAGGATTACAACCATCATCATCATCTGTATTGTGTTCCTCTCTGGAGCACTGCCGTTTCCACTGCACCCAACCAGACGTCTCTGGGTTCATCTCAGGGCATATGAAACCAAGGTTAAGACAGCGCAGGTCACCTTCCACTGTTCTTGTCCATGTGTGGCGAGGGTGTCCGACAGGTCTCTTCCAACCTCTTGGAGGGCAAGAAAACCATCGCTCACAAGGCCCTGACATAGTCCTGGTCACCTACAGTTCCCAAAACAGTTAATTTTAATAGAGAATGGTTCAGAAGTGCACCTGGTTTTGAAGATTGTTAGTTAATTCCTGGACAATTTCCACAAGCTGTTTGGACGGCCGAGAGTCGACTGTGACGATAGCGAACAGCTCAGCAGCATAATTTCTCATATCCTCTCGACTGCTGAACATGAATCCCTGCAAAATGTGCAATTTTGCTCCAAAAATTAATTTTTATTTAATTATCTTTATTTGTTGATTATGCAGGTCAATAATCTAAGGATAGGGCAAGGTATCAAATTAGTGCCTTGTTAAGTGGCAAATAACTAAGCAGATATGAAGGCATCATATAACAAATTACACCATATCTTTTGGAGTCATAGCCAGTGATATGCAATAATAAGGTTGTGTAATAACAACGTCATGTAAAAATGAGGTCATGTAATAATGAGGTCTTGTAAAATAATGATGCTGCATTTGGAAGCTGAATTAAACTTCCGGTCCACATTCAAAACAACGAAAGAAACACCAGAATCTGCATAAAAATTTAAACATATAATTAGAAAATTGTGTTGTAATGTCATCAGTTACCTTGATCCAGATGGAGTGCTTTTCAAACTGTGGAGACAGACGATCCCTCGCTATGGCAACCATTTCCAGCAGACAGTACATGGCAGGTGGACCTATACACAAATGACAAAAAATGGTGACCCAGAGCAGTTGAAAAAGACCAACCTTAAAGTAAAAAGTAAATATCCCAAGTCCATGAGGAACATAGGGGAGGCACTCATTTCCTTTCCTTAGGCCATTGAACCATCAACAGATAAATCTCAAGGTCCTGGAGATGGGGCCAGTGCATTGCAGGACTTGCCATTTACTTCGCAGCTCATGCTGGTACCAAATTATACTGCTCAGTGACAGAGGCACGTGTGTGCAAACAACTTGCCTAGGGTTGCTACACGGAGTCGAACCCACAACCGTATTTGACCAAACTTGTTACCGGAAGACCACGGTGTTGCACAACCTTAGCAGCAGCAAAACCGAGTTTTCCTCAGTGGTGCTAAGTGGAACCCACTTAACCCTTTCGCTGCGGCTAGTGTTTATTACGTCACGCGTCATGTAAAATTTAAGAAAAAAAAATTTTATGGAACAACTAAATGACGTGTGGAAAACACAAAAAACTATCAGTTATTCATGGTTATTCATAGTTCCTCATATTTCCTCTTCCTCAAAGTTTTCTTCAGTATGATATCTCTTGAAACATCCATTTTCCAGGCACAGTCCAGGTTTTGTAGGACATTGAGTGATCCATGTCACTGTCGTCAGTATCCTGGGTAGTTGTCACTATATCTCTAACCTGAGCAGCGGTAAATCTAAGTCTCATTGTCGCCATACTTATAACTTTATTTATCAATATTCACTTTTATAAATGCTTGTATTTTATTGACAGTTTCTAAAAATGTCACAAAAAACAACTTGGTTTTCAGCGATGACGTAGACGTAGTACCTATAACGTCAGACCAATGAATTCATAAAAAATATTTACGCCATCTACCGCATAAAATGTTATTTTCATTTTTCATTTATTATTTTTCATCATTCCAATATGCGACGACATTGTATTCCAACACGCTGAGAACTGTAGTTATGACGAGACATACTCGTCATCCGCGTATGGGATTACAATTTTATGACGAGAGGTTCTCGTCATCCGCAGCGAAGAGGTTAAAGTATAGTACACTACAAGATCCCTGTTGAACGCTGTTACCTTGCTGATGGCCAAAGATCAAGCGTCTATCACTTGTGACGGAGTGCCCATCAGTGACTGTAACCATGTTCTGTGGACTTCATTTGGTTCTCCCCATTCCTTTTCCTTACTGCATCACGGACCAGGAACTATGAACATGGAGTCAACAGTCGACTGTGGATGGGACGCTGTTGGTTGGGCTCCACATGTACGCAAGAGCCCACCAGCGGCAACTTTCCAATTATCAGAGCAGTACTTCATCAAATATTGACTTGTTCTTACTGAACTTTAACATGACTTAAGCTGTCAAGCAGAGCACTTTTGAAAGGTAATTGAAAGGTGCTATATTATGTGTCTTCATACAAATATACATAGATGCATACATATATGCATTCAGATATACATACATACATACCTTACATACATACATACATACATATGCACACATATACATAGGTTCTTACATACATACAAATATCCCCAGAAATTAGCTCAAAGTGGAGACAATGCAACTGTCTAGCAGACTAACCATTAAGTGCATTCAACAGTTGTCTGGTGATGCCAAGATAAATGGAGATAGGTCCTTTGTCCTCGGCCTGTGGCTCCAAGAGCAGCTGATGGACATACTGAACAAGCGCTGGCGCCTGTTCCTGCATCTCGGATGTGGAATCAATCGCTGGAATGATGCCGGCACTGTGCGCAAGACACATTCGCAGATATAGAAGGATCTGGATGCACATACAGACACAGAATCAAACAATTAACACTTCAGAAAAATCATTAATAAATGCTAAACATCATTTTCTGTTTCATTGGTTCACCACTCACTTTGGGCACTGGTTCAAATTTACCTGAGTTGACAGTAAAGTCGCTGTGTTACCAAACATCAAGACCCTCAGCAAGTACGCAAAGGCCAACGGAGGAAGTTCAAAGGTTAAAACGCGATTCCTGCTGCTGGACTATTGAAGATCTTGCTCCAGCTAAATCTTTGTGGGGCACGGCAGCTGACTGGCCAGAGCACTCGGCTTGCAACACATAGAATACTGGTTTGAGGCTCTACTGAAATGGTTACTGTGCAGGGACCTTGAGCAGCAAGTCCATCACTCACCATTGCCCACCACCACTAACTGATCCATAATCAACATAGTGGCACTTAATAAATGCACAAATAATAAATTTATTCAAATGCCAGGACCATATTTGTGAGTTCTATACAGGAATGTAAATGAGTGTACTACCTTATATTTTTCTTACAACTCCAAAGCAGCATCAGCTGATGCAGTGTCACCAGAAAAAAGGTGTGAAGCACTGGCAACTTCATTTTCTTAGCCTCAGCTTATAAGGGAGGGTGGCCAGTCCTCTCCCTTGCCGTCTGATCTTCCCACTGACAAGATATGGTCAATGCTCATTTTAAAGCTGAGTTTGTTAGAAGCGCAAGTTAAGCAGAAATCTTGAAACAAATGGTGGGGATTTGAACCTCAACCTCTTGCTTAACAGTCCAGCACACTAACCACTAGACCACCATGCACCCCATATAAGTATACTAATATAAAATATAATAAACAAAATGATAAATATATAGTATTGGTCATGCATCTTTTGTTTTGATGATCAAACTAAGTCTTTATAGATACACTCAGACACACAATAACTGCATAAAACTTCATGTTTATACTTCGACGTAGGCAGCTGGGTTGAAAGCGAGAACATTGTTTCCCAGTACAAAGCGCTGAGGTCCTTTGATTCGTTCTGTTGCCTGAACAAGAAGAAAATGACAAATGAAATAAAATCCATGAAAATAATACAAAAGCTAAGGACAGAAGTAAAAAATAAAGCACGGCAAAGTAAGGTATCCAGCTGGAGAAAACAGGATAAGTTTTAAATAGGGAGACTGAAGCCAAACAGCAAACTGGGCACAAGTGAGTGATGAAGGCAACGTAAGGTAAGTTGAATAATGAGTTGAGTTCAATTAAGGTAAGTTAAGATTGAAGATTAGATTAGCAAGCCTGGCTTAGCTTAGGCAACCAACCACATGGAGGAATTCTCATAAAATTGGGGTAGTTTTGGGAAGGCACTGTTTTCAAATGAAAATGATCATAAGCCAACAGATTTTCTCCGTCCACATGAGATATGGATCCTGACTCGTAACTGCATATGATCATACCGCCCTCACCAATTATGATTTGACTCAGTGCCAGCATAAAAGCTGGTTCCCACGACTTAGCTTTTAGGCGCTGAAAAAATCAGGAGATTACACTTATGATTACGCAGTGATTTTGATGAGCAAGACAAATCAAGTAAAGTAAGGTGATGCTAGACAACCTAGAAGTCTGACAATCAAACAGTGAGTAAGATGTTTAAACCTCAGTATTTGTGACATGACTATTGTTAACTTGAAAGCAACAGAAGCACAACTGATAGAAACCTTTTCATGTATGTAAGTGATCATGTCAACAAAAGGAGGCATCAACGGACCAAGTTTCACTCGCTTCGGATCAACAGCCTCCGCTGAGTTTTGAGTTCCTTTAGAAGCAGACAATGGCAGACTTTTAAGAGCCTTCGATGCCTCTGTGTAAACTTCCTCCTTGCTGAAAAAATGTACTCAATATTTAACCATCACTTCTGGATATACAACTTCAAATACCACATTTATTCAATGAAAAACCTCCAAGGCTACCACATAAGAAAATGCTTCCTATTTATACCCCAATTATTTCCTACTATAATTTCCCAATAAAAGCTCAAACAGGACCTTTCACCCCATTTCATTCATTCATTCATTCATTTTTATATCCTTTTATAATCTTCGTTCATTTTTTTTGTAGAATACTACAGTAGTCTAATAAAGTTTGATTGACTCTCACTCTGTAAGAACTGGAAACATTTCTCCCCTTAAAACACCCACTACGAAGTTCCTTGGCATCAGTAAAAACAATATTATGCAAGAATTTTAGACATCTCCGCTACACTCACGAATCTCCACAGGCCAGGAGAAGAAAATAACGCGAGGGTACATGGTCTGATGGAAAAACCAAAGATGCATAGCGAACAGCCATCAACCGTGACTGCGGTTCCGGCTGAAACAACACCATTAGGAAGTAAAAGATTCACAATTATAAAGCAAATGTCAGAAAAAAATCAGATTTACAGCAGAACAATTTTAATAAAGTAAAACAAAGCAAATAAACAGCAATTATTATTTAAATTAAAATGGTTTATTTCAAGAATTTCACAAATAACTAAGACATTTAGGTTAGCAAAACACATTAAGATTAGCATAAGACACTAAGACAAGCTTAAAACAATAAGAATAAGACGCTAAGACTAGCATAGAACAGTAAGACTAGCATTCCGTATCACAGCGTTCAAAGTTTTATTTATAATTACCATATCATTCACTGTCTAATCTAATATACTTTAATCTTAAAGTAGGTTATATTAGGCACTGCTATAAAAAACACTCAGAATCAATGCATGGCACTCCAAAACAGATCCACAATCGAGTCATAATCGTAATCGTAATTGTAAATTTGTAAAGTGTCATTTCAAGATAGCCTCATCAGAGGCACTCCCAGACCATTGTCCCAGAACTGTGGAATAATACTGTCTTCAAGCGCTTATGGAAGAGGGAGGGGAAGAGAGAGAGAATCTGCCGTCAAAGGTAAGTCATTCCAGGAGGCAGGACCAGCAATAGCAAAGCTGCAGCGTTGAGCACTGAAGTCATTCCAAGTTCAATTCAGTCCGCTAAGACAGAAAGTCCATAGGCGCACATGACATAGTACAGAATTCCTTCTGTTACGGCCGTATCTATGGTACCTTTTCAATGTTCTGCATGATCAAAGCCTCCATGTGCTTCATCTTCATCTGATCCAGGTCAACAAAAGAACCCGACAGCAGAGACAGCGTTTCCTGAACAGCGGACCGATTGTCTGCATCCTCCTAAGCAGAAACATCAACCATTATATCAGCTTCCTTATTCAAAATGTGTCGACAGAACTCCTTTCAGAGCCTCATTTGGCCATTAAATTTGAGTATCTTTGTTCCGCCTTGTTTAATGCACAAGGCATCAACCCACGGCACATCCAGGTCAATATCCAGTAAGTCAGTCCACAAGACAGAGAAGCAGCCTACAGCAGATAAGCAATTTGAAAACTTAAGTTTTAAGCTGAGAACAAAAAGACATAAATGACAGAGCACAATGAACAGACATCGGGAGGGGTTCCAAAATTTAGGTCCAGCAATCGAAAAAGCCCATTCATCAAGAACAGTTTTAGTCCCACGCATGACTACTGGTAGTTTGATTAGGAAATACGTACTTCTGATAAGGAGTCAAACAATTTCTGCATAAGAGACAGGTCTTTGGTGATCAGAAGTGGTTGTCGCTGGCCAATTTTGCCGATGGCCATGTAAGCCAGACTCCGAAGCTTTGAATCCTTCAAAAAATTCAAAAAACAAAGATTACCAAACACAACACAACCTGCTTAAACCTGCTTCCTGATTGCACAGATTTTAAAATAACATGGCTGTGAATGTGGATCCCAAAATTACTTCAGCTTTCGAATACTTCAACATTTGAGATGAAGTTAAAGAAATCTTTAGAGGAACTTCATACAGACAGATAACCAGATAAAAAAATCGTAAAAATGATGAGCCCCAAGAGTTACACAAGAAGTCGGTGCAGTGTAAGACTTGACATTTATATCATCAGCAAAGTCCTGAATATTGTCTCAGTACAGTGCAAGACTTACCATTTACTTCATGAGCAATAAAGTCTAGGATATTGTCTCATTGCAGTGCAAGACTTGCCATTTACTTCATGAGCAATAAAGTCTAGGATATGGTCTCATTGCAGTGCAAGACTTGCCATTTACTTCATGAGCAATAAAGTCTAGGATATGGTCTCATTGCAGTGCAAGACTTGCCATTTACTTCATGAGCAATAAAGTCTAGGATATTGTCTCATTGCAGTGCAAGACTTACCATTTACTTCATGAGCAATAAAGTCTAGGATATTGTCTCATTGCCGTGCAAGACTTGCCATTTACATCTTCACCAACAAAGTCCTGAACTTCAGGTCATCACAGCACAAGACAAGCCATTTATTTCTTACTTGGCTTATGCCAATAACAAACGTCACTGCAAGGTGACAGAGGCACCTGTGAGTTATCAGCTTGTCCAAGGTCATTACTTGGAATACACCTTTAAGTAATCACCTCATTTGCTTCACTGATGAGACGCAGCATTCCAGACCACAGCAGGGCACTCATGGCACTAAAAACAGCGTCTGGTGAGCTGAAAAAGCCAATGAAAAATGTGACTTAACTCAAAACCGTATATCCTTAAACATTTAAAAGAAAGTACCATTGGATTTATAAGTGACATTACAAGACTGAGTTTTAATAGAATAAACTGGTTGACAGACCGGAATAATGTAAGACATCTAGAAAAATCTCTCACAAGTCAGAACAAGCTCTCACCTCAATCAGTAACTACACAAGAAATTAATACTTTAAAAGGCACCACAGTATCCAGCACAGATTTTTTCAAGCTGCAATCTAACAAGCCCCCTCAACTGCAGAGGCTGTTGCCTTTTGCTGCCTTGAAACAGAACCCGTCACTTAGTGACCTGGCTTTTCAGGTGCATAAATGTTGTATTACAATTATAATTATGTTAAATGAGAGAAATTCAAACCTGAGACAGAGATGATGCACAAACTGCACAGCCATTGTCTTCAGACGTGTGTTTGAGTTTGGCGTGAACAAACAATCATACACGACCTGAAAAATAACCAGATACTACCAACACTTTCTACTGTTAATTACACTTAAATTACTTAGAAATATTTTAGGGTACTTAGGTAGAAAATCATACATCCATATATATAACAGTACATAGTAGGGTACTTAGGTAGAAAATCATACATCCATATATATAACAGTACATAGTAGGGAACTTAGGTAGAAAATCATACATCCATATATATAACAGTACATAGTACATAACATCTATATAATAGAAGCATCAGACACAGGTATGCTCTGTGATCCATTTCATACGTTTAGAAAAAGCAACAAATAACGCCAGTGCCAATTCGTGAACAATAAAAGAACGAGAGGACAGACAAACAATCGTTACAAACAAGTTCTGCTGCTCTCTTGGTCACTGGTGGCACAAGTAGTGTCACATAAGTGGCAAGATGCTATGGCTGGTAATTGTAATTAGAAACTTGTAAAACACCACTTCGAGGTAGCCTCATCAGAGGCGCTCCTGGCCCTACATTCCAGAACTGAGGAATAGTACAGTCTTCAGGCAATTGTGGAAGAGGGAGAGAGAGAGAGGGTGAGAAGCTCCTGCTGAAGGCAAGTTTTTCCAGGAAGCAGGGCCATCACTAGCAAAGCTACGGGGCTAATCGGAAGCAGTTAAGCAAATTAAAACAGATGAGTATTAAGTTTAGACTCAAATGACATTAAAGAACTAACAGAATTCAAAGAGCACATTCACTGTCAACATCTTAACAACAAACTTTGTAAAAACAAACCTGTATGCAACCTGGAAACTGCCCGGCTGCCTCCCGCGATTTCAGCAGATACGGAAAGATCTTCAGCCGCTGCTGTACGCTTGCAGGAACCGTCTTGTTCTCCGCCTTTATGTTCTTCTCAAACCAAAATCAAACTTCAACTCAAATTCAGAGTATCACTGTCTCATGAGAATTTAATTTTCTGTTAATGAATTTAATCTTACATGAATTAATTTTGTACTAATAAATTCTATATTTTGACTTCATCACTAAATGAGCATTTTCTCACAAAACAGAGCAAATTCATTACTCGCAATTATTGCTAAAAATACTGACATTTTAAGGGTAACAAAAATTATCCCAAAACTCACATCACAACCACACACACAGCACTTAACACCATTACCCCTCAATAAATTTATCATTTTCGAACAGTTCAGCTCACAGAGCCATGCGACTGATTACCTTCTATCACTTTACGGCATCAGAAAACATCTAAATTTTGCAGTTGTGATACTAACTCTATTTACAGATGTTACTAACCTGTCCTTTGACTGCCCCTGTTCCAAGGAACAGCGTGTACAGCTGTGATATTACTGAAGCCTTGTTCCAATCTTCTCCTCTAAATTGAACACAGTAGTCTCATTAATAAGCAGACATTTCAACTGCAGACTGTGTAAACATTTAATCTAACAAAACAACTTTCAAACCCCAACAATAATATAAAACATACCTTAAATATAAAAACTCAAAACCTAAAATAAAGAAACAGTAGCTGAAACTCGTTTTCAATCTGTCTTTTGAAGCCGTATCAAGAATCTCCTGTTAACAAGGCCATGTTATATAAATTTATTTTCAATAGGTGAACTAATTTCAGGATCCATGTCCCAAACCTCATCATATAAGAATTCATGTTTGAATTTAGCATGCTATATCAAGTCTCCAGCGAACTCAATCTGCACAGTTCTAAACTTAAAAAAGACTCATCTGTTTTCATTTGATTTGTACACATTCATAACTATCATGTTTGATCTGCACAGGTTCTTAACTACCATCTTGACTTGTAAAGTTTTGTAACAACATAGCAAGACCCTGGGGAGCCTAACAGACATTATACTAGTAATTTAAACTTATTATTATTAATCAAATCTTCAGCAGTTAACTTTTATTGTTCCTAAATATATTTATTACAAACCCCATCAGTTGCTTCAGTTTCAGATCAGCCAGAGTTGACACACTGCAGCCAAAAATAATTTATTAACAGAAAAAATTTTAAAAATGCAATGCATGCGTATAAATACACATTCAAGTTAATACTAATTGAAAAATAATAATAATTATTAAAATTATTAAATACTCATCATAATTAAGTTTTGGGATCATGTCAAACTCAGGTAAAATGAAAAATATTTCTACCCTTTAACGTAATTTTTTCTTTCCAGAGAGATTATTCCTACCTAGGGTAAAAAAATAATAGAGACAGTAAGAATAATAGTAACTACACAAGTCCCAATAAACCAAGATGGCACAGATTTTGCATGAATGATGGGAGCAGAGACAGATTTGCATTCTACATTTTAACGCAACTTCCACCGTGCAACCTCAACACTAAACATCATTTAAAATGCAACTGCCACTGTGCAACACATCGTAAGAGAAACCTACATGCAGGGTACATGAACGATCTCACAAATTAACTTTTTAAAGAGATAAACAGTGCATTAATGTGGACCATTCAGTAGCTCTCTGGGGTTATAATCCAACGATTGTGGGTTTGAGCCTGCTGAGTGGACACTGTGCAATGACCCTGAACAAGCTGTTCATATATCCTTGTCTCGCATCTCAAATTCAGATTCACTGACCTTGTGTGCATAATAAATGTAATAAATATATAATAAATAACCAATTAAACGTCTAGGTACATTCCATTACATCATTCATTTACATGTCATATAATTACACATATGTAAATACATAATTACGTATATGAATTGGCATATATAAATGACTGTAAACGAATCACCATTTGGACGCATGACCAACCTGTGCCTTGAGTCGGCAGATGCCATGACAAGATGGCAGACGACAAGATGTTCTGGCAAGACACCACAGCTCAGGACGGATAAGACGGAGACTTTAATCTGCAATAATGATTATTTGTAAATCTCTACACATGACCTGTCTTAATTAAGAGAATTTCATCTAAAATAACAACTATTTTTAAACCTTAATTGTTATTATTATTATTATGAAAATTATACACAGACGCTATAGAAGTTTCTAAATAGTTAATTAATTAAGAAAAGACAGGACAGAACAAGATATAAAAGAAAACACAGCTTAGGATATGAAGAGAGGAAAGAAAACAACCATATCAGACAGAATAGGACAAGAAACAGCTGGAATGAATACGGGGCACTATGACCACTGCCTGGCCATGGTACTCCAGTGCAGGACTGGGCACAATGACCAAGCAGCTAATGCACTGGCTCTTCACCCCCGCAACCTGGGTTTGAATCCTGGACTTGTCTTGTTAAATCAATATGCACTGATTTGTTGAATGCTGCGTATACCTTGGCGGCTATCATCTTCAGTACGAGTGCCTCTGAAAATCCAATACACATGTGCACATACACACACATGTACACCTACACACATATGCACACACACAAGCACCCAAATACACACACAGGAAAAGACAGAAAGTGCATCAAAGGATGCAACAGAAAAGAACAGAAAAAGATAGGATATGATGGTGAGAATGCGTGAATGGCGGAGAAGATAAAAGACCGCGTGTGAAGAGATACCTTTTCCAGCTCATCCCCCTCAGGCGGACTGTCTCCAAGAACTCTTTTCAGACCAATTTCACTTAAACCAGGAGGTGGTGTCTTTTTAGAAGCAGCCTCCCCCTCTGCACCTGTCCTGACGACCTCAGAAGCAGCCACTCCAGCTGGTTGCTGATTGGCTGCAGCTTTGGGAGGACTTGCTTGACTTGAATAGCTTGAAAATAAACCAATTTACGGATTTAAAAACCCACTACCCAAAATGCATATGCAGAAATCCCAGCAACAATTAAGATTATTTATGTAATTATATAAATCAATTTCATAAAAACAAACATTTTAATGTCTGCTAATTAAAAAAAGACTAACAAATGCCACATTTGCAACAGTTCTTTTTAGTTAACAAAAATCGATAGCCTATGTCTTTGAGCTTTCTAGCCCCTTTCAAGACTAACATAAATCATACACCACTGTATTTCACCATAGTCCTCTTAACCTGCTGTTCATTAACACATGGTTGCAGTGACTTTGGCTCTCAATCCATGTGTTAATGGGAATGCACTGTGGAATACTGCATATGATCCCACAAGTGAGACATAGGGGAGGCGCTCATTTCCTTTTCTTTAAGCTCTTGAGCCAGCAAACAGATGAATCTCAATGACCTGGACAAGGGGCCAGCGCATCACAGGACTTGCCGTTTACTTCCCAGCTTACATCGGAACCAAATTAAACTGCTTCGTGATAGAGGTATGTTTGAGCAATCACCTTGCCCATGGTCAGTACACAGAGTCGAACCCACAACTGCATGATCACTGACCAAATGCTGTACACAGCTAACAACAAACTCTCAATTTCCCATTGTGCACCAGGGATGTGAGCCAAAGACATGAATGCATTACCGAGCCATCAGAATGACACCCAATCATGATTTAAACATACTAAACAGAATAGAAGAACAGACATTTACAGATTTTTAGTTTCTTACTAACTTGTATGGCAGCAGAATGACATCCTGCATGAAAGCCAGAAGCAGTTTCGTTGTGTTATCTTTTACATCGAGCTGACTGAGAAAGAAGACCTTTTTCTCTTCGTCCGTTTTAGGGACACTCGTGTGCTGCAGTGCTCCCACTACCAACTGAAGTAAACTGAAAAGTCATCAGGAATTTTTTTAATTCACTCCAAACGTGTAACCTAGAAACTTCTAAGCCAGTAACTAATCTGCAAACCTGGCTAATAATGAGAATGGAACACATCCTACAAAGCAGAGCAAATCATGCTTCATCTAACATAAAAATTTATGTAGCACCAGTATGAAAGGAACAATTGACACTTCAAAGGGAGTGTAAACTGAAAAGCCATAAAAGCTTTTTGCTTAATTAACTAATCTAGAAATTTCTAATAAGCTGTATGGCAAGGCAGCCAAATGGTCTGAGCGCTTGCCTTGCAATACAGACCATGGGGGCATGAGCCTAATCCCAAGATGTCTACTGTGCAGAGACCTGAAGCATGTCCTACATACACATATATACATATATAAATATATAGATTCTATATGCTTATATATGTATGTAGGTATGTATGTATTTACATATGTATGTAGCAGAACAATTTGTGTATATACATATGTATGTAGGCATGTCAGTAGATATGTATGTATGTAGGTATGTATGTATCAGAGCAATTATATAGCACCTTTTAAGAACCTCTCTTAAAACACAGCTATATAACTCTATCCAATCACGTGTGACTTACAGTAAACAGACAGTGTACGTTAACCTGAAAGTCGTGCGCATTGTCAGTCTAACCGAAACACCATAACTTACCTATTCTGCTGGATTTCAGGTCGACCTGGAAGTGCAGAGACCAAACGCGGAAGAAGCTGGGCCTGCAGCTCAGCTGGAAGTCGCAGATATCCCATCTTAATGTAGATAATTGTAAAATTCTAAAAAATGGAAAGCAATTACGACATGATAATAATAACAATTATAGCACTTTACATATAAATTCATTAATAAATTAACTGTTTCTCTGACTGCAACATCAATACAATTCTTATTACACCAGAACAATACTTTGATACTCGCTGATTCTGTTTTAACATACTTTTCACAACAGGTGATTTGCGGCAAAAATTGCCGCAGATATTAAAAGACCACCACAAATTTACTCCAGAAAAACGTCTGTTCCAGTATCAATAGGCAAGCAGTACAAAAACATCAGAATGAAAATGTTACCGTCACAAAAGGCTCCACACTTGGGTCACTGTACTGTGCAATTAGGTCAGTCACCGGAAGTAGGACCTTTGGCCGACTTTTGACACGTTTGTTGATATGAACCAGGAGCTCCATAACCTAAATTCATAAGACACACTTCATAAAACCCGGTTCAACTAATCTATTTTACAGAACATGTTCGACTTTGTGATACCAGTAAGAAACGAGTTACAGTAATCAAGGCGAATGGAGACCAATGTGTTTGCCCGAGATATTATTGACGTCCTAGGAGCAGTATCCCTAATTCTGTATATGTCACTTGTAAACATGAATGATGACTAACACAAACCATTTACATTACTGGTGAGAGACACAGTAGAATCAAAAACAATGCCCAAGTTAAAATAAGCATCAGCCAACTCAACAAATGAGTCACCTAGTCTCAAAGATTTAAGCTATTCAAATTCTTAATGTTGCCATGGAGTGCCTAGTAGTAGAAATTCAGTTTTTGACAGGATAAGGAGGAGTTTATTAGCTGACATCCTAGACTGTACAAGCAGCGGACAACAACTGCACAGATGAGTGACAAGACAGACTGTCAAAAGAAACATAACTTTTATTATCAAGCAACGTCTAACCACGCACGGTGAGCATTATTATTATAATTATTATTACGAAAATATAATAATAATAATAACAATGCTCAATGAGCATCCCTTAGTCTGCTTGATATCATAATTGTAATCGTAATCCCGAGATTTGTACAGCGCCCAACGAAAGCCACGTCATAGGGACCATAGGCACTCAGTCAAAACAAAATCGAGAGGCAAACAGGGTTTGCTTGATATATAATACATGAAGTTATTGTAAATTCTTATAATAAAATCTCCTTACTTTTTTCCTTACTCCATCCTTCTGGCTAGCTAGCTTCAGCAGTACAGGCGCAAGGAATTTGCCAAGTGTTGCCTCCAGTTGTTCATCTGAGTCCGCTGACCCTAGCCGCAAAAACACTCGCTCCAGCAAAACTAAAGGCAAAACAGACAAGGAAACATAATTATAACCACAAATCCATTTCCAGTACAAGTAAAAGCTGAGGCCTACTTCACAGACGTGAAGTATGAAGGACGCGTGAAACGAAATTGTTTATAATACTACATTTGAACGAAATAATTTCATGTCCAGTCTGTTTCAGACAACTACGCCCTATTTTCACTAGTTCCACAGTGCTCATAACTCGAACTCATACGGGCGAAAACACTTCTGAAAAGTTCGATCCATTACTACATGCCTCTCAGATTGCCATACAGGCGCTATATCAACGGTTGCAAGAAATCAGTCAAGTCATCGTCTTTACAGCGGTGAACACTTTAGTGGACTGTATATATTCGCTGGACCTTATGCAAATTAAATCCACTGGTTATAACTAAAATTTCACTTAGATTTCACTGAAACGCTAAGTCATACTCAGTTCATCGTTTTCTTCCATCTTTAAAACGTGAAGTTGTAAACTGTGGAGCTAGTTACCTTTAGTTTCGTATTCAATATTTTTATTATGGCATGAAACAATAGTTTCGTATCGATTTAGCTATGTTTGAATAAATGAATGAAAACTTTATTGAACTATGTTTGATTGAGTGGATGAAAACTTTATTGAGCTATGTTTGATTGAATGGATGAAAACTGTATTGAACCATGTTTGCCTGAGATCTATAGGACCATAAGCGTAATCGTAAACTCGAGATTTGTACAGCGTCCAAACAAAGCTAAGTCGCGGGAACCAGCTTATACGCAGGCACTCAGTCAAGACAAGAAACGGTTCCACGCCAAGATACAAGAGGGAGGCAGGCAGACAGGCAAAGTGGACTGGCCTGGAACCGAACACTTTGCCTGTCGATTTTGTTTTGTTTCGCTAATCGCCTGTGAATAAAGCTGATCCCCGTGACAAGGTAACGCCATGCAGAACTTTAATTTGGTTATTAACAGAAACGAACTTTAAGTATACAATAAAAGATTAAATTTATCACATTCAAATTCGGAGCATTTGTCAAGAAGAAATAGAAAAGACTGAAGTCTGAATATTCTCTTCTTTTGTTTCTTAGCACCCTAGACAACTAGAATGTAGCTGTGACATGTTCTACGCAATGACGCCTTTCTGCACGCAACGTCATCCAGAATGTTAAACATTTCGACGAATATTCGGCAAGTGTTGACTAAAAGTACATATCAGCCATGCGATGCATACGCTAATCTCTTGCGAGATATTTTGATCGCATATGAAGAAAATTCGTAAATCAGCGACAATGTTTGTTTATAGCAGTTCATCTTATGATTTCAAATTTATAATACATGTCTGCCAAACAGGTTAAGTCATTGTCATATAACACGGCAGTAATCGTCATTTCAAGAAAGTCTTCATTTCTACCATCAGTTGGAATAATGTACGGATTTCACGGCGTTACTGTTCGTTATATTTGGAGAATAATGCTGCGATCGAGTGTTCCGATTTTCCCAACATCTTCTCCACCTAAGAAATACAAAATATGAGAGTCTTTATGCGTGTGGCACAATTCAAGGGTGTGCTTCCTTGAGGTATAGGGAGGGAAGTTTCTAAACAGTTGTTCATTGGGGTGCATTTTCTACAGTCAGCACGCTTCTGACAACATGTTATTCTGACATGATTCCCCAGTCACTGCCCAAGGTTCAAATAAAAGCGAAGGCAACGGATTGAATGGATCAATTTTGTGGGACTTCAGATTTGAACGGAAAGCCTAAGGAGTGATAGGCTAAGGGAACTTTGTGTACCATGACACCTCTTCTTCTTCTTATCTCTCTCCTCCCCAACCACAAACACCACCACCCCGTAGCTGCCACGCTGTCTCTCCGTCTGACTTTTAGATCTTGACCTGGAACTGAACCCTTTTGCCTATCGATTTTGTTTTGACTAAGCACCTGTGAATAAGTTGGTCCCCGCGGCTCGGTTTTCGTTGTGCGCTGTAGAAATCTCGGAATTACGATTACCTGTTTCTACTGACCCTGGTCGCCGACTGTTGCCATCGGCTGTTCGGGGAGACTTGGTGGTCCCTATGGTCCGCACTACTACCGCACAGCGGCGCAGCTTCATCATTGTTGGCCCTGCTTCATGGCGACCTTCGGCGGGAATTCCTATATCTCTGTCCCTCTCTTTTCCGCTGCGTTTGAAGACCGTGTTATTCCCCACTAGTTCTGAGATAACGGGCCGGGAGCGCCTCTGATGAGTTTTATCCTGAAGTGGCGCTTTATAAGTTTTTTATTACAATTACAATTAGGGCCAACAAAGAGGCTTGGGACAGACGATGATCGGTGAATGATACGATGGTTGGAGAGAGATACAGAAACATGACACTGTATTTAAGATAAGAGAAATGACTGAGCTAAAGCATCTGATGCCTAAGCGCAGTTATATTGGCTTACAACTGTACATGTGTGCAAGGGCGTCGGTAGGTGGGTCAGAGCGTCATAACCCCTCTGCTGGAAAATCTGGGGCCACAGAAGCTGTTGCCTCAGTAGTAAGGAGGGGACGGGTTCTGGCCCACCCTCAAAACAAGGACGGGTTCTGGCGAGTGTCAGAGCGTCATAACCCCTCTGCTGGAAAATCTGGGGCCACAGAAGCTGTTGCCTCAGTAGTAAGGAGGGGACGGGTTCTGGCCCACCCTAAAAACAAGGACGGGTTCTGGCGAGTGTCAGAGCGTCATAACCCCTCTGCTGGAAAATCTGGGGCCATAGAAGCTGTTGCCTCTCTCTTTTGATCCTAAAGATTTAGGCCTAAGGTTTGGCGTGAACGAGTTCCGGTTTGGCTAGGCCTACTGGAAGGATTACTATACAGGTGGAAGTCTAGAAAATCATCCACTTTAGCATAAGAAGTTGTTCATTAGACAAATTCCGGATAACTAAAAATGTCGTAAAAACTGTTTTTGCAAACTTCAGTAAGACCTTGGTCACGTGGCCACCTTTTTCCTAAACTTCTGGATCTATGCCTGCCCTTTACTCTCAAAACGGTGTCCTTTGCATGTGGATTAAGCGTGGCATAATTATGGAAGTCCTACCAGATTTTCGTTTTTGAAGACGAGAAATGCAGGAACGGCTGAGAGCGAATACTCATCAGTTATATCCTATGAAAAAAATGAATCCGTCACGGCATACATAAAACAAGACTATTTCAGTTGACTTAGGACAACTGCAAATGTAAAATGTAAATTTTTATATAAGTTTTATATAGCGACCGTATGGCCTCGACCCTGCTCATTTTTGCAATGAATTTATCGGGTGAGATCCTCCACCACTGCCCGTTTGAATGGGCGCCACGCCAATTTTAAGGTCCCCGTGCACGGACCGTACTAGCCCGAGATTTAAATCTCTGAAATAAGCCACGACCGGGACGCGAACCTGGGATCCTCACGCACAGAGGCTCCTTGGCGTACGCACTTACTGATGTAGCTAGGCCAGTAACTGTGATTTAGTATAGCCTACAGTCATTAAACGGTAATAATTAACCCCATTTTACTTTGTGCATATGAAAGAGAGGTCTTATGACGGAACTTTTCGGGTTTAAACTCTGGTCCATATTAACTCAGTCTGTACACTTTTAAAGCGCAAGGTTTAACCATTAATCGATGGTCGCTTTTAAGCAAAGCCGACTTCTGAAATCACAATCCTTTGAACTTAGCCAGTCGAGGTCACCGGGGACTGCGACAACGGAGGCCAGGCTACGAAGGATAAGAAATCCAAAAGAAGAGATTTCACTTTAGTCATTAAGGCACGCTTAGACGCAAGAATGGCGATCAAGAATGCAGAGGGAAAACCTTTATAGCTTGCTTAAAATGAATGAATGATTGATTGATTGACTGACTGACTGACTGACTGACTGTCTAACTGATTGATTGAGCCGCTAACTGAATGACGAACAACAGCGAATTACAGACATGTGGGACTTTACAACTGAAACTTGCATACCATTGTTCGGGTGTCAAACACAAACCTAAAAGGTTGTGAGAGGTTTTTAATTCAGGGTTGTCCCTATACCACTGATTGCTTTACAGGAAGGTTTTAAAAGCTTTGAAGTAGGCCTTACCTGTGCAATGTCTACGTTCATCTTTAGCGCTGTTACCTTCGGATGCTGTGCAGCGTATCTCTAAAAAACAGGTTAATCAGACACCAAATACTTATATTATTCAAGCCTAATTAATTAAATCAAAGCCTAATTATTTAAAACTTCATGGGGATCAGGATGGTTGTAGACTTATGTATGTATGTAAGTATGTATGTAGGTATGTATGTATGTATGTATGTATGTAGATATGTATGTATGTATGTATGTATGTAGATATGTATGTATGTATGCATGGGTGTATGTATGTATGTACGTATGCCTGCATGCATGCATGCATGTATGTATGTATGCATATGTGTGTATATAAGTATGCAAGGGTGTAGTATGCTTGGAAGTTTGCAAGCATGCATATTTATATGAGTTTATAAGTATCTAAGTCTGTAGTATGCTTGGAAGAATGTATGAATGTTTGCATGTATGGATATATGTATGTAAGTATGTAGTCTGTATGAAAGTATGTGTGTGTGTGTAAGCAAGCTGGGAAATAAGCAGCAAGTTCTATGATGCACTGGCCCCGACTGACCCCGTGTCCAGGACCTCGGAATTCGTCCATTGACGGCTCAAGGGTCTAAGAAAAAGAAATGAGCACCTACGCTCTCCATGGGAGATAGGGTTTGCTTTACTTACTGTCACCCAAGAACTATGAATGCAACACTCGCAGCTTACACAAGAACTGTAAGTAAGTGAGTAAGTAATGCATTTGTTAACACGCCATATGTCCATTGACTGAGCGAGGAATCGTAGGCGATATATATATACATACATACATATATGCATACATACATATATACATACATGCATATATACATACATACATACATATACACATACATACATACATACATGCCCTAGCTGTAGCACAGTTGTTGAATTTTCATCAAAGAACTGTAACACAACACCTGGAATTTCATCCAAGATGTCTAACACAACACTCGGTTTCTCGAACAAGAGAACGCAGTTGTAACGTAATATTGTAACGCAACAATTGGAACTGTGAAGTTATACGTTTACGTACCTCAAATTTTGGTGCTATTTCATGGCAAGGACCGCACCAGACGGCGAAACATTCTACTATGACTGTGCTGTTGTTGGCCTTTTTCAGGGCCTCGGACAACTCCATCTTAGCAAGACAACACAGGAGACAACAAATTAAAAAACTTGTAATGCTTTATAGCGTCGTCTGATTACCCCTAGAAGGCGTTCCTTGCTAATCTAAATGTTGTTGGAGTAACGAGTTCGTCTGTCAGCAAATATTGTTCGAATAACTAGAAAATTATCACTGACAGGCTCTCGCACACACGTACAACCCAACCAATAGAGTTCCATACAATGCTACAGTTGACACCATGCACAGAATTCCTGGTCTGTGTTGTATTGAAGACGAGAAGAAAAACTGAACTTGGTATCAACCGTGGGCCTGGATGGGCACCCCAATAGATCGGATGTACAATAACCCTCCAGTCGCAAGGTGTCGCCACAGGCAGCGGCGCGGAGTATCTACATTACGCAGGGACTACAGAGGGCTCTTACCTGTTATACTTCGTCGTCTCTCCAATCCCCTTATAACGCAGAGATACCCCACACGTATTCACCCTGTCTGGGCTCCTGTTGTTGGGTATCCTTCCCGACGATTTCCAGCAAACGGACTTAGTGTGCAGGGCTTCTGTGGTAGAATCCGTAGCTGAGAAAACAGGAGAACTATCCATTTTGGGGCATCAGCGCTGTAATGCCCTCTGTGATCAGTACTGGATGGGTTCACTGTTGACAGTCATTAAATTGTATTGTTGTATTGTATTTGATAACTCATCTATGGCTGTGACCGAGCATGAGAATCCCGGGGAAATAAGAACATCTTTAAACAACGAGCTGACTGAATTCTATCACCAGCACAGACCCTTGCACGAAACGATAGCGGAAGTCCATTCCACAGAGATGAACCAACATCAGGATAACGGCTTCAGTGTACTTCAGAACTTCGTAAAGGAGCGCTATGAAATTTAAATTGTATTGTATTGTATTGTATTATTCAATTCAGTTACCTTGTTTTTAACCTCTGGAATCGTCAGTCTTGGAGCTGCGGCTGCAGCGGCAGCCTTGGACTTTTTCAGACCCAGTCTGTTTTATTGAAGGTCCTCTGAATGCCTGGAATCCAATCGAAAATCACGAATACTCCTCGTCCTCCTGCTCCTCGAACCGAAGTTGCCCAGAACCACATAGAAAATAAATGCATCAAACTGACGTCACATCTGCATTCTCAACCTCACGTGACGTAGGCCTTACCTTGGTATATGTTACATTCATATGGCGACAATGGACACATAAAAGTGACGCAGGTAAAGGTAACACAACATCGCATAGAAATAAACAATAGCAATGTAATGACGTCATATTATTGTTGTTGTTATTGCTATTACCCAAGGTAAGTGTAATCCCTCAGGAATAAAGATTATTTTTTTGCGGACCATAGCGTTTTTCGATTCATTTTAGGTCGTTTTTCTTCGTGTCATATCTGTCGTTAGATTCCTTCGTGTAATTGTGACGGATTATTTCATAATTTTGGCTTTTTGGACTTTTTCTGTTTGCAAAGTCGGAATAATTTTTCGTTTTCAACACGGATTCATTGCTTTTAGAACGGTTTTTGTTGCACGTTATCGTTATCTTCTGTGACTGAGAGAGAGGGAGAACGAGGGGGGCGAATGCCTGCCCAGCGCATATCCGGCTGTTCAAACGCAGCGGTCCATCTATGGCTGTGGCCGAGTCTGTGCCTCTTTTTACCATGGATTCGCTAGGTGGCGTCCTACAAAATCAGTAAATGCGTGCCAACTGTCAACCGTTGGGGAATTCTTCGGTCGGTTTCTGCATGTAAGTAAGTAAGTAAGTAAGTAAGTATATTCTTTGTTAACCAATAGCTAATCGCACATCGGTTGACAAGTATTTAAGAACACAAGAAAAACTTATTATGCATACAACATCCTAATAATAAAACATTTACGTGTTAAACTGTCAGCAGGAGGAATAATACGGACATGGGCGTGGGGCCGTAAGTAATAACTGAGGGGTTTAACTAGCGGGAGTCTGCGGGAAATTGCTAGTGTAGACCTTCTCGAGATATGTAAACTTGTTCTTTTAGATCATTCGGTTGACGAGAATAGCTTCGGAGAGGTTCTTAACAGATAGGTGTTTAGAAATACATGCATACATACATACGTGCGAACAATATGTGTTTATGTGTATGTGTATGTAAATGTCTGTCTACATCTGTCTGTGTCTGTGTTTTGGTTAATTTCTATCTGCATGCCTTTGTCTGTGTTCATGTATATGTCTGTCTGGTGTCTGTGTCTTTGTCTGTCTGTCTGTATGTCTGTCTCTGTTTCTCTTTGTCTCTGCCTCTGCCTCTGTCTGTCTGTCTGTCTGTCTCTCAGTCTCTGTTTGTCTGTCTCTCTCTCTCTCGCTATCTCTCTCGCTCTCTGCCTCTCTCGCAGTCGACTGAGCAAATGCTGTGTTCTTGGTTACATATTCGCCCAATGGTCTTACTGATGGGTCTCCAATTGTTGAGTAATTTTCCTGAGGTCGTCCATCACGTCCGAAATATTGGAGACTAATAAGGTCCGGTCGAATCGAATTAAGGTCAGGTCGGGTTAGGTTAATTGACATGACGGCCCCAGCGACCGCTCCCCTCCCTCGCTCCATCCATCTCTGTCCGATCATCCGCTCAGCAGGACGGTCAGCTGCAGCCTCTGATCTTACTGACTCACAGATGGCGACACTAAACGTTTCCACTCTTGCCTTGTTACATCGGCATTTATATGGCGCCAAATCCGCGGGGCGTAATTTGCATTAATTCGTGAGGCTTGGAATTTTTTGGCTATGGCCCGTCCTTGTCAGGTGATGCATAAAATTGTTGAAATTTTGACTCTTGACGAATCAGCTTCCTGAAAAATTAAAAAAATCACAAGTATTGTTGAATTCGAGTTTAAATGCGAAAGATTTTTCCTGTCCTTATACTAATTCACTTATTCACTTATTTCTATGATATGTGTCATAATTGTTAATACCTTTGTATAATATGAGCAAAATGTGAAAAGGTAGGAAAGCTCGGTAAGTTAGTCCATTTGAGTTTTTCTTCCCCTATATGGTAATCGTAATCGTAATTCCGGAATTTCTACAGCGCCCAACGAAAGCCACGTCGCGGGGACCAGCTTATTCACAGGCGCTCAGTCAAAACAAAATCAATAGGCAAAAGGATCCCGTTCCAGGTCGAGATCCAAAATTGTCAATAAAACCTTTTCTCGATTCATATAGTAGTTGTGGTTTTTGTGTGAATGAAGCTGTCATGTAAAAAATGATCATTAGCGTCGCTCTCCTGTATCTAGGCTTCGGAATGGCACCACCCGACTAAGGGCAGTAACAGAGTTTCACAGCCATATTACTTTTTAAGCTGCCATCTTCTATTCTTAATTGCTTTCAGTGTTTAGCGACATCTTACTATTGTGGCGAAGGATCTCACCCGATAAATTCATTGACAAAATGAGCGGAGTCGATGGATTGATGGAAGGACGGACGGACGGACAGACAGATAGATAGACAGACAGACAGATTGACTAACTGACATACAGACTGACAGAAATTAAACAAGAGAGGGAGACAGTACATATATGTCTTTGAGAGAGAAAGTATGCATGTAATTATGTATGTATATTCAGGAGTGAGAGAGTGCTAGACAGAGAGCCTCGTTAAAAGGCCACAGAAATCACTCAACTAAACTATTATACGGCTCTTTCGGCACCATACGTTTATCGCAAGACGAGACAACGATTTGTCAATTGACTCAGTTGTTTTAAACGACCTTCGTGGTGCATTATGGGTCGTGTTTTGATCGTCACGTGACGTTACGTAATTCACTATGCAGCATTCGCAACGTGTTGTGATTTTGGATGATTAGTCTACAATGATCTATCACGTGTTTTAAATATTTCATGTAGCGCATTAACTCGAATTTTGTAATTAGCAAATGCTGGAGTTTTCGGCATTTGTAGTCTACACATTTCCGACTTTGCTATTGGGGCTGTGCATTGATTGCTGTATTGCTGTATCCACCAGCTATCATCCACTCCAATAAACTCCGCCACTACTGTACGCGGGTAGTGCCAGTCCCAAGCCTGGATAAGGGAGGAGGACGACGTCGACGGCCTTAGATGTCGTAAGATGTCGTTAAACAATGAAACTACTACTACACTCCAATATTGCCTTTCCAGGTCTTCTGTTTTCGTCCCAGTGGCGGCTCCAGGATTTCGTGCATGGGGAGGTGAAAGCATTTCCACAGGGGCGCCACATTCTGGCAGTCCACCATGCATGGGTCTGGTCTGAGGGGCGCCGGCATATAACCAAGAGGAGCGAGAAGGGGCGAACCGCTCTCCCATGTCTTTAGCTAAATCCGCTACAATTTTCATCCCCATCATTTTTCGTTTGTCAATTATAAAAATCGGTTTCAGCAGTTGACAGATTTCAAAACCGAGAGATGGCGAACATGAAGAATCGTATGTACATACATTTGTATGTGAACATTTTTATAGCGCCTATTGTGAACCTCTCGAAAGCGGCGAAGAACCGCTGAATGATATCCATGTTTGACCCAGGGTCACCGAGCGCTCGGTGTCATGTTCACTTATCAGTCGGGTAGAACCAGAGCCTTTCCAAACACCCACTCCCAGGGCCGTGTTCGACGGACAACCTCTTGCGGCGCCCATGGAAGCCGATCCCAGCTTCGTTGGTCGTGTCTGTCCGTCCCTGGCTCGGCTCGCTGACTTCCCGACGAATGTTCACGAAGCTCAGCGTGCCGAGAACGACAGTCTTCCTTTCTGTCAGACCGCTGACGGTGATTTCTCGGCAGAGGCAGTTTACAGGCACCCGTTGGGTCTGAGTGTACCCAGAGGCGGAAAGGAATGCCATTCCGCCGAATGCATGCAGTTGAAGGGATAGGAATGAACAGACTAGGGCCTGATTTATGAAACTATTAATAACTTCGCATATTCTGATAACTACTTGATGTGTTTTTCTGTTTATTTATGATGCGCTCGTTCGAGAATAACGATTATTTAACGCCGCTTTAGCTATACAATTGGCCAAAGCCTTGATACTAGCAGAACCAATCAACTACGCATTTAGATACAAGAATGGACATATAATCGATCTGCTTTATCTTGTCTCCTCCTAAATTATTTGTTATCTTGCAAGAGATAATCAACTAAATCTAGTTTAAAACTACAATTTAGTAACATGACATGTGTTTGTAGAACACCACTTCCAAAGTTCAATACAACCAAGACGCAGACATAACGATCTATCGATCTATCTATCCATCCATCCATCCTTCCTTCCACCCGTCCATCCATTCATCCATCCATTTATATGTGTATATATCTTTTCTTTCTTTTTTTCTTTCTCTCTCTCTCTCTGTCTCTGTCTCTGTCTCTCTCTGTCTCTCTCTCTATGTCTATCTCTTTCTGTCTCTTTGTCTTTGTCTGCTTCTCCCTTTTTCTCTATCTGTCTGTCTGTCTGTCTGCCTGTCTGTCTGTCTGTCTGCCTGCCTGTCTGTCTGTCTGTCTGCCTGTCTGTCTGTCTGTCTGTCTGTCTGTCTGTCTGTCTGTCTGTCTGTCTGTCTGTCTGTCTGTCTGTCTGTCACTATTATGTGCTGAACTAAGCGAGGAGCGATGCCCCAAAATCGAGCGCTTAGATGCGACGATGAAGAGGCCTAATGTAAAACATATCGCTAATTTTGCCTCTTCCTACCTTTCTCTGTTCCCCTACCTTCGGTCTCTCTCTCTCTCTCTCTCTCTCTCTCTCTCTCTCTCTCTCTCTCTCAGCTTCCTTTCCTTCCTAAGTCATTGGCAGTCTTGCTTACTGCCTCTGCCCTTGGTATTGGCCTCCGACCGGCAGAGAGACCGAGAGGCCGTCTTTCGGTGTCAAATGTCATCTGGAAGTCGCCTCTGAGACGAGCGAATCTTCGCCATGCAACGATAATAATATTAGCCGCTGCGGAGACAGGAGGAAGGAGAGTGGCGGAGCTGGAGAGAAGGTAGGAGAAAGTGGAAAAGTGGAAGTAGTAGAGAGGAGGAGGAGGAGAAGGAGGAAAAGAAGAAGGAGTAGAGTATGGATAAAGATTAAGAAGAAGAACAAAAAGAAGAAGAACAAGAAGAACAAGAACACGAAGGAGAAAAACACGAAGAACAAAAATAAGAATAAGAACAAAAACAAGAATAAGAACAAAAACAAGAATAAGAACAAAAACAAGAATAAGAACAAAAACAAGAATAAGAACAAAAACAAGAATAAGAACAAAACAAGAATAAGAACAAAAACAAGAATAAGAACAAGAAGAACAAGAACAAAAAGAACAAGAACAAGAAGAACAAGAACAAGAAGAGCAAGAACAAGAAAAACAAGAGCAAAAAGAATAAGAACAAGAAGCACAAGAACAAGAAGAACAAGAACAAGAAAAACAAGAATAAGAACAAGAAAAGCAGCACGAGAAGAAGAGCAATCCCTTAATCTAATAGAGAAGCAGCCATATGCATTGAAGTTTTAGCGACTTCATTTCCTAAACCTCAGCACGAGGGCGGATGTCAAGTCTTCTACCTCGCGGCCCGATCTTCCAACCAACAGTGTACGGTCAGTGTGCTCATTTTATAGCCGAGTTCGCTAGCGGCGAAAGTGGAGTAAAAATCTTGAAACAGCTTTATGCCTAGCCCGCTTGTTGTGAACCCTCAACCTTACAGCTGACAGTCCGAGGCGCTAACCACTGGACTCCCAGCAGATAAGAGTTGAATGTGGAAGTGAGAGAAAAATCGGAAACAGAAAAAGCAGAGGAGAGTGCAAATACGGGCATCAGTAACTAAAGATACAGATTTGCAAAACTAGTTTTAAGCAATCTAGATCGAGCAGTGGCTTAGCAGAAAAGGTTGTCCTGTCTTTCGAACAGTGTTTTGTGTATCAGCTGGTGGCTTATGAGCTGGATTGACAGAATAACTAAATGAAGCAGAGTTTTGAAAGAAAGAATGAACACATGATGGAAAGAGACAGATACATAAACAGATGCAGAGAAAGAGAAAAAGACTGAAAAGAGACAGAGAAAGAGACAGAGAAGAAAGAGAGGGCAAGAGAGACAGAGATGGATAGAGAAAGAGAGAAGATAGAAAGAGAGAGAGAGACAGACAGACAGACAGACGGACAGACGGACAGAAGAGAGAGAAAGAAAGATAGAGAGACAGACAGACAGAAAAAGAGAGAAAGAAAGAGAGAGAACGAGATAGAAAAAACTCTTGTTCTTTCTATCTCGTTCTGTCACTTTCAGAAAGACAGAAAGAGAATGATAGAAAAAGAGACAGACAGACAGAAGAGGGAAAGAAAGAAAGAGAGAGAGAGAGAGAGAGAGAGAGAGAGAGAGAGAGAGAGAGAGAGAGAGAATGATGGAAAGAGAAAGACGGGAACATGATGTAGGACTCATCCATCTTTCCCTCTATCCATCAGCTTCTGGCCACCGATAAGTTAATTGGTGGTGGCTATTAGCGATTAGCTGAGCATTAGCGAGAAATGGATTATCCACAGGGACTGCGTCACGCCGTCGGTGGAAGAGTGCCGGGGGGACTGGCGAGGGAAGGAAAAGAATACAGGAAGAGGTAGAAGAAGGAGAGGAAAGGGAAGACGGAGAGCACAAGAACCTGAGGGAAGAAGACGGGAGGGGGTGAAGGTGCGTGGGGTTGGCAAGTGGGGAAAGGCAAATTGTCGACCGCTGCTGAGATTGCCCTATCATCTCAGATGCAAAAGATGAAGTGGGTTGCGAGGTCCTGCCAAGTTCAATGACCTGCGCAATTTCGGGTCTCCGCGCATGCGCAATGCCGTGCCGTGCGGTCTACAATCTTCGCGCCCCATGCGCACACGAGTCACGTGACTTCGCCTGATCTGATCTTGTCTTGTCTTGTCTTTTCTTATACTTTTCCTTACGACTTGCATTGACTGCCTGACTCCTGGATCTTGACCTGGAACAGAACCCTTCCTGCCTGTCGATTTTGTTTTGACTGAGCGCTATGCATAAGCTGGTTTCCGCGACTTAGCTTTCACTGGGCGCGGTAGAAATCTTCGAAATTTTTACAATTTAAACTAATACTACACCTAATCAGAAACATTGTTCTGTTCAATTCGTTGCTAGGAGCGTTTTTCTGAAGGGTTCTATTGTATGGCTCCCGCTCGTGGTTTTAAAAGACTCCAGCCGAGGAGTCAGTATGCCACCGAAGGCAACGAATCGAGAAGCTAAAGGCGTCGATACTGAGCTTTCTGAGATCGCGGATGATAATAGAAAAATAAACCAAAAATGCTTGAAATTGCAACATGCACTGCAACGTGACAGTCAAGCGCGCAAATGTTAAATTTTAAAAATCTACAATTTGAGCTGAAAATTGGGATGGCAAAAGTCTATTCTTGCTGTCCCACTTTTCACACTGGGGTGAGTGAAGCCGTCTCACGAATGAAATGTAAATGTACACAGTTTTATCTAGCGACCGTATGGCCTCGACCCTGTCCAGTTTGCAATGACTCGATCGGGTGAGATCCTTCGCCGCCGCTGCCCGTTTGAATGGACCCCACGCCGTTTAAGGTCCCGTACTAGCCCGACATTAAAATCTCTGAAATAAGCCACAATCGCTGTGCGAACCGGCATCCTCACGCAAAAAGGCGCCTTGACGTATGCTTTAACCAATGAGGTAACTAGGCCAGCTAAGAAACCATGGCAACGATTGTGACGTCAATGTGTGTCAGGCCAAGTGAGGCGCCTTGACGTACGCTTTAACCAATGAGCTAACCAGGCCAGCTGAGATACCATGGCGACGATTGTGACGTCAATGTGTGTCAGGTCTAGTGTGGCGCCTTGACGTACGCTTTAACCAGTGAGCTAACCAGGCCAGCTGAGAAACCATGGCGATGATTGTGACGTCAGTATGTGTCAGGCCAAGTGAGGCGCCATGAGTACTCTATAACCATTGAGCAAATAGACCAGCCGAGGCACCATGGCAACGATTGTGACGTCAATGTGTGTCAGGCCAAGTGAGGCGCCTTGACGTTTGATTTAACCAATGAGCCAACCGGGCCAGTATGAGTTATAGCTCCCGCGTCCATGTCATTAAAACTACTGAAAAATTAACGTTAATCATGCGGCGCGAGGTCTATTCGGTAGCCTTAAATCAGACGATTGCAGGTTCGAGCTTGTTAAGCGGTTCTCGTGTACCGACCCTGCACAAGTTCTTTACGCGTACTTGTCGTTGTCACCAAGCAGTATAAACTGGTGCTGACGTAAGTTGGGAAGTAAAGGCTAGTCCGGCGATACACTGGCCATGAGTCCAGGATCAAGGGATTCTTCCTTTGTCCTCTCAAAGGTGGAAGTGAATAAAATGAGTGCCGCCCCTACGTTCCTCTCTGGAACACGGAAGTCTTACTTTTTTACTTTGAAAGTGATAATCGGTATAACAAAATGTTCTGCGATGTTATCAAACGTGATGTCAATGTAATACCTGACTCCCACTAATCTCTACCATCTTACAATTTGTTCCTTTGGCGAGGTATACTCCGCCTAATCGAGGTAGACTAGTGTTTCTTTCTGTGCGTTAATGTAGTCAGCTCATTGTTTTGCGTTGCATTTTGCGACATGCGTCCGACACGGCTCATAAATTTCAGTTAAATGAGTTTCATTCGATTTTTAAACGATAGAAAAATTTGCCTGTGTGCGGCATGCGTTCGGAAGAATATGTGACCACAGAGAAGCCTCGCGAAAAAGCCCATTTAGACTCAACACGCTGAACAACCGATCACTTAACGTCTTGCTGATAGATGGCGCTATCAGCGCCATGTGTGTCGTCTGCCTCTTGTCAACGATCGTCTGCTCGATGCGAGTCGTTCTAGCGACATCTTTCGACGGCTATCGAAGTTATCGACGACGAAGAAAACCGATAGAATAAATGTTAATACCGTCGGAAATGAATGTGTTTAGGAAAATCGAAGTGAATGACTGCGTGTCAGCGAAAAATTCTTAAATTTCCATTGAATTGTGCGCGAAGTTTCTCTTGGCGCACAGCTAAACCGAAATCCGAACTCCTTTTACAATTCAACTCTGCTGAATTGATTACTGTTATTATTTAACAACTTCTGTAGCGCCAGTCTATAATGCACAAGATATAAACCGATGGCACACCAAAACCAAACCGTTATAATCAGGTCAGTGACCACTAAACAGAGAGACAGCCTATTGTAAAGCGACTGGTGCCATAGTACTTAAAGTTGAGCTAGATGCACTAGATTCAATAAATTCTTGTTTCTTGATAACGTTTGATTTGTGTAGTTTTGTGATTCGGTGTAACAGTAATATAGACTTGTAAGCCAACCTATTGAATAATTAGCGTTCTGGTTGTTATATAGACTAACCCTGTAGGTTTAATGCATGTCAGATGCATATAAAGGTTACTTAATTTCTAGCTTACTGAACTGTTTACTTTCTCACGTATCTACTTATCCTTCGCGAGTTTTCTTTAAATGCGCTACACATCGTAATCGTAATCTCGAGATTTCTACAGCGCCCAACGAAAGCTAAGTCGCGGGAACCAGCTTATTCACAGGCGCTCAGTCACAACAAAATCGATAGGCAAAAGGGTTCGGGTCCAGGTCAAGATCCAGGAGTCAGGCAGACATATAACCATACGCACACATGCGGTGAAGGATCTCCCCCGATTAATTCATTGAAACAACGAGCAGGGTCGAGGCCATGCAGTCACTCTAAAACATTTACTTACACACAAGCGAGGCGAGCTACGCGGGAAGAATATTACGAGATCTGAATTGAGAAAGAAATCGTTTTCTGTCTGATTTTATCCGATACTAATACTAATTCGTACAGAAGTAGTCCACAGAGATGTTACATGCTTTGGGGTTTCTCTTAAAGTGGCGCTATATTATTCAGCCAATACAATTACAATCAATTATCAGAAGTTTGATCCAGCTTCCCGGACTCGGTGTGTGGCAACACTGAGCTGAGCGATCGCCTCTCTCATCAATCAGATACCGTCAGATGTTGCAACCGGTGAGCTGATGCCAAGTAAACGGCTGGTGTCATGCGTGTAGGTACAGTGAACACGTTGTTATTTCTGCATTTATTAAGCGCCAATATCTCATGATTAAGCATCAGTGACGATGATGATGAGCAGTTGTGAGTGAAGAAGTTGTTCAAAGGTTCCCAACCATAGAGTAACCGTCTCATGAGAGGCTCGAACCCGTACTCTTTGCGTTATAAGCCGAGCGCTCTATCCATTTGGCCACCGTGCTTCATGACTATGGATGGGAGAATCATCGCTCTAATATACAAGGTATAATATTCAATCTAATCTAATCCAATCCAATCTAATCTAATCTAATAACTGTAACAGGGCCGTTATCATACTGCACAAGGCATCAATCAATGGTTGCTTCAAGTGAAACTGCAAATCGTAATTCGTTACTAGTTAGAGTAACGAATTACCTAATTAGTTTCGAATTAATTACCTAATTAGTTTAAATTACCTAATTAATTACCGAATTAGTTTCCAAGCCCGGTCGAAATCCGACGGGTTATGGAAACCAGAAGCCAGGCTACGGTGTGTTTGTGAAACAGACGAGTCTCAAGGTTAGACTTAAACAACATTGACAAGCTTACAAGCGGTACAAAATATAGGCCTATTAATACAATATGCATGCGCTAAAGGTTATGCCTTAATGCTGTGTATAGGCCTACGACACTAGAAAGAGGGTGGACTGAAGCAACGCCAAGCCCGGTTAGTAGTTGGATGAGTGATCTGCTATGATATAAAAATTCATTCATGCCAACTCAGCCCTCCATTCCTTCGTGGTCCCTAAACGAATGCCAGAGCATGTGTCTGTGCAAGATAGGTAGGTATGTTTGTATGAGACAACAGTAGCAACATTTAAGGACGAAAGATCTAAACAAGTGCGGTTTAACGTAGTTTGAAAATTTGAAAATGTACTACGGTACATTTGTACATTTGAAAATGTACTACGGTACATTAATACATTTGAAAATGTACTACGGTACATTTGTACATTTGAAAATGTACTACGGTACATTTGTACATTTGAAAATGTACTACGGTACATTTGTACATTTGAAAATGTACTACGACAATGAAAATGTAAGTTGCGCTGAGTGATGTGGTGTCTACAATTGAAGAAATGTTCAGAGTTAAAGCAGGCTGACAATGGAAGTAAGTAAGTAAGTAATTAGCCTTCATATGCATCTTACACGCGCACATGCATTACATTGTATACAACGATTACAGATATTTATTTAATATAACACGGCATGATATTGACAACTATGGTTCACTAAATATAACTGAAGATACATCGATTCACATGACTACTAGTTCCAATGTTTAACGACATCTTATGGCATCAAAGGCCGTTGACGTCGCCCTCCTCCTTATCCAGGCTTGGGACTGGCACTACCAGACTAAAGGTAGTGGCGGAGTTTCATGATTACTTTTAAACAATTTAAATTTAGGCTGAACAATAGGTAGCATAAAAGGTTGTCATCTCTTGCGAAGAGAGCAATTGTCCTCACGATGAGGTAGCAAGAGCTGATGAAAACAGCGCCCGGGAAACTGCGATTTCTGGAAAAGCTTCCTATCTGCTATTTCATGCATGTTGAGCAGAGGAATAATGTATCTAGTTTTAGAAGCTGTTTGCCAGGTTCAGCGGTCGTTTGAACCAGCCTGACAATGCACGTTGAGCTGGTTGAACACACAGTGTTGTATACTTCATAAAGGAAGTTGCCAGGTTTAGTGGCTTTGAACCGGACTAACAATGTACGTTGAGCTGGATGAACACATAGTGGTGCTATTTCATGCATGTTGAGCAGAGGAATAATGTATCTAGTTTTGGAGAAGCTGTTTGCCAGGTTCAGCGGTCGTTTGAACTTAGTGGCTTTGAACCGGACTAACAATGTACGTTGAGCTGGATGAACACACAGTGTTGTATACTTCATAAAGGAAGTTGCCAGGTTTAGTGGCCGTTTGAACCGGACTAACAATGTACGTTGAGCTGGATGAACACATAGTGGTGTATACTTTATAAAGGAAGTTGCCAGGTTTAGTGACTGAGGCGGAATTACGAGGTTGTGATGTTTTTCATAGACAACGGCTTACCGCGAGTTTCATGCATACGTTCAGTCCTGCGCTGCAGAAATCCACGAATTCCTGGTCGCTGCCCGCATCGCCGCATGCGATCAATTCATTATCCGATAGGCAAGCCGCGAAATGATTGGCCAGGAATCTCAAATGGTCGTCGTTATTATTATTATTTTTAACAAAAATCCTAAATCTGCTGGGCGTTTAACGCCGCCGGGGCTCACTGCGGAGGCGACGGCATGGGCTTGCAATTACTGTACCAAGGCGGATCGGTGTACGAGGCCGCACGCCGCCCAGTCACTGTTGACTTTGGCAACATCGTTTGCCTAGCAGGGCCCCATTTGGGTCCCGAAGCGCCGCCGAGGGGAGCGGGATTATTTTCATAGCTAGTTACGGACCGGAGTATCTGGGTAGTGATGTATGGAGTATTATTAGGAGGATGATTAATGAAAGTTGCCGGCTGTCAAAGGACCCACGGTGCGGTAAATTATGACGTGTGCTTCGCAGCGTAGGCCTATTCCTTCATGTGACGCCAGTTGATTCGATTCATCTATACGGATATGTATACGTATGCACGTTTGTATTTATATTTGCAAGTATGAATGTATGTGTGCATGTACGTATGTATCTATGTGTGTATATGTATGTGTCTGCATGGATGCATGTTTGTATGTATGTATGTATATATGTATGTATGTATGTATGTATGCATGCATGTATATATGTATGTATGTATATATGTATGCATGCATGTATATATGTATGTATGTATATATGTATGTACATATGTACGTATGTATGTATGTAATACTATACACTAATACCTGGTTCGACCTCCTGCTGAGTTGGGCGATCGTGGGAACCCCTATTTTTAGCGTGGTATGAATTCTTATCACACTGGAATACACCTTTCAGGAGTTTCCCGTTCACGAAGCAGCTTTAAAAATTAAAAATATAGACAAGTGTAAAGGTACACTATTTTCTAAAACGACCGTACACCTTGCTCATTTTTAAGTGAATCGATTAGGTGAGGTCCTTTACCACCGCAGCCCCACACATCCGCCTGCAATTAGTTTAAAATGCTGGACATACTTTGACAAACACCCGACTGTATGTTGTTGGCGCTAAGCTTAGTATGTTAATTGGAGGACGAATATGTAATATGCTAAATATCGAGTAGAATGTGGCATTGAGGTTGTTATGGTTCTAACACAGATAATGTCTTCCGAACCACTTAAAACCCATGTTATGTTAAGCTATGTCATATCGTCTACCACGAAAGGCCCGACTTGCAACCTCGCTATCATCTTTTAAATCACTTGTTAAGACTCACTACTTCACTACTTCATCCAACAAACCGGACGGAAAGAGAGCAGTGGGAAGACCGAAAAGAAGATGGATAGATTGCCTTGAAGAGGATCTGAAAGGTGCCGGAGTTACTATCTATGGGAAAACGGAGGGCAGACGGAGAATGACCCTTGAGGAGATGGCCGGGAAACGAGATTTGTGGAGGGGTGTCATAGAGAAATCAACGACTGGATCCAGTCCAGAGATGATTACATGACATGACATGACTACTTCATCCTAGCTTTTGCATGATTCCATCTTGGCCCCTAGCGAACATTCATCCGCGCCTCAGATTCAGGTATACTGACATTGTGCGCGTTACAACTTACAAGTACTTTAAATAAATAATAAACAAAATAGTCATATAGTATTATCTCATTCTATCTTATGTTACGATGGTTTTACGGTCATTAGACAAGGAAACGGTTGGTTTCCCGTCACGCTCCACTGGAGATGCTGGTTTTCCACCACGTACTAAGCCGTCGAAGGGATGCTGATCGCATCTAGTTAAGAAGGCCTAGTGAAGCCGAAGAAGAAGACGGGTTCTTAGCCAATGGCGTTGCTCGCAGCCGGAGGTACCGACTTCTATTGGCCGACGGCCGCGGAAGCTACACTCGCTGCGTCGCACTCTTCAACGGGTTGATTGACTCGGATGCCAGTTCAGCGCCCACCAGCCCAATGTGCTCCTTGGCGGGCTTCCTCGGCTGCTGAGGTTGGAGCATCTTCAGTTTAAGAAAACCTACAAGCGCCGGCGACGATTGCAATACAGGAAGTCGTCGTGGGAAAGATCAAGATGTCTATGGCGGAGTACATGTATAAGTTGTTGTATGGTAGGAAGATGGGACGAACTCACTACAACGGTCGACACGTGAACTACATAAGCAGTAGCTGTTCTTACGGTAACGAGTTCATCGAATGCAACCGGTCGTGTAGCTACGTCCAGGTAAGACAATCAACTAGCTACATCCAGGTAAGACATCAACTATAGTGAGGTGTGGTACAAGCCGATCGGTTAGAGCTCTCGGCTTGTAACGTGGACAGTACTGGTTCGAGCCTTCTCTAAGACGGCTACTCTGTAGGGACCTTGAGCAAGTCCTTCCCTCATAATTGCACAGCGCCAGTCAAAAGAAGCAGTGAGAAGCAAAGACAAAGCAAAATACTTGTGTCGTCGTGGACAGTGGAAAGATGGTAGAAATAAGGGAATCCGTATTAAGTTTCAACTTTCATCCTTGCGGCCGCGGTTCGAATTTTGATGCGAAATTTTCGTTTTTTGTCAAGCGATGTAAGCCGTTGCTAGTGAATGTCCAATTTTGGGTTGTTGATGTCTTGTTTGCGCTTCAGCCGACATATTCTTGAAGACTTGAATCCAAGGCTTGAATCCAAGTCTTGAAGGTCTTTTGTTGAAAGAGACGTCTTGATTAATGAGTCATTGTCCCATTTTACCTTTGAAAATGCGCCTGATAATTGTCGAGATACACGTAATACATGCACACGTATATACATCCATACAGATACTTATGCATGCATGCAAATATGTATGCATGTGTGTCTACATTTATGTATCTAGCTATTTGCACAGCATCTTTTAAGAACGTCACAAGGGCGCTTAACATAGCTATCTATCTGCCCGTCTGTCTGTCTGTCTTTCTACCTGCCTGCCTGTCGTTCTTTCTTCCTGCCTGTCTGTCTGCTTGTCTGTCTGTCTATCTGTCGATGTATAAGTATATCGATGAATACGTATGGATACATACATACGTACATGCACACAAACTTAATCACATACATACATAATCACATGCTGCACATATAGACCTACATGCTGCATACAAAGAAATAATTTTGCACATTTATGATTCTAATTCAAATAATCTAGTGACTTCTACTGCGCCGTTACCACACTTACATGAATCAGTCGATGGTCGCTTAATGTGAACTGTATAGCAAAAAAGTCCTAATCCGTTGGAGAAGCCCCGGTCAAATGCCATCTGGCCAGGGAAGACATAAGTCAGACCACTATGGATAAGCAAGTTGAAGCAGAAAAGTCTTAAATGACATTGAAGAACTGAGAGAACGTACAGAACTGGGCAGTGAATTCCAAAGTCTTGAACCAGCCACCAGGGACGCCCGAGGTCCCAAGGGGGGGGGGGGCTGCTCTGGTGCGAGACACAGAAAGAGTCAAAGTATCTGGTGATCCAGTGCAATATTGCTGCTATGTTGGCTAAGCAAGGAGCAGAGACTTCTAAGCTGATTTGAATGTAATAACTTGTAAACTCTACGGCAGATTTTAAACACGATTCTTTACTCGATGGGCAGCCAGGTACTAAATTCAATACGGCCGCTTCTTTTGAAGAAATATCACCCTGATCCATCGAATCAGCTGCCCTCCCATTTCTCTCAGCTTGTACACAACCCACCCTAACAGCTCTTCTTTCCCTTCTCTGTCTCTGGTCTTCCTGGAACCGGACTTGGTTCGTGAAACGACATCTTTGGACAATCCCACTGACTTGACGTAGCGCTCGTGAATCAGCTCGTGCCCTGCTCTTAGCTTTAAGTAGCGCTTTAGAAGTTTCGAGTTTACGATTACGGATACGCTCAGTGCTGACATGTGTGATTCCTTTGTTATGGCTGTGACCATGGAGATGTGAAACATTTGTAGTTTCTGTACATCTCTTTTATTCATACAAACGAGAAGTAAATTGCTAGAAAGTTAGTAAAATCGATACTGTCTGGGGCGTATGATATCTGATCTGATCTTCCTCTTCCCCTTATCTGATTTTCCGGTTCAATTCCCAACACCATCCACCCACCTTCTGTCTGTCTGCTTGACTCTTGGATCATGAATTGGAACCGAATCCCTCCTGTCTATCAATGTTGATTTGACCGAGAGCTTGTGAATAAGTTGGGTGCTGTGGAAATCTCGAGCTTACGATTACGATGATCTGTGAGGATAGGCTGAGGTTCCTATTACCCACTTGCCATGTCGCCCTTTTACGACTGATAGTAACAACGAAGCATTGTCTTGATTCCAGACACCGTACCCGGGGAGTAGTGGAGCAGCCTGTCACGAAGTATGTCCCTCGTGGATCCTGGACAACAGCGTCTACGCTTCCGCAACGGACGACGGGAAATGCCTCCGCACTCCGAGCTCCTCCACCCCCGCCTGCCAGACCCCCTGGTGGGCGTCCAGTGGGAACGCGGACTACCCCGTAGATCCCGAGGGCTTCTACCCTCACGGCTCTTCCTCCGAAGGGTTTCCGTCGACGGAGATCGACGTCGTACCGGAAGCGGAACCGCCGCCTAGCGGAAACCGGAAGAACTGTAGATTCAGTTCGGCCTCCGACTCGGCCGAGAGCTGCACCGACGATCCTCCCAAGTTCTCGCAGACGATCCAGTTTCAGATCTCTCAGCACCTCTGGGAAAACCTCTCGCTCGGCAGCGGCACCCCGATAGGTGGAGACACTATAGCCCTCCAGTCGCAAGGTGTCGCCACAGGCAGCGGTGCTGAGTATCTCCAGTACTCAGGGATTACAGACGGTTCTTACTTATCCCCCTGTTCTTCCACCTCGTCTTCTCTCCAAACCCCTTATAACACAGAAATACCCTATACGTATTCGCCCTGTCGGGGCTCCAACCTGCCATTGGGTATCCTTCCCCACGAATTCCAGCAAACGGACTTAGTGTACAGAGCTACTGTGGCAGAATCCGCGGCTGAGAAAGCAGGAGAACTGTCCACTTTGGGTTATCAGCGCTGGAACGGCCTCTGTGAACCTTACTGTTATTGTACGGACGGAAGTCTGTACAGCTGTCCGTTAGCAACTGAACAGAAGGTAGTCTCGAACGACGGACTCTATGTCGGAGATCGCGAGGCTGGATACAAGATGATATCCGCAGAGTATGACGTGAAACCGGAAGTGAAGGGAATCGGCAGACGGATGAGGTGTCAGATGACGTCAGCCGCTGACGACAGCGGAAGACTAAATAGGTTGGTAAAGACGCTTCTAATTTTTACTAAATATCGAGCAAAACTGGATTCTTTATGAAGATGCACAAGATATGAAGGAATCTCATTATATCTGATCGAAAACAATCTAATTTAATCAAGTCAATGCCCAGAAGTTCATTCCTCAGAGACATAGAAGCAGTCTACAGTGGATAAACAGTTTTAAAAGGTAAGTCTTGAGTTTTTGACGGATTAAGGAGGAGTTTATTAGCCGCCATCCAAGAGTATACCTCCTCAAACGCAGTGGACAACAGCTGCACAGATGAATGACAAGACAAGCTGTCAAGCGTAATATAAATTAGAGTATCATTCGAATAGAATGATGTCACATGCTTTTCAGTTGCTGGACCTAAATTTTGGAATTCCCCCTCTGAGTCTGTTCATTCTGCTCCGTCGCTTTTGTCATTTCGTCTCAACATAAAACTTACCTGTTTCAAATCGCTTATCCACCGTAGGCTGCCTGTCTTTACTGTGGACTGACCTTCTGGATGTTGACCTGATTGCGGCTTGGCTTTGGTGTGCCATCAGTTTATGCTTTGTGCATTAGACATCAGCACATTAGAAGTTTATTATTATTATTATTATTATTATTATTATTATTATTATTATTATTATTATTATTATTATTATTATCATCATCCAAATGAATGCCAAGTAGCATACCTGGTGGTGTGGTATACATTGTGAACAAAGGCGAACCCAGCACATCGAACCCTGTGTTTCACACCACATGCTAGCAAAACATTAGATGAATAATTGTCATTTTAAGTGTGTACTGACTGAGATGTTTAGCAAATTCAGTGCAGGGCCAGAAAATCCAAACCAACGTTGAAGGCGATGCAAAAATAATTCACGGTCTCAAAAGCAGCAGATAAGTCAAGATTAACCATTGCTGTCACCTTATCCATTACCCACAGGACGCAAGATACTGTATCATTATCAACAACAAGTGCGGATTCCGTTGAATGAAACATATGATATGTTGACTGCAGTTGAGAGAATAAATATTCAGTTTGGCGCTATTCAGATTTTGAAGCTTCATTGGTCCCCGATTTATTTCAATATCACCAGCCAAAAATGGAGTAACAGGAAGTACAAGGACGATAATACAGTATGTGTATTCGCACCAAAACATACAAGGAAAACAACACAAAATCAAAATTAGCGAAAAACAAACTAATAAAAGCTTAGCCCGTGACAGCGGAAGCCTATATTTAACCAGCTTTTTTGTCGCAACCTAAGGTAGACGTATTGTTTCTGTGTGAGTCATGCTACTCTTGTAAATAGCACAGAAATTCATTCATACATTTTAACCTACAGCTGATATATTTTTCCATATCTCTATACAACCTGTACCAACACACATGCATACACGCATGCATCCATCCATCCATCCATCTATCAATCCATCCATCAATCCATCCATCAATCCATCCATCAATCCATCCATCAATCCATCCATCCATCCATCCATCCATCCATACATCCATCCATCCATTTATCCATCCATCCATCCATCCATCCATACATCCATCCATCCATCCATCAATCCATCCATCCATCCATCCATACATCCATCCATCCATCCATACATATGTGCATACATACATACATACATACATACATACATACATGAATCATATATATATTGAAATATTGCGATATATTTAAGGTGGCACTTGAATATATCTATATGTTGGGTGTGCTGGTTATACACAGATTAAGTATGCTGTGCGTGCGCTTGTCCTTGTATGTATGATTCTATAACAATGTAATATATATACGTATAGTACTTATAATGTATAATACATATATATATATACATGATATTATTGTGGCACTGAATAATTCTGAATTTAATCGTAAGCGTCTTTAATTGTCTTTCTATTGAAACACTGACGGCTGTCGACCACGAACGATTGTCCGCCACCTAGCGGTCGGCGGACTACTGAGCCGATGAGTCATCTGCTGAACATCCCAGTTCTGACAGGTTGCTGATGTATTGTTTCCTCTTCCAGTTTCTCCGGCGCTGGAAGACTCGGCTCCCGACCTCCGTACTTTTCCATCGCTGCCACTCCCGTCTCTTCCGCCATTTCTTCTTCTTCGTCGTCGTCGACATCGTCATCGTCGTCGTCGTCTGCTGCGCAAGAGGCGCCAGTGTCTCTGGCGCACACCTCCGCTGCCTCTTCCTCCGTGTGCAAGAGTCTGCTTCTGCGACCGGAAGTGAAGCTGAGGGAGAGCAGTCACATGTGCGCAGTTTGTGGAGATAACGCAGCCTGCCAGCACTACGGTGTCAGAACCTGCGAGGGCTGCAAAGGGTTCTTTAAGGTAAACATACAGTACACGCTATGATCTAATTTTAGCAACTTCGCTTTTCTTGGCTTCGGCATATGAGGGCGAGTGACTGGTTCTCTCCCTTGCCACGTGATCATTCCATCCACAGTGTAGGGTCAGTGTACTTAATTTACAACTGATCTTGGGGTCGCACTTAATTTAAGCCGAACTACTATAATATATAAATAAATATATATATATATATATATAGAATGTAAAATACCTAGCATGTGAACATTTTTCTATAGGCCTACTTTTGTATGCATATGCATGGATATTTAGTTATTGCCTTTGCGTAGTCTATGTTTTATGAATTTTAATTGAAACCTTAGTAAATATTAGCAAATTTCTTAATTACAAATATTTCTATAAGAAGCAAAATAGTTCACTGACTGCCTACACTTCCCGGATTCACGTTAAGGTTCTGTCTCTGGTAAAAAGAGCGCTATCGGATCAGGTTCCCAGATAACTTTGTATATTCCTCCGCTTGCTTGCTTCGGCCGTCTTTCGCCGTTCTCTTCCTTCATCTCACCGGGGTAAGGTCCCCAATCAAAACAAAATTGAATGACAGGAAGGATTCGATTCCAGTTCGTGATCCAAGAGTCAAGCAGACAGACAGAAGGTGAATGGTGTTTGGAATTGAACCAAAAAATGAGATAAGAGGAAGAGGAAGATCAGATCTGATATCATACGCCCCAGACAGTATCGATTTCACTAACTTTCTAGCAATTTACTTCTCGTTTGTATGAATAAAAGAGATGTACAGAAACTACAAATGTTTCACATCTCCATGGTCACAGCCATAACAAAGGAATCACACATATCAGCACTGAGCGTACTCGTAATCGTAAACTCGGAACTTCTAAAGCGCTACTTATAAGCTAAGAGCAGGGCACGAGCTGATTCACGAGCGCTACGTCAAGTCAGTGGGATTGTCCAAAGATGTCGTTTCACGAACCAAGTCCGGTTGCAGGAAGACCAGAGTGAGAAGGGGAAGAGGAGCTGTTAGGGTGGGTTGTGTTTAACTTACTACTCGAGCTCGTTGCCTTAAAACATAATTATCTTCTCGGGCTCTTCTCCCCGAAGTTCCTCTAAATAGTTTGTTTCGTAAGAGGCTACATAAATTTGAACAACACAGTACAATACAGTAATTGTTTGTTGGCTGTTGTTGATGCTATAGCGAACGGTTCAGAAGGGTTCAAAGTACGTCTGTCTGTCGGGAAAGAACTGTCCCATTGACAAGAGGAGGCGAAATCGATGTCAGTTCTGCCGCTTTCAGAAGTGCCTCGCTGTCGGAATGGTCAAGGAAGGTAAGTAATGAGAAGTCATGGACAGTAGCTTAGACATCATGTCACAACCACCTGTACGTATATGCTGAACAGTAATAAGATGAGGTGAGTGAGGTGGTTTCCCGTTGCCTTCCTGACAGACAATTGTGAGTCAGCAACTTGTCCACGGTCGCTACGCAGTGGCTTGAGGTAGATTCGAACCCGCGACCCTCCGCTCACGAGGCACCGTCCATACCACAACACCACCACGCCCAAATGTTTTAAAGCATTGCAAATGGCAATGTAGTAGAGGATCATACGGTTTGAAACGTATCTTGACGCAACGTGTCATGATATGACATAGAATAACAGATGACAACATTAGAATCTAACTAGGATCAGCACAGCGAAGCCCAACATGACATCACTTGAATGACATCATGTAGGAATGACAAGATCACACCAGGAATTACACCACTTTACATAATACGGCATTGGCATCGATTTAGTAATGAGTTTCCAAGCGGTTACTTACTTACTTCCTTACTTACTCACTCGTCACTCACTCATTTACTTGCTAACTTCTTTTCTTACACAATCTCGCTCACTCGCTCGCTCGCTCGCTCACTCACTCACTCGCTCACTCATTCCCTCGCTTGCTTGTCATCCATTTTATCTGAATATTTATATAGCGCCTTCTAAACCCTATTGAAGGCGGTGTTGACTCTAGAAGAGTTTCCCTCACATTCCAGTTGTTCGGACGGATTCTCTGAAGGGTCGCAGAGGTCGTCTTCCATCGAAGACCAAGAACTCCTCTTCCTCCCCCTCAACAGCATCTCTAGTCGCCGTTCAGCAGCAGCAGCAGCTGACAGGGGTTCGTAGTTCATCCTCTGATACACCCCAGCTGACTCTCCTCACGGGGCTACTCAGCGCTTACGTCGACACGTCACCCGACCTTCTCAGCTTGGATTATTCCTTGGTAGGTCCTCGAAGGTTCTTGTCTCGTTTCGAAGTGGTCTGGGTTTTCGTCGACAGGTCTTGGGTTCGAATCTCGGGGCAAAATCGTTTCAAAAGTGGACGCTTTGATCTAAGGAGATCCGGGCTACAGAGTGGTAAATGTAATAAGTTGTTAGCCTGATGAACAGCTAAGTCCAGCATATTGGAATACTAATGCCAATCGAAGAAAAACGCTTTTCCTCCGACTTCTCCGTTTGTCTGTGCTCCTACATAAATGTAAATGTACACGTTTTTCTATAGCGACCCTATGGCCTCGACCCTGCCCATTTTTCAGTGAATTAATCGGATGAGATCCTTCACCACAGCTCCCCGTTTGAATGGGCGCCGCGCCATTTAATTTAGGTCCCCGTGTAAGGACCGTGCTAGCCCGAGATTTAAATCTCTGAAATAAACCATGTGGGGCGTGATGGTGTAGTGGTATGGTCGGTGCCTCGTAACCGGAGGGTCGCCGGTTCGAAACTACCTCAAGCCATTGCGTAGCGACCTTCGACAAATTGCTCACCCACAATTGTCTGTGAGGAAGGCAACGGGAAGCCATCTCACTGATCTCATCCCCGATGACATAAAGCCAAATGGATCTACCTTCTAGCAGAGAACTCATCATTATCGATGTGTTGCCCGTCGCAGTGGATTTTAAAAGCCACTCATGTCTCATTTGATGGCCATCTGTATAAATGTAAACAAGGGAACAGTGTGCAGCACTATTGTATATTCGGTACGCGCTTGATCTGCACTCTAATGATTGCAGGTTCGAGCCTGGACAAGTTGTTAGGGCACACTTGTCTCGCCTCTCAAATTCAGATTGTATACTGACTTTGAGCGTAATAAGGGCAATAGATAAATAATGCAGTAACAACGTAATTATACGCCGAGGACGTGAAAACGAAGTCGCTTACAGGTATGTTCGTTCTTTTTGCGGATCTTAGTATAGGACGCCGTCTGGCGAGGACGACCTAAATCAGACGACCCCGGAAACAGTTGAACAGCTGTATGAAATTCTGCTGGAATCAACGAACATCATATGGCGATGGGCTGACCGCATCCCTGGGGTCCGGCAGCTGACGAGAGAGGACCAGGAGACCCTCGTCAAGGGCTCCCTGCTCGAACTGATCGTCCTCAGAACCTCATATGGGTCAGACACCTCCTAATCGATCTCTTCAATTGTTGTAGTCGTTGCTTACCTAAGAGTTTCTGCTAAGATCCTCAACCAACCATGTTCAGAGCCCATGCGTCACGTCTTTTAAAGGAGCTATAGAAATGTTTAGATACACACATACTCATTTATGTAGGCCCTCAATTCCTTCTCGGTTTAGTAATGCTGGTGATGATGATGATGATGATGATGATGACGACGACGATGATGATGACAGTGACAATGAGAACTGATGAAGATGAGTATGATGACGACGAAAACAGGGATGAGTTTTATGATGATATTGATGATGGTTGCAATGATAATTTCAATGATGATAATGACGGTGATGATGATGACGACGACGATGATTGCGCTTTTGGTTAATTTTGGACTTTTCTTTGAGTATGGATTAATGGAAGATCAACTATAATGATATTGAATTAAATTAGATTCTGTACAGAGTATATATATATATATATATATATATATACTCTGACATAACGCACTCCACTCCAGCCGTCTTGACTGCTGTGACTCCCTGCTGCTTTGTGGCACAAAGGCAAATTTGTTGAATTTTCAGAGTTCAGAACTCAATGGTGATATTGGTGACTAAATAGTGACTAAACTATGGTGATATTTCTTAAATCATTTCTTAAATCCGTTTCTTAAATCATTGCAATGACTTCCTGTGCAGCACGGAATTCATTTCAAGCTGGTGTAAATGCCCATAAGACGCTGAATTCTCATCAGCCTCAGTACCTTCACTATATGCTTAGGCCTAAGTCTCAGACTTATATCTCCAACAGGTCCTCTGATTATCATCTCTTGTGAATGCTGCTCTTGCAGCAAGACTTCTTCGGTTGTCTACCCACCTCCGTTCCTCAGTTTAACGACAGCTTATGGCATCAAAGGCCGTTGCCGTAGCCCTCCTCCTTTATCCAGGCTTGGGACTTGTCTACCCACCTAGCCTGGTTTCTGGCATATCTGACATGTCGGAAAATCGACCCGGCTTCTCCGACGGATTATGATTTTGAATTGCAATTTTGACTTGAAGCGACCATCGACTGTTGCCTTGGGCCTTAGGATAACGGCGCTATAGAAGTCTTTAGATTAGATTAGTTTAGTTGACAGTTGGGCTGAAGAGTATGGGATTCGATTCCACTTCCAGTTGTACTGACGAGTCCTCGTTGTCTGTCCGTTCTCCACTAAAACGTCTTGTTTTCAATATGCTCCTCAACATTTACTACAAACTGGCGAGAACAGAAAGTGAACTACTGAGCCATATTAAATCTTGTAAGATATGTTATTTCGCCACTGCCTTTAGTCGGGTGGTGCCAGTCCCAAGCCTGGATAAAGGAGGAGGGCGACGTCAACGGCCTTTGAAGCCATAAGACGTCGTTAAACATTGGAACTACTACGTTATTTCGGTGATGTGATGAGACAGCTACATGATACCACTGAGGGCCAGTGTGATGACGGGTCTTTTTGAGGGGAACCGAGACCGTGGAAGACTAAGATTATGCTGGATTGACAACGCTATGACATGGACCAACCAACCTCTCAGGGGTCAGTTTGCTGGGCGCAACGCAAGACAGACGGAGTTGGGAGACACTGGTCCATTCATGCAGTCAACCGTGTCGAAGCGACGATGGTGTTTTCACTTGACATGACATTATCCCCCACAGGCTGCCTTTCTGTCTAATTGAACTGATCACCGGAACTGACCGTTAACGAATCTGTTTTGGAGTGGCATCGATTGATATATAAAACAAACGTGACACATGATTATGTGAGATAGATTATATATATATTATATATATATTCATACATACATATATAAACAAACGCGACAAATCATTATGTGAGATATATGTTTTAATATGTAATATATGTATCAAGATCAAGATACTTAATATAGCGCCTTTTTAGTAACTCACGTAGGTACCATGTGAATTGCAGAGTAGAGTTGAGCGATGATCGGGTCATATTTCCCACTGGTTTGGTGCTTCACCGCGGCCAGTGCGTCGCCGGGTTTGGCGCTTGGATCGATCGAATCATCGACTTCGGTAGATCGATAAAATCAATTGATATCGATCTGCCTACAATGGCCTGTCTCACAGCTCTCGTCCTACTTAGAGGTATGTCTTACCTGTATCGGTCTAGGATAAGAGAAAACGAGGCCATAGGCTACCTTGCGAGATTGACTTACTGACCGATTGACTGACTGAATGATAGACAGACAGACAAAGAAACAGACAGATAGACAAACAGACAGGCAGACAGACTTACTGACGGATGGACTGACTGACTGACGGACGGGCGTACGAACTGACTACATGATTGATTGAGTGACTGACTTACTTACTTACTGACTTACTGACTGACTGAGACACACGCAAACAATAAATAAAATAAGTAAAATAAGCAAAATAAATAAATAAATAAATGCTTAGCTGTATAAACACCAGACGCCATTGTGGTACGCGGATTCGAACCCACAACCTCAGTTCTTCTAATTGCTCTGCTAATTCTTCTATTTGTATCCGTTGAAGCTCGGAGAGATCTCCACGAACCAGCTAGAGTCGAGTCACTGTATTCGAACTTCAAGAACGCCCTGAGAGACCACTGCCACAGCCAGGGCAAGCATCACCTGCTTCCGGCAATCGTCGGCAAGCTATCTGAACTAAGGACTGTCTGCGAAGAAGGAGTGGCCAGGCTGACGACGATTAAGTCCGTCATGGAACCACCTCTCGCCTGTTCCATCGATCAGCTCTGCTCTGTAGACTCTTAATAAGTGTTCTAATTGGTTAATAAGCATACATACATACATACATACATACATACATACATACATACATACATACATATACATACATACATACATACATACATACATAATATTTCTGTTAATAGTATATACATTCAATTAATAGTATATACATTCAATTAATAGTATATACATTCAATGAATAGTATATACATTCAATGAATAGTATATACATTAAATTAATAGAATATACATTAAATTAATAGTAAACACATCTACAGACATTCTATTTTCGGTTAATTTGGCCCAAGAAACATTCTCTTCATTAGTTAAGACTCACTTCTTCAAATTAACTGGACAGCCACGTTCACATCCCTGAGTGGTTCTTAAAGCATGCTATATAAAAGAATAGATACAAACATACATACATACATACATACATACATACATATATTTATACCACAATACATCCATAATACATACCTGCCTACATATACACAGACGGACATACATACTTTCATACATAAACATGAACATAAACAGATAGGCCTACATAATTAAATATGCATATATACATATATACAACATACTTGAATGCATATTCATACATGCATGCATACCATATCAGATAAAGAAAATCCATCATTCTTCTATTCACTTATCAACTAATTCCTCTGCTATCACTTTCACCTCTAATTCGCCTGTACGCGATCTTGGCATCACCTTTGACCTACATCTCTCCTTTTCAAAACACATCTCCAATCTCTCACGCACCTTCGACGTATTCGTTTCTTGCTCGGTTGTAAAATTGCCTCTACCAGTGCCACCTCTATTGTACATTCGAAGCTTGACTACTGTAATTCCCTCTTCCTTGACCTAGAAACCACTCAGATTAAGTGTCTTCAACTTATCCAAAATTCACTTGCCCGATCTGTCACCAGGACATCCAGGCATCATCACATCACTCCTATCCTAAAATCCCTCCACTGGCTGAAAGGTTTTTCTCTAGCCTCTAACTCTGCAGTACTCCCAACCATCTTATCTTCACAAACTCTATACCATCCAACCACCCCGCTCTACCCCTTCATCCTACCCCATTCTTTAACCCCAGGTTAAAGAACTCATCTTAAGTTATCTAACCGATCCATATACCACTCTGTGCCTCGACTCTGGAACGATCTTCCTCCTGAGTTTTGCAAATTCTTAGTTCCTCTACCCCTTATGTCGTTCACCCACCATCATCTATCTCAAGCCCCCCTCCCATGTATTACTCTTCAGGCACTCCATTCATAATGGAAGGCTCACCTGTTCAAGAAATCTTACCAACCCGCCGCCTTCTCATTTGTGTCAACCTAAACACAACCCATCGTAACAGCTCCTCTTTCCCCTTGTATCTGGTCATCTGGCAACCGGATTTCTTATGGCATCGTTGGACAACCCCTCTGACTTGACGCAGCGCTTGTAAATAAAAGTGCTTTGCGCTTAACTTTTACATAGCGCTTTATAAATTCTCGAGAGTACGATTATCCAGCGCTTAACGACATCTTATGGCTGCAGGGGCCCTTACTGTTCCTCTCTTGCAGCTAAACGCAGAAATGATTCGTTTCAATGTGGTGTACTCGTTCCTTTTGTTTCTTATGTGCAATATGGCTGAAAAAAATGGGTGTTTAGAAGCTGAGGCAATCCCTTTCAATATTGGAGTTAAATCAGCAAGTAATTAAGTAAATCCAGAGTTTAACGTCATCTTATGACAACTAAGGCTGTTGATGACATTTAGAATTGGTAGTTTTCTTTTCTTTCGCTGATATGTTTCTTGGATTTTTCTCCATGTATGTTTTCCTTTTCTTTCTTTTACGGTCTTTTGACATAGTATCATCAGACAATTGTATTCAGAGCTGTGGCTTTGGTTGACAGTCGTGTCTTTTCTCCTGGAGGTAAATAGCTGAAATAAAAAGTTTTTTCTTTTTTTCTTTTCTCTTCGGTATTTTCGCTTTTCTTTTATCTTTTTTAATTTATTTTTTATATTTTATTTTTTTTTTAATTTTCTTTTTCTTTCCTTTTCTTTTTTATTGTTTTTCTTTTTTCTGTTTTTCTTTTTCTTTCTTTCTTTTTTCCTCTTTTTTCATAACGTTTTTTTTAAAAAGCAAAAAAGCAATTAAAGGATATGTTCAAATGCAATTCAGATATACATAATAACAACAACAATAACAATAGAACAATATTATTTACAATTGACAATGCTCATATATATATATATATGCAAGAAACCGAGCCCACACAGTGAAAGTACAATTACAATCTAGATTATTTATTTCTCAAATAGTTTAGGCCTATGTTATATAATTATTTTGTTTTAATAGTATTTGATTACAATTTACCAATAATATTTGTCAATTTTCAAATAAATTAAAATAAAATTAGTACTTTTAGGAATATATCATGTATAATGAAAGTGTAATCGATATTAAAATTAAATTTGACCTCATTAATTTAAATATTTTGTCAATAATTTCAGTATCATTTTTACATAGAGTAACTCGATTTCTCCATGTATACATATTACTGTAAATTATGTCACATTAACACTGAATACTTAAACAAGACATAAAACAACGCAAATTCAACATTACAATATTAACAGAGTTAGATATACATAGTTATTTACAACAGATGGTCTTTGATTATTAGGCTGATCAGCCTATAAACTTCATTTTGCAGAATACTAACATTTAATAAGTTCTGAAGTGAAAATTCTATTTTATATAATTCACATTTGTTTCTTAACAAGGTAGATATATTTACTTTATTACACTGGAGTAGAAGATGATATATGGTTTCCTTTGTATGACATAAATCACATAAACCAGTTGGGTGCTTTCTCATAATAAATAACCTTTCATTTACATTAGCTACTCCTAATCTTAATCTTGCAATTTGAACTTCTTTACGTCTAATTTGATCATTGTATTTAATATTAGTATTTACTGTAGGACAAACTGATTTGACAATTTGAATCTTTGGCCAATGTATCAGCCTTTTCATTTCCGAATAGGTTGATATGACTAGGAATCCATATAAATTTTATTTGACTAAATTTTAATTTCTGAATAATATATATGACTTCATTAAGGAGATTTGGTCGGGATTTAGACAACACTCTTTTAAGAGAGGTAAGGACACTTAAGGAATCTGATAATATGGCAAAATGACTCTGGAATTTAGATTCATTTTTTAAAATCCACAATAAAGCTTCTCTAATTGCTGTTAATTCTGCAGCATATATACTTGAGTTATTACATAACCGAAATTTCTGATTTAAGTTGAGGCTGGGTATTGTGTATGCAGCTCCTACAATATCTTCTACTCTGGATCCATCCGTATAAATGTGTGTATAAGAGTTATATTTTGAAATTAACTCAAGAGCAAATGATTTCATGTTTTCTGGGTTATCCTGTTTTTTCTTTAAAGATTTGTTGAGGCTTAGATCTGCTTCAAAGTTTTTATAAGCCAGGGAGGAAATGAAGAAAATGACGTAGCCCCAAATGGTACTGTAATAGATGAGAAAAATTCTAAAGTACGTGAGTATGTGGATTGGTTTTTGTTTGCGGGTGTTCTATATTCATTTGTCCAGTGGGGTTCTAAAGCAGTTTGGCATGGGTGTTTTTTATTTCCTAAGATCTTGGTCCCTATTTTGAGAGAGTTCTGAAGTCTTCTTAGATGTAAAGGCAACTCCCCACATTCATTCTGTAGCGCCAGAGCTCCAGTGCCCCTAGGAGCTCCACAACACAATCTCAGTGCCTCAACCTGAATAGAGGTTAACCTGTCCAAATAAGATTGCGGTGCAGATGCATATGCTATGTCACCATAATCTAAAACTGATCTAATTAGTGCCCTGTATATACTTAGCATAGCTTTATTTGATGCTCCCCATTGGGATCCAGAGACAGCTCTCATAAGATTCAGTCTATTTTTGCATTCGCTAACTACATACTCTATATGGGATATGTTAATTCATCAATTTAAATCAGCAATTAAACGAAAACGGACTTTATAAAGTCATGAAAACCTATTTAAAGGTGTGTAAATGTAGCCTAATCTATTATTACTAGTTTCGGATTTCTGATTATGGCTACCAGTGCCAAGGTCGACCTTACGTTACTTTAAATTTTTTAGAAGGTCAGTCATATTATCTCAACTATAACAGTAGTAGTTTCCATTGTTTAACCCTTTACCCGTTTATTAAAAATTTTCAGGTTCCGCCCACAGCGTTTATTTAATTTTGCATAAACATGGTGTTTTCAGGTGTAAACATTGCTGACTGTTTTAACTGGAAAAAAATAAAATGCAAAATGTTTTATTGTTATTATTTGTTTATGACATAATTTGTCTCTGGTCACAATGCATAAGAAATGTACCTGAAAATAATTATAAGAAAATAAGTATAAGAATTTTTTCTTTGTGTGATACACCTCAACCCATGGAACTACGCAAAGTGAAACATCACAATCAGGTTCTGACTCTTGAGTCTCTTCCTCTGCCTCCGAAAAACAATTATCGGATAAATCATCCAAATCCTCTAGTTACGATAAATTCGATTCACCAGATGAATCTTCAGCTAAAACCTGCTCTGCAATGAGGCTGACATCATGCGTACGAAAGTTATGTTTCATAGAAGAATTTGACGTTTTTAGGATATGTTTACAGAGAACCGAAACTATATTTTGCAACTGAAAATACCAATACTAAAAATAGAATGACGCCATTTGTTTCCATAGACGATCTAAATAATAGAGCAATCCAATAGTAATAATAAAAGCGAGATATTTCGGGGTAAACTGTAGCAGTAAGGTTAGGACTATGATCCGCGAGTTAGTAGTTTCCATTGTTTAACGACATTTTGTAGCTGCCGGGACTGCTGACGTCGACTTTACCTGATCTTTTAGCTCAAACCTAGGTGTAACATTCCTCAACTCGAACTCTTCTCATAACTAATTGTAAAAGAAAATACCTCTTTAATTTTACGAGCGATTGCTTATTTTACCTACTCTGAATCAGCCACTTTGAGCCAATCTGTGAATAATTTGTGTATGCATAAGACTGACAAGACGTTTTGAACTGACAAAATAGTGTGATCTTTGCTGAAGCTATTTTAACGTGGACAATGTTGTACAGTGCTGTCACATGGCGAATAAAAATGAAATTGAATTTTGTTCTGCCACACAAAAGCAAACTAAATGTAAATGTACACGGCTTTATATAGCAACCGTATGGCCTCGACCCTGCTCCTTTTACAATGAACTGAATGTGCCTCGGTTTTGCTCCAGACTACATGTTTAAAACTTAGTGACTGTAATCATAAATGTCAACCGTGTTATGTTGGGAATTATCCACGCACAAAAAGAACGGAGAGTCCCTGCACAGAACGGCTTGGTGATATAGAAATATAGCAAACAAATGTTTGACTCTGGCAGCGCAAGATAAAGAAAAGTGTAAAAGAAAAGGCCCACGAGTAAACAAGCAATGGACACTGGACACTCACGTACTTTCAGCCGATCATGGGCAGTGGTGGTGATGGTGAGGTGGTGGTGGTGGTGGATTGATGATGATGATGATGATGATGATGATGATGATGATGATGATGATGATGACGACGTCGACGATGACGATGATGACGACGATGATGATGATTTAGTACCAATACTCCAGCTGTTGAGTAGGTCTCATGATAATAAAGTCAGACATTAACGACGGCACACGAATCTAGAGGACTCGTACAACGGATATCGGATACAGAATTCGTATCATTAGGCTATGATATTTGAGGCGCAATGGTCCTGCCACCTAGCGAGTGATGTAAAAAACGTTCATTTCATCAGTTGATAACTAGAACCATATGCTTCCACAATTATTAATCGATCTTGTGACTTTAAATCGATTAGAAATTGTGTTTATAAAAATAGCATGCCATATTGCTATGTTGCATGCCTATAGGCATACTTGACATCTAAAATCACTTAATAAATACTCGTTTTAATTGCATTTGCCCTAAATAAGTTTTAGAGCCTAGATCTTTCACATTTCACGTTGAAAATAAAAAATACATAAACATGACATATTATCTTGAAGTGGTAACCACCAACAAAGAACGAACTTTGATAAAATATGAATAATTTTGTTTATTTAATTTTATTGTGTGCAGAGGCCAATTGTTTATGTCATTGAAGTCTAAACTTGATACATCTGTTCCAATTTGCTTACCCACCGTAAATTCTGGTTTCTCTGAATGGAATTCGACCCTTCTTCTCCAACGGATTATGATTTTGATTCACTTGAAGCGACCCACGACTGATACCTTGGGCATTATGAAAATGGCACTATAGAATTCTTTAGATTAGATTTGATTAGATTATGCATAATCTTATTCATTCTTTCAATCTCCCCAAAATTACAAAACGAGAACAATAACAACAACTTTAGCGACAGTAGCATGAAGATATGTGGTGTGAAATCTTTTAATTTCTCCAAGCAATTTCTCCCCAAAAGTTTAACTTTGCACGGTTCAAATACGTGAGACCTGTACAGATCCATGGGTCTGATTAAATTATTAGAATCAAAATTGTGCAAGAACAACGGAATTGATTATATGTGAAAGGTCGATATTAAGCGCCGGTGACTTGCAACTCCTATTAAAAATTCTTTAAAATAAGCTGTGTCAAGAATGATTAGGTGGGGTTGCTAAAATTGTTATTGTCTTTTAGCAGTTAGTTTCTGTTGTGCTTCGATGGTTCACTGCTCGTAGATAATTAGATGCAAATGGTGAAAACGCTGGAACATTTAGAGTTGCAACTATTTCGTTCTGAAAGTAGTACGCTATAACATGGCTGTCTGTATCCAGGCCCAACACTCGTTTGGCAAAAAGTGTCGACCTACTATTTATCATAATTAAGTTTTAATTGTAATTAGCGGATGTGAACAATGGTCGGTTGGGTTGGCGTCTGTTGGAAGATGGGTGAATCAAATTCTCTGTGAGATATTTATAATCTTCGCGATCTGGCTGTTTTTTTCGGTTTTGTATCACGAACGGTGAGTATGTTTTTATTGGGACCTTTCAAATATAGCTCTTGGTAAACCCCAATGAGAAAGAGAAATGGCCAAAACCCCAGATTGCGGTGCGCTGCGATTAAAGCTTTTTTCAGTGGTTTAAATCTCCTCTTTTGACTCGAGAAGCATAGCAACGGATGATGAAAAGGAAAGAAAACACACGTTTGGCAATTTCGGCGATGGCAAAGCTTTCGATTAGCCGTAATTCATTTGTAGACCGTGCATGCAGTGAACGCTGGCAGGCTCGGCAGCTGCCTCAGTATCGAACCGCACGAGCGCAGATGTGAATCATATTTCGGGGACGTGAATCGGATGCAAGGCGAATGAATGAATGAATCAGAGTGCGAGTTCCCAAAGTTCACTGCAGAATCGTCGCAGTTGTCGCGTTCGTCTGTTGGTTGATTTTTAGGTGTTTTACTCTCAATAACGTTCAGAGGATTTAAATTTTGGCCACAGAAGCAAACATGACAGTAAGTCTCAATAATAACAAAGTAATTGTTGTTTTAAGAACTGCTTCTGCCCTTTTATATGTTAGCATATCATTACTTTATGCCTCTTTTCCCACAGATTCTTTTCCAGATCTTTACCTGATTCTTTTCCAGGTGTTTTATCCAGAATGTCAAGTGATTTGTAAAAAAAACTAATAAATTCAGATCTGAATTGTGGCAGGGCAGGAGCTGGGCATTCCAGTGTTTGATTAATTATTCATGTTATGATGTCATGATTAATTACATTTTCTTAGCATGTTTATTAATTTTAAATTCCATGTGTTGCTTGTGACTTGGCTGTGTTTGAAACATCTAAAGTTTGAGGAGTTTTCATTGGATTTTTATTGTGCTATTTACTGTTTCGACTTCCAGTTTCCAAAGATGTTCTACAAATGCCATTTAAACATGCAGAATGTGTGGAAAAAGTTTGAGAATTTAAATATACTATAGTTTATGAGTAAAAGTGGATTTTGTCATGAGAAGGGTTTATGGGTTAAAGTTCACCATGTTTTTGAAGAGTGTTAATTTATCAGATGTAAGGATTTCAAGTTGAATAATGATTTAGGAATTTTTGATGAAGTAATAGGAGTTTCAGCAGTGAATATGGTTGGGAGTTTTAAAAAAATCCTTACTGAAGAAAGAAATTAATGTTTGTTTGAAACTTGTTTTTTATGAACACCTTACAATATGTTATCTTAGGTTAAATATCTTATCATCATTATCGTATCATTATTATTTATCATTGTCTTGTAATTGTAATTGTAATTTGAGATTTATAAAGCGCCTCTTAGAGGATAAACTCAACAGAGGTGCTTCCGACCCGAAAAAGTAAAATCACTGTTGAACAGTACAGTCTTCAGGCGCCTGCGGAACACTCTTGTTATTATTTCATATAAGTTCAATATGTTTTATCTAGTGATGTCTGTTGTTGGTCATTGGATTGATTGTGGTACTATATTTAATCCAGTTCCTGTGCTATTTCTGCTTCTTCACTTACAATGCTGCCTTTCTTTAGACTTCACCAGTCAAAGTCTGTGCAGTTGGGCAATGCATCTGATTCTGTCTTTTCCACCTGTGTTCCTTTATCAGGTGTAAGAACTTCGCAGGATCTGGTGCCAGTCTCCCGAGTTTCTTTGGTCTGCAAAGTGGTGTTTGATAATCTAAGATATTAATGTGTCCAGAAAGTGCATGAATAGTGTCTGGCAAATACTAGAGATTAGAGTAGCCTGCAGCCACACTTCTGTGTAATCTTCTATGAAAATTTATGAAAATAACTTTGTGAAGGCATTTGCATATATATAAAGCATTTGTATACATATAAAGCATTTGTATACATATAAAGCATTTGTATACATATAAAGCATTTGTATACATATAAAGCATTTGTATACATATAAAGAATTGTATACATATAAAGTATTTGTATACATATAAAGCATTTGTATACATATAAAGCATTTGTATACATATGAAGCATTTGTATACATATAATGCATTGTATACATATAAAGCATTTGTGTACATATAAAGCATTTGTGTACATATAAAGCATTTGTGTACATATAAAGCATTGTATACATATAAAGCATTGTATACACTTAGATACCCTACTACAGGATATGTATAATTAGAAAACTTGAGGAAAAATTGGGGACATAACCATGTGAGCCTAAAGTGGCCCAAACACACATATCGGTGGGGGACATGCCCTCTATCTAGGCAGTATGTTGATAAGTACTCAAGTTACTTTTGAGACAGTATGTTGGGCAAGGGTGCTGCAGTTTAAAGATGCAACAATGGGGTGGGGAAATTATCTTGGGGTTTGTTTGAACTGTTGGTACATTTGGTTCATTGATGCATGCAAATGTGATTATTGCACACACACCAGAGACATGTTTCAGAATGACAATTTCTGATATAACACGGATTCCAAATTTAATTGTGCTGTTGACAATTACCTAGTTATGATGCGGTCTCATTATAAGTCTGTCCTCTGCATGGCTCTCTAAGACAGAATTATAGCAAGTTTCTGTATGAAAAATCACATTTCATGGCCTGCTGATTGGATTTAGCAAATGCATGGGCAAGCGTGTTATGTGAGAATTCCAATGTAGAACGAGGATCTCAGGCAGCCTCGTTGGGACCTTTTCTGAGATATCGAAGCCTCTGTCATCAACAGATGAACTCTTGGTTAATATTCTGTAACTATGCTAATCAAGGAGTGCCTTTGGGTAGGCAATACACGTGTCTAGATCCATGCTTGCATGACGGTCTTTAAGGACAGCATTTTCTGAATGAATTTCAGAATATCCCAAGATGTAGAAGGCCTCTTTCCGACTGAACACAGCTACAGTCTTAAAAGTAATGTCTAGCAGCAGCAGATACTAGTGTGACCAGAAGGCTGATCAGTGTAGACAGCTTGTCTGGTAAGTGCAAATGTGGACCAACTTCAGACAATTTTCTGAATAGCACAGAAGACCACATATGCTGTATGGCTTTGGGTTGCACTGGCTACACATGTCCCTGATTATCAGACATAGTTTATCTATGAGTATTCTAGCTACGTTGTTTTCTGCTAAATTTTGTTTCTGTGATCATTCTGGCCAATCATTGTGTGTTTAATTGTGTCTGTGATCATTCTAGCCAAACAGTGTCTGTTAACTGGAAATTCTTGCCTCATCAGTATCTGCCAGACAGTGTCTACAAACATTCTAGCCACATTAGTAAATGCTCTTATCAGACAATACTGCTATGAGTGTGGGCCCAGCTGAGGCTGTGCGCAGAAGCAATTCCAATGCATGTCCAGATGTAATGCCACCAGTGACCATTCAAACATGAACGATGGGTTTTGCGTATTCCTCTTCGTCTAATAAAGAAATTTAACTGGAAGGCACTCCCATCTTCTGTCTCGATTGCTGGACGATGTCTTTTGCTGATTGATTTTTTGCTAGACACACATGCGAGTTCCGAGAGACGCGGCTACTGAGAGTAGTAGAAAGCTATTTTTAATGTTCTTGCAAATTCTTGATGGAGAACTGAGAGTGCAGAATTGATGAACCATGAGTAGTGAATGTTTGTATGTATGTATGTATGTATGTATTTATATATATATATGTATGTATGTATGCATATGCTTATGTATTTATGTATGAATATATTTATGCATGCATGTATGTATGTACGTATGTATTTATTTTTGTATGTATGTATGTGTGTATGTATGTATGTTTGTATGTATGTAGTTATGTAGGCATATGCTTATGTATTTATGTATGAATATATTTATGTATGTATATATGTATGTACGTATGTATGTATTTATGTTTGTTTGTATGTATGTATGTATTTATGTATGTATGTATGAGTGTATGTATGTATTTATGTTTTTTTGTATGTATGTATTTATATATGTATGTATGTTTGTATGCATGTATGTATGTATGTATGTATGTATGTATGTATGTAGGTATTTATGTATTTATGTATGTAGTTATGTATGCATGTGCTTATGTATTTATGTATGGATATATTTATGTATGATATATGTATGTATGTAAGCCTCTATATGTATCTGACTATTTATATAGTGCCTTTCGCTGTATTGTATTGCATTGTGTTGGCCAATTTATAACCCAATCTTATCTAGTTTAATGACTTCTATAGTGCCATTATCATAATGCACAAGGCATCATTCGATGGTCACTTTTAAGCAAAACCACATACCTATGTTTCTGTACGAGTTGTTCCTTGCCAGCCTAAATGATGTTGGATATTGTCATTGACATAGTTCATCTGCAGATGAATGATGTTCGAACAGCTGCAAAAGTTCTGTTGGCAGGCTCTCGCATTCACGTAGAACCCATAGAACCCGTAGAATCCGATCAACATGTTCTTCTCAAGCCCGACTGTTGACAACGTACTCAAAGATCCGGGTCTCTGTTGCAATGAGGATGATGATTGACAATTGCCACACGATGCTTTCACGATGCGTGGTTATCTTTGCTGAATGGGAGCTCTGCTTGTAGTTTGTCTTTTTCTCGTAAAAAACATGAAGTTGCTTTACAAACTGTTCAGAGGTTGTTAGGATTTTCCTTTTTACTTCACCTGGCGTCGGTTGTTTGACAGCAGTTGGTGGAAATAAATGATCCTCATTCTTCTCTGTCAGTTGCCAATTCCAATGCTGTTCTCAGGTTTAGTCCGAGTCTTGTTAAGTTCTCATTTATCTTGTCTTCCTTTTCTTCGCTTTGGCTCTGAACCTTGCAAGCAGTGCCTTGTTTGTGATGTGGTAGTCAGGCATTTTTCCAACATGAACAAACCTATTCTTGTGGTCTTCAACCGTGCTCGAGCTAAGGACTGGCTGCACCAAAGCCAGTTTTGTGCCATCTGCTTCTGTTCCTTCTTGTCTCCTGTCGTAACTGGTTGAACGGTAATTAATTAATTAATATAATATATGAAATGTAATGCAACGAGACATTTAGCGCCTACCGAATACGTCTCGAATGTATGTACTCATTTGCTATGTTACAGTAATTGTCATTATACCTAAATTCATAGCAATATATTACATATTTGAAGTACTTCCTTGAACAAACTGTTGAAAATATTTCTTCTGGTCTGAAAATCTATTAATTAATTTTTTAATTAATTAATTAATTAAGTGCACGACTTGATGAACAAACCAATGGAGTGTTAAATTACCAACTTTATTGAGCCGAATTGTTCTGATTGCATAGGCTTCAAGTGGAAATCAGAATTAATATTAGAATTTGTGCAACTGTTTTTTTAAACACTGCATTCTGCTCAACTGCAGTTCCTGCAAGAATGCTTGCTTTTGGGGTGTATTTAGTTTGCTAGGGTCTCCTCTAAACTGTAGAGTTGTTTATTTCTTATCATTTATTTATTTTGTTCAATATTTTATTCTTACTTATTTATTTCACCTCTTGTTGATGTGCAGGAGCAGTAAATTGAATATGGGCTACATTTTTAGTGTTCTTTGTGCATACTTATTAACATACTTCAAACGTCAGCATACTTATTAGCATACTTACTTCAAAAGCCAATTGCAGCTAATCTGAAACATTCATGATTGCAGTGCAAGCATCAGTTCCAATTGTTTCAGTTTGCACAAATGGATTTTTATCTGCCTCCGCATCCGCAGTAATCTGCATTACGACAATTACGAGCATCGCTGTCTCTTTTCAGTCGGAAATTTCATCTCTGCCTCTCTATTTCTCTTTCCCTTACTCTTTCTCTTTCTCACTGTCTCTTTCTCACTGTCTGTATGTCTCTCTGTCTGTCTGTGTGTCTCTATATCTGTGTCTGTCTGTGTGTCTGTGTGTTTGTCTCTGTGTGTTTGTCTGTGTGTCTGTCTGTGTGTCTGTCTGTCTGTGTGTCTGTCTGTGTGTCTGTGTGTCTGTCTGTCTGTGTGTCTGTGTGTCTTTCTGTCTGTCTGTCTGTCTCTGATCCTTATTGCTTTTAGGGATGAATTTAACTGCCATCTGAAACGCTCAACCATCTCTCCGTTCACTTTCCATGGTTCGCCCTACGGCGATTACGCAAAGACCCTCAAAGACCAGCTTAGGTCGGGAAATTATCTGCTTCTGTCGATATTCTTTCTGGCAGTTGAGCCGACGAGAATAAAACGGGCGCCAGCGTCACGGGAAATTGCGATAGGCTGAGCACTACAACGTGATTGGCTTTCACTCTGGATTTGAGAATTGTTTTAGAGGAAATTTCATGAAGTGTGTACACAGATATTTATGTGGTTGTTTACATTCTTCACTTGCATGTATGTAGGTTTTTATTTTGTTGACTCTGCTCATCATGCACTTCCAATGCTTATAATGTCGCTTCTGTTGAGGTCAGTCAGACAGTAATGTGGGTAGTGCCTTCGGGAGATCCTTTAAAGGTGTTCTGTTAAGGTGCTGGATATATACTTTATTGCATACTTGCAGTATGGGAATAATATATTGATATTAAATGTATGTATTTATGTATATATATATATATGCACATGTATGTATGTGCATGTATGTATGCATGTATGTATATGCATATATATATGCATCCATTTATTTATGTATATATGTATGTAGGTATGTATGTGTGTTTGTATGTATGTATATATGTAGATCTATGTATGCATGTGTTTATGTCTATATGTATCTATGCATGTATGTATATATGCACGCATGTATGTATGTGCATATGTATGTATTTTTGTATGTGTTTATGTATCTGGAATTTATATAGCACCACACACCTTTAATGTGCATTGTAAATTTTGCCAATTGTAGCACTACAGATCATGACCCATAGCAGTGAAAGAGCTGAAACATTATGCAAGGGATGAATGGCAATTAGACAAACGAGTTGGGCAATTAAAGGACAGCAATTAAACAGTTTATGGCCGGCAGTACTGATAATTTTTTGTTCGTGTATGGTGTACAAGTTCTAGTTCGTTGGAGTTGTGATGCTACACTTAAAAGTAATAGTGGTAAATTCAGACACTGATGTAACCAGTATGCTCATGGACATTATTTGTCTGATAAAGTCATGTTTACTGTGGCAGGACTGATTGGCTGTGGTGTTTGATTGGCTGGCTTGGTGCAGCAAGTAACAAATGTCTATTGCAAGTCCAGCCACATTAGGGCTTTGTGTTGCAAAGAGTAATGTAATATGTGAAATGTAATGCATGTATCTCTGTCTGTCTGTCTGTCTATCTATCTATCTGTCTATCTATCTATCTATGTATCTATCTATCTATGTATCTGTCTGTCTGTTTATCTGTCTATCGGTCTGTCTATCTGTTTGTCTGTCTGTCTGTCTATTAATCTATCTATCTACCTACCTACCTACCTATCTACCTACCTACCTAACTACCCACCTCACTCACCCATCCATCCATTGTAAATGTAAATATACATACCTCATACCATACCATACCTAGTAATTGTAATTGTAATCATGACAATTTATACAGCATTGTCAGTAGAAAGCTACTTCAGGAGTGCTTTACAATGTCAGGTGTCAGCACACACAAGAGTCCATTGCATTGAATATATCGAGTATAGTGTATCGATGTACTGGTAGATGCTATCATATATCACATTCGCTCTGCTGCACTGGGTTATATGGTCGTTCCTCTGGCCGGAACTTCCACAGTGAATTATAGAAGCTTTGTTGTGCTTAGTCCAACTTTCTGACTAGGTTGTCAAGCACCCTGCAACATGAGCTAAGTAAATAAGTAACTGCTTTTAACACGCCATATTCCATTGACTGAGAGAGGTATTGTACACCCCTAGGATTGTGTAAGCTGTTGAAAACCATTTTGTTCGATCCTGGTTTTCTGTCGTAAGGTCTGGAGCACCTCAGATGAGTCTTTCTCGAAGAGGCGCTATATAAATCGTCGATTACAACTACAATTACGGAAGAGGTCATAACAGTTGATTATATTGATTATTTGATTATGCCAGGGGTTGCTTGCTGTGGGGATGATATTGATAACTGGAGGTAGGTGCTGATAATGGTTCTGCCGTTGTGATTGCAAATGTGTTAGTGGGTGGATGGTGGGTGGGCATGGAATCTAGGTAGAGGGAGTAATCAAAATGATGGAGTGGTGGAATCAAGGTTGGGGGTGTGGGATTGACGTGCTGACCGTGGCTGCTCCAGGATTGCTTGCGTGGGGGGGCAAGAGCATTTCCAGAGGGGCGCCTCCTTCTGGCAGTCCACTGTGCACGGGTCTGGTCTGAAGGGCGCCAGGAAATAACCAGAGGGTCGCGGGGGGGGGGGGGGAATCGTCCCTCCCCACGCCGATAGCTAAATCCGCCAGGTTGCTGCGTCTTTTCCATTGCGGCCATTGTTCTGATGAGTTCCGTGCTTTTGTTTCATCCCCATCATCAGCCAAGCGGTCTGAGTGTGCAGCCATAAAGCAGCCGCTGCACTCAGCCGCTGTCTACTCAGCCCTGTGTGCCATCGTGGAGCCCTGACGGCGCTCTGTTAGTGATGCTTCCGCTGATTTTGCTGGTGTTGTTGGTGGTGGTTGCGGTGGAATTGGTGAATCATGAACTGACCGTATTACTCAGTTGTCAGGCAAAGTCAACAGTCGTTGGTTCGATGCTGGACATGAATGGATGATGGAAGGAAGGATGAATGGAGGGACGGATGGATGGATGGATGAATTGATGGATGGATGGATGGATGGAAGGAAGGATGAATGGAGGGACGGATGGATGGATGGATGGATGGATGGATGGAAGGAAGGAGGGACAGATGGATGGAGGGATGGACAGATGGATGAATGGAAGGATGGGTGGATGGACGGACGGACGGAGAAATAAATGGATGGTGGGAGATATGGATGTATGGATGAATGGGTGAATGGATGGAGGGAGGGATGGTGGGATGGATGAATGGAGGAACGGGGGTGGGGACGGACTGACAGTCGGACAGACAGACGGACAGACAGACGGACAGACAGACGGACAGACAGATGAATTGCCTTGTTTCTTCTGCCTGCCTGGCTGCCTCCTCCTCTCATAGACGATGCACCTCGAGGTTGGCTGACCTTGGGCCGAGACTTCCTTCGACGTAAGACGATTAGGCGTTGACCGGCTGGCTGGCTCTAGCAGACAACGTAACCTACTTAACGGGCCGTGCGTCTGTGTGTGTGTGTGTGTGTAAGTCTGTGTGTATTTGTGTGTGGTGCGTTGGTGCGTGTGTGTGTGCGTCTGTGTGTGTAAGTCTGTGTGCCTGTGTATATTTGTGTGTGCCTATGTATGTATGTGTATTTGTGTGTGTATTTGTGTGTGTGCCTGTGTGTGTCTGTGTGTGCCTGTGTATATATGTGTGTGTGTATGCGTGTGTGTTTCCTGTTGCTCAGCGCTTTTCCCGTGGATTATTCCAGCAGTAAACAGGTCGGCTATATTTAGCTCCGCACGTGCAGGCGTGGAAAAGATAAGCGATCGGAGACGATTGGTCTCTCTTTGCCGGCAGAAATAGCAAGAGGTCGTAACCGTCGCTCTAGTTTTCCCTCTGCTGTCTATGGAGGACCAGTGCATAGCGAAGAGGCACTGGACTGTTTCATTTTCGACCTACCGTAAGTGGCATCTGGTTTGATCGAACAGATAAACCACGTGTGCTGTGCTTTTGAGTGGCCCTTGAAAAGGTGCTACATTAAGTGGCTTTATACATAGGTGCATGTGGAGATATATGCAGCGGTTTTGAGAGGTCTTTTAAAGGGTTTTGAGTGGCTTTATACTTAAATATATGCAGTGCTTTCAGAGTTTCTTCAAAGGTGTATATGATGCATCGGGCCGTTTGCCTATATATATTGTAATCGTAATTGTAATTCCGAGATTTCTACAGCGCCCAATGAAAGCCGCGCCGCGGGGACCAGCTTATTCACAGGCGCTCAGTCAAAACAAAATCGATAGGCAAATCGAATGGGCTATATATATTGTGCTATATATATTGTGCTATATACAGTGCTTTTTTCTAGAAGAAAAGGTTCTGGAACTGAACAATTTTGGAATTTTGTGCTAAAATTTCGTTATTTTTATCAGTCAATAAACACTGAAAACAGTGTAAAGTTGTAAACACTGAAATTGAATTAAAAGTAAGTTACATTATATTACATATTTAAAATAACTTAGTAACAATTCTTTTCTTTTATTAAAAACTAAATTATTTTTTATTAGCCGAAAAAAGGTGCCGGAACGCCGTCTGATAAAGCACTGGCTATATATATTGTGCCATATGTGTGTGTGTGTGTGCGTGTGCGTGTGTGTGTGTGTGTGTGTGCAGCACTGTGGTCTGTTGGTAACGCGTTTGGTCAGTGATCATGTGGTTGCGGGTTAAGTACATACATACGTGTATAACCATGTGATGATTCAACAGTCCAGACGTCTGAGATGTGAGCGTTTTAAGCACGAGCCTTGGTTCCAAGCGTGGGTTGTTTACTCGATTGTAGGCCTTAATACTGCTAAAGCGTGTGTATTAGCCCTGGAAATAGTTTTTAAACACCACCTGGATAGAATTATTGAGCACTGTGTATCTATGCATCCATTTATTCATGTATATATGTATAGAATTATTGAGCACTGTGGGATTTCATAATTGAACCTGTTGCCCTTAATTATTATTTCGGAATTTCAATAGTAAGAACACTCATGTTGCTGTCTTGGACTGACGAAGTTTGGCTTATATTGTCTAGCTTGCTTTTCTGACCATTTGACTCACCCATGCCTACAATTCCTCGCTCAGCCGATGGACATGTGGCATGTTAACAAGTGCATTATTTACTTACTTACCGAGTCACAGACAGATCGATAGCAACGGGGCCGTAGTGCATTGCGGACGAGAACAGTTCTTGTGAGCGTAACTGAGTCATGCCTTGAGGCATATTCCAGTAGGAAGGGAAGACTGTTGTGATGACGAGCAGCTGCAGTTCGGTTGATGGATTCCCTTTCAGTTAAGTCTGTTTTTCTGGGCTGTTTTTGTATTCGAGCCATTGTGCTTTGGTGTCAGCTCTTTAGAGATGCTAGTGTAGTCTAGAGAATGTCATTATTTTTAATTTTTTGGGCTGTTGGGAGTTTGTACGCTGACCGACTTCACTTTCTTAGCCTCGGCATATGAGGACAGGTGGCCTGTCTGTCCTTTCCATCAGTGTCTGATCTTCCCACTGACAGTGTACGGTCAGTGTACACATTCTACAGCTGAGTTCACTAGGGGGTTCTAGTGGAACAGATAGCTCGAAATTGTTGCTGTTCTGGAAGAAATTTGAACACTGACAGTCAAGCACGCTTACCACAAGACTACCAAGTGGTGATAGAGTATGATCCAAGTGGTGATAGAGTATGATCCAAGTGGTGATAGAGTATGATCTAACTGGTGATAGAGTATGATCCAAGTGGTGATAGAGTATGATCCAAGTGGTCATAGATATCATACAGTGTGACCTAAAAGGTTATGCGGTATAACCCAAGAGGTCACATAGTATGACTGAAGATGTCCTTAAGTCCAGAAGATAGGCTGTAATGTAGGACGACATCACTTGCTACAGTTGGTTAGATATTGCTATTGTTTAGGATGACATCACATGCTACAATTGGTTAGATATTGCTATTGTTTAGGATGACATCACATGCTACAATTGGTTAGCTATTGCTATTGTTTAGGATGACATCACATGCTACAATTGGTTAGATATTGCTATTGTTTAGGATGACATCACATGCTACAATTGGTTAGATATTGCTATTGTTTAGGATGACATCATATGCTACAATTGGTTAGATATTGCTATTGTTTAGGATGACATCACATGCTACAATTGGTTAGATATTGCTATTGTTTAGGATGACATCACATGCTACAATTGGTTAGATATTGCTATTGTTTAGGATGACATCACATGCTACAATTGGTTAGATATTGCTATTGTTTAGGGTGACATCACATTCTACAATTGGTTAGATATTGCTATTGTTTAGGATGACTTCACATGCTACAATTGGTTAGATATTGCTATTGTTTAGGATGACATCACATGCTACAGTTGGCTAGATATTGCTATTGTTTGTGTGGGTATTCTATCAGCATTGGCTGCCTGCTAAGTACCGTGATACATAATTACACAGCTATTCAACTGGAAGGCTATTTTCAGCTTCCTGTTAATACGGGGTCAGTGTATTGCTCTAGATAATAGCAAATCAATCATTAGGCATCCTGTAGAACTCTGAGCCTGTTTATTAGCAGTTACATGCTACTGTTAACAGCATTTATGATGCTACTGCTAATAGAATTTATGGTGTTGTTATTAGGGTAGTCTGAATGCCTTGCAGCTGTTCATAAGGAATGCTTCTGTTCTTTATGTGATATTACTTATTATCATTTTCTTAAGCAGACAGTTGTAACCCAAACAATTGAAATACATTCTCAAAGTCACATGTAATGGCTTCATAGTGCTCAAACAGACAGTGTATTAATCAATGTAAAGATGAGAGATCAGACAGCTATACAGTAAACAAATGAGTTTTAAATTTTGTGTAGTGTGATTATTTTTTTACTATTTCTGCATTTATTAAGCGCCACTATCTAATGACTGAGGATCAGTTGATGGTGCTGAGCAACTGTGAGTGTAGCACTTGCGAGGGTAATAGAATAGGTGCTTCTGAATATGGTTGCAACGGCCTCATCACTGCTCGAAATTTGCAATTTTCGGTGATGTCTTCTGTAGTTTTATCCTTGGATTAAAGTGAGGTAATTTTTTACTTGCTTACAGTGATACCTATGGTCCCTATGACGAAAAGTTGCCATTGTGACCCGTATTGAGCAACAATATGTACAGGATTTCGCATGCTTATGGATTGAAGGCAAGAAGGGGTTGAGAATGATTACTTGTAGATTACCTGCTTATCTAAGCTAATCCATTTCAGTGTAATCTAATCTAAGCACACATCTGATGGATTAGATTGGATTATGTTAGGTTATTCAGTGTAATCTAATCTAAGCACACATCTGATGGATTAGATTGGATTATGTTAGGTTATTCAGTCTAATCTAATCTAAGCACACATCTGATGGATTAGATTGGATTATGTTAGGTTATTCAGTCTAATCTAATCTAAGCACACATCTGATGGATTAGATTGGATTATGTTAGGTTATTCAGTGTAATCTAATCTAAGCACACATCTGATGGATTAGATTGGATTATGTTAGGTTATTCAGTCTAATCTAATCTAAGCACACATCTGATGGATTAGATTGGATTATGTTAGGTTATTCAGTGTAATCTAATCTAAGCACACATCTGATGGATTAGATTGGATTATGTTAGGTTATTCAGTCTAATCTAATCTAAGCACACATCTGATGGATTAGATTGGATTATGTTAGGTTATTCAGTCTAATCTAATCTAAGCACACATCTGATGGATTAGATTGGATTATGTTAGGTTATTCAGTCTAATCTAATCTAAGCACACATCTGATGGATTAGATTGGATTATGTTAGGTTATTCAGTCTAATCTAATCTAAGCACACATCTGATGGATTAGATGGGATTATGTTAGGTTAGGTTAGCACATCAAAACGTATCAAGAAATTCATCGAGTGCAAGGGAATCAGGCTGGTTAGACAGAGTGGAAGCTCAAAAACAATGAACCGTAAGTGATGAATTTTCAGGTCAGACAGACAGACAGACAGAGACAGACAGACAGACAGACAGAGACAGACAGACAGACAGACAGACAGACAGAGACAGACAGTCAGTCAGACAGACACAGACAGACACAGACAGGCAGACAGACAGACACAGACAAACAGACACAGACAGACAGACACAGACAGACAGTCAGACAGACACAGACAGACAGACACAGACAGGCAGACAGACAGACAGTCAGACAGACACAGACAGACAGACACAGACAGGCAAACAGAAAGACACAGACAGGCACAGACAGACAGACAGGCACAGACAGACAGACAGATGAATGGAGCCAGGAACTCCATAAGCAAATCAGCCACGGAGAATACGAGTTGTTGAGAAGAAATGTTTTGAGACGGGGTTCAAAGGAACATAGATCTCACATGAAAACTTCTCTGTTGCCATTATCAAAATGAGCAAGACATCAGTCGATGGTCATATAATCAATGGAATGGAGAGCAGTGACTAAATATTGTGTGTATGTATGTAACTGAACATTTATGATGATGATGATGATGATGATGATTGATGATGATGATGACGATGATGATGATGACGACGACGACGATGACGACGACGACGACGACGATGATCGTGATCATGATGATGATCGTGATCATGATGATGATGATGATGACGACGATGACGATGATGATAATAACAATAACAGTAATAATAAGACAATTTATAGAGTGCCATAGTACGGCCGAGGCTGAAAAAAGGGCGCTGTGCATGTACAGTTATTAGCTGATGCCAGCCACTTGCTATGAAGGAATCGGCATATGCCATGTAAAAACAACTGGTGAAGAACTTCACTGTGGATTACCTTTATCTCAAGTGGAAAATAAATGTTTCATATAGCGCCCTTCAAGTGCCTCGCAGTCACTGGAACAGTGGCGGATCCAGGATTGCTTGTCTGGGTGGGCAAGGGCGTTTCCAGAGGGCGCCACATTCTGGCAGACCACCATGCACAGGTCTGGTCTGAGGGGCGCCGGCATATGACCAAGAGGGTGCGGGGGAACTGCCCCTTCACCCCTATGGGTAAATCCACCACAGCCCTGGAACATGGCTGGTACGTCTTGAGTTTAACTGAAAATGTTACTTGTACATCAGCTGGAACATTTTGAATTAAGAGTCTTAGTCTAACTTGGTCTCAGTCTCGGCCTAACTCATCATTATCATCATCATCATCATCACAAAATATTATCATCATCATCATCATCATATAAATGTTCAGTTACATACATACACACAAGATTAAATGGATTTCAGTTGTAAGTGGTCATGCAGGGCATGGTGGCTGATTGGTTAGAACGCTTGGCTTGTAACACGGAGAGTATGGGTTTGAGCCTCCTCCTACAGTAGATGGGTTACTGTTTAGGGACCTTGAGCAAGTCCTTCACTCACAATTGCTTCATACCTCAGATTCAGATTTACTTACCTTACATGTATAATAAGTGCAAAGCAATAATTATATTATAACAATGATACCAGTTATAACAATAGTAATAGTAGTAGTAATAATAAGAATAATAAGAATAATAATGATAATAATAGCGATGATGATGATGATGATGATGATGACGATGATGATGATAAGAAGAATAAGAGTGATGATGATAATAATTATAATAATAATAATAATGATAATAAGAATAATAATAATGAAGAAAACTGCCTTTTACCTCCCAAATGAATTTTATGATGATGTACATCTCAGCTCCATCATAATAATAATAATAATAATAATGATAATAAGAATAATAATAATAATAATAAAGAAAACTGCCTTTTGCCTCCCAAATGAATTTTGTGATGATGTGAATCTCAGCTCCATCATAATAATAATAATAAGAATAAGAATTATAATAATAATAATATAATAATAATAATATAATAATAATAATATAATAATAATAATATAATAATAATGATAATATAATAATAATAATATAATAATAATAATATTATAATAATAACATAATAATAATAATAATAATGCAAAGCACGTAACTGAAAAGGACGGTTAAACTTTTGCGTCAGTTATCTTTCTTTTGCTGTTACCAGAAACTGTATGTAACCTGGTGGTTTAACGAGGCTATTGTGATTGTTTTGAAGATCCTGCTGTCTCTGTCTCCTCCTTCGCCTCCTCCTCCGTCCACCCCTCTTCGTTCTGTTCTACTCTTGAGGTTCCTGGTGTTGCAGAGTGCACACTTGGCGGAGGCTCTCATATCCTGGACTGCATCGCGTTTCCGTAAGTTGCCCAGTATCTGCGTATCATATCAAGCCCAACCTTGGACAACAGTTTATGTATATTATATACTACATGTATTTTCTCTATCTCATATACACGCAGATATATATATATACATCTTGTATATACACACACATATATATGCATCTTGTATATACACATATGTATATACATGTTGTGTAGACATCTTGTATATATGCACACATGTATAGTTACATCTTGTATATTCACACATATATATGCATCTTATGTATTTATACACAACATGTATGTGTATATATGCATATTGTGCATATATACACATTTATACATCTTGTATATATATAAACATATATATGTACATATATGCATCTTGGAAACACTTATTTACATCTTGTATATATATACACACATTTATGTATTTATGTGTGTATATATATATATATATATGTCTTGCATATACACACATATATATGTATGTATACACGTGCCTGATAATTAATGTGTGCATATATGTGACACTAAAGATCGTACAATAACTGTTCCATGTGAATGTTCTGTTGAGGCATAACTGTGTTATAGGATGCTGTAGTTAATATTTTTGCACTGTTAATGAGCTATTTTTGGTGGCAGCAGTACAAAATATTTTGTCGGCAGGCCACAGTGGCATTAAGACGTCTGGGAGCCACATTATAGTCGGCCAGGTAATGCCAGGTATATGTCTTGGAGTGGATTATGATAAGGATGGTCCGTTGGATGTAAGGGGTTTACCGCTGTCAGCAGGGATGATTGTTGGAAGCAGCAGGATTGAGAGATGTCTTCTTCTCTGTCTATCTGTCAGTCTGTGTGTGTGTGTCTGTGTGTGTCTGTGTGTGTCTGTGTGTGTGTCTGTGTGTCTGTCTGTGTGTCTGTGTGTCTGTGTGTGTGTGTCTGTCTGTCTGTGTATCTGTCTGTCTGTGTGTCTGTCTGTCTGTCTGTGTGTCTGTCTGTCTGTCTGCCTCTCTGTCTGTCTGTCTGTCTGTCTAGGTCTTTACTTCAAGAACAGTCTGTGAATACAAGTAAAACAGCTGTCTGACTGAGAAACGCAGTCTATTTGTTGCAAAATGTTGAAAAATCCATTCACTGAAAAGACACAGTAGCTAGTGTATTAGTGCATGCAAATATACATGCTTGCATGATTGTGTTCAAATGAGAACTTTGATGTTCTGTGCTGATTGCTAGAACAATCAAATGCATGGTGGAAATCCATGGCTTATGTTGTGACTGGAAGATGATCATTTGATAGTTGCTAGCTTTCAAGTCAACAAGAATCCTTTTTATATATTATTACAATTATTTTTACAATTATTATTACGGATTACAATGTTTTACTACAGTTTCACTTGAAGCATTATCATAACGGCGCTATAGAAGTTCTTAGATTAGATTGGAGTGATTGGAATCATTGGTGCATTGGTTTGCAGGGGATGGATGTACTCGATCAGCCACTGGGGCCGTGTGAGGTCAAAGTTCACGCCGTTCTACCGGCAAACGAACGCTGCTACGGGCGCAACATCAGCCGACTCGTCAGCCGGTTCATTCAAGTGGAAAAGGGAATCAAGAGCAGCGACCAGTCGACCGAATCGCCATGTGTGCCTGATACTCCGTTTGCCGGAGTTGTGTCGTCGCCAGAGATCAAGCGCAGGCGTGAGATGCAACGCCTCGAACCGTCTGCATCCGTTTCGACGCACGGTGCAGGTACGGAGGCGGCAAGAGGCAACACAGCAGCAGCAGCAGACAGCAACGATCACGTCCTGCGGTTCCGCAACACCCTGGCCATATTCGAGAAGATGGGAGAACAGCAGGGACCGACGAGGGACCTGAGCCCGAAGCCGGTCTCGAAGAAATTCGGACGATCCTCGAGCGAATCTCCGTCCTTCCCGAGACACGCCGCGTCATCCGGTCACGAACTTCGACAGTCGCTATCGCCAACGCCATCCGACCAGGGAAGAACGCTGTCTGCCTCCGTTTCCAAGACTTCTCCGGAATCTTTCAACAGCACGCCAGATGCGATGGACGCGGTGGTCTGTCAGTCGCCTCCTGCGAGCGACGACGGTGCTCGCTCGCAGAAGAGTTCCATGAGCGAATCGTCCGAAAGGGACCCAGCATCTCAGGTCGTTTCGCCAACATCCTCAACCGGCGCCAGTGAGAAGACTGTTAAGACGAAACTGAAGCGTTACCCCCCTGTACCAGCAAAGCCAAATCGATTCCTGCGAACTTCCGACTCGTGTCGCCCACAGGATAAGGTGAATCTCGATGAAAGCCAGAAAACAAAGGCTGTTGCTGGTGATCCCGAAAAGTGTTCCAGTTCACCGAGGCCGTGTGACCTGCCTGGGGAAATCCGAAGAGATCCAGGCTTGGTGGAAGCGGTTGGAGGGGCTTGCGGAGGTGAAGCCCTTCCAACCGTTCACGAATCCGAAAGCCAGATCGGCGACGTCGTCCTGCGCAGGAATCGCTACAACCTGAGCAAGAGCGGCGACTCGTCCGGGGCGCTTGGAGGACGGGGCTGCAGCGTCGGGGTCTTACTTCCCAAGCGCAGGTCAAGGGATGAGAAGTCGCTGTCGAAGGAGGACATTGAGGCATCGCTGAATGAGGCAGACAGCTACTGGAGGCGTACTTACGGTGAGAGCCTTCATGACGGAATGGAATCAAAGATGAGTGAAAGTACGTACAGCAGCGGATCTGGGGAGGAGATGGCGCGGGCAGACAGCAACCACGACCTCTCATCCGCTCCACTCAGCCCACCGATGTCGGACGCTGGTAACAGCGGCTGGTCGCGCAAGTTTCTCGGACAGAAGATGAGCAACGGTCTGCTGGCCGGGCTGCACGCTCCGCTGGCCAAGGACCCGATGCACTCGAGCGAAACGGACAGCGAGTCGTGCCAGACCCTTCAAGGTAGCGTTGTCGACTGTGACTTCAAGGATCGCGACACCGAAAAGCAACTGGCGCCAGAGTCACATGCCCCGAGCGACACTACCACCACAGAACCGCCACCGAATCCTAGCCTACCAGTTGGCACCGAAATGCCTCGACTGAGAACTGTGGACGTTGACCGAAGCCACAGACGATTGAGCGCTGAATTTGAGTGCGAAGGTAAGCGCCTCAGCGCGGCCCTCGATCACGACACCTTCGATCGCCTTGGTTCTGCATCGTCACTTTCTTGCTCTGTACGGAACTCAGCGTGTTCATCAGATGGCCATTCGTCGGACAGCGCTGCCAGCACTGTGATACTGAATCAGTCAGCCATGACGGACAGCGGCACAGTGGAGGTTGTGGAGGCTGTGCTCATCGGGGAAAAGGAAGAAGCAGTGCTTTCTGGATCATTATCGTCGGAAGATGCAGAGGATGACGTGGACTATGTGCATATCAGTGGAATGAAGGTGTCGGCTCCTGGAAGTCTTCCGTTGGGTAGTGTACTTCCGTCGGACGGTGTAAGGCCCTCCAGTCCAACTGAGAGCGTTGATTCGATGACACCCTCTGAACAGGAGGCTTTCCTCAGCAAGGAAACGTAAGTTCTTCTGATTAGCTTCTTGGTCAGTGAGTGACCTCCACAATTGCATTTGTACTCATTTGTCATGTCTTGTCTTGTCTCTTGTCTTGTCTCTTGTCTTGTCTTGTCTTGTCTATTGTCTTGTCTTGTCTTGTCTCTTGTATTGTCTTGTCTTGTCTCTTGTCATGTCTTGTCTTGTCTCTTGTCGTGTCTTGTCTATTGTCTTGTCTTGTCTTGTCTCTTGTCATGTCTTGTATTGTCTCTTGTCTTGTCTTGTCTCTTGTCTTGTGTTGTCTCTTGTCATGTCTTGTCTTGTCTCTTGTCATGTCTTGTCTTGTCTCTTGTCGTGTCTTGTCTATTGTCTTGTCTTGTCTTGTCTCTTGTCATGTCTTGTATTGTCTCTTGTCTTGTCTTGTCTCTTGTCTTGTGTTGTCTCTTGTCATGTCTTGTCTTGTCTCTTGTCATGTCTTGTCATGTCTTGTCTTGTCTCTTGTCTTGTCTCTTGTCTTGTCTCTTGTATTGTCTTGTCTTGTCTCTTGTCATGTCTTGTATTGTCTCTTGTCTTGTCTTGTCTCTTGTCTTGTGTTGTCTCTTGTCATGTCTTGTCTTGTCTCTTGTCATGTCTTGTCATGTCTTGTCTTATCTTGTCTTGTCTCTTGTCTTGTCTTGCCCTGTCCTTTCTTTTCTTTTCTTGTCTTGTCTTGTCTTGTCCTTAGTCATCTTCGATCCTAAGTTGGGCCGCACCATGAACCGTCCGTCTCCAGCTGTTTCTATCTTCAGTTGTCCTCAGTAATTGACTCATAGTTAATCCTGTCCAAGACCTAGTTCTCAATCCAGGCTGTTTGTGATCTCCCACGTCCTCGCGATCCAGATGTTGTACCCTGCATTTCTTTCTCCAAACAGTCTCCAGTTTTCCTCATAATATGACCAAAGTTTGTCAACTTCCTTGACTTGATGTTACTTAACAGTTGACGTTCCATGCCGGTTTGTTCCAATACTCATTCGTTGGTTTTCCTTGCCATCCAAGAAACCATCAGTATCTGCCTCGGCCCTTTCATTTCAAATCCATTTATTCTCTTTTTAGCTGTTTTATTGATGGTCCACCCTTTGCAACCATAAGTTGTGACCCTCAAGAGTAACCCCAAAAGTCTTATTTTAGTAACCTCTTATTATCAGTAACCTCAAAAGTCTTATTTCAGTTGTAACTGGTACTCATTTACTCATGTACTCATTTACCAATCAATAATGGAAGAGCTGAGTGGACACCAGGTGGCGTGGTGTTCCATGGACAGTCACCCTTCCAAGTACCAACCCAGCTCAAAATGTCTCTGACCGCATCGTATCAACAAAACTAAGCTGCAAGTCAGCATTTTCGTGACTGTGAGATTCAGGTTTTCTGACTTTGCTCGTTCTGCTGTTTCTGTAGCCACGAGTAAGAAGTTTGCACTTTACTTTTGGTACCCGTCTGCTGACGGGCTGGTTGGGCTGGCCCTCTTAACTGCAGAGTTCCTCTAGAAACGAATTAGATGATGTTACTGTCATGCAAGACATAGCCCAGGATGCATCCAAAAGTCCAAGCAGGCGAAACATTATCCAAAGTTGGAAGTGCATTATCCCAAACCTCTGTTGCCAAGACATGCAGCTCAGTCAACCCTAGGGCAGATTGCACTGACTTGTGTGTTTTTTGTACATATGGCAAAGTTTGATGGGGTGAGACAGTTAAATTTTTAACTTTAATTTTTTTGCTATAAGCCAAGGTCACCCTGAGTGGTGTGGATGGTCGGTCGTGTGGAATTGCTTTAGTGTTTAGCGGTAATGCTTGCGGTGGTGAACCTTGTGGTTTGTCGCAGATGACGAATAGAGTTGGGGCAAATTTAACCAAAAATTATCACTTATTTAGTCATTTTCATACCTAATCCACTCAGTCATAGGCTGAACATCTTCTGAATTGTATGCTCTTTGGAGTACAGTCTGCTGACAGTAGGCACCAGTGTGGCTGGAATACTAACCCAGGGTAGGCACGTTCGCTGTGCCCACAGTTGGCCCGCATTGTCACTGGTGACCCCACTTTGTGCGACCTGTAGTCCCACATTGTGACAGCAGTGGCCCCGCATTGTGCCACTGGTGGTCCCACTTTGTGCGACCTGTGGTCCCACATTGTGTCACCTATAATCCCACATTGTGACACCAGTGGCCCCACTTGTGCCACCTGTGGTCCTGCATTGTGCCACTGGTGGTCCCACATTGTCACCAGTGGTCCCACATTGTGCCACTGGTGGTCCCACACTGTGCCACTGATTGTTCCACATTATGCCGCTGATGGTCTCACATTGTGCCACTGGTGTCAACTAGTGGCCTGCAGTGGGCCTGATGTGGGTTGAACGAATGTGGCTGTTGGGGAATAGAAATAAACTGTCTGGTGTCTAATGACATTCATCATTCCACTTGGTTGTTGTTTCATTAATACAAAGGCCACATGAGGGTCTGGCTATTTGTTGGGCCCGAAATAGCTGGTCATCGGTTACCACCAATGGCACAATGCAGGCCACCTATGGAAGTGGCTGCCTGGGTGAATATTCTGGCTACATTAGGTGTCTGGTATGTTCAGACATTACTTTTAATGTACTCATTCAGCTGTTCTGTATATCCAAGCATTAGTCAAGCCGCAGTCCAAATACGTCTGACGTTAATGATTTCTTTATTTTGGCCATGAAAAACTTCCAGGAAACAATTAACTCTCAGTAGTTTCACTAATGACGTATGCACTAAGTAACTGTTCCCACTGGTTTTCCATTAGTCATCATATCGACTTCTTCCTAATATGCGACAAAGGTTTGTTGTCTAGTTCTTCAAAGCTTTTATACTTAATGTCGTTCACTTTTCTTTTGTTGCTTGTAATCAGTGAATTGCTGTCCAATAATTTCAATTTGAATTTTAAATGTTGGGAAATCCATGATGGCTGTCGGCTGTTTTGTTGAGGACAGTTTCCTGCCGAAATTTATCGCTGAAGTCTCAAGAATTACCTACACTTCCTACTAAAGTAAAAGTAAAGCATCTCATATTTCAGAAGTGAGACGTAGGGGAGGCGCTCATTTTCTTTTCTTTAGGCTCGAGCTGGGGTGGACGAATCCCAGGGTCGGGACACGGGGTCAGTGCATCGCAGGACTTGCCGTTACTTCCCAGCTCACGCCGGTACCAAATTATACTGCTTGGTGACAGAGGCATGGTGTGCTCACACAACTTGCCTAGGGTCGCTACACGGAGTCGAACCCGCAACCGCATGATCATTGACCAAACGCGTTGCCGCGTTACTACTACGCTTCCTACTGTTAAGATTTTGGTGTCGACCTACGTTTTGTGGGTCATGTTTTAGCCATGTTTCTCATACTGTATATGCCTGTGGTAATTTCTACCGCAGCTAATGTTTTCTTTTGCCTGCTAATATTTTCGTCTTGTTCCTGCTATGAATTATAGTTTTAGACAATGTTTTCGTATGCCCATGATTCCAATCTCAATGTTTACTTATCCCTCATAGGCTGCCTTTGTCTTAGTGGACTAATGTTCTGTGTATTGACCTGATTACGGCTTGGTTTTGACTGATGCCTTGTCAGTGGCGGATTTAGTTATAGACGCGGGGTGGGGGGCGGTTCGCCACCCCCTCCGCGCCCCTCTTGGTTATATGCGGGGATAAACTACGCCACTCGTAAACTCATAAACTACACCACACAACTTTCGGGTAGTGCCAGTCCCGAGCCTGGACAAAGGAGGAGGGCGACGTCAACGGCTTTCGAAGCCATAAGATGTCGTTAAACGTTGGAACTAATACCAGATCCGTGCATGGTGGACTGCCAGGATGTGGCACCCCCCTGGAAATGCCCTTGCCTCCCCCACGCAAGCAATCCTGGATCCGCCACTGTGCTTTGTGCATTAGACACCGTTGCGACAGAAGTTACTAATTAATAATAATAATAATGATAATGATAATTAATAATAATTAATAATACTTAATAATAATTAATAATAATTAATAATAATAATTTCGATCTTTTGACTAACATATGACTAGCCAATGTTTTTCTTAGGCTTAGTACAATTTCAGGTTAAGGCAAATTGTAGTGTTTTATCACCTGAATGCAATGCCTTTCAGTCAAAGCTATCACTGCAAGCTTGTACAGTCATAATCATTATGATGATGAACATGATCGTCATCATTGTGTCATCATCGTCATGTTTATCGTCATCAGGTCAAGACCTTACTGGTAACACAGCTATCCAGGGTGGTGAATGTGTGGTTATTGCCTACCAATGTGTGCTTGCCAAGATTATGTATATGCGGCTTATGAGGTGTGCTGTAAGATAGTCTAGAATCCTGTTAGATATAATCAGAGCCAGATGGCTTGCGTCTTGTCTCAACTGAAGCCGAGTTGGTGAATTAGCCAGTGAGAATTAAAAGCCGATCACATGTTTCGGCTTACGTTATACGGCCAAAGGAGTTTCTGCTGTCAACTTGGCTTTTTAAAGTGATTTTTTTAGCTGCTTCTCTATGATGTTTAGTATTTTAGCGACAGAATATGCTTGTATTCAGCCACTTATTGTTCTCACAGATTTAAATTGTACACCTGATTTATCACTGTTTCACTTTTGCACCAGTTGTACTGTTTGGGTTTATTTTGTAGAAAATTATACGTGACTTTGAACCAATTATGATATTGCCTACCGTGTTGTAATAACCGCCTGTATATCATTTATGTAAGAGGGTAATCCATACTGTAGCGGGACATTTGTCCCTTCTGGATTACCCTTTGACACCAGGACTTGTAATATTTTAGGTGAAACTGGTGGGAAATGTTTAGATTGTCGGTTGTTGGTGATTCGATAAACAATTTCAATTTCTTTCAGTCTTGTAAATTAAGTGTAATGGTTAATGTTCCTGAATGTCAACCCAGACGTGAGAGGTTAGAATCCCCATCTTGGCAGAAAGTTGCTCTGAAATTTTTGCTTCACTTTTGCACCCTTAGAGAACTCGGTTATGAATTGAGTACACTGACTGTCGATGGGAAGATCAGGAGGTGAGGGAAATGACTGGCCATTCACCCTTTTAACTCTAGACTGAAACCAAACTATCCTATCAGCCTCTTAAAAAAACAGCTGAAATTCTATTTACTGCATAAGTCTTAGTTCTTAGGCTGACTTTTGACTTTGTAAAGCACCCTAGAAGTAGCCTGCTACTCATGATGCTATATAAATTGTCATCATGACATTACATTACATTATCATGATTCTGCCTCTGCACCATGCCATGACCACTGTAACACCATGTTGTCTCCCAGATTTGACCCCCTACGAACTCTGACCTTGCACCGAAACTTACCAAACAGTCTGGCTCTTACAGACTTGATTTGATATAGCGACAGTGTATTAGCTTGTCTCCCTGAAATGGCTTTCTGTGGCACTGAGAAATTTAGGAGATTTCCATTTACACCTGTGGATGCTAAGCAACTGTAGTTGCTGCTTAACGACGCTGTGTCATAACGAAGATGACTAGCGTCGCCCTCCTCCTTTATCCAGGCTTGGGTCTGGCACCGCCCAAGTACAGAAGTGGAGGAGGATGTGCTAAGTCTTGTTACTCATGGGTGCCTCCACTGATCATCTGGGAGATAGGCCTATTTTAGGCCTGTTCCCTATGGCCCCACACCCATGATCGTATTATTCCTCCCGCTGATAATTTAACACACGCTGTATGCATATTAAGTTTTTCTTATGTTCTTAAATACTTGTAAACCGATGTGCGATTAGCTATTGATTAATAAAGAATATACTTACTTACTTACTTACTTACTTATTTATGGGGATAGGCCTGCGTGGATAAGCCTGTGGTGAATGGGCGTATGCTTGGGGGAATCGTAATCGTAATCTCGAGATTTCTACAGCGCCCAACGAAAGCCAAGTCGTGGGTATCAGCTTATTCACAGGCGCTCAGTCAAAACAAAATCGATAGGCAAAAGGGTTCGGTTCCAGGAGTCAGGCAGTCAGACAGAATAGCCTTCTGGAGAAGACTGTTCATGGGTTGTCTGCTAATGGGATACTTTTTATGGAGGCCGGGTTCCAGCTGATTCCTTCTCCTTCTCGAGAATCTTCTAGCAGAGGTTTACGTCTTGAAGCATCTGGATAGCATTGCTCTTTAGCCCACTGTACCCCAGCTGGTCAATAGCTGTGCTTAAGTGGGCGAAGGGTTTCCGCTTGCCTTCCGAGTAATTAGTTACTCTATCCCTTGGTGATCAATTACCCCAGTGAGCTGTCATTAGTTGAGCTATTTCTAAACCCTTGTCGATCCGCGGTTCTACGCTGTCTGTTTCCTTGGCAGTCTCTTTGTATGTCTCTGTTTCTGTTTGTTAAGACCCAAAGAAATATGTTTGTTTAACTCAGTTAGGGGAATAACGTACAATAATACTCATATTGAGATACTTCACTGTAGAAAAGTGCAGGGAATATATATATATGCATATTGAGATACTTATATATATCCCCTGCACTTATATATATATGTATATTGAGAGAGATATATATATCCCTGCACATATATATATATATATGCATATTGAGATATATATGCAATCCCCTGCACTTATATATATGCATATTGAGATATATATGTATTATATATATATATATATCCCCTGCACTTATATATATGTGCGTGATCTTGAGATTTCAATGGATCACAATGTGTTTCTGGTCATGAGGCGTGAAATTAGCCTCAGCTAATTGTTTGGTAACGTCTATCAGCTTTTGATCACTTTGCTGATTCATAAAGTTAATTGCTTTGGGTAATTAGTGTTGTTGAGTTGGTCTGTGTTGGTCGAAATTGCAGGGAGGATGACATATTTGGTGATGAAAACAAGAACATGGAGAATGCACTTCTTGATGAGGAAGGTAACAGAAGTTGTGAAATAATATACCATTTGACATTAATTACCTCTTGGAGTCTGATACAGGTTGGCAATGCCACTTGGAATTTAAGATGCTAGTTGGAGTTACCACTTGGAATAAAATACCAGCTGGCATTATCAGTTTGAGTGAACTAAGAACGTGATACATGTACCAATTGGGGGTACCTCTTGGAGTCAGATACCAGGTAAAATAACCACTTTGAAGAAGGGGCAAGTTACAGTTACCATTTGGGATAAGATACCTTTTGGTATTGGCACTTGGAACAAGATACCTATTGGTATTACTATTTAGAACAAGATACACTTTGGATTTTACCACTTGGAATGAGATACCTTTTGGTAGTACCACTTGAGATTAGATATCATTTGGCATTACCATTTGGAATAAGATAATACCCTTTGATATTGCCACTTGGAATAAGATTTATTTACCCTTTGTTATTACTACTTGAAATAAAATACCACTTGATATTACCACTTGAAATAAGGTACCATTTATTATACCACTTGGAATAAGATACCAGTTAGTATACTGCTTGGATTAAGATACTTATCGAACTACCACTTGGAACAAGATACCATTATATTCACAGCAGTTACTCATTTATGGGAGAGAGGGAGAGAGAGAGAGATTGTGGGCTTCATGAATATTCATAGACATAATTAATATTCATGTGGCATCCAGGGCATTTATAAAGGTCGGTCAGTAATTGTCATTTAACCGAATTGTGACTGCAGCCTCAGGTTTACGCCACGTTCATACGGATGCAGACGATGGCTTTTTCTTCTACGAGATCGATGGACTTCCAGATGAGGACGATGAGGATGAAGAAGAAGAGATGCTGTCGCCATCTGTTGTCTCCGCCGTACAGCCAAGAAAGGTCAAGTTCAGCGTCCAGCCAATTAAGGTCAGACAATCCATCTTAATTCTTCACATACAAGAAACCCTGTAAGATTACATTTTCCAAAGAATTCACATACATACATACATATATATATATATGCATTCATAAGCACTGTATATATGTTTATATACATATATTACAGATATATTTGCATACATGTAGATACATTTATACATACATATATATACCTATATATGTATTATTATTATTTTTATTATTATTTGAAATTTTTTACCTGAGGTAAGTGTAATCTCTTAGGAACACGAAATTATGCTTGGAGCTGTTTAAGGGTATCTGGAAAATCAGCCACTTTTGTTGTTGTTGTTGTTGTTGTTGTCGTTGTCGTTGTTGTTGCAAAAATTTATAATGCTGAAAGTCACACAGAAATGTGAATTTGAGGTGTGGTATATATATATATATATATATATATATATATATATATATATATATGAGTATTAAATATATACATATATATATATCCAGATATGCTTACCCACATAACCGGTACTTACATGCATGGATATATATGTACAGCTTTTCCATCTGGTGCAGACTTAGCCTAAATCTGACCTACTTAGATCAGTTAGACAGCAAAGTATGTAGCTCCTTTGACAGATTACTGAATCACCCTCCATAACAGCTTTGATATGTAGGTGCATATCTGACTGATAGCCACGTACTGAGGGATTCACTGAGGGATTCTTAATAAACAATATACAAAGATCGAGATGAGACATACATTCTTAGGAGGTAGCCGAGTGGTTAGAGAGCTCAGCCTGTAATGTGAAGAGCACGGGTTCGAGCGTAAGCACAAGAATATCATGCTGTAGCATAATGGATAACATGATGGACTGTAACCCCAGAGGTTGAACATTCAAATCCCCCAGAACAGGTATTTTAAGACACCTGTTCCACTAGCGCCCCTAGCAAACTTGGCTATAAAATGAGTACACCAACTGTACACAATCGGTGTAAAGATCAGATGGCAAGGGAGAGGACTGAATACTTGCCATCGTGCACCAAGGTTTGATTACGTTTAGTTAGCGACACCATCATATCAAGATTACTGTCGTATACACTAAGGCTAAGTTGCTGACACTTTTACCCACGGCTCAGGGTTGTTCTAAGGGAGCACTCTTCTTCTTCTTCTTCTTGTCAGTATCTGTGCATTTTTATAGCACCTTTTAGGAACGTCTCAAAGACAGTGCTAACCGTGAAAGATGCAATCCTGGAATTCATAGATTTTTAGGCTGAAGTACATGCATTGACAATCTCCTGGACAGTCTTATTCCATCTACTGGACAGTCTTTTTCATGAACATAGAGGTCAAAGGTCATCATGTTACACCTTCCTCCACACTGCTGCTTCTTTGTTGACCCTTTTTGACCTTATATTAACCCTAAGTGCGCAAATACTGCTGCTTCTTTATTGACCCCTGTGACCTAACTGTAACCGTAAGTGCATAAAACTACTGCTTCTTTAACGACCCCGTGACTTCCTTGTAGCCCTAGGGTCAGGGAAAATAAGGCAATCCCAAAATGCACCACACTGTAAGGTTGATGTAGGTCAGCTGCAATATCACAAACTTATGAGATGTAAATTCAGCAAATGTGTTTCTAGTTCTCGTGCAAAAACTGAATACGAGATTTTTAAGCCACAACTCTCGACACATCTGGCGGAAACAGAAATCCCATATCAAAATCCGAGCTCGTTGCCCTGAGGGTATGGGGTTTAGCGGATAGGAAACTGTGCCGGACTTCCTAATAAATATTTATTTTTGAGGATATACACATTATTCGTCGGTGTACTTTAGTTCGTGATTCGAAGTTTAATCTTTATCTTTGTACAGGGCTTCCTTCCACTCTGCTCACAACTGCCCCTCATTAAGTTCTTGCCTTTCAATGTGCTTTTTTCTTCTTTGAACTTTGGGAACTGAGTTTTGTTTATTTTGAATAAATTTACAAGTTGACAACCACCTCTTGGAAACAGGGACTGGGTCTAGTATGAGAATGTGGCTTTCATCTGACTCCGATTGTTTCCGTCAGATCTCAAGATTTTGATTGTAAGCGCTTTCTTTTGATGCAATTAGCAGTTCTTGGATTTGTCTTCTTTTCTAAGTGTGAGAACATATTGTGGCTGAAATCGTCTTCGACAGAAATTGTCTAGTGACAGAACGGTCACTGTGGCCTGTGACTACGCAGGTGGCACAGTGGCAGATGAATCGTGCATTTGCTTTTCACCTCTCAGTCGGGGCTTCAAATCCTTGTGCATCATGTTCTGCCCAGTTCTGTGCAAAGAAGAAAATTAAACTATCTACTTACTTGAGACACGTTCTGTAAACATGCAATCTAACAGCATACGTTTTGATCCCTGAGAGACACACCTAGTTTAGTCTATTAACTAAAGCATTACACTCATCCCTATAACTATACACCAGAGGAAGTAACCTAAGAGTGATATTAAGTGAAGGTAACACAACTTTAAGAAATTTTAGGACAGCAACATATCTTAGAGACATGAAGTCCATACTGTATAAACGTGCAGAAAAGTCTTACTGACTCCCACAGATGTGATCCAAACACTTTAACGTGAACATTGTTCCAACACAATCAGTTGAGTGTATGTAAACCTTAATGCAACCGAGCTGTATTGAAATGTAATGTCATTCAGATCTAAACTTATCTGTCACAACTTGCTTACTCACAATAGTCAGACTTCTTGTTTCCCTGAGTCATCAGGTATCAAATGGGCTTCTCCAACGGATTACGATTTTTGACTATGGTTTCACTCGAAGCGACACTTAACTGATTTGCGCATTATGATAATGATACGGTGGATGTTGCTGGATAAGATTAAGGATTATTCATTATCATTATCGTAAACTTGAGATTTCTAGTGTCTGTTGATAGCTTAGTTGCAGGAATCTGCTTATTTGCACACATGATAGGTAGGAAGGGTTCGGTTCCAGATCAAGATCCAAGAGTCAGGCAGGCAGAAAGTAGCACTCCTTTATGGAAGCCCCTCAATGGTGCTTCTGACCCAAAACACGAATTACCATTGAACGAGACCATATTCAGCCTTAGACAGAACAGTGATAGATAAGTGTTTTCAGTGTTAGTCTGATGCTTGCAAACATTGCTTCTGTCAGTCTTAGTAATTCAACATCTTAGACGATGAGACAGTTGAGTTTTCTAGCTCCTTTTCTTTGTCTCTCCCATTCCATCAATGTTGGGGGTCTTCCAAGCCCCAGCGGTTGATATCACTCGATCTTGACTCGCTTTGTCGGATCGATTCTGGAACGACTACAGATCAATAGATAGCCTGTGTCTTTCTGGCAAGGAAACATGTTCTGCTATCTCAGACATACGAGAATACTGTAATTTAAACTGTAGTACAGCCACGGCTGACCCCAATGACCCTGCCAACTATTGTTTGGAGCCTCGGGCCAAGGCCTGATCTGACGACTGCTGGCAGCTTTGGGCTTTAATAATGGCCCAACGGGAAGTTCCACAGTGGGAAATTGTTGAACATTGTTAATGTAATTTTGGTGGATTGATTGGGTGTTCATCTCAGCAGAAAGAACCTTCAACCTTGGAACCATGCTCATGAGGAGTTTTTGCAGAGACATGTAAACAATTTTGTTGTGATTACCATCTAACTGGTATTATTAAGCTCTACCCCATTATATATTACTATGGCATGTTCAACTTTACCATGGTGGTGTATTGTAACAACGGACAGCTGTGGGTATTATTATTATTATAATTATAATTATTATTTATTATTATTATTTATTATTATTATTATTTATTATTATTTATTACTATTATTATTATTTAGTCCCGAGGTACTTATGATCCATCAGTAAGTAATAAAATTATTTGGGAAAAAATTGTATTTCGAGATGGCAAGTCTGTGTTGCCCAGGAAGGCTATTGAGTTGAAGCGTTGAATTGTAGAGGCCACACTTTGAAAAAGGAAGGCGGGCTGCCTTGGGTCTCCAGAAACCCTGGTCAAATATCGACTCAGATTGGTTATTATTATTATTATTAATTATTATTATTATTATCATTATCATTATCTTTGTTTTTTCAACATTTATGAAGGGCCACCCTCAAATCAACTGGTGTCACTGAGCATTGTTTTATTTTAATCAACTTTTTTTCTACCTGTGATGGTGACTTTGCAGGTGTTTATTACCTATTCGATGGAGGAATATGATCGAAGGAACGAGGATGTTGATCCAATGGCCGCATCTGCCGAATATGAACTGGAAAAGCGCGTTGAAAAGATGGACTTGCACGAAGTGGAATTGGTCAAAGGTAGAAATCATCTTTCATCTCTGTGCATTACAAGCTGAGCGCTCTATCCAATTGGCTACCGTACCCCATGTGATGAAGTGCTAATGTAAGTGGTCATCATGATATCAGAGCTTTGAAGAAGGTCTCAGAGGCATGTCCTGCCACACCCTAAATTATGCTAGAGTTTTTCTGTACTTCAAAGATCATTTTTTCATGTAAGATAATGTAATTTAGCTTGAAATTTCTGCTCCACCTGTGCCTCTATCAAACTCAGCTATAAAGTGTTTACGCTGACCGTACAGTGTTGGTGGGCAGGTTGGACGGCAAGGGATAAGACTGGCCATCTGCCCTCATAAGCGAAGGCTAAGAAAGTGAAGATGTTAACACTTTATGCCCATAGCTGCCTCAGAGGGTTAGCTTAAGGGTCTGAGAAAGTATCTACCCATAGTCATCTACCGGTATATAGGACCTTCTAAGAACCTGCTAATGGCACTCAGTGCCACAGTCTAAATGTGCTAGAGTTTGTTAAGAACCGTATTATTTACACTTTGGCTGAGTATACGTTTAAGAGGTTCTTTGAAGGTGGGATACACCAATAAATGTCTGGTGGGTGTTACTGAAGCACACATTACCTGACACAAGTGATGGAAGAATCCCTAGGTACCTGGTTGGCTTTACTGCTTCTCTGCCTTTGCTGTCTACACATACATTCTGCGTAGTAATGTGTGGAAACAGCAGAGACTGCTGTAGCCAGGATGCTCAGACATCAAATGTCCGTGGACTTTATATGCAGATATAAGTGTGGCCTTATGAAATAATATGCAAACTGTAGTTTTTCAGCCGATACTGAACGTGCTTTGACATGAGAGGTTTTGGTTGATATCTTGGTGTTTGTAGCTTAGGGTAAGAGTCGTAAGAAAGGGTTCGTGGGAAGCTTGTAACACTAATAGTACTTATATAGCACATTTTCTATCGATCTGCCTTTTGTTGGGAGACTTCTATGTGCATTAAGTTGGCAGAATCACTGGTTTGATTTGCACTGTCATGAAGAGCGGTCAAAGAAACTTTTGGATTATGAAGGTTTTAAGGGCTTCTTAAAGTTGGTTTTAATGCCTTTGGTGTACAAAGTCCTTCATCTGCAGATTAACGTTCAATTAATTTTGTATTCAGATCAGAACTTTGGTTTCATAGTGCTTTTGCAAGATCGTCGAAATGTTCTATAGAAATATCCACCTACCAACATGCCTACAAAGAAGTGCGACTTGTTGTCTATTTAGTGTAGTGCTTTGTTTATGTGACTTAATTGAGCCTGATAAAAGCACTCTGTGTAATGACCCTGGGCAAGTTGTGTGTGCACACGTGCCTCTCTCACCAAGCAGTATAATTTGGTACCAGCGTAAGCAAAGAAGTAATGGCAAGTCCTCCAATGCACTGGCCCCTCGTTGAAGATGTTGGATTCGTGGATTGCCGGCTCAGGGGCCTAGGAAAAGGAAATGAGTGCCTCTCCTAAGTCCCACTATGGGATAGAGGACTTGGTTTACGTGCTTATGTAGATACACACATGCTATACAAGTGTTCAGATATGTACCCATTTATCGTAATCATAATTCCGAGATTTCTACAGCGCCCAACGAAAGCCACGTCGCGGGGACCAGCTTATTCAAAGGCGCTCAGTCAAAACAAAATCGATAGGCAAAAGGGCTCGGTTCTAGGTCAAGATCCAAAAGTCAGATGGAGAGACAGCGTGGCAGCTATGGGGGGTGGTGTTTGGGGTTGGAGAGGAGAGAGAGATAAGAGGAAGAAGGGGTGTCAGGATAAGATGCATACATACATACATACATGCATTTATACATACACATATACAAATATACATATATGCATACATAAATTAAAACATGCATGCATGAATGATTATGTTACCTTACCATTTGCATTTTTAGGACCAGACGGCCTGGGTATCAGCATCATCGGAATGGGAGTGGGTGCAGATTCCGGTCTTGAGAAGCTCGGCATCTTCATAAAAACGCTGACAGAAGGAGGAGCAGCTCAGAGAGATGGAAGGTACTACGCGAGAAACTTACTTTCAGGCTCTGGTCTCTTCCCTTTTGGCGTTTGATTGCCATCAGTAGATTCTCTCAGACATATCTTATCTGTCTAGCTTCTAGTCACTTGAAATTGGTGCAATTTCAACATCACTGCTAGTTAGGGAACTCATTATAATGCAGTCCTTTTGATAACCATCTGACAACGATGTTTTGTTTTAATGAGATCATTTTCTAAAGCTGAGCAAAATTTCTGATCTGTGACCCATCAGTTTTATCAGAACTCGCTACCTGTGGCTATCAGGTTTTGACAAGGCTTCGCCGACAAATTACAATTTCGGACTTGAAGTGAACATCGACTTATGCCTTGTGCTTTATGATAACAGATCTAGTGGATTAGATTAGAATTGAATTCGTGTTTAATGAAGTGCTAAAGGAGTGTTGGGTGTATTTCAAACAAAGTCTAGTCAGGCAGAACGGCTCATCAAAAAAATTCTTATGTATGGCCTTGGAATGTTGTATTACCTGTCATTGTGTCACTGCAGTGAGAAGTACTTGTAAGCCACAACATTTTAAAGTATCTTCACACATACATATATATAAGTGTCTTCACATTTAAATATGTGCATATTTAATAGCATATATATATTTATATATGTATTAATATATGTTTATAAATACATCGGCTTCTGATAACGCAGTGAATCAGCTTCAATAATGGATTAATTCTTTGTAAGGTTTTACATTCCAGTCACCATCAGTCTGCGCAGGGCTTTGGGTGATAAGACTTACTCTTAGAACTTTGATAGCTGTGCTCTAGAGCCTGCATTTCGCAATCTCAGATCCTTTGTTGAAGGTATTTCGCTCGAAACACTGCGAGACAGAGTATGGTTTTTGTGGCAAGATTTCAGAAAATTCCTTCCAACTTCATTTTGAAATATAATTTACAGTAATGTAGATACATTATGATGTTTTTCTTTGATTTATGTCTTTTTTAGGATTTATCATGATAATTGTGATTTATCTTTTATTAGGATTTATGTTTTATAATTATGTGATGTTTTATTATGATTTATAATTCATTATGTTTTATGTTCATATTATGTTTGAATTATTATGTTTAATGATCTTATTGTTTGCATATTTAAATTTGATTGTGAAAAGCTGGAACAAATTTTATCGAGCCTTCTGTGGCATACCTGGAAGGTGCAGTCGACTTACAAAAGTTTATGGTATTCATTCATTTAGATATGTGATAAATTAGAAATATTTTTGTTTGCAGGATTCAAGTAAACGATCAAATTATTGAAGTAGACGGCAAGAGCCTTGTTGGAGTTACACAAGCGTACGCTGCATCAGTTCTGAGGAACACTTCTGGAACTATCAAGTTAGGCTCTCTCTTTGCTTTTTTCCATTTTTGATGCAGCATATACAGTTACATTTAGTTACATTACAACTTTCATCTTTTTTGTAGTAAGTATCTACATACAGTATGAGCTGTTCCTAATTACTCAGCTCAACACATAAGATTAGTTTAAATTTCACTACAAATCCCGGAAGCCTTTATACAATTACAGTTACAGTTAATTAGCTAAGTAAGCTATATTGGCCCGTAGTGCATATATCTCTCCATCCAACTGTCAAGTTTTTTTTAAGTGTTCAAGCTTGATATTACTTCTTCTGGTAGCCAGTTCCAGTGCTCTACATTCTTTGGCTGAAGATGAATTTTATAGTGTCAAATTGTACCCTCTTATCGAAAGTACATTGCAGTTAATTTTAAGTGTAGTGCTTGTCTTCAAATGTTGATATGTCTAATTTGTTGTGGACCTGTTTAATTATTTAAAAAGTTAATTGCGATAATGATGATTGCCATAAATTGGTTTTTCTGATTAAACACACGGACATTAGCCAGTGGTGGTATAGCAAGTTCAGGGACCTATATAAATCATCTGAGTGATTGAATGCATGAATGAATGAATTATAGCTTGGATCACTTGGCATAGTCAATGAACACCTTCATTTACGCTGAAAGGGCAGAAAACAACAGCAACATTTAAAGTATGATTCAACTAAAAATGAATAAAAAACAGCATTGATGTTCAGAAGTCCGTATAAGCACAGCTGAAGTTATATGGACTTCTAAACAGCAATGCTGTTTTTTATTCATTTTTAGTGGAATTGTACTTTAAATGTTGCTGTTGTTTTCTGCCCTTTAGGCGTACATGAAGGAGTTCATAGACTGAGCCAAGTGATCCAAGCTATAATTCATTCATTGTGATCCAAGCTATAATTCATTCATTCATACATTCAGTCACTCAGATGATTCATATAGCGCCCCATCAAGATGGTACCCAATAATGGAACAACTTCCCTTACTTTTGTCCTCATCAAGGTTTGTCCTTGGTCGTGAGAAGGACGCTTCAAAGAGCGAGGTCGCTCGACTGATCCAGATGTCGATCGAACAGGACAAGAAACGTAACGAGATGCGAAGGCAGGAACTCGAGGAACGCCAGCGCAGAATGGAGGAACAGCTGAAGCAACAGCAACTGCTGGAACAGGAACGACTTCAGGGAATCCGACAGGGTACTAGGCCGCAGTCGGCTGAAATGGATGGACACGATGGGAGCGAGTCAGGCGCAGGGCGATTTTTAAATGTGAGTTTCCAAACATTGCATGAATTATTAGACCTGTAAAAGGCTGCAAGTTCAAATGATCAGTTGTGTTTTGCTGGCTTTTGGAAGTTTGCTTTGATTTACTCGAGTCTTAGTGGGTCGTTTAATTTGGTTAAATGTATGTTTATGTGTGTATTTGTGTGTGTATATGTATGTATGCAAGCATGTATTGTTGGTGTGTATGTGTGAATGTATGTATGTATATATAATGTCTGGATGTATGTAGGTATGAATATGTATGAATCGATGTATGAATGTGTGTGTATGTGTGTATGTATGCATGTATGAATGTATGTGTGTGGATGTAATTCTGTATGTGTGCATGTTTGTGTGTATGTATGTATGTATGGATGTATGTATGAATATGTATGTATGGATGTATGATTGTGTGTATGTATGCGTGTATGTATGAATGAATGTATGAATATACGTATGTGTGGATGTAAATATGTATGTTTGAATGCATGTGTCTGTATGCATGTATGTATCTATACATTTAATGTGGTGCCTTTTAAATACCTGATATAAGGTCTTTTTAAGGTCATTTAGCACATTTTCATTAAAGACGCATACTTTTTTGAGTGGTGGATGGTTAAGCAGTTGTTAATTTTTCTGCAGTCCCATTCAGGGTCATCCGCTTCGGGCGATGTTCTGTCGGGATTTCCACAGGCGGGCGACAACGCAACAGCGAGAGGAGAAGCGTACGTAGACCTGGACGAGAGCAGCAGCGAGACGACGACGCCTGAACTCGAGGCACAAGTTCTCTTCGTCAAACTCAAAGAGGTCCGTCTGTCCGTCTTTGCGTTTTTTACAAGTATTAAAGACGTAGAGTTGTTAAGTAGTGTATTGTAAGAGAGCATTTTTATAGCTCTTAAAATCACAGTGTATGTATGAATCAGTGCTACACAATGCAACTGAAATTTTATAGTAATAAAACTTTAAAAAATGATAATAATAGTATTATTGTGTTTATTATTACTATTAGTACTAATATTATTATTATTAAGATGAATCTCAGTGGTGAGATTTTATGATTTTAATAATGCAGTGAAAATTATTCTGATAGGGTAAGGAGTAAGGGAACATTTTTATAGCACCTGAACTCAAGGCTCTTGTTATCTGTTTTACAATGACTAGTTTTAGAGTCATGATGTAATGTAATGAGAGCATTTACTACTTCCATGTACTAAGTGATCAATGTTAATTTCTTTTTAAACCAGGCGCAGTACAAGAATGCAGTTTCGGAGGCTGAGCTGGCCAAGCTGAAGGCAAAGGTATGCACAAGAGCATGCCATTTTGGCTATAACTGTGATGGATCTTATTGAAAATGATGCTGTACACCTGTTGATCTGTATTAGTCTTCAGTTGCTTTATAAAAGCTATTGTGGCATCAAGGTACTCCGTTTGGTTCTCTTGGCCAGTGAGATGCTGCAGCTGTCGTTTGTCTGGGTTTTGACCCAGCACTAAAACTGACCCATCAACTCAGCTCTTGCGGATGTAATTTGACTAAGCACCACTGAATAAGGTGGTAATCCTGATGCAGCTTTTGTGCATTGTTGAGAAACTTCCGTAGTTAACAGTATATTACGTTTACATGGAGCTGTGGTGTTACTGACTTACAGTGTATAAGGCCAGACCCAGCTGAAGTATCTTGGAATTGATTCTTGCCTTATGAAGATGATAGTAGGCTGATGCACCAACTTAACCTTCAGCCCTTCCTTACAGAACACATTGCCCAGCTGTGAATTGCTCACACAGTGTGATGGGTTTTGAACCCAAGCATGTGTTATAGGCTGATATAGCTTCACAGCTATAATTGGATATATGACGCTTCTTGTCATCACAGTGCTTACTGACTTTTGAGTTACGATGAGTCGTTTGGGATAGTTTTAACTCTTTGGACATTTATTTAATCTGATTGCAATGCAACAACATAGCTTTGCCATGGTTGGTTCTTCACTCTTGAACAATCTGCTATGTGACCTGCGACACGAGCTTCTTGCCCTTTCTCTGCCTCTATTTTATAAGCGATTGAAGACCATTCTCTTTGATCATGGTCTTCAGTTATCAGGCCGGGAGCACTATTGAGTGGTTTTCTTGAAGAGGTGCTATATAAATGTGCAATTACGATTGTGGTTACGATCAGAGGAGAAACGAAGCTGGTAGACAGCAAAAGGTGCAATGTACTTTGATGATATTGTTGATGAATATGATGATGATGTCGATGATCAATGATGATGATATCGCTTATCACTGATGGTAAACGATAATGATGATAATGTCAATGCAGATGATCCTGTGCGAGAATGCAGAGTCGCAACGAAAAGTGATGGAGAAGAAGTGTGAAGATATGGCGCTGAGATTACGGGATTCAGACCGTGCGCTGCAGACAATGCAGAAGGAGGTCAACAGGTTTCAGGTAAGGATATCTGGTTAATTCAGGTAAAATAACTCGTCACTTCAGGTAAGGTATTTGATCAGCTCATGTGAGATACCTCAGCAATTCAGGTAAGATGTCTAATCAAGTCAGGTGAGAAGTCTTTTAAAAATTATTGTCAACAATATTGCATGAATTAACGTACTTTTCACCAGTCTTTTGGGTTCTGTGATAGTCAGCTGGTTAGCTTGCTGGACTGTCAGTCAAGAGGACAGGGGTTCAAATCCCGATCAGGGCTGAAATTTGTATTGTGTCAGGGTTTCAGTTTCCCTTTTCACCCTAGTCAACTCAGCTATCGTACACTGTTGGTGGGAAGGTCAGGTGGTGAGGGACAGGATTGGCCACCCTCCCCCATATGCCGAGGCTAAGAAAAATGAAGTTGCTAATACTTCATAGCCATGGCTTTCACTTTTGGGACTAACTTGAGAGACTGCTCTTCAGCTTCTTATTCTTCTTACCAGTGTTTGCATTTATCTAATCTGACCTCGTTTCAGTGTGATCAAGTCCAAAATTATTATTTGCTTGCTGTAGGAGAAAGTTATTTCCATAGCTTTCTTTTGATCTCTGGTGTCTGTCTGTTTTGCAGGATCTACTCGAAGGATCGCAGAGTCAGTACATTGAGCTTGAGAAGCGACTTTGTTCCGACTATGCGCAGATGGAGAAGAAATACCACAAAGCCAAGAAACTCATCAAAGAATATCAACATAGGTACTTGCCGTAGTTTGTCAACAATAAACATGATGCTCACAATGATAACAATGTCAGTATGTATCGATGCAGTGTACATGTATGTGACGTTATCCATGTGGGCATTTATCGTAATCATAATCACGCTCGTAGATATTACACTCAGTCTGTGGACACTGTGACTCTTGCTGTGGTCCATACCCTAACAGTGTTGGGCTCTTGGACCTTCTTGGTAGCTGGTCCAAAGCTTTGGAATTCCTGCCCAGTTCATCTCTTTCAACTTGCTTGCCCACCATAGCTTGGCTCTGATTTGTTCTGACTTATCGGAATTTAACTTCAGTAACAGATTATGATTTTTTATTGCGATTTTGACTTGAAGCGACCATCAGCTGATGTCTTGGACATTATGATGAAGGCACTACAGAAGATAAACAATGAGTTATTTAGCAATAATAACAATAGAAATATGTACTGATGCAACATAATGAAGCTGCTTTAAGATAGGTATTACTGGTAGATGCCTCGTAACTGGTGATATTTTGTCATATGCGTAAAATGTCCATCAAATGAATAAGTGGATAAATAATCAGTTCTTTTATTTATATTTTATTATATATTATTATTTTACTTTTATTTTATTATTATTTTACTTATAACTGATAATTTGTCGCAGAGAACGAGAGTATTTGGAGGAACGGGACGTCATGTATCAACAGCAGCTCGAAACACAGCACCAGTACGACGAACTCATTAAGATCCTGAAAGACAGGGTTAGTGCATTTCTGTGTATAATTATATCTCTAGAGATGTTTATATAGCTCCCGTATTAAAAATCTTACACTGACGCTCTGTTAGATAACGAAACATATTGTGTAATTTAGTTTTATTGGATTCTGTTGCAACATACCATCTGTTCATTTGATCTTTCCTTCTGATCATCTGATTATACCCGCTGATCAGTTGATTATTCCTTCTGATCATCTGATTATGCCATCTGATCATTTGATCATACCCTCTGATCATCTGATCATACCATCTGATCATTTGATCATACCATCTGATCGTCTGATTATACCAGCTGATCAGTTGATTATTCCTTCTGATCATCTGATTATGCCATCTGATCATTTGATCGTACCAACTGATCATCTGATCATACCATCCGATCATGGCTGTCAATTTTTACGTGTTTTAAGTTTAATTGATTGTAATTCCATTGTAGACCTTCCTTTTGGAGAAGTTCCTGGCGGAAGCTTACCAGTCGGCTGGACTGCCTCCCTTCATTCCAGAAGACACAGCCTCAGACAAGATCAATCTATCAAGTGCCAGTCTAGTCTTGCTCAAACCAAAGGCGTTCCCCATCATCGATACGGAGGGTCTGGAAGTTTCATCGGAATCGGAAGCCTCGTCACCAGAATTCAGCACGGGTTAGACTCGGCTTTAGTCCTCCCTGTCTGTTGTAAATCGTTTTGCTCTCAAAAGGCAATATATAAATGAATGACTGCATGCCTGGTATTTAAATCACACATACGTGTATGCATATATACATGTACATTCATTTGTACATACATACATGCATACAGACATTCAAAAATACTTATATTTTACACGCATACATGCATATGAACATACATTTATAAATACATACATTAGTACAGATATACATACATATATGCAATGACACATTCGTACAGCCATGCATATTTGCATTCACACAAACACACAATAGATATATATATATATATATATTTATATACATTAATACATTCCTGTGTACGTATATGTGCAAGCATACGTCCACTTGCATCATTCATACACATTTGTATACATACTTTCTTGCATATTTCAGTATGGACGTGCTTGGTGTAATAATTAGGACTGCAAAAAGAATGGACAGTCTTCTCTTAATAGTTGTGTTTGTTGGTATTAAACAGAGAAGGAGCAGATTTCTTCTCCAGTTGATGAAGCAACATCTGCCGACCTGAGCGTGGTGCCTGCGACTGAGCTGCTTGACATCTCGGCCAACAAATCCAAGTGCCAACTGTCCAACTGCGGCTCCATTGCCACCCGACGACCTCCCACCAGACGCTCATCGGTAACTCAGACTCACTCACAAACACAGGCAGACAGGCAGACGCAGACTCTCTCACAAAGATAGACAGACAGACACAGACAGATTCACTCATGAACACAGACATACACAGAATCACAAACACAGACCGATAGACAGACACACTCACAAAGACTGAGAGAAACATATTGATTCACTCACTAACACAGACAGGCACACACACTCACTTACACAGACAGACAGGCAGACACAGACCGTCTCACAAAGATAGACAGACAGACACAGACAGATTCACTCATGAACACAGACATACACAGAATCACAAACACAGACCGATAGACACACTCACAAAGACTGAGAGAAACATATTGATTCACTCACTAACACAGACAGGCACACACACTCACACAGACAGACAGGCAGACACAGACTCTCTCACAAAGATAGACAGACAGACACAGACAGATTCACTCGTGAACACAGACATACACAGAATCACAAACACAGACCGATAGACAGACACACCGACAAAGACAGAGAGAAACAGATAGACTCACTTACTAACACAGACAGGCACACACACTAAAACAGATAGACACAGACCCATTTACAGACACTGGCATATAGACACAGACACAGACAGACAGATTCACAACCATGCTGACAGACACACATACTTCCAAACATAGACAGTGATCCTATCAGTCTGCCAATTGTTGCTACGATTGGCACTGCGCCTGTTTACATTCGGGAGCTGTGTGTTCCTGTTTCCAGTCGACCTGGTGACCGGTTGCTGCGTTCTGCTGCTCGTGGAGATATGCTGATTCCACGTTACCGCACGTCATTGCGTGCTCATCGTGCCTTCTCCTGCTTTGGTCCATCGTTCTGGAACAGTCTCCCTTTAAACATTCGTACTTTTCCACTTAGTTTAACTCAGTGTTCATTCTCTGTTAACTTGAAAACGCACTTGTTTAGATCGGTAGGATAGCCGTGTCATCAGCGCTTTTGAGAGGTACTTGAAGAGCGCTATATAAGTGCTTGTTACCAATTGTTGACCCCAACACAGATGTCCTAATCAATAATTTGAATTACAGTGATGATATTTATTATATAGTGCAATAATAATAATAATCATAATAATAATAATGGCAATAAATAATAGTAATTAAATAGTAGAGTAATTTTTACTATTAATTAATAATAATGATTAATAATTAATATTTTAGTGGAATTTGTGTCTAACAGAATTCGATAGATCTGGATGATGTGGAAGAGGGTGGTCAGCGAAATGAGGAAGACAAAGAAGAAGATGAACCATTCTTCCAACACGACAGGTTGTGCAACCTTTCAACTTTGATCTTTGAACTTTGCTTGTGGTCTTTGCATCTGCTGTTTGAGTTAAGTCGTCTCGATGTTAAAACTGATCACTTCATGGGACATCAAATCTATCTTTTCTCATATCTGGTCTTGTCTTGGCCTCCACCTTAGGCCCTGTTTGTGGTTGGCCTTGTCTTTGGCCTCCACCTTATGCCCTATTTGTGGTTGGCCTTGTCTTTGGCCTCGTGTGTCCTTTTCACACTTTCCTGCTTTCTCTAACTGGATGCTGTTCTTCATGTTTTTTAACCTTTTGCTTTTCCTGATTGCTTTAATTAGGCTTTTGCAAAATTTGCAAAATTACTGGTGACTGTTTTTCTTTACTAATATCACATATCACAGTGACTACCAGTTTATATCATTTTTCTCTAACACTCATTTGTTGATCTAGATTGTGGATTTTGACATTATATGGCATCATTGAGATATTTCTATCAAAATTATCCAACAGATCTTGCACACATTGTTAATTAAAATAATTTTATATGAAAAAGACTTCTGTAGCTCTCTGTTAAGAGCTTCATGGAGGTATCATGAAATAGCTGACATGATTTAATGTGTAGTACGATATCAAAGGAGGCTTTTTAATATTACCCTTGTGGATGCTGTCTTGAAGCAATTCTACGTATTGGGTTGACCATCAGAGTGATAGGTCAGAAATTCGAATAATGGCACAAAGGTCATTAGATTACATTACAACAGATTTGATTACAGGAGAATATTATGTATAGCTCGGGTACTTGTTGAGCTGTTACATGCAAATGGTGATCTCTATTAGTGCTTTCCTGGCTAATGTTAATCTGCTGCTTTTTCCCTTTGTTCCTCTGATGCATGATTCTCTGGAATAAAAATTTAATGGTTTTCGAAGTCAGGTTGTGCTGTTTGCAGTTATTTAGTCACAACATTTCCGGTAACAGTGTTGTCAAATTCGTAACCAGTTAATTGTTGAGAAAGTAGATCGCTAATTGATGAGAAACAACGTCTGATTTATGCTTTTCTTTCAAAGTTAATAACTAATTACCTTTGCCCCAAAATCAATTGTAACTAATCAAAAATAACTTTTGTAAACCTTAGAAAGACTTTGAATCTAAAATTTATCAAAAAGTGAATGAAATTTAACATTATAAGAACATGAATAAAAGTTTTAAAAATTTAGCTAAAAGGTGATTAAAATAAAAATCTTCATTCCATGTGATGAGGTGTCAAAGTTTTATTGCTTTTGATCGAACTAAATTAAATCTGTCCTAAGTATCACAAAAAGGTCACAGTATCAACATTGGTAATGACAGCACAATCTGAATTTATAAAACCATGGTGACACCCTTGTCTGACTAATTGGTTATTGCTTATGTTCTTTCTCGCTTGCATGCTTTCCGTGCTCAGCGAGGGAACAGTCCGTAAAAATACTACATTCAAGACGAGCTCGGTTTCTGAATCGCAATCATCTGCTGGAGCACTGAGATCAACTTCAGGAGCAGTAAAATCATCAAATCCTGCCAAAACTCCGCTTCAAATGATCGCTGAGTCAGGTTTGCCGTCTTATTCACACGAAAAGACTGGTTACCCGACAGAGGGAAGAAAAGATGAGCAGGTCACCATCAAACTCAGTTCAGAGCCAAGGGATGACAGTGTTTCATCTGAGGCAACAGGTGTAATGTCAGAAAAGGGTAAAACAGACAATGCAAGGGTAATTCTTGAGAAAAGAGCAGAGGACTCAAGTAAGCCAACTCTGAGTCTAGAAGCGGACAGGAACATCAGTGATAAGAAGTCCACCAATTTAACAAGCTTTAAGAGATCCACCGACGTAACGAGTGGCATGAAATCCACCGAGGTCGCTTCCACTCGAACACCAGCCGAGCTTCCGAAATCCAAACAGACGCCAAGCGCAGTCGTCACAGACCCCATAGCATCGAATGTGCCTCAAGTCATAAACCAAGATGACAGCAGCACAGCTCTGAACACTGACACAGACATCACTGATGACACGAAAAGTCATATTAAACCAGTGACAGGACAGGGAGGGAGTGGTGAGCTTGATACGTGTTTGGTTGCACAGGGTGGAAACGAAGGTGCAGGCGCGATAAGTGGCCGGCGTGCCACGAGGGGTGCCGTCAAGAGCACGCCCGATACGTCGTCGCTTCATATCAGCTTTCAGGAAGAGATGAAGCAGGCGTTGCTTCGACGGAAGGCAATACTCGCTCAGCAGATGGGTGCCGAAGAGAGTGATAATTCGTCAACAGAGGGTGGTACGAAGGGAGGTAGCGAAGGGGGAACTGTTGTTGAGGGTGCAGAAGACTTGGACCAGTCTCAGCAACCCCATTACGAAAACTGGTTGTTTGAAGTCAACCAAGGTGTCGAGAGGTATGATCTCTTGTTTTCTAAGTTGATTGATCACTTGTTAATGGATGCTGTACAGGTTGAGAGCTGGGAAACAAGCCCTTGTGTTTTGCAAAGAATCTTGTAAAATACCAGAAATTTTTTATAAATCTGTTTTTGGGAACCATTTTAAGGTCTGCCTTATAACAAGGTTGTGTTATAACAAGCTTATTCTGTGGGTTAATTTTAGAATTCTTGTCCCCAACCTTGTTATGTCAGAATTCTTGTTATAAAGAAGCATGTTATGAAAAGACTCTGGTATAACATGTGGAATTATTTTGGAATGTAATCGCTAGTGAACATTGACGTGATGACGCTCAATTTTTTTTATCACAGAAATGTGTTTACAAGTTTTTTGTAACATTTTATATGAGCTTGAATTTTTTAAAACCCACTGCATACTTTCTTGCATGTGGAGAGTTTTATGGGTTACAAATATAAGTATGATTTTTCAACATTTTGTTTTTTTTCATTGTAATGTTTTTGGCTGGATTTTCTTTTGGAAAGTGCAGTTACTTTTAGTATTGTAGGGCCTGCTTGCTTTTAAAATGAAATTTGGGGTACAGAATATCTCTCAAACCATTTCCATGGTTTAGAATATCTCAGAAAAATTTGGAGAACTTACTAATTGGGCAAGGGTTTAACGAATCTTTTTAAAATTAAATTCTGTGATAATAAAGAAAACTATTTTTTGAGGTGTTAGCATTTCACAATTGCACAGTTAACACAATAACAATTACACAATAACACCGTTAACATTACATGATTTTGCACAGCTTGATTAGTCCTCCTTCTTAGCATCTTTTTCAGTGCTTGCTGATGATTATGGATTGAGTTAGATGTGCTTTCACAGATTATTTCTAGAACACACATTTTATATATAATCAGAAAATATTCAAAGTTGCTTCCAATGCTGGCAGCTGATTTCAGAGGCTTTATGCTTCATTTGCAGCCTCATTTACTTTGGCTTTAGGGAACCTTCTTTAGGAATTGAACAAACTTCCCACCAACACAAAGTAAACTACATTCTCACAAATGCTATAGAAAGTTTCTTTCAGCCTTCCAGTATCTAGTCTAAGGCTGAGAGTATTTACGCTTTCAAAAAAGTTTGTTGTTGTAAAGCACCCTAGAAGTAACTTGATAAAGCTAAAAAGCAGATAAAGCCGTTGATGTTGTAAAGCTCCCTAGAAGTAACTTACTACTTATGATGCACTATAAATTGTTGTTATTACATGTATTAATTACAATTTTGTTTATCAGCCAGAAACAAACAAGTTTTTCGAACTGGTGCTTGCAGTGTTAGTTGTCCGCCAAAGCATGCGCAACTTAATCCATGTTTCTGGATTATTGTGTTGCTTGTGAAAACAATCCAAATTCTGAGAATTGATTACTGTTGAAACACACACAGCATATCCCATGTTTCTGGATTACTTTGTTGATTGTGAAAACAATGAATCCAAACTCTGTGAATTGATTACTGTTACAGATAAGTGCAAGTGATAATTAATTGATTGTTTTTACCTTACGTTACATTATGGTACACAAAAAGCAATCCTGCCAAAGTTCCATAGTTCTAAAAGTTTGATTACATTGGTGTTTATAACTGTTGATGCAGAAGAGACAAGCCTGAGCTCACTTCTCCACCTCCCGCCTCAGCCACTCCCGGAAAGACTGCCACCCAGGAAACAGCAGAAGCAGACAGCACTGCTAGCAAACGACCCGAGGATGAATCCTTGTTGAAGCCCGGAGTCGACACCTCCACCAAGTCCAGACACGAGATCGGTAGGCATTTAACAGAATACGTGGACAATTAATTTACCTTTAATTTAAAAACTCCATTAAGAAAAGTATACACTACCATGGGATTCAGTGATTAAATTCTATGATTGAAGACAGGATTATATTTAAAATCCTCCTCATGGAATGAGCTTCAATAGTTGGTGCAACCCCAAAATATATCAGCGAGCTGTGTGTTCCTGTCTCTGGCCAGCCGGGTTGACAATTGCTGCATTCAGTGAATCTTGGAGACTTGGTCCTGAACTTCAACTGTGATGCATGCCAAACAGTGCTTCCTCATGCAATGGCCTGTCTCTCTGGCAGTCATCAGCTAAAAATATTCAATGTTCTGCCACAAACAGTATCAGAAACATTTTCAGTCCATCTGAATTTGCGCCTACTTAGGTCCGGTACCTAGTGCCCTTGTGAGGTTCTTAAAAGGAGCTATATGAATGGCCGGATACGTACATATGTACATACTAATGTGCAACCTGTGACATGAGCTTGTTGTTATTGCTCTGACTGTATTTTGCTTATCTGTTTAAACTTTAATTGTAATCCCGAGATTTCTACAGTGCCCAACGAAAGCCATGTCACAGGGACCAGCTTATTCACAGGCACTCATTCAAAACAAGATTGATAGGGAAAAATGTTTGGTTCCAGGTCAAGATCGAAGAGTCAGGCAGAGAGACAGCACAGCAGTTAATATGGATGATATTTGGGATTGGAACAGAAAGAGGGATAAGAGGATGAAAGGGAGTAGACCATTGTGATCTTGTGTTGTCAGTTTGGGTGCATCTCTAAGGCTGTATCTAGAAAATTTTAATACTCTCTGAGAAGATTTATGTGATAAATCACAGTTAAATGTAATATTTTTGTTTTAGAAAACCAAAGAAAACTTTTTATGGATATTTATGTGATTTTTAAAATATGTCTTCATCTGTTGCACACAGCTGCCTCTCTCAGCAAATTATTTGGCGGACTGAGTTCACCAATTCGGTCCAGAGGTGGCGCCAGCATTGCTGGAAATGATGGTATTTCATTGATATCGAAGAAGGCACTTCCAACTGATTTCACGCCAATGGAAACTGCGGAATCTGTTCACAACCCACATTCCAACGGTGAGATTTGGGCAAATACTTGACCTGATTTCCCTGTAGTTGCATACTGGTTAAATATGGCAAACAGCAAGTACAAGGAGTCACACACTGCTTCTAGGATCTGAGTGATAGGTCATAAAATCATAACCAACTTTTTAGGTGCAATAAGCAAAGTCTAAGAAAGTCAAATGAAATCTGAGCTGAAGTCTGGTGAATCTTAGCCAAGATATAGTTAAATCCAGGCCAAAGTCCAGTGAAATCTAAGCTGAAATCCAGTGAAGTCTCAGCTGAAATCCAGTGAAATCTCAGCTGAAATCCAGTGAAATCTAAGCTGAAGTTCAGTGAAATCCAAGCCAATGTCCTGTGAAATCTAAGCTCAAGTCCAGTGAAATCTAAGCTGAAGTTCAGCAAAATCCAAGCCAAAGTCCAGTGAAATCTAAGCTGAAGTCCAGTGAAATCTAAGCCGAGGTCAAGTGAAATCTGAGCTGAAGTCCAGTGAAATCTAAGCTGAAGTCCAGTGAAATCTAAGCTGAAATTCAGTGAAATCCAAGCCAAAGTCTAGTGAAATCTAAGCTGAAGTTTAGTGAAATCTAAGTTGAAGTTCAGTAAAATCTAAGCCAAAGTCCAGTGAAATATAAGCTAAAGTTCCGTGAAATCTAAGCCAAAATCCAGTGAAATCTAAGCCAGAGTCCAGTGAAATCTAAGCCAAGGTCAGGTGAAATCTAAGCTGAAGGTTAGTGAAGTCTAAGCCAGAGTTCTGTCGGTCACTGTGTCGCCCACTTAGTAACAGCTTTTCTTCTCATTTTTCTTTGTTTCAGAGAATGGCAAACCTTTGTTAGCTTCAGAGAAGTCAGATCCTGGCTCCTTGTCTGATGCAATAAGCGACGATTTACTGACGCCAAACCTTGGCTCATGTGAAGTGAGTAGCACGTTTCAGTCTGCTGATGCTGGAAAAAGGAGAACAATGGTCTATTGGTTAGCTTGCTGATAGTCAAGAGGTCTGGGATTAATTTCTTCATCAGGACAATACAGTGGTTGCAATGCAGTGAGCAGTCTTCAAAGACCTTACAGGAAAGGCTTCATACATACATATATAACCTGGACAGAGAAAAATCTTATGCTGTTACAGGTTTACTTTGCTGACATTGTGTTTTCATACATTATTTTTATTGCACCAGTTTAGCTGACTTTGATGATAATGATGACTTGAACTTTATTGATTCAAAAAGAAACAGATGAGTGTTAAGTTTAGACCTGAATTTGGAGCAACCATCAATCGATGCATTGTGCAGCATGATAATGGTGCTATAGAAGTCAGTAAATTCATTCATTCGTTCATTTAATCATTTATTGTTCCCACTACCAACTGCAATAAGCACAGTGTACAGAGTAATATTGGGATACAACTGGAAAACCGAGAAAGAACCAAAGTCCTGCTTATAAATTAGGTTAGAATTGAACAGAATGATGCTGACTGAAAATGATCTGTGTTCTATCAAATTGCTTGGCTTTCACAGGATTTTTCCATCTCTTCGTGTGAAGCCAATCCGAGCACCCCTTTTCGATATTCACTTATAAGTCAATGGACCCCGGTGCAAGTGTCGCAGTGGCTAGAGAAACAAGAGTTAGGCCAGTATGCCCAACAGTTCTTGGACAAAGGCATCTCTGGCCAACAACTTCTTCAGCTCGACAGCACAAAAATGAAAGTATGTCTAATTATTTTGTTATTGTTATTATAAAAAGGTTTAATAAGTGGAAACTAATGTAAGTAAATATACTACGAATGCATTTGCAGTAGCTCGGTCTATTCAGAGGACATGAACAGGCCCATTATGTTTCTGCAGTATTTTGTTTCGAGATTTCTGCTCCACTTGTGCCTAACAGCCTCTGCAGTATTTTGTTTCGAGATTTCTGCTCCACTTGTGCCTAACAGCCTCTGCAGTATTTTGTTTCGAGATTTCTGCTCCACTTGTGCCTAACAGCCAACTCACCTATAATTAGTACAACTGGACACTGTCATTGGGAAGATCAGGCAGCAAGGGAGAGGGCTGGATACATGCCCTCATGTGCTTAGACTATGAAAAACTGAAGTCGCTAGCGCTTCATACCCATGGCTGCCTCTCAGGGCTAGCGGGGACAGCTCTTCGTCTTTGGGATTAAATTATCCATCCAAAGCAGAAAGGTATATTTAGGTAAAGGTATATATATGTACATATAAAGGTATATATATGTATTTATAATTCAAGATTTCTATGCAGCAGCTACAAATGAGTACACTGACCATACACTGTCTTTGGGAAGATTAGGCAGCAAGATGGAAGACAGGTTGCCCACCCTCATATGCCAAGAGATCCATCCTGTATTAATTACTAATAAATTAAATTATAATATTAAACAGATTATATTAATAAAACATTAAAGTAAAATTCCATTTGTAGTTTTTTTCTATTTTCATAATAAATTATGATAATACAGAAATAAGTGGATAACTTTATTACCATTTATTATTGTTTCTGTTGATTCAGTTGTATGGAATAATTGCTAGTAAAGATCGTGATCTGCTGAAGAAGAAACTTAAGGACGTTCGTGCCGCCCTGGAAAGGGAGCGACGGCAGGACGAAAGGGAACAGAAGCTGAAGGAACGTCAGGCCAGGCAGAGCCCCGGTTCAGCAGGAGCTGCCAAAAAGAAGAAGTTCTTCAGCAAATAGTTGCAAAAACAAAGAAATCCCAAGGACTGATGTTGTGCTGGCCCCCAGTTAGGGAACACTAACTGTTCAGGGGTGCTTATTTGCGGTTCTTTCGTCGACTGTACTGTTTCTCTGCCTGGCTGTACTGGTTCCATGTTGCTCGCTAAACTGGTTCTCTGATTGGCTGAAATGGATTCGAATGAGTTAGACAATCTGTTGGCTGCTGGAAAAGCAAACCATTCCAACCTGGAATTAATATATATTCTTAAGGAAACGTGAAGATGACTGCAAAGGATTTGTGCTCTGGACGAGTCTGGTTTATGATTAAAATCTAGGTGGTGACTCTGAGTAACTCTTGAAGATTTTTGGGTGGCGTATATCTCATGTAGAGAACCCAGATCGCAGAAGTTTAACAACAATATGTTATGCGAAGGAAAACAATATTACACAATGGACTGTAGACGATTACTTCTTTTGTGTAAAATAAATGGCGTTTGAGAACATTTCGGAGGTATTCTTCGAAGTGAAAAAGGTGTTTTTATCAAGGGATGTATTACAGCTTCACATTTTCTAACGAAGTTGTAGATAATTGCCCGGATTTTTGCAACAAATAGCATAATTATCTTTCCTTTTAAATCTTTACTGTAGACATCTGGTTTTGTTCTTGCAATTTGCAATTCATCATAATTTATACGAAACTTAATTTTACATTTTTAAGTCGATAAAGTTGTATGAATCTGATTTCGACGAGTTTTATATTGTTTTAATTCTAATTAAATTGGATGTTGCTGTAAGCCTTGTATAAAAATAAGGCTTGTCTAACTGTGGACTTGCCAATGCAAATACTGCCTGATAAATACCACCGAACAGAAAAGTGTACAAACTCTGATTATTTATGCTTAACTTGGAACGTTGTAACTATGAGGATTAACCTTTGCTCTAAATTACAGAGGCCAAGTAAACGAAGTCGTTAATACTTTGCAGTTGTCTCATGTTTGTTGTGTGTCCCTAAAGATGGGACTACAGCACTGCATAAGTTTCTGGTTATCTTCTCCAGTATTATTATTATTATTATTATTATTTCTGTGCTGTTGCAATAAATGAATCTGAATGTTTGATTTCGTGACTTTATAGTTATGAGCCAGTGAATATGTAGAAGAGGAAGATTGGTCAAGGAATGTTGGTGATGACGAAGTCAGGAAACAATTCGTTAAAATTATTATTATTATTATACTTACTACTGGTTTGTACAGTTATATGTAAAATATAAGGCCTTCTTATGTTCCTTTGTTGTACATACTGAGTCTACGGTAGGAAGGCGCCTGTGCACCTTTGAATGTGTGCTGGACGAGTTTTCTGTTATAAAGAAATCAATTGTCGCTGTGTTCTTTGTGCATAATGAAGATTGTATTGTGCAACTTCATTGTTTTACTTTTGATTTTGCTTGTGTGCTTTTTTCTCTTGATTGTATTACTCATCTTACAATGTCTGTTTAGTTTAACAGTTACACAAAGCAAGGTTGAACGAATATGTATGAGTATACCATATTTGTATATAAATATATATATACACATAGATATATATGCCTTTATATATATATGTATATATATGCACATGAAGTTTCCCAAACTATTTACTGCCACCCACAATTCACACCCTACCTGCATACCATCACAGGTTGATACATGCCACTGGTAAAAGTCTATGCAGCTTAAATTTCAAATTTTTTGTTAGATCGGGGATGCCAGCTGCATACCGAGTTAGCTACATTGGTTATAGCATATATCAAATGTACACCTCTGTGTGTGAGGATGCCAGTTCACATAATGGTGTATGTCCAAGCATTTCAATAGTTCCTTTTGTATTTCTGAGTCGTTTGGGAATCTTTCTTGGTAGGCTGAATGATGATATATAGAGTAACTGAAGAACAAATTCATCTATAGGAGAATGATGCGTGTTAGTAGTGAGAGAAGGTCTTGACTGGTAGCCCCTCACATACTTGTACAAATCTGTAAACGAGAGTGCGTTATGTGCTGGCAGTCCCTGACAGACATGTAAACAACAAAGCATGATTTGCGTGAATTAATGATAATGTCTTAGGAAATGTCAATTCTGTGTACGTTAACAGTGTTGGTTGCGATTTGCAGAAACATGACAACTGTTGAAGAAAGCCTTTGAACAAAAAGCAATTGTTATGTGTGAACCAAACTCTAAGCGATTGTTCAGTTTAAAGTGTTCATCCCTGGTGAGGTGATACTTGTCGTGTAGTATTGAGGACTACTGTGGGGCATGGTAGCCTGTTGGTTAGAATGCTCGACTTGTAAAGCAGAGAGTATGGGTTCAAGCCTCCCCTGAGAGAGTTACTGCGTAGGAACCTTGAGCAAATTCTTAACTCGCAGCTGCTCGGTGACGTCGATTGATGCTTAGTCATTATATAGTGGTGCTTCATAAATGCAGTAACAATAATTTTAATTCTGCATGAACTCTCAGACAGTATGTTCGTATGTTTATTAGCCAAAACTGGCCCATGTTCCATCAAAACTGCCATCATGTGCCATCAGTTGATGCCTTGTGCATTAGACACCGGCACATTAGAAGTTACTAATTATTATTATTATGTGAAATTGATGAGTCATTGTCACGCCATGTGAGGTCCGGTCACTCTATTGCTGCTGTCTTGTATGCGCTTAAGCCGAAAGATATTTCAACGAAGGGACTTCGTCTCTGAGGAGTAGTGATGAGAAAGGTAGGGAAATACGTGAATGATTAAGTTACATTACCGTAGGTGTCTTAAAGATGTGCTGTATGAAAGCTCTGTTCTGTTACGTTGCCATCATTTTATGCGTCTACTTTTTCGCACTGTTTCTGTCATATATGAAATATTAGGGTGGTGATGGAAAAAGATTGTGCCTCACTGATGTGTCAGATATCTTTGGCATGTTAAACTCTGGCCTCATGCTTGGTATAGGACTCTTTTGTGTGTTTGCTTATGTTTTTATCGGAGTTTTGTGTAAATTCTCTTCTGGCTGTCTTAGTATGTCTTAATAGATGTGAATAGTGTTGAGATACTTATTCTTGACTGTATATTGTTGCCAAGTGCAAAGTAAGTACCTTACATTGGAAATGTAGTTTTTATGTTTTAAATAATGTTATGAATCAAAGTTTTTATGTGTTTACTGGGGTTATGAAGTGCTTTAAGTACATTACGTTGGAAGCAAAGTTTTTATGTAATTACTAAGGTTATGAAGTTTTCAACGAGGTTCTTCAGTTTCTTTGCTTTTTTCTTAAGTTTTTTTAAATGTGCTTTGGCAAAGTTCTTTAGATCAATACAAGGTTTTTTAATTTTATGCCCATTCTTACCATTATGTTTTGAAGTTTACTGTGAGGACAAGCTCTTAAAGTAATGCAAAGGTTCTTAAGAATACTGCAAGGTTTTAGTTTTGTATGTTGGCTCCTATTTATTAAGGTCTTCTTAGAGTCTAATGTGTGAGGTAGCTTGAGCTTGACAATAATTTTTGGGATTTTCCCAGAAGTGATATTTGTAGTCACTGGTAGCTAACAAGTCGTTGAGACTGGGGCGGCATGGCCAGGGTGAAGCTGTGGAATGAATCGGGTGACATTTAGCCTGCTGAAGGTACGGTTGGGCCAAAGAGACATGAAAGTCACCATAAAGAAGACAACTAGGGCAATCAGTTTAATTTTTGTGGATGTTAATTTCAAGGCTTGCGATCCGTGCGTATCTCAGTCATTACCTGTTTTGATTTATAAAGTAGTTTTCAGTTCAAATTGTTTTGTTCGAAGTTTTTATACTTTAGTTCAAGTGTCTTAATTAAAACATCGCTGAGGTGGTTGGAAAAGTTTTTCCTAAGTATTTGCGACATTTTTAATGTCTTGGCAGTTTAACATTTTCTGTATTCACTGCTCGAGCTTTAATTTGTTTTGATCAAATAATTTTAATGTTTGGCTATCAAAGAACAAAGCAGTATTATACCATATGATTTGTGTAGGTAATGAACTACAGATGTGAAAATACAGGTGTACTAGTTTGGCTAGAATATGATGCTTTAGAAAATTATGAAGTTAATTACAAAGACAGAGCAAAGTAGATGTTTTGTGGGTAATGTATTGGTAATACTACAACAGCTTTTGAATATTTTTCCACTAACGTAGAGGAGACTTACTATTCTTCACCTTTAGCACTCCATTCACTCTTGGCCTGTGAATAAGCTGGTTCCCGTGACTTAACTTTCATTGGGCGCTGTAGAAATCTTGAGCTTACGATTAATTACGATTCTAGGCTTAGAAACTTTTTTCACCTTTAGCACTGAACTCACAGCTCTATGCTTATAAACTGTTTCTTCACTTTTAGCAATGAACTCACATATTCACTCTTCTATGCTTAGAAACTGTTCATTTTCCTGAGCTTTTGATTCTTATGGTTTTGGCTTGAATTTCACTTGGACTTAAGGGACCTCATGACTTGGTTATGCGCTGCCAAACAAGTGAGCCTTCTGGTTTGCTTTCAGAAGTGCAGGTAGAAGATTTTTAGGTTGCAGTTAGGTACCTTTGTGGTTATGGTGCATATGTTTTGATCCAACATTTGAATCTCACTAAGGTCTATGGCTGTCTGCACTGGGATGATTTCCATGTCCACCTGTAACGTGCGCCGAGTGTACCTCAAAGTAATTCCAAGAATTAAAGAACATGGAACATGGGGCAGGTGGATTTTGAAGTACACCTGAAACACAGAACAGTAACACAACCCTAGACTGATGCCATGAAACCATATCTAGAATGACCAGCTTTGTAGTTTGTGTATGTTGTAATGTAGTTGTGCTTCAGTTGAAATGTGTTAAATGTGCTAAAGCTGTGGTTTGAAGATGGCTTCTGACCAGATGAAGCTGTTTACGTATGAGGCCTTTACGTTACACTACACCAGTCTCCTTATCTTCACTACAATGCTGTTTTTGATATAACGTTGGTAGGGACGTGGTTTCCAAGTTAGTTCAGCTTTAGAAAATGATGTCATTTTAAACACAGCCTCATCATAAAGCCGTTCTCACAACAGTGTTATTAAGAAGTCGCTTTTATATGTTATTAAATAAAAATTAGAATAAACTGATAAACAGGAATGTGTCAGTTTGTTCAGCTATTGCCTGTAGCAAAAGCTGACTGATACATGGTCCGATATCTTCTCTCAGAATTTCAATATTGCAATACTCCTGTCAGGTCATTCAGCTGTTTGTTGCCATTTGTGTTTTGAATTGTAATGAAACAATCCTCGCTTTAGTGATGCTTTTCAATATTTTTTTTAATTTAGCATTTTCTTTTTTATAATTCTCTGCTTACAGGATGTGATATTTAGAGGGTAGATACATTCCCCATTCTGTTTACTCCTGAAGTTTCCCAAACTATTTACTGCCAGCCACAATTCACACCCTACATACCATCACATGGCATGTATCACAGGTTGATGCATGCCACTGGTAAAAGTCCATGCAGCTTAAATTTCAAATTTCGTGTTAGATCGGGGATGCCAGCTGTATACCGAGTTAGCTACATTGGTTATAGCATTTGTCAAGTGTACGCCTCTGTGCGTGAGGATGCATGTTCAAGTACCGGTAGTGGCTGTATTAGATTTCTTGCAGATTAACTACATGTATATTTGCAAGACGAAATCATTGAAAAATCTATTAACCTTGACAACCACGTTATTTGGGCCCATGGTGTGCCACTGGTGGCAACTGGTAGCCAGCTAGGGGTCCAATGATTGTGGCTGGAAGGAATGCCCTTTTCATGATTAGGCCTACATAAGTACTTATATAATGCATAAGCGTGCTGTTCAGGATGTTCTGTGCAGATGTTGAGGTTTGGTTTTGACCAGTGAATTGTATCATCAAACATGAGCTTTAATTAAATATTACTTTGGCAATTTTAAAAGAAATTTACGAAGCTAAGAGCATTAGGACTATCTCCATGGCAACAAAGTGACTTTAATCGGCTTTCTCAAAGGGGTATTGGAGCAAAAAGAAACAGTTTTGTGCATGTAGGCCTACGGGATTTCTGTTGTCTCAGTTTAGAAGTTACTCGAGGTTTGCTTAAAGTGAATTTCTTTGAAGTGCTTCTTTGTGACATGCTAACATAGGAATCTGCTTCCCAGGCAGTGTACATATTTGTGCCTCTGGTTGCCAGCTAAGATCTGTTTGTGGACACAGAGAATATGGACGCTAGGGTCTAGTGCAGCATTAAAATGAGCCTTTAGATAAGAAGAGGTTCAAAACCAAACCTTCAACTGGTACAGTCTAGAAGTCGATATTTTGCAATGTCAGTAGACGTGTCCATTCGCAGCTTCAACATTTGCGAACTTAGAAATTATTTCTGAAAATATCTAATATAAATAATCTAATCTAAAAGCTTCTATAACGCCGTTATCATAATGCCCAGTCAAAGGTCGCTTCAAGTGAAAATCAAAATCATAAACTGTTGCAGAAACCGGATCATATTCGAATAGGTCAGAGAAACCAGAATCCAGGCTACGGTGGGTAAGCAAGTTCGAAGAGACAAGTCTTTAGTGTAGACCTGAATGACCTCAAGAATTGGCAGAGCGAACTGAGCTGGGCAGTGAATTCGAAAGGTTTGGACAAGCTAACAATAAGTCAGAGTCTAGCAGAAGTCAGTGTCCATTGATCGAGTGCAATATCTGTGAATATGAGGGGTGAACACAGAGCGTCGATCGGTCGGTTGATTTAAATGTAGTAAGCCTACTTTGTGAACTATAAGACAGGTTTTGAAATGAATTAACTACTTATAATTCTATGTCAGTGTTGGCTTACAATTTCAGAAATGTCATTGAATCACTAACTAATTTCGCTTGAAGTCATAGGCTATACGGTTTGGACTTATGTTTCGTAGCTTTTACCAGCTTCTGCCCATTTTGTGGTCAACTGGGTCTTGTTTGTTTTTAGAAACGGTCGTATTTATGTTGTATGTTTTATGTCAATTATTTATGAGAGATTTCATCAGAATTTTTCCTCGAAACTTAGGCCTACTGCGTAATTGTCACCCCATGATACGCCTCAGTTAATATTATTAGGCCTACGTCTACTGTGAATCAAATTGCAGTTGGTGTTATTATTTGAGTACTAGATCTGTTGCGTTGCTACTGTTGGTGTTTTTCGTTGTTGATATCGTTGTTGAGCACTGTAGTTGCAGACTAAAACGATGCAATTTAATGTCGGTTGGAAATGTCGCCCGTCTCTGGCGGATCACAACGAATTTTCGGTGGAAGAATGTGCCGGAAAGACGTCGACCCAGTGCATAAGAAGACGTTTCCTAACGCATGAGTTTCCATGCACAGACATGCAGCCAAGTCGGCGCTGCTTATGGGGGAAATGAGAACTCGGTTGGCCTCGAGGACCTGTTTGTCGCGTGCTACTGTATGAGGGCGCTTAAGCCTCGAGGTTCTCGAGACCAACCGAGCTCTTATTTACCAGATAAATAGCGCCGACTCGCCTGCATGTCTGTGCATGGAAACTCATGCGTGAGGAAAAGTCTTCTCATGCACTGGGCCGACGTCTTCCTGGCACATTCTTCCACTGAAAATTCGTTGTGATCCGCCAGAGACAGGACGACATTTCCAACCGACATCAAATCGCATCTTTCTTAGAGTGTACTAATCTAAAGACTTCTGTAGCGCCGTTATTGTAATGCCCATTGCATCAGGCGATGGTCGCTTCAAGTCAAAATCGCTAGCCAAAATCACAATCCGTTGGAGAAGCCGGTTCGAATACCGAATTTTAGGTAGCTATGATTAGAGTCTTTGAGAGGTTCTGATCGAAAGGACCTGTGGAAATGGCAGATAGCCTACATATCAGTCGAGAAAACAAGATAAAATAGGGTAAGAATTTATGCAACCGAGCATAAGAAAATGTAATTGAAAGGGGCAGATAAACCTAGTAAACAAGCGCAAAAATGCTGATGGCTAAAACAGAGATCTGCGATAATAACCCTCTGTCCAAAACCCCCGGCCAATAACCTTTTGGCAGCGGTGGTGAAGGATCTCATCCGATAACTTCATTGAAAAATTAGCAGGGTCGAGGCCTTACAGTTGCTTTAGAAAAACACACATTTACATTTATTTACAGATTACAGCCTCTCCCGAAAGCCTAGTGTAGCCTATGCAAACTTCTGTCAAACATTTACGTGAATGTTTGCTCAGTCACATGCCTTAGAAACGGAGATCAGTTGATGTCCTGCGATCATAAGCTGTGACGTTGGGCTATGCTTATTAGATGTAAATTTAGCCAAGGGATACTTCATTATGTCACCACAGTAGGCTCCATGGTTAGACTTTTAGGCTTTAAACGCTTGATCATCGAACGTTAAAATGCATTAATTCGTATTAGACCAAAATACATCAGGTTCTTTTTGGTCACAGAACCTTAAAGGGCAAGTGATCGACTAGACTAGACTGGCTTAGAATATTAACGCGAATCATTTAACTGCATACAACAGTCAACTATTGTACAGTCAAGTTAAGTACATGTTTTCTGAAAGGTCTATTAATAGGCTGACAAATTACCAAGAATGATTCCAGTTATGTCACGATCGCCTGTTCCGCATCAAAGTACACTGTTATAGCAACAGCTCGTAGGGTATGCGCACTGATTAAACTTGCACTTCTTCATTAGATGGCTAAATCTTGCAGTAGGCCTATAGGTAGGTATATAGCATTTGTGTTATAATCTTAGCATTATCGCTAATAATTTTACTCCTTTTGAGCGTTGTTAGGGATATAGCTTACAGGATTTTAGTTCAGGAACGAGTAATCGTAACTTATAGTTTATAAACGAACAGACCTCTAGAGGCCTTCCTCATTGCTTGTAGTCCTATATAGGCTTAATATGGAGATTAGCAAGTAATTGCGATCAACAGATGCAATATAGGAGAGGGGCTAGACTTAACGTTAATTGCTGTTGCAACTCAGAACTATTGTGACGGTAATGTAGCCTGCCGTAATGTGATGTAAATTACTGTACGCCTAGTGTATTGTATGTAATGTAATCTACAAACTTTCTCAGCTTCACGCAAAAGCCGCGTCAGAGAGACCTGCTTAACACCGGCGCTATATCAAATCAAGTCCGCAAGAGCCTGGTTATTGGCGCGTTTCGGTGCCAGGTCAGGATTTGGAGGGTCAAGCCGAGGGTTTGACATCTAGTGCAAAGTCAGAGCAAATCCCTACTGGCACTTCCGACCTGGTTGCAGAAAACAGAGTGGTATTACTTGCCTCGGATTCACATGCAGTGCGTCACTGTGAGCAAATTTTTAAATAAGTGTTACCCTATGGAAACAAGATTGTGATCCATTCTCTTTGTTCAGACTTTCTTTTTAGTTAAGTTACACCTAATATTTGTTTAAAAAATTTTTGCCACATGCGTTGTTTTGTAATAGGCGGCCTTAATTTAGCGGGACCTAGGTCCCTTTTGGATCTACCATTTGCATCCCAGTAATCTGTACGCTAGTCAATCTATCTGCTCTTTTGTTCTTTTGGAATCAATAAAGTTTCAATCAAGAAGAGCATCAAGCAGTGAAAAGGTAAAACTGAAAGCAAGTTCAGGATTGCTTACAAAGCTATTAAATCACTAATATAGTTGTTGTCACCATACAGTAAACAATCGCTCTGGAGCACAAGGTGTTTTGGGTGCCCATGCGAAGGGCATTCAGCTTAAGATCCTCTTGCTGACGCGTAGCTGCCTGGCTGGTCGTGCTCCATCCTATCTTAGGGAACTGTGTGTTTTTTATAATCTATACCTGGCAGTAGATCTCTTCGCTCTGGAGCACAAGGTGTTTTGGTTGTCCTTCCTTCCCGTACTTCCGCCCGGCAACATGATAACTTCGTGGTTGGTCCTTCACTCTGGAACAGTCTGCCTTGCAACTTGCGACATGAGCTTCTTGCCCTTTCTCTGCCTCTATTCCGCCAGCGATTGAGGGCCATTCCATTTGATCGTCAGACAATGACAACGGGAAGAATGGCTGAAGAACATATCGCTAAGTTGCATTTAACGGAGAAAGACACGAATGAAGACAAAGGTAATTCAGATGTTAAAAGATCATCATCATCACCACCACCATCATCATCATCATCACCTCATTATCATCATCATCGTCGTCGTCGTCAATATCGTCATCATCATCATCATCATCATCATCATCATCATCATCATCATCATCATCATCATCAAACTTTTCATCATCATTTCCGTCCATAGGCTAAAAGCCCGGAGATGTTTACTGCACATTTAATCGTTTCCATTCTCACTTCTTTGTGGCTGCCAGAATCAAGTTGTTGACGTTTGTTTGATGCATATCTGGTACATCGTCGGGTCATTCAGTTGAGGACGCGAACCTTGTTCACCCGGATGATGTCTGTCTGAGCCGATGTTTCGTTTTTGTGAAAATCATTTGCTATGGATTTCTGTCAGTTTTTTTCCTTTACGAGCGACGTGTTAAGTTTGCACTCATTCGTCCTACCCTCCTCTTTATTCAGGCCTGATAATGGCTTGGGTATCCCAAGGCATGGCTGCCGCTCGCGGTGGTCATCTGTTTTGGAGTTCCTTGCAGAGACCGACTTGCATCTCTTCGAGATGAAGAGGAAAACAGGTTACTTAGGAAATGCCTTGTGAGGTTACGTCATCAGTGTTGAAAGTATCAACTCTAGTATCAGATTCAACAGGAACTCCGAAGTAGAAAGATTGGCCTATAAATAATATTGTCGTACACAATGGGGCATATTTACTTCTATAATGACACTGATAGAGTCTCAATAGGTCTGTCAGAGAACGGTTCTCCATCAGCTGTCAGAGAGTTCCTTTGTGTGTGTGTCATTAGGCTGAGAGGAACTTCTGTAGTTTTATTGTCTCTCTGGATATGCATGTCTTTACGATACGAAAGTCTTCTCAACGCGATTGTCCTCCGAACGTTTCTAGGTTGATAGAGCTACATTACACAGAACGAGAATGTTCGCCTTGTCGGACTTTCAGCTCAGTCTATTCTAAACGATTGTCCGACCGACTCGTCGCCTATCTTGCCAGTTCTGCGTGTCTGAATGCAGCAATACAGACTGACTTCTAACTTCTGACCGACTGCTCTGGCCGCTGACTTCAGACTGACCTCTGCTCTTGACTGCTGACTTCAGACTGATCTCTGCTCTTGACTGCTGACTTCAGACTGACTTCTGTTCTTGACTGCCGGCTTCAGACTGACCTCTTGTCCGTGTCTGGCAGACGCTTATAAGAATTCTTTCCAGACCTTCTGCATTGCGGCTGTACTGCTAGTCGTCCCTGTCCTACTGGCCTGCACGTTGGACTAGTTTTCGCCTTGTCTACTTCTATTGAGCCGCTAGGCTTCTCAGAGATACATATTCTGAGGTACCCGTACCTGCTCGCTACTGCCGCACAACTACTAATTATTATACTGCGGCTGCTGCTTCGTCGTTGCTGCTGCTGGTGCTGCCTGTAGATTTCTGCTCGGGTGGAATCTTTACTTAGATTGCCCCTCTAACCTAGTTCGCTGTATCTAGTCGTGGCCTTCTGTATCGGCGGCCGACTTCTGAAGATTATAAGTTACTTCTCAGAAATGGTCAAGGCAACATCTGTTCCTAATGTTTCACTGGCTAGTCTGAGCAACTGGCCGCTATATACCGAGGCAGCACTTAAGCAGTGTAATGTACTACAATAGCTTACTTACTTCCTTCAACTCCCTGATAGGTCGATTGAGTACGGCTCTCTCTCTCTATATATATATATTTATATATATGTGTGTGTGTCTCTGTGTGTGTGTGTGTGTCCCCACTTTAACCAATGAAGCTAACCAGGCCGGTAGAGATATGTATGTAAATATATATATAACCAATATATATATATATATAACCAGGCCAGTAGAGATATGTATGTAAATATATATAAATCTATATATAAATTTATATATATATATTTACATACATATCTCTACTGGCCTGGTTAGCTTCATTGGTTAAAGTGTACGTGCAGGCGCCTCTCTGCCTGAGGATGCCGGTTTGCATACCGATAGTGGCTATATTTCAGAGATTTTAATCTCGGGCTAGCACAGTCCGTACACGGGGACCTAAATGGCGTGGCGACTATTCAAAACGGGCAGCGGTGGTGAAGGATCTGACCAGATTACTTCATTGAGGATCGAGGCCATACGGTCGCTAGAGAAAAAACATTTACAGATATAGACTATCTTTTACGATGATCCTATTTAGGCCTACAAAGTCGTGTATAGGCGTATAGGTCTATTATCCTCAATGTGCGATTTGTAAGGGGAACAGACTATCATCTTCCACTGAGGATTAATTGTGTCGATAGATTTTACTCCCGTCCATGAATCTTTCTACCCTCCATCGCTGTTACCAACAATAAGCCGCATTTATAAAGTCGCTTTTGAGCAAATCGAAGATTATCCACCGTAGGCTGTCTCTCTATGATGGACTGTTAGTTTTGGTGCCTTGTGCAACAGACACTGGCGCTACTGAATTTGCTAATTTAATAAAAATCTGTGCAGCAGAAAAGGTGCATAAAAGTGTAGGCTTTACATTGTCCCTTCCAGATAGCCGCTTTCATTATGTCTGTAGCTAACCCACAATGATACTCTCATATCCATCTTTGAGCCAAATGTAGTCCTACAGAAGTGGTTGCTATGACTGTATTCGCCTGGTCTCTGTAGATTGGGTATCGAATCCACCGGTTTTTGGCTTGCGCTTCAGCATTAGCATACTTAGATCGACTATCAATTGATGCCTTGTTCATTTGCAGTGGCCCTATATAAGTTTTTAGCGAATTCAGTCATAAAATGAGTACACTGACCTCACACTGTTGGTGGGAGATTAGATGGCGAGAGAAGACTGGGCACCCGTCCTCGTATGCCGAGGTTAAGAAAATGAAGTCGCTAACTCTGTATAGCTATGACAACCTCCCGGGGTTAGCTCAACGGACATCGTTTTATTTTCATCAGTATGGTACTCGAGCAATCAGTCATCATCGTCATATCGTCATTTTTATGCCTCCTTGTTCATCTTCTATGCTTATTCAGACATACATTGGTTTTTGTAGAACTTTTAAAAGATGATCTTAGCCGTGACATCTTGAATAGATTAACAGCGATCTCTGCTTCGGTTTCGTTCCACTCCGAGTTCCTGCAGAGGTTGACGGATATACGTTTTACTGTAACGAACGAGAACGGCGTCAAAGATGTTACTCGGGTTTCGGAATCTTCAGCCAAAGAGAATGCAATCGATAAGCAAAATCCAGGCAGTGGTGCTGCAAATATTTTAAGCGAAGCAATTCATCAATCTCCAGTTGGAATCGCGGTTAGTGAGGTTTCTACTCTTGACAGCTCTGTTGACAATCGAGATGGTAGTTCCTTCGCATCATATTCGCCAGGAACCCAAAGCGGAAACAGCAGAACAGCAAAGCAAATACCCTTTCTCAAGTTGCGCAGAGATGACAGAAGTTACCCACACACGATTACTAACTCAACCAAACGTCCACCGAAGCAGTTTAACGTGCAGTATAGCTACAAATACAATATGCATACAATGATATTCCATGTTGTTGGCGAGCTCAATATTGCTAAGAGTATCAACGATAAAATATTTCGTGTGATGCCAGATAACTTCAATGCTCTGTGGAATAAAGTGAAGCTGATGATCGCAACGAGGCAATCAGGCGACTGTATCGAAGAAAGAGCTGAGGAAATTCTTAATCGACTGGAGCTGATAAGTTCCCAAAATGGGAAGCAAATGTTAATTGCAAAAGCAGAAATTGCAGCAATGCATACATCTCTACAAGTGTCAATCGATTCACTCATTCGCTCAGTTCGGTTGTACGAAGAGGTCTTAGCAGAATTAAGCATGTCCAGTAGAAACAGATTTTCAGATCCAATGCCAGAGAATTTGGTTGCTTTCTGGAAATGTTCTCTTGTTGAAAAACACGGGAATTTGACAAATGCAAATAAGGATATGCTTGCAAAGTATGGGTATACACATAGCAAGGTTTTATCAAGAATAGAGGGACTTGTCTGGGCAGTAGACATCAGCCAGCATATCGATAAGAAGCTGAAATCTCAAACGTGGGTGAATCTGGCGAACACATTTGAACACCACAGACAGAATAATCCTACTGAACGGTTCCATCGCAACATTTATGACGACCTTTCACTAGCAGATTGTTTTGCAAAAGCCAGAGAATATGATCCAGATAATCCCAGGATTCTCATGCGATCCGGACGAGAACTGAGGCAGCGTGCCAATTCGGAGTACGATATGCATAAAGCCATAAAATATTTCGAAATGGCTTTGAATGGAGACGACATAGACAGTATTCGAGACATTATTTACCATCATATTGGCCTCACCTACAGATCCCTATGGAACCACACGGAACATCCGACTTTAGATAAGACAATTGATGATGCTTATCGTTTTGCTTATAGTTTTAAAAGTAACATCTATCATAGATGTCGAGTGATTAAACCTCCTGATTTTCCATTTGACTTCGATCTTATTCCATCACCTTACAAGGAACCAATGAAAAACGCTCTTCGAAAGATAGTAAATCCCATTGCTCGTGACCAAAAGAACGCTTACTTATTGAAGGCAAGAAAGTGCTTCGAAGAAGCCAATCACTTCTATTATGACGAAGGTTTATCCAACCCTCTGTACTTAATGGAGATCGCACGCACTTACTTAAACACAAGAAATACACAGAACGCTCGCGAGTGTCTTCAAGAGGCAGCAAAACTACCAGACAGTGAGGCATTGGATGAAGATTTTGTTGGGGTTTCACTATACGAGAATCTGGGCTTACTCGAGGAAAATGAGATGCTGTTGAAGAAATTCAATGACCCGGAGGCTGAAAAGGTGAAGCATTTATATAGAGAATCGATTCGGTTTAGTGCGATTTCTAAAACAAAACCTATCGTAGCTTTCCATTATCTCTTACGAATTCTGTACAAACAGCTCGAAAGAGGTGTCGAGCAGCATTTATCAGAGATCGACCAGATGATATTTCAGAATGAATATTTTCTGCTCTACATGGCAATACAAGAAGCCGAAGACAGTCGAGAAATCGTGAACTTTGTGGCAAGAGATGACTTCAGACTTGCTTTGATGTGGAAACTGATTGAGATGTTCTATCGGCGAAATCAAACCTATGATGCAGCGGCTGCCTTCACCTACCTAAGCATCCTCGCTGTAGCCAACAAACTCACAACAGAAGTGAAGGGGGTCAACCTGACACCCATTGAAAAACAAAGAATACTTTTGCAGTCGGTGGAAAGCGTAACGCTGCAAAGAGTCACACAACCTCGCTATCTTCCTGATACGTACCGCCAGTTGTATGAACTTCGGTGGTCCGATGGTGAAGAAGACAAGACCAATTCCAAACCTGAATCAAAGCCGTTGCCAGACCTTGAGGAAAAGGAGCTGGGTATTGTAATGAAAATATTACAACCCCATTTGAAGCCAGGTTACGTAAGAAGACATGAGCAATGTTAACTAACATTTCACTATTTAAATCGGTTATAAGGAATATTTCTGATACCCGATTTAAATTCATGACATTCTGACGACCGTAGTCTTTATATTTAGTGAATGAAATCAAACCCCGAAATTGGAAGTAATATAAAAAAACTGAACGAAATGATGTGAAGTATTTTGGCTAAAAGATGAGGTACATAACACATTCAAGTATAGTTTCTTAGTAGATGAGAACTTTTGAGGAGCAGAATGATATGCTACTTCCTTCTATATTGTAAATTTCACCATTACCTTCACCTGCATATGTTCGGTTTACCTGTTTAGCCACTGATGTAGCTGGGAAAGAATTTCATCAACGAATACATTCGGGTCGTCTCTGATGTACACATCAGCTAATGCATTGTATTGTTTTGGATTGTATTGTACTGCATTAAATACCTGCCGACCTGCATATAAACACAAGCCTAAAAGCATACACGCATAAACACAGACAAATACACATATAGGAAGTTTGAATGGCCTAAATCCCTAACAGCGTGACTCACTTGCTGAGTTCGCTGATGCTACTCGTAACTTGGGAGATGTTTTTGGTTCTACTATGTCTCTCACTGGCTATTGAAATGGTATTGTAAATCGTCGTATATGCACATTCGTGAATACACAAATAAATGCGTTTTCTTCTCATGTCTTCAAGGATATTCTTGAAAAGTGATTGATTCTTCTAACGCGCTTTTTGTTGGTATCACAAAATCAAACGTGCAGGAACGCCAAAGAGATCACAACTCCTTGGCTACAGCCATAACAAATGCGTCAAAATGCGAGCATATGCCCTGTGCCTAAATCGTTACATTGGCTTCCTGTTCAGCATAGGATTTGTTCCAAATTCGGGCTTAAAGTGTATAAAACATTGAACTCTGGCCTACCACAATACTTAAAATCGAACCTATAAAGGGGCAAATAACTTAACCCTTAACTGACGAGAGAAATTTTTCCGCCTAGGCCCTGACGACGAGCGATTTTTACCGGAAAACCCCTATTAATTAAATCGTTACAACAAGCCACACCTTGAAGGTGGAGCCCACTACCAATTACTACCTGCTCGTCGTGACACCTACACTACCAATCACTACCTACTCGTCTGTATTGGGTTAAAGAAAGAAGAAAATACGTAAGACAGTTTACTGAAGAATTTAACGGAGAAACTAACATTAGTCAGAAAAAGGCATTGTGGGTTACGGGCTGTAAAAATTCACGCATGAATCCGGGAGGAAATTGTTGGATTTTCTACTGAAAATGTTGTACTAATCGTTGTTGTAACAGACCTATACGCAGCCCCTATGCACTCGCATAGCATTCATGAGTATTTTGGCAGGAAAATAATAATATTATATATATATATATTATATTTTATAGTAATACGATTATAATCCGGTGGGAATTCGCTTGCTTACTTTTCCAAGTAGAAATTATAATTTGTGCATTTGAAAAAGACCGAAAGAATGTTGAATGTTAGCATAGTTAGAATGTTAACATAGTTATAATGCTAGCATTGGCTAAATTTATGCGCATTCGAAGTTCCTGTAAGACAAACGATGTGGCGATGTATCGCCTTAATTTATACATTCGTGCTATTTGTAAATGTTGCTAAACGGGAAACGTTGATTGGTTAGCACAAACTAGACTCCCGGAGTGAGGTCTCTCTTTAGCAGACAAATTCTAATATAATATATTCACATATAGGCCTGCATACATACATATTAAAACACTTGTTGTCTAGCAATAAAGCACGCTACTGTAACCTGAAACTCAGCGAGGCATCCGTCTATTATGACCTCTTGAAGTAATTTTATGAAATTTGCTATCCTCGCCCGTGCTTATTGCTCTTCGTTAATTTAAGCGTTGGAAAAATTAATTATATAAGCCATTAGGCTTAATTAAAGTGCAGGCAACCATAAGCCTAATCATTTCCGTGGTAACGGACATCTTTAGATTGCAGCCTATTATAACGTCACATGTATCTCCAACATTTGTAGATTGGAACGGCGGCATTTTTCAAATGCCAGTTGAAACGGAATTAATTATTTGCACATCTTACCACAAGATTTGGCCAGTGAATTAACAACCCAATTAGGGCTACTTAAACATGCCCATCCCCGCCGTGTTTGGGGTGAAGACGATGACAAAAGCACAAATTGTGTACAGAGCCCCACCTCCTGCGAGTTTGACATTGATCCGACAGACAAATAGAATAAATAACCTCAGGGGACTTTTGGAGAACCCCTTAATATATCGCCTTTACCCGTTTCTTAAAGATTTGCACTTACCTAATTAAAACCGATGCGAATCTGCGTGGTTTGGAATGTATGTTTTGCAGAGTATCAATGTGATACGTGTAAACCCAACCTCGCTATCTTCCTGATACTTACCGACAGTTGTATGAACAAGTCTTACCATAGGCCTGAATCAAACACGTTGACAGACCTTGAGGAAAAGAAGCTGGTTGTTGTTACGAAACTATTACAACCTCAGTTGAAGCCAGGTTACCTAAGAGGACATGAGCAATGTTAAATAACAGTTCACGGATTTAAATCGGTTATAAGGAAACAGTGATTGACCGTAGACTTTATATTTGGTAAATATATTTTATTGTTAAATATATTATATTATTGTATTATTTTAATATATTAATATATTATATATTATTATATTATTTTAATATATTAATATATTATATATATTATTATATTATTTTAATATATTAATATATTATATATATTATTATATTATTTTAATATATTAATATATTATATTATATTAATATATTATATTATATATTATATATTTATAATATATTATATTATTATTATATTATATTATTATATTACGTAATTGGTAAAAATATTTTATTATATAAGACATTATATCTGGTAAATGAAATCGAACCTCGAACTTGGATGAATGTAGCAAACTGAACGAAATGATACGGAGTATTTTGATTAAAATATAAGGTACACAACACATCCAAGTATAATTTCTCAATAAGTGAGAACGATTGAGGAGCAGAATGATATGCTACTTCCATCTATATTGTAAATTTCACCATTACCTTCACCTGCATATGATCGGCCTACCTGTTTAGCCATTGACGTTGATGGGAAATAATTTCATCAGCGAATGCACTTGGGTTGTATATTCTGATGACAACATAGTACGCCTACCTGCCTACATATATACACAAGCCTAAAAGCATACACACGCGAACAAACACACATATAGGCCTGCATACATACAATGTTTCAGTTTGTCAGTTAACCATGTTTACCAATGCCTTTGAATGTTCTTAGTTGGCGCTACATGAATATCCATACACACGCAAAGATGCTTGAACACAATGTCCTTTGCTACAACGGAAACTGCCAGACAGCGGGATTTCCCATAGATTTTTAAGTATGTCTGTATATTTGCCTCATGCTGCAGCGGAAAAACTCAACATCGGGAAACAGTGAATAGAGAGAGTTTCGATCGATTAGTCTAGTCAGCATCTTTCTCATCACTCGACATTGCGGTCTAATGCTGTGAAGTCTGGTACAGAATCGCATTAACCTTTCGAAATAATTGGTAAGTCTATGTTGGTCATTCTGCTCGAACTAGGATTACATTCAAAAGCTAGACTGCGTTAATTAAGCGAGAATAAACCCTCCCTAAGTTAACGCGCAGATCCCAAAGAAAACAAGTCAGCCATCTTCCCCCCTTCGCATCGTACATGTTGGATGCACAATTGAACACTGATTTATTTATTCTAAAGATAAAAATAAATCTTGTAATACATTCACAGCAAGATTCGTATTGTGTACAAGTTGAGCTGTGCGCTAACATCGGTTAATCGTAATCGTAATCGTAAATTCGAAATTTCTAAAGCGCTACTTAATAGCTAAACGCAGGGCACCAGTTTATTCACGAGCGCTGCGTCAAGTCCTGGGTTGTTCAAAGATGCCATGTCAGAACCAAGTTCGGTTGCCAGGAGACCAGAGGAGAGAGGAGGTGTTAACTGCAGACATTTTAAGCTCGCACACACGTACTTTCCTGTTTATAAAAAGTTGATACAATAGAATACAATACATGTGCAACATAATACAATAATATTACAGTACAACACTGTGCAATAACATAATATTTATGTTATAAAAGAGTGAGAAGTGATTGGCTATTGAGCATTGCCAGTAATTTGCATTATTTCTAACCCAGATTAAATGACTTCTGAACCACTTAAATCGATGTTTTGTCATGTTGTGCTATGCTACGTTATCTTACGTTATGTTGTTATAGGGCTCGGCTGTGAAGCATTTCTACAGTGGAATGGATAATTTTAGAAGGAGAATGGACGCCGTGTCAGCTGCGGCCTCTTTTCACAAGAAATTCCTGGAGAAGGTGAAGAATTTCGTGAAAGAAAAGACGTCTACATCCGATGCAAACGATGAAGACTACCTAAACGGCAACAATCACATTAAGATCAAGGCAGAAATTCACAAATTGCACAAGATCCAACACTTATGCATTGACAACTTGAAGACGTTGTTAAACTTGGAAGCCGGTAGACTGGATATCGCCAAGGAACTAAACGACGGAGTACTGCTCTGCATGCCAGATAATGTCAACGCTCTGTGGAGTAGAATTCTGCTGTGGGCTACTACAGATAACGCTGCAGGTGAGAACTCCGATCAAGAAGCCGAAAATATATCTAACAGATTAGAAAAAGACATCACTACAGACGCCAAGCTTATGCTGATAGCGAAAGCAGAAATTGCCGGTATGTACACTTACTTGGAAATCGATTTGGAGTCGCTTCGGATTTCCATTTCCTTGTACGAAGAAGCGCTAGACCAGATAGGCACAGTTTTGTGTGATGCTCCTTCAGACTCATTGCTAGAAAGTCTGATAGTTTTCTGGAAACAGGATCTTGTGCAAAACTATGCACTATTGACTCACGGCCACAAGCATGATACAGCGCTTTCAAGAGCCGAGGTCCTGGTCAGGGACCTTGGCCAAAGTCCAATCGTTGAGAACAAGCTGAAGGCTAAGGCGTGGGCGAATCTCGCTGTGATATATGAACACCATAAGCCAACTTATCAAAGCAGATGGCTTGGTGAGATGAAAGACGCAGAGAAACAGCTGATGAGAAAGTGTTTTGCAAATGCCATGCAATTAGATCCTAGTAATGGGAGGATTTATATGCAGGCAGCACGAGAACTAAGAAAGCGTGTCAAAACAGAGCCAGCTTTGTTGCAAGCCATCGAATGGTTCAAGATTTCCTTGATGGGCGAAGACGCTGAAGACATTCGAGGATTCACTCTTTTCCATATGGGGCTAACATACAGATCTCTATGGATCATTAAGGATGACCCACTTCATAAAGTAGCAGTCAATGCTGATTTGTTTAACTCTGACAAACACTCGAATCATCCACACTATGAAGGCCGAGTCATCAAGCCTCCGACTCAACCACTGGACTTCTGCCTCGTTCCACCTCCGTACAAAACACCAGATAACAGTGTTGGCTGGAGGTTCCTGAATCCCATCGCACGCGATCCAAACAATGAGTATTTGCTGGAAGCAAGAAGGTGCTTGAAAGAAGCTAGCGAAACTAAAGAAGAACGATGTTTATTCCTTATTGAGCTCACACGCACGTACGTAAGCACCGGGGATGTAGCAGAAGCTCGCAAATGCTTTCAAGAAGCACAAAAAGATCCATGTAGTGATATGGTTAACGAAGATTTTGTTGGAGTATCGCTTCATGAGAATATGGCTTTTCTTGAAGAAAGCGAGATGATGCGAGATAAATTTAACGAGACTAAGGCAGAAGAAGTTAAAAGTCTGTACAGAGAATCTATTCGACAGAGCACACAAAGTGGCTGGCATACAGTTGTTGCTTTCCATTGTCTCCTGGCAGTGCTATATAAGCAGCTTGAAACCTGTGCTCGTGGGCTTCTACCAGAGAGGGATCAGATGATACTGCAGGACGAATACTTCCTTCTATACATGGCTATACAGGAAGCCAAAGAGAGTCGCAAGATTGTGAAGTCTTTTGCAACTGACGACTTTAAAGTTGCTTTGATGTGGAGACTGATTGAGATGTTCTATCGGCGAAATCAACAGTATGATGCAGCTGCTGCCTTCACCTATCTAAGCATCCTCACTGTGGCCAACAAACTCACAACTGAAGTCAATGGCATCAATCTGACATACACTGAAAAACAAAGAATACTTTTACAGTCGGCAGAAAGAGTAACACTGCAAAGAGCCAACGAGCCACGCTTTTTTCCACACGCATACCAAGTGCTTTACAATCTTTATGATTATAATCAGCAACCTGAATCCGCTTTCGATATCGAACCATTGTCCAATAACGAGAAGAAAAAGTTGAGCATTGTTATGAAGATTATTCAGCCGGAATTACCCACATGTTTTGCTTGTAGAAAGGAGCGAGTTTAGTACACGGACACATTTCATTTGACAGCTTGTCTTGTCACTGGTTATGGGTTCTCAAAACTGACTTTCTACTATTGAACACACTCAACAGAAATTTAAGAAGTCTGAATGGCTTAAGTCCTTAAAAGTCTGTGACTCACTTATTGAACTTATGAAGTCTGAATAGCTTAATACTTAAAGTCTGACTCACTTGCTGATGATGCTGATTAACTTGAGCGTTGTTTTTGGTTCTACTATGTTTCTCATTAAATATGTAACTGGTATTTGTAAGTCGTCATATATGCATATTCGTGATATACGCAGAAAAGGCTTCTTGTTCCCATGTCTTCAAGGATATTCTTGGCAAATGCATTGGTCTTTAGTCGCCTTGATTAATGTAACTCGCTTCTTGTTGGTATCACAATGTCAAACGTGCTGAAACTCCAGAGATCAGAACTCCTTTGGCTAGAGCCATACCTAATACGTCCAAATATGAGCATATAATCTCTGTGAGCAGAAATTTGTATTGGCTTCCTGTTCAAAGAAAGATTTGTTTCAAATTGGGGTTTATAGTTTATAAAACAATGAAATCTGGCCAACCACAATACTTAAAATCGGTCGTCATTCCCCAGAGTTATCATTATTCAAACAGTTGTTCTGATTGCCTTTCTCTGGTCATACCTAAGACTAGAACTGTTTGTGGTGAACGAACTCTTTCGGTTGCTGGACCTAGATTTTGGAACTCTCTTCCTCTGATTGTTCTGCTAAATCGATTGTGTCATATCGTTCTCGGCCTAACATCTACCTTTTCAAATTGCTTATTCACCATAGGCTGTCTGTCTCTGTCTCTATCTCTGTCTATGTGTCTGTCTCTGTTTCTCTCTCTCTCTCTCTCTCTCTCTCTCTCTCTCTCTCTCTCTCTCTCTACGGTAGCCCCACAAGGACGTAAAATACTAAATTGTACTTAGCTCCTCTGTTGTTTTATTTTTAAATTTCAATTTGAGCCTGTAGTATAAGTATATGCATTCAAAGAGCTTCAATTTTCTGGATCAACAATAAGTTTTAAAACATCTAGTTTTGGACGCTGACCGAGGTCCAATCATCGAAAACAAGATGAATACTAAAGCGTTAATAATTTTGCTGTTGTCCTCGAATATTGCAGCACATGGAGTTGTAGCACATTAAGAATCTATTTCTGCATTATTTGAAAGACCTGGAGGATTGCCATGAGTTCAGATCCCGGTTTTTGCAAAATGTTCGTGTAGGCAGCGCGGTTATTAAAGGTTCACAAGATTGTCTGATCTGAAAACAGCTCGATTGCCTACAGGACGATGTATAATTTCCACAGACTTTCATGCCTATATCGTGACATTTCTTAACTGAGTACTAGCCTATTTCTATTATCGTTACCACCATTGGTTTTGGGCCCTGCCTTAATAAGTTGCCCCAGCGGCGTGGCAATAACTGTTTCATCCAGTTCACTGAACCGAGAACCGACCAATATAGGTCCCCAGCCTGTCAGAGAAACAATTTTGCAAGCATATAACTGCATAAACACAGCAGGCTCTGACAGAGGTACTAATATGGAGGGATATGCAACTGAACCGAGACCCCAAGTCCTTGCTTACGCTACTGGGGTTGCCAATTACTCTAAGCGTTATCTAAATTTGGCCATATATGCAGAATGAACAATGATAGGAAAATCAAAACACTATTGTTTGGAATGATGGATGGGAGTAACAGAAGAGGATGACCGCACAGGGAATGGGCGGACGACATAACTGAATGGTGTGGAACAACGCTTCAAGAGCTGAGCCATGCCGCACTGAACAGACAACAGTGGAAGAACATGGTGAAAATGGCATCGGACACCTACGGGCGCTGAGCCCACGGTTCATGATGATGATGATGGTATCTAAATGGCTACAAATGTATGTGGTGAATCTCAAAGTTAGTGCCTGGTCCTCTTTTGTTTATCTTAGGACTTATACACCACTCCCGTCAGTATAATTATTGCCTAGTAGGCTAATCAATGAGGACTGGCTTCAAGCAATAATGTTGATGTTGCTCAGATTTTTATTTCGACGGCTTCTCATTAGGCTTGTTGCAAGGACTCAAACTCTAAGTGCAAGTACAAGTAGTTTATGAGTTAGAAGTGCGGGTTAAAGTACCTGAGTAGCAAGTACGAGTACAAAGTACTCTGATGCCAATAACAAGTAGTCATAAGCGTATTCAACATGAACACAAAGTCACCCTAAATGTATTCTCACAACAAATTGTAAATTTTATTAACTTCAAGGTTATATATACAAAGCCTGGAACAGAATTTAATGGCACTTGTTTAACCTCTGGACTATGTCGAGGCAGGCTTAAACAGATAGGATATGTGGAAAAGGAATATTTTCAGTTTCGAGTGAAAGACCTGTGTAGAGATTGCAAGAGGTGAAGTGTTTGTGAGTTCGTGTACGTAATTCTGATGGGAGGGTTTCCAGAGGGGTGGAAGAGCTACAACTACGGAACGATTTCCAAATTTTAAGGATTAGATGACAGGAGGGCGAAGAGGTGTTAGGCGAAAGGAAAGGGGTGAATGGATTGGCAAGCGATAGGACTTAGTACTCAATTCGTTCAGATACTTTAAGCCAATAAGAAGTGATTTGAGGACAGGAGCTATGTGATGACGTTTGAGGGATTGGGAACAATTCGACCGAAAGCAGTCTAAAAGGCGGTTTGTTTGAGTGCTTTCTATAGTCTGGTAAAGTGAATTACTCTAGTCTAGTTTAGCATGGACTATGGATGCGGCGATGGTAGATGATGTTTCGAAGTCAAGCAACTGGACGGATTCTGCGAATGTCACGGATATGCATGATGTAAGTACGGGAAAGATGTGTGGAAAGATGGAAAGATATGATCACAGGAGTTGTGTTTTTGATCGAAGTTCACACCTAAGTTGCGGACAGGAGAATTAATAGTAAATGTTTGGATGGAGGGTAGAGTTCGGCTAAGAGAGGTTGAAGGGTCGGAAATTTTCTTGAGCCTGTCATGTAGCCTATAAGTATGAATTCAGCTTTAGCTGGATTCAAGTACAGGAGATTATATGTCGTACAGGATGAGATTTATGTAGCCACACGAAGAAGATGATCTACAGAGTCGGTGAAATAGTTCGGAGAAAGAGAAGAATAGTTAGGTGTCATCAGCATAGAGGTGAAGGTCAACTGAGGATGCTTTAACGAGTGAAAACTGAGTGTGGTAATGTAAAGAATAAACAGAACAGATCCAAGAACTGCAAGAACTGATCCTTGTGGAATTCCGCAAGCGAGAGGGCATGATTGGAATGAGGGTCCAGATGTTTTAGCGGAGAAACAGTGGGAGGAGAGATAAGATTGCACTGGCGTAGTTAGCTACATCGGTAAGCGCGTACGCCAAGGAAGCCTTTGTGCGTGAGGATTCCCAGTTCGCCTCCCGTCATGTCTTATTTCAGAGATTTGAATCCCGGGCTAGCACGGTCCGTGCACGGAGACCTTAAATGGCGTGTAGCAGTGGTGAAGGATCTCACCCGATAGGGTCGAGGCCATACGGTCGCTATAGAAAAACGTGTAGGCCTATAATTTACATTTTTTTACAATTTTACCCAGAGGAGAGTAGCGTAGAGATGTAGATCCGCAGGGTTGCAGTTCTAAGGCCAAAATCTGCAAAAGATGAAGGCTTTTCGGAGCCTAATGATTTACGGCGAAACTCGTTCCATTTGATAAATTTTGCGGGACGATGCTTGGAGTTACGCCACAAGGTATAGCCCTGCATTCTTTAGTATGCAGCTCTGTACGGTCAAGTTATAAATAGATCATATCTAAAACCCGAACTGTCGAAAAAACGAAAATGAAACCTTAGAGAGATATTTATAATGTTCGGAATATATTTGATTTTCCCAGTTTCTAAGAAAGACACAGGCCTGCTTTGATCATGTTTCTCGTGACCTAGGAGACTAATTATAGGCCTACCAGTTAGGACCGACTAGCTAGAGATGCGTTTCAAACGTTTTTACTTTCGACTGATATCGATTTGAGAAATCGATAACCCACGGAAGCCATTTGCAGAATTAGCCGAGACTAGTTAGCTTTTGGAAACGAACAACGTCTATTCTAAATTTACGATGGGTAAGTCTGCCCTAACATTGCAAACGCAGAACAGTTAATGTAATTAAGCCTGGGTTGTAGCCGCCTAGAATACAAGTCCACAGCGCACGCTGGAGAAACTGTACGTTTCATTTTTACGGGTGTGTAAATACCTGCCATTTACTTAGGTCATTCGACATGCAACAAATTCATAATACAGCGATGTTTCTACGCGTACAAGCCTAAGACTAAGAACGGTTGATAGAACGAGGCCCATGTCAGGATTTCTCATGGGTCTGTTACAGAGCAGGCTACAGCAGAATACAGAAATGTACATGCACATTTAGAAGGTTTTATACAGCGAATGTATGGCCTCGACCCTGCTCATTTTGCAATGAATTGATCGCGTGAGATCCTTCTCCACTGCTGCCCGTTTGAATGGGTGCCACGCCATTTAAGGTCCCCGTGAACGGACCATGCAAGCCCGAGATTTAGACCTATGAAATATAACCACGATCAACGCTCTTTGCAATCATAACAACACTTGAACATTTCGTCAACATGGACAGCGCGTGTTCTACACCTTCCCTCGAATGCAAATCTGACAGTTCACAGGTTGTGATAACTCTAATTGCTTGGAAATACAGTAACTGTCTACACAGAATTTTCTTTACTGCCCGTATTTCTGCCGAATTCTTCTTGTCTACTAGAATTCCGAAAGATGAAGTATATGATGGACGGTCCTCAATGTCGACGTCGTCCAGATCACAAAGCCACTTGTATGTCTGCGGAATGTAACGCGGTCGCGCTGTTTTTCCATTGCAACTCTTTCAGCCGATTCCAGAAGAAGATTTAGACCTTTATCCAAGTGATCTCACTTCACCTGCTCCGTACTCTTCTCCAGCCTGGGATCCAGGAATCACCCTCGGGAAAACCTTACTTTTGCCCTCCAAGTCAATCACTTGCTGCATGCGTATTCGTGACCCGCCTGCACAACAGCCATATCAGTAGTTCACACCAAACGTCACGACTGCAAGACCCTTTTCAACAACATGGACTCGACCTCAATCCAGAATACTCTTGTCCCGACTGTTACCAAATCTTCCTTACACAACTACGTAATCGTAGTGCTTAAATCACTTCATTGGCTTAAGGTTCCTCTGCTCATCAACAACTATTGGCAATATGCAACATTATATTTCCCACTCGGGAAGCCAACGCAGTGTCTGCAAAACATAGCAAATCTGACACTAGATAAGTTTTCAGTTCAAAATCGTTCGTCTTTATAGGTTCACTCACAATCAAAGTCGTCGACACATAAGGGCAAGGGAACAATAGATCTATTCCCCCGCTTTTGATCCTAAGGATTTCATTTCGGGTTTAGTTAAGGATGTCATTGTCCGGCATACGACAGCCTGCCCATTGGTCCATCAGTTTTTTTGGACGTATTGGCCAACTTCTTTTATGGATCCAATAAATCGCCTCGATGTATAAATAGAACTAAATTTGTTTCTTTCCAGAGTGGAGACTTCTGCCTGAGAATCGAGATGTTGCTGAACGACTCGATGCGGTTTCGTCCTTATTTCCATTTTACTCTGATTTTCTCGGGGGGTTTAAGAAGCATGTGAGAAAGTTTAGGCCAAAGTCTGATGGAGCTCTGAAACCGATGAAAGAAGATGAACGTGAAGTGTATAGCAATCATTCTGACGAAAACAAGGACATGAAAGAAAGCAATTTTCAGACACAGCACAAAAACAACAATGAAGTTCAACCGGATGAAGAATTATATGTGTGCGATAGACAGGTTTGCATTACAAAGAAATCCAGAGATGTTGGTGACTTCGACAACAGCTCTTCGGATGACTCTGAAGATACAAGAGAACCGGATAACCATCCAACCAATGGGCAAGCACTTGAGCCCACTGCAAGAGAATGCAAATCTGTTTCAAATGATGCTTGTAAACTAAAGAAAGTTCTACAACATACGGATAAAATCAAAAATGGTTTGTATACAAATGATCAGCAAAAACTGAGACAACATCCAGTGCAGTCTACATCTGAAAACATAAGGAATATTCACAGTGAAAGCCTTTGGAGCAGAGAAAGTGAACAAAATAAACTTGTTGACAAAAGTGATACCGATTCTCAAGATTATGATACAAGCGGTGTCTCTTCATCTAATATCAAGTCAAGTCCAACTCCAAAGACTGAACATAAGACAGACAGTGTAACATCATCTAAGAGCAAGAATGAACATCGAGTGCAAGTATACCGCCGTGAAGATTACGATACAAGCGATGTCTCTTCATCTAATATCAAGTCAAGTCCAACTCCAAAGACTGAACATAAGACAGACAGTGTAACATCATCTAAGAGCAAGAATGAACATCGAGTGCAAGTATACCGTCGTGAAGAGGAACGCTGTACCAGTGAGCGGGACGAATCTACTGGCAACGAGATAACTACCTGTTTAGTTACCAACAGAAATAGTTTCGGATCCAAAGACGTTGCAGAGGAGGATTATTACCTCCTTGAAGACGATGAAGCATCAGGTGACTCAGGGTCTCGAAGACTCGGAAGTAAAGAGGACACTGAAGAAACCGACGATGACAGCGAAGATGAAACCACAAGCGACTCTGATGACGAATATTCTGAGGGTGAAAAAATGCGTCGGCTGTACTTCTTTAATTGTCGGGCAATGTATGTCCATATCCTGGAGAAGAAACATTTACAGGCGAAACGGTGGAATGATAAAGTACTCCGCCTTCATCCTACAAATTTCATTGCGTTATGGAATAAGGTGGATTTGTACATGACGCTCTCCCTGTCTTTGGGCGATACCTTTGTCTCTTCCGCCATGGAAGCCCTTGGGCGTCTGGAAGAAGTGGCAAAGGACTGCACGGAGGTGTTAATGGCCAAGGCAGAAGTTGCGGTATTCTACGAGAGAATAGCCAGATCAGCAACCGGTCTTCTGAAGCACTCAGTTCCACTTTACGAAGAAGTCCTGGAAGATGTAAATCGTTTGCCGGATATTATTCTATCCGACTCCACCTTCCGGGAACTTGCGGCTCTCTGGAAACGCGACCTTGTCGGTATGTACTTAGCACTAATGAAAGCAAACAAAACGGTATTGGAAATCCGTGGCTACACTCCAACGTCCATTGTCTCGCGTATCAAAGACATCGTTCAGTCAGTCGTAAATGACGAAAATGTCAGCAAAAACATCCGAGCAGAAGCCTCGATCAAACTTGGTGAAGGTTTCATCAACTATAATGAAACCGCTCCAAAACTGGAAGGAAATCGACATTTTTATGAAGATATCGATGTCGAAGAGTGCTTTAGGCAGGCCACACTACTGGATCCTGATAATCCAAATATTCTTCTGCGGGCAGCTCGACAACAAAGGCATAGTGCCAAAACACCGGCCGAATTGAAGGAGGTCATTGAAATGCTGAACGAATGCATGCAGAAACCCGGCGTGAAGGAAGAACAAAAACATGTGGCCCTGCATCATATGGGTCTTGCCTATAGATCCCTGTGGCAACAGAGGGGAAGTTACTACACATCGCCTATGCGTATCTACTTCAGATCATCGGCTTTAAGAGATGAAAATGGATTCTCGGCACCAATTGAATGTCGTGTAATAAAACCTCCAAGGGAACTGTTTGATCCAGTTCTGGTGCCTCGACCGTACAAGAATCCCCCGAAACACGTCGTGCTCAAGGATTCGAACCCGATTGCGCATGAAAAAGACGATCCGTACTTGCTGGAAGCCAGAGAATGTTTTGAAGAGGCCGATAGTCTAACAGCACAATCAAGCGGATGTCTATATCCCGTGGAGGTGGCCAGAACTTATATCAACACAGGAGATGCTTCGAAAGCCCACGAGTACCTTGAGAAAGCGCACAACAGAAGCGGCATAGGAGAAAACGGAGTCTACCTTTACGAACAGATGGGACTGTTCGAGGAATCAACGTTGACAGACGATTGGAATGCCCGTGCGTACGATTTCCACATAGAGAAAATCAAAAGCATGTACAGGGAGGCCATTCGATACGATACACGTGGTACTAGAAGTGCAATCATAGCTTTCCATCGACTTCTTGCTATTCTGTATGGACAGGTACACACGAAGGAAGGTGATCTGTGTGTTCAAAGCGAGTACTTTCTGCTCTACATGACCGTCCAGCAAACGGAAATACCACATGAAATGGTCAAAACAATGACCAACGATGACATTAAGACTGGTCTGATGTGGAGACTAATTGAGATGTTTCACAAGCGCAATGAGCCATACGATGCAGAAGCTGCCTTCACTTACCTCAGCGTCATCGCTGTTGCGGGGAAACTCACGGAGGATGTCAAAGACGTTAGCCTGACGAACCCAGAAAAACAAAAACTTCTTCTGGAATCGGCTGAAAGAGTTGCAATGGAAAAAACAGCGCGACCGCGTTACATTCCGCAGACATACAAGTGGCTTTGTGATCTGGACGACGTCGACATTGAGGACCGTTCATCATATACTTCTTCGTTCGGAATTCTAGCAGACAAGAAGAATTCGGCAGAAATACGGGCAGTAAAGAAAATTCTTTGTCGACAGTTAGTGTATTCCCAAGCAATTAGAGTCATCACAACCAGTGAACTGTCAGATTTGCATTCAATGGAAGGTCTAGAACACGAGCTGTTCATGTTGACGAAATGTTCAAGTGTTGTTGTGATTGCAAAGAGCGACTCGCCAGAGACACACAGACTTTTGAGCATAGTAGAAGCTTTCTGCAGTGGATCGAGCTGTAATCGCAGAAGAATATGCCAGGCCGTTTTTAACGATGATGACGACTCTGATTTAATTCCGAATATCCCAACATGGAACATCGACAGAGAAAGTGTATGTTGCGAGGAAAACAAAGAAAAGGAAGTAAAGCAAGTATGTGGGTTGCTAAGAGCATTGTTTGTGCGACAAGAATGAACGACTTTTGGGACTTGTCTTCCCGCGAAACAATACAAGTTACTGCTTCCGAAGCTTATAATTAATTATGGCAATTAACAGTATGTTTTTAACTTGCAGTCAGTTATTTAAAGACAAGATAAATTTTTGAGGACAAAATAAACATTTTTGACTGATGAAGTTACGACACATAAAATAAATAATTTATACCTTGAGATCGACTAGGTTTTTTCTGTGGCAAAGTTTTACAAGTGCAAATGTTATTGACTGGTTTATACAGTAGTGTGTGGATTGCTAAGAACATTGCTTGCACTGCAAGAATGGGCTGCTTCTGGAACTTTATTTCTATCAAAGCAATACATTGCTTTCAAAGCCTGGAAATGATTTTGCCAATTTATATTATGCGTCTGCATTTGTTTTCAATTGTTTAAAGACACGATAAAATTTTGCGGAAAAATAAAATTTTTGTCTGATGAATCTGGAAATCTTTTAAACTTTTTTGTGTAAAAGTTTTATCAGTGCAGATGTTACTGAATGTTACCGAATGGCTTATACAATAATAGCATACGGTGTTACCAGAATACAACAGGTGTCCACGAGCCAGCGCAATACAATACAACTTAAATTTGATAATTCTCAGTTACAGTTCAGAAGTGCACATTGATCCAGCAAAAGGAAACATTAAGAGCCATAAAAAGAGTGGAGTAGGTAAATATTCATTTTAGAGCGAAAGATAGTAAGGAGTAAGAGAGTTGCGAGTATGTCGGAATAGAGAGTAGAGAGCTGACACAGACACAGACGCTCAGAAACTGAAGCATTCAAGAGGAAGTTGGATACAGCTGGTCGTCAAGGACAGGTGCATTGAATGATGCTCGCATAGATGTAGAACAGCATCAGTGGAAGTGTCTTACACACATGCACACGCACAAGTATTAGCGTATATACTATTTTAACTTTATGCTTTTCTAAACGTCAATACTTCCAAGGGCATTAATTACACAGTTTGGGAGATCGAAGTGTTTTCTAATTCTCCATTTCGTTACTAAAACATGGGCCAGTACTATTCTAAACATTACGTTTTGGCATAGCATAGAAAATAGCAATGGAACTACTCATTGGTAAAAGCAACGGAGGAAATAAGTAAGTAAGTAAGTAAGTAAGTAAGTATATTCTTTATTAACCAATTGCTAATCGCACATCGGTTTACAAGTATTTAGGAACACAAGAAAACTTAATATTCATACAACATTCTAACAATAAAACATTTACGCATTAAATTGTCAGCAGGAGGAATAATAGGATCATGGGCGTGGGGCCGTAGGGATTAACTGAGGGTTTTAATTGGTGGGAGTAGCTGATGTGAGACATGATTTGGGTTGTTCAAGATTGCTTTAAAGAGACGAGCATCAGCTGTGCCACAGAGTTCATCGAACGTTGGGGAATTCCCAGGAAGATAGCGGAGACACACAAGTCTCCGCATCAAAGCCTGGAGCCGAGCTCATAGCCCCACCACACGGGAGAGGCGTACAGCATCCTGGCCAGTGTTGTGGCTCGGACAACGTCGTAGAACCGAGGGCCAGTTAGGCCATGTGATACAAGAATTCGTATGGCATATAAAGACTGACGCGTCTGACTATGAATCCGATCAATATGAGAATCAAAATTTAACATCATCGATAGGGTAACACCCAATATTGTCATCTCTGGTACCCTGGTTAAACCCTCTATCACATTAGGTAAAATTATCTGCTGATTTCTCATTCTTAGCAGGTGAATTATCATTTCACGTGTCTTTTTATGATTAAGTTTTAAGTTACACTTATCCGCCCAAAGGGCAACATGGTCCAGTTCAGCCTGAACCATCAAGCTATTGCAGGATGGTACAAGAAGGTGACTGTCATCAGCGTAATTAAATAATCTATTGTTGGATGCTAAAGGCTTATACCTGGATATGGCAACTAGGAAGTTCACTGGTCCCAGACCCGAACCCTGAACAATACTGGAATTTATGCCATCTAAGGTAGAGACACTATCATTGAATTTGGTACAGTGCTGTCGGTTGTTTAGGAAGGAAATTATCCAATTGTAAATGTGATCAGGAATAGCGAGTTCAGCAAGTTTATCAGCGAGATAGGCATGTCTTATTGTATCAAAGGCCTTTGAGAAGTCAAGGGATATGAGATGAACAAATTGGTTAGAAGCGAGCAGTTCAGACAGATGGTGAGTAATAGAAATAAGAGCTGCAGACGTGGAACCAGTAGGTCGGAAGGCATATTGGTCAAAGAACTCATGATTGAGTGATTGTTCAGTAAGAATAGGATAGAAGAATCTTCGAACAATAAGGTTTTCAAGTAATCGAGAGAGAATTGAAGTTATAGATATTGGGCGAAATCGCTACATGAGGTAGGGTTCCGAACCTTGGGAACAGGGGTGATGACACTATTTTTCCACTGAGGTGGAACATAGGATCTAATGATTGATTGGTTAAGAAGAAAAGTGAGGGGTTTAGCCAGTATGGGTGCAGTGTTTTTCAGAAACCACATTGGTATCTCATCAAGTCTTGTGGCTGTGTGCCCAGCCGAATCAAGCAGTTTAAAAATTCTAAATTCATCAAAGACATCATGGGTTCTAACTAGAGTTGTGGATTTAAGCAAGGGAGAGGTATATTGTAGATCAGTCGATATGTCCCTATAATACTGATTCAATACTGTGTGTATGCCTTTATGGCTGTGCATTTTCCTTTATTTGTTTGCCGTGTCATGCATTTCATTGTGTATGTTTGTCCACGTCTACGAGTCCTCGCTCAGCCGAAGATTTATGTCGTGTTAACAAATACACTAATTACTTACTTACTACAGCGCGCTCACCACATGAAATAATTGTCCAAATGAGAAATCTATGGAATGTTTATGTGACGTCACAATATGCAGCTGAGTTTTAAGTTTCTGCATCAACAGGGTTCTACGATCTACTTATAAATCGTAATCTATTGCTATTTAATAATTTTTATTTTTCATTACTGTTTTAAGACTGTAGAACTCACATGATATTTGCACAAAAGGTAAAATTCTAGATATCCATCGCTAATTTTGGACAGTTGTTGCACGTAAACTAGGCCTTTTGCATAATTGCCTCTAAACAAGCTGCTTCCCTCAACGTAGCTTTCTTTTGGTGCTGTGGAAATCTCCAGATTACAATTATGATTACAAGCTAAATGTGTTCTTAGGGTTGAAGGCTTTTTCAGGAACGCAACAATTAAAGCAGTCCTTCCTAATGCGTGTAAGACCTAGCATGATTGACATGATTACACGGAATTGCATATTTCGCATGACTTGCCTTGAATTTGAAGTCAAGACAGGTGACAAGCAAATGCATTAGCAATCTGCCACCTGCCTTCTAAATAAATGAATTATTAATAAGATATCCCTATCATTAGAATAAATGAACTATTAAGAAGATACAGTGCCATCAAACTTAAATGAACTATTAAGCAGACACAGTACCAATAAAATATATGAATGCAAGAAGATACAGTGCCATCAGAATAATAAACTATGAAGAAGATACAGTGCCATCAAAATATATGAACTAGTAAAAAGCTACTAATTTCTCAGATGTAAGTGTTTGAAACTTGGCTAATCATTGTTTCTGTGTGTCCTGTTTCAGTCGTGATAATCAGTTGCGATAAATCATGCGTCGCTTTCATGCCAATGCTAACAATTCCTTTGACAACCGTTATGAGTTCTTGGACAACAGCAGAAGCAACTTTGTTGAAATGGAGGTCATTAGCAAATGCTATAAAGACGTTTCCAGCACAGCACAGGCAAGTTTACGTTTTCTCAATCTATCTAATGCATACTTGTTAAATTACCATATGTAATCTTACTTCAAATTACTGTACTTTACTTTAAACAACCCTTCTGCCTACCCTCATACACACCCTCCGGCTCCATCCTACCCTTCCTTTTAAGCCTTCCCTAATCCAACATCACGCTTTTGAACTGTCTCTCGTTATTCAATCTGCACATATTAGGTTGTCAACCTGCCTAGTGTAGAAAGCATCTCTGATTAGTTCCTGTTGAAGCGGCGCTGTATAATTTTCTGCTTACTGAATAAATTTCTGATTAAATTTATGAAATTACAATTATAATATGCAACCAAACAGATTTAATCTTCATCCGTTGATCAGCTGTGTTAGGTGTTCAGCCTGTCTCTTCTTGGTTGCATGTCTCAGAAAAGGTTCCACTTCACGACTTCGCTTTTATTTTGAACTTCAGGACGAGTTTGACAAATGGAAACACCGCAAAGTGGTGGAAACAACATGGCAGGAGATCTGCACTCACTGCGAGAAACGAAAGCCCCAGTCCCTACAGAAATTATGCTGCGTCAAGGTCCTCAGTAAAGATGACCTTACACATGATGCTGTACAGCGGCTGCATCCGGTAATCATTCACTCCCTCATGGATGTCGCAGTTAACTGTCTGCTAACACCCGGAGTGGAAAGTACGTATGCACCGATTGAAGCCCTTCTTGAGCACTGGCCATTTGAAGTTTTCGACCTGAAACTCATAAAGAAAAGACGAAGAGGAAACGGAGTCTTAGCTGAACTTGTTCTGAAGCGATTTGTGGCAGATCAGAATGCGAGGGCTCTTCAGAAACCGATCGTTACAACACTAAAAGAACTCGTGATGACAAATGGTAGTAATGTTATATTGTTTGGAATGCGACTTTTACTATGATTTCAATTGAGCGACCATCGATGATGCATTATGCTTTACATAGCGCCAATATGGATTGGATTAGATTAGGCAAATGGATTAGACTGGAGTGGATTTGATTAGAGTAGATTTGAGTAATTTTAGATTAGATGTTTATGGTGCACCTTATTTAAATATATTTACCTACTTTGAATCTTTAGCCTTTTGTATATATATATGTGTGTGTGTGTGTGTGTGTGTCTCAAAGCAAATGGTATAGCACCATTTTGACCCTAAGAGAAGTGTTACTTTTGGTATTTGCAAATATTTAACTGGCTTTTACTCCAATGTTTACATCTTTATTTCAGTTATTATCGCAATCTGTTCAGATATTTTATTGTAAGTTTTTTATATTTTGCTAATGCTTATGACCATGTATTATTTCTCATTGCATTACTTCGTGTTTCTTTTTACAGACAACAAAGGGAATTACTCGCATCTTTACAGGAAATTGGCATCAGTTGCTGATAACGAGGAGCTGAAACCTTACAATTCTGATACAGAGGCAGCGCTGAAATGTAAGAATTCCTTTTCTAAGTACATACGAAACAGCCATGAGTAAACTTCCAAGAGGAAATGAGTATTTTAAAATCTAAATGCAAAATTTAATCTCTGAAATATCTAAACACTGAACAAAGCTTCGCAAAGGAGCCAATCTTATTCACCGGGGCTACGTCAAATCAAGTCCGCCAGAGTCCACAAGGGTCAAGTGTTGAGGTCAATTTCAGTGGCAGGTCAGAATCTTAGGGAGTGATCCCTCCCTGGCTGGGGTGACGGCGTGGTACTGAGGTGGAATTGAAGCGATCATAGTGGCAATGGTGGTCATAAGGAACCAACGCAAAATAGGATAGTTTCAATTAGCTTGTCTCAGTGCTGCTGTTTGTATTTTCACAACCAGTCTATATTCGTGAACAGGTCATGGTTTTCCACTTTTAGATTAAACTATAGACGTAAACGTTAATACAATAAGACATAGTAAGCTTGATCATAATCTTAATTGAAAACTCGAGATTTCTACAGTGCCCAACAAAAGCTAAGTCGCGGAAACCAGCTTATTCACAGGCGCGTATTCAAAACAAATTTGATAGGGAGGGTCAGATTGAAATCCAGGTCAAGACCCAAGGGTCATACAAACAGGCAGTTGGCCAAGGTGAATGGTATTTGGAATTTTGCCATTAGAACAGTAATATACATGGGGAAGAGGTACTACAGAAGTTCGTGGATTATTATCGGAACAATAATGAGCCAGGATCTGTTGAAAACGATAGAGGTAATCTGTGTTCCTTCATGACAACCGAATATTGTTTCTTTTCAAGACATTATTACGACCGACATCTTTACTCGGAGACAGACGGACTTTCGGAAGCTGATTACTACTTTTCGCAAGTTCGAAAGTGCAGGAAGTCCTTTGGAAGTGAGGATAGTCGACGTGCACACTGAAGGCATTGGCTATTTTGATATTGTAACGCTCTTCAAAGAAATCAACCCACAGGTATGAACGTAAATTACCTGCTGTGCATGAAACTTTTTTACTGACCTATTTTTATCATCTTGCTTTTGTTGTTTGACCGCTGTGACCCATCCAGGTCTATGATTCCTCGCTCAGCGGATGGACGTATGGTGTGTTAACAAATGCATTACTTGCTTGGGTATATTCCAGCACAGAAATGTTCCTTTGGTTGGGCCATACGTGTGTGTGAGAGCCTAACAATGGTGACTTTTGTATTTCACCATCGCTTCATCCTTTGCAGGTCTTCCCGTTGTCTATCCTGCAAATCCAATTCCATCCATCACCCACCGTAGCCATCTGACTGCCTGTCTACTTGCCTGCCTGATTCTTGGATTTTGACTTGGAACTGAACCCTTTTTGCCTATCGATTTTACTTTGACTAAGCGCCTGTGAATAGGTTGGTTCCCTCAACTTAGCTTTTGTTGGGCACTGTAGAAATCTTGAGTTTGTGATTACGATTAGTTATCTGAACATTGCTTGTAGATGAACTTTTTATTCTTAACGAACTCTAACTAACACCACTTAGGTTAGCTTATGTTAAGTACTCAGAAGGCACTATATTAAGTGTCTGATACACAGATACACATACATACATACATACATTCTTACATACATACATACATACATTCTTACATACATACATACATACATACATACATACATACATACTTACATACATACACACTTACATGCATACATATATACATACATACATTCTTACATGCATACATACATACATACATACATACATACATACATACATACATACGTGCATACATACATACATACTTACATATTGCTAGGGCAGCTAAGAGAATAAAATAGTCCTGATTGACAATACAAAACCTAGTTTCTTCAACAGATTACTTTGGTCTAGAAACTTCACTTTCGAATTCAGTTCCCTTAAGTATTTACGATCTACATATCTCTGTGTAACGGTTTGTCGGCCCCTTTAACTGCATTGAATTGTCTGTCATTGTTAGCTTTAATAATGGATACTTTTTGACTGTCGAAATAAAGGAATGTGCGTTCTGGTCTGTAGATATTCAGGTCCATCATCTTTTAAATCACTTCTTAAGACTAACTACTTCACCCTGGCTTTTGCATGATTCCATCTTGGCCCCAGCGAACATAAATTTGCACATCAGATTCAGATGCACGGAGATTGCGCACGTTGAAATGAATCAGTAAGAAATAAGTAAATAAATAAAATTCTTTCCTTTTAATTATTTGTGACTTCAGTGTTGAAACTGTAATACTTGATTAACATATACTTCGATCATTGCACATATCATTTGGATTTTGTTTCAGTTTGTGACGTCGTTTACTTCAAAGCGTTTTCAGATAATAGGGCGCCACATCTTGCAGTTGAAGAACATTTTGAGTCCGTGTGTTCTTCTGACTTCTCTGACCCTAGAACAAGCAACCCGAGACTCGGTGTTTTCTCGGAGAGACCCAGAGGCCCTGGCAAATGCCATGTCGCTGCTATTCGGACGCTACCCCAACATCAAGTACCTAACCTTGAAGAACTTTCCAATAGCCAGCTATGCGGACAGATACTGCCTGCCGCCGCTTCTTGAAGAGCTGCACCTCAGTTCCTGCACGATGAGATACACCGACTGGGAGCACTGGGCAAATGTGTGCAGTACGTCGACCATTAAATGCCTGGTTATCTCCAAGTGTAACCATGTCGGTAGCAACGCTGAGGGACTACTGAAATTCATAAGTAAGCATGGTGAAACTCTGGCTTCACTTTGGATGACCATAGATGGGCAACAGCCAACGGTGGGCATCTTGAGACGCATGGCGGTGCAACTGGCTCAATTCCACGTTCTCCATGACTTCACGTACTGCGCTGAAAACCACCAGGCCCTGCTGGATATTCTGCAGGATGTGATGCCGTGGATTGTCATTAATGACAGTCTCAGCACGTTCTGGTTGTCGAGTGCACCTCCCGATGGACCTGACTTCGATGATTTTCGAGAAACTGTGCAGCGATCGTTGAAGGAAGTTTGCACAGCGAGCAACCGACCTCTTTTCTCGGCCTTGGTGAACTACGAGAACGAGGTCGATGAGAGTGAAGAGGAGCAGGAGGGGGACGAGGAAGAAGAGGAGGAAAGTGATGATGAAGCTGGTGCTGATGGAGCAGGAGGTTTAGGTGGTGCAGGGGGCATAAACGGTGGCGGTGCTGGTGGGGCTGGTGCTGGTGGAGCAGGTGGTGCAGGTGGCATTGATGGTGGCGGTGCTGGTGGAGCAGGAGGTTTAGGTGGCGTCCCTGGTGTACGTCGCGTTTTTGTTGTTGTTCTTGGTGGTGGTAGACATGTTGGTGTTCTTGGTGGTGGAGGTGGTGGCGGCCTTGCTGGTAGAGGTGGTGGTGTTCTTGCTGGTAGAGGTGGTGGTGTTGTTGGTGGTGGTCGTCGTCGAGGAGGTGGTCGAGGGAATGGTGCAGCTAGGGATAATGTTGATGGCTATGCTGATGATGATAGTGACGACAGTGATGATGTCAGCATTGTTGAAGGTAGCGATGATAGTGATTTTGATGGGTTTTATATGAGTGATTTTGATGAGCAAGATAATCAGGGAGCTTTTCGTGTTGATCCTAGTGATGATGATGATAACGATGATGATTATGTTTAGTTGGTCATTATCGCAAAACTGAACCTTCAACGTTTCCTGTAAAACAAACTCTAAACCAAGTTTAAACCACGACGACAGCGTGTAACGAAAATTCTTAATGGTGAAACATCTGAGAACTTATATGTCGGTTATTACACAAAGGCAGAAATAAAGAAATTTAACACAATTTTTCATTTAATTGCAGTGTAGTGATGCGTGCGTTTACGCATTGTTTCATTATGCCTATTTCATGTGCTTTATTATTGATACGGTATTTGAATAACGCAGCCGTTGCAATCGTAATCGTAAACCGAAATTTCTGAAGTGCTACTTAAAAGCTAAGCGCAGGGCACCAGCTTATTCATGCGCGCTGCGTTCAGTCAGTCAGCGGTTTTGTCCCAAAGATGCTATGTTGAGAACCAAGTCCAGTTGCCAGAGGACCAGAGAGAGAGGGGAGTGAGGAGCCGTTAGGGTGGGTTGTGTTTAAGCTGAGAGAAATTGGAAGGCAGCGGATTCGATTGATCAGGGTGGTCCTGGACATCAGCAATTGATGGTTGCTTCTGAATAAACCTAATTACGGTGTTACGACGTCTGATGGCCTTACCATTGTGATTTGCTTCCTACCTATCTATCATCCCTGGTCACGTAGCCTGTAGGGCGATCCTGTCTGAACGTGGCTCTTCGAGGGAAGAGCCTGTGTTGTTCTTGGCATATGTCTTGTCTTTGGTCAACGGTCATTTACAGTTCCCTGTCCCACCATTTGGAACTCTACTTCCTCATGTTCATCACTCTATTACTCTACTATTCCTCTTGTTCCCCTTATCTACCTTGCAGATCCGATTCCAAACACCACCCACCATAGCTGTGTGACTGCCTGCCTGCCTGCCTGACTCTGATCTTGACCTGGAACCGAACCAACCTTGCCTATCGATTTGTTTTGACTGAGCGCCTGCGAATAAGCTGATTCCCGCGACTTAGCTTACGTTGGGTGCTGTAGAAATCTCGAGATTAGGATTACTACCGAAACTATCTTTCGCTCTAAACTGAAGGCTTACCTCTTACAGTCTGACGCTTCCATCGACCGATGCTTAGTGCATTATTATACCGGCGCTGATGAAATCGTTAGGCCAGATTAGATTTGATGAGAGAAAATAATGCCTAGTGTTCAATGCGGTTCCAAGTATTATTGCAAGCAGGTTGATCTTCTAAAGAAGCGTGATCATCTCAGAGGAGTGCAGGCGAAAGTTCAGAGTTCTGTGGATGGCTTGAGATAGTCATTGCAGCGTTTTTGGATTTCAGGCTTTGTATCTGTCTGTCGTACTCTCTGTCTAACTGTCTGTTTGTGTGTTTGTCTGTACTGTCTACACATGTTGGTGTATTTCTATATTTAATATATGTTTATTTGTATTCGTTACGAATAAATGTTATTCTGTATGTGTGGCTATATTTAATTGAAACCATTACGAATAAATATTAATCTGTAGGTTATTGTTCTAAGGGAGGGCACTAGCGGATTCAGAGTGGTTTTTGAGCAGTGGCACGGCCGGAGTGGCCCTCTTTGACCTACTACTGCACGAGTCCTTTTTGTTCTATGCCTTATCTCGAAGGTATTTTGTGTAGGCTGAATATAGCTATGTGAATCCTATAGATCGAGCAATGCAAGGTGATCAGAAGCGCTAGAGAAAAATGCTAGTCGTTTAGTCGTTCTCGGACTAGTCATCCTACAGTCAACCAGAATGGCAGCTATCTGCAACCTGCCTTCTGTCGAGCTGAGGATAGACTTAGGTCAAGCTCTAAGGTAGTCTTTTGGGTAGATTAGCTTATGTAGTCTTCGGGGCTCTTTAGAAGTCGTAACGTTCTCGTCTGGTGTAATGTAGCTTAGATGGAATCTAACATGTACTCGAAAGAGATTCCTAATTAAATGACAATAATAAATTATCAACAACCAACAATCTGATGCATGTAAATCAAGGAAAGAAGTTTTTATGTCGGCGACAGAAGTAACAGTTCTGATTAAACAGTTGTACGTTATAAATATGCTTAAGAAAATGAAACAGACTGTCTTTCTGTATATCTACGACTAAAGAATACGCAAGAAATTGAACGAATATACAATTTAACTGCTAATTCAAGAATCAAGACAGCTGTTGGCAATTGATTTCACCGCCCATAGATAACCGGGAACAGCAGAGAATTTTACCCAGAAGAGACTATATGTTGCCGTGCCTGAGAAAACCTCACATAAGTCCAAAAATCAATTTGCCAAAAGGCGACTCCGAAGGCTGTTGTTGCATGGAATAGGTCCAAATCATTCTGGGTATATTTTAAAGGAGATAAGCATTGCATCATTGAAATGGTCTCATGTTAAACTACACGGTACAAAACTAATTTTGCATGTAAAAGTCTTTAATTTACACCAAACATGATTCGTTTAAATGAGATTTAACTTGCGATTTTTAGAAACTATTCGCGTGGAGATGTAGGCCTACATATTGAACAGTTGTAACTTTTTGCGACTTGTGATAAAAATGCAATTTTCACGAAAACATTCAGCATTTCAAGCCAAATCCAACATAATATTAAACCAGTGTTTGAATTTTTCCGACTATTTCTCATGCACGGTCACTCACGGTGAAGATATATATGTCTATCACATAATATATAACCATTTGATACACTTAGCGGTAACTAATACGTCTTTATTTTATGGTGCTACAGTATTAGCTAATGACTAAGCATCAATCGATGGCACTTAGCAGAGTGCTCGAAGGATTTGGCTCAAGCTCCATCGCAGCAGTCGTGTTAGGAGCTCTCAATGTCAATCATATCCTCCGCGTTATAAGGGCAACACACAACCTATAGCGAACAGTGCCACATACACACTTGCAAAGAAGACTATAGGTGCAAATAATAAGGTCCTAATTGTAACGCTTTTAGTAAGGTAATTAATTAAAGTAGCAAGTCTGATCAGAAACGTCAGTTTGTTGAGTCAGCAGATTTTGGAACTTTGTTGGACACTTACGTCTGCTTATTAATCAGGTGGCCTACCATATCAGCACCCGTATTTGATGGTGTTGAATCTGCAATCAAACAATACACTGATAAATATTATAGGCATACGACTTTTTAAAACCCTGGCATCAGTTAGGCGGTCGAAAGTTCTTTATGACGCACCCTAAAGGAAATAAAGAAACGGTCAATATAAAGATACACAAACTAAAAAAATGATCTTTACATAGATACAGAAACTAAAGAAATGATCATACATAGACACATATTTACATAGATACATAGACACTAAATACACACACATGCATGCATGTATGCAGACAAACATGCATATATACGTACATATAGTATAGTTGTACATGTACTGTACACGCATACGTTCCGCATAGTATGGATCCATATGTTCTTGTCGGTCAAATAAATCCCATGCTGTGGAATATTGTCATAGCCTCTCCAGGTCTTCAAAATATGATGTTGCTGTTGGGGTACCTTTCTTTTGGCGCTGAAGAAATCTCAAAATTACAATAACGATCTTGTTGATAGGCCTTTCGTTGAGAATTGAGACAATTATAGCAGTTAGAGTTAGTAACCTCAAGTTGTGCTTGAAATAAAATCGATTATAACGCTCAGTACCCAACTTACGTGTGATTTACTCGAGAGCAAAAAATAATAGTCAATAGGACCATATAGAAATAGGCCTACGGCTTTTTATTTTGCCATGAAATTAGATATCACTTTAAGTGCATTGCATTCATTCTACGTGGCATAAATTTAAAGCATATATATATATCAGGTACAGTATATAAAAAATAAGAAAGTAAATAAATAGGACATTTAACTTACCTTCCTGCTCTTTTTTGTTCTTTGTATTTATCAACTCTTTCATCTCTTTTATCTAAAATAAATAATTTCTGTCTGAAGCGTCATGGTGGCGGCAAGGAAGGTGTGTTGGTGGAAACAACACTGTGGTAAGTTAAATAACGTTGAGCACGATTAGTTCTAGGATAAGGTGGAGACTGTCCACAAAGGCTAATTCGTCTGACCCATCTCACCGCAATCTTTCCGGAGTTGGTACTTTACTGGTATCAAGTAAAGTTTGTCAGACGAGAGTGACTGAATTGCTATACTTGTGCCATTTGTGTTGGGCTTTAGCCAATATCGTCAATCTCGAAGCCCCGCTACTGAATACTTTCAAAGAGAAGCTTGTGAACAAATGTGTTACATTTAGTATCTCTATCTGTCGTTATGCTGGGAAATAATTCGATTTAGAGGTTCCCCCACTACATGCTAGCCAAGTCTGTATAGATATACACATATACATGTATCAGCATTTTCTTTCAACTCAAAATGAACGCACAGAATTCGAAATTTTCGATTTTCTTATTTTCTGCATTCGAGTCTGCGTGTAGGGAGTCTTCGAGTGTCAGCAGATTTGGTTCGATTTGGGGCGACTTTCCGAACTTGTTATCGTCAGAGTCCAGTGACCATGACGCACACATAAACTGGTCACTGTGCGTCATACATGCGCAGTGACGTCTTACATATTTACGTCATACATACGTAGTGACGTACGGCGAAAAATAGTTTATTCAAAGGCTGTCGGTAGAAACAAAATTGGTAGGCAGATAAGGTTGTATCTATGTATGTTCGGTAGCAGATAGAAATCCAAAGGTCAGGCAGATAGACATTCATACGGCTATAGCTAGGCGGCGCCTTCAATTAAAACGGCAAAAGAGATAAGGATAGGAGAAAGAATAAGAAAGGGAACACAGTTAAGAACACCGAAAGAACCGCCGCCATTTCTTCCTTGTCTCTTTCTTAGGCTCTGATAGTTCTTTTTCTTAACTCTCTAAGTTTCTGATAATCTGCTTTATATTAGGTATTCACCAAGCTCCATTAGAAAAAATTTCCTGTACCTTACGTTACCTTTCCACTATCACAGCTATGTCTACAACTCCTATGTTGTGCTTACTTCTGCCATTAAGTTTTCGATGCTCTGTTCGAATTTCGACAGTTTTTCAGTAGAGCTTAAGACCTTTTGAACATTTTCGAGCAGCTTATTGTTGTTGGTCTCCGATCCCTCAGGGTTCATCTCCACGAATCTGTGCAACAAATGCGATATAATACGATATCTATTATTTATTCAAGATTCATTGCCACGAATTTATGCAGGAAATAATATATCTTAGCATTTATTGCAGATAATTTAACCATGAACATCAGAAGAAACATCCAGTGCACAGAGCCTCAATGTCATAGGAGGTTAAAATAACTGGTCTCACGGCGTTGCATACTTTGTGGGTGACCAACACAGCGTTTCGTGATTTCTGCTTCTCAACGATAGAAAGCGTTGACACTGAATAATCATATGTGTATGCGTCTGTATCCATTTATTTAGACACTTAATTTAGCGCATTTTTGTACCTCTTTGTAGTGAGAAGTTGTAAAAACAATGAGGGTTTAACTTTGTGCATATTGTGGACTGTATTATGTCGGATAATTTAGCTTATGTATTTGTGTAATTAATTCCTATGGAGCACTGGGGAACAGTTGGATGTAATTAACGAGAGGCGGATAGGACGCCCGTAGTTGACAGGTAGAAGTAAACGAGAGAGAGAAAGAGAGAGAGAGAGAGAGGCGGAGCAGAGGGATGCTGATCGGATGGCGAAAGGGAGAAGTTGGGTGATTGACAGATGAAGGGGAAAGTTAAGGAAGGGTGCGAAGCGAAGAAGGCATTCGCTAAACAACGGTCGAAAGAGGCGTTAGGCTCCGGAGAACAGAAGAAAATAATAAACCTGTATCTCTTAAACGGACCTCGCCAGATTAATAGACCGATGCGAATCGAGAGACTCTGATTTTGCTGAATTTGCTGTATATAACGGTGTACATAGTTGTAATATACGTGTGAAAGAAAGAATCGGTGTTACGTCTCTGTACGGTCGGACTGATCCATTCACGAACCCGCGTGCTGTAAAAGGCATAAAGTCCCCCGAAGATTAAGCCTGTGATCAATAGCACCGCTCGCCACCATATCCTGAAAGGAGACTTGTGTTCGCCAGCGACCCTTGATTCGCAGGACTCACAAGTAAACTCATTCTTTCATTACACTCTTAAAAGCGCTGCACTGGCTAGCCTAAGGCTTAAGTTAATTCGGAACAACAAATTCGTCTGTAGGCAATAATGCTCAGATAACTGGAGAAGTCACCACTAGCGAGCTCTCGCAAACACGTAGAATCCGACCAACGGAGCCAGACCCAAAGTTGACAGTAATCCGCGTTTATAGTTCTTGGTCCGTGCTGCATTGAGAAGGAAGAATGTCGACAGCTGAATGGAATCCACAGCAAACAGTAACGATTACCAACTAGCACTGCTTCTCTCTCTCTCTCCCTCTCTCCCTCTCTCTCTCTTTCTATCACATCGTGTTCAATGCTGTTCCTCGCTTTCTTTTAGACTATTATTAATTAGACAATCACGCTATCTGTTAGTCTCTTTTGTAGATTACAATTTAACTGCAGTCTTATGGCCATATTAATTTTGTAAAGTAACAAATTGGAGTGCCTAATGGAACCCTGGAATTGGGAGCACCCAATTTTTCTCATTTATAAATAGAACAATAATGAAAACTGCTTTGATAAGAAAGAATGTATAAACTGGTAAATAGCCTGCGTCTATTGTAAGCGAAGAACCAAATTTCTCACGAAATGTCTTTCCGAAGAATACTTTCATCGTATTTCTTCCGCATTTTGCGCTCCCACTTGTAGCATTTAATGCCAATAATCTTGCCTAAAAAGTACATAAAAGCAACAATCACGTATTGTAACTGCAATTGCAGCGATATTCATTATTATGTTAACAAAATGAACCATGTCGAGTTTGAATTAATTTTAAAGTACTGCCTGTGAAACCTGCTTTAATTTTAAGTCATGAAGTCAAAAGTCTCAATTGTTTCACGTTTTTACATAAAATCTTAAAATTTTTGAACAAGTCATTACTCAGTCATTAATGGACATAGAAAGTCGGTTCTTACGTAAAATTTTCATAAATAGGGCCTCTTTCTTATGGCCATATTAATTTTGTAAAGTAACAAATTGGAGTGCCTAACGGGACCTTGGAATCGGTAGCACCCAATGTTTTTCATTTGGACAAGAATATTGTGTGATGAAGTTTTTTTATAAATTGAACAGTAATGAAAACTGCTTTGTTAAGAATTAACTTCTGAATAAAACACTACAAAAATATTAAAAATCGGATGATAATTGGTCCCACAAACCTCTAAAACGTACACACCTCTGAAAGTCCAATTTCCGAAAACTTCTCGTTGACGTCTTTTTGTCTGAAGTGCCCGTTCCTTAAAAGCTTAAACTTCATAATTTTCTATGAGGTTTTTTATTATTGGAATGAAGGACAAGGATAACAAACATCCAAGATGATAATAATTATCATCATTAAACTAAGAAGACTAATGTTTTTAGTTGGGATGACATTGTGGTTAAGCTTCCGTTAGTGACGATTTTAAGTTTGGTGATGCTCAACTGGTTCATTAATACTATAGGAACAACTATCTACTATAATTTCCCTTTTGTTTAGTACTAATGTTATTAGTTTAGGCTTTATGGTGCATAGTTTTCTTTCGGAAAAATAGGAGGTTCTGAAAAGAACCGTTTAAGTTGAGGTTGTGAGGCTGGTGACAATTTCTTCAGCTTATGATACACACGCACATACAGGTTTACAAGTGGCTTTTCTTTTCAAAAAGTCAAGCACTCCACTCCAAACGATTTCCCACAAACTTTCAAAAAAGAAAGAATGGTCCTGTTCAGCTTAATAAAAGTCTTATTTGCATACTCATAAATGTAGGCTATAGTGCCCTCTACCCAGCGAGAGACCAACTTTCTTACACAATGCCTATGGGTAAATTTGGATGGAAATTGTATGATTTTAGTTGAGGTTGTAATCTTAATGCCATTCCTGGTAGTATCCTTGCTTACAAAGGGGTACTTTACAGAAACTGCACGTAAAGGTGATAGTTCTGTATTTGCCTCTGGTCTTCTTTTACCATTTTTGGATAGATACGACAATTTCTTTCATTTATTTTAACCGGCTTGTGTCTCTCAACTCTAGAATTGAGAGCACTACTAGAGGTGATTGTTACTCTGGGTGAATTTCCTTGAATTTTTGAAGGGCCTCCTCTAGTGCAAGATGGCTCAAATCCCCACAAAGCTGATGATCAAGGTCATGACAAAATTTCAGATGACTGTAATTTCGTATACGACGTCTGCCCTCTTCTGTGTCTCTCTGACTCTTCACCCAAAGAATGTAAGCATTGATTATGCCTTCATTCACAATCCACCTAAATCAGCATCTCCACCTTTTTTTACAATTTTGTCCAGACTCATAATGTGAGCACAGCTGATTTGCTTATCAACTCCACCCATAACCGGTTTTACTCCAGGTTTACAAGTGGCTTTTCTTGTTAAAAAATGTCAGAACAGTGACAGGTGGAAAGGACAGAAATTGTTTTTTGTCACGGAATATCGTTAGACTAATAGTTTCTTCCTGGTTTTTATCCACATCACCTCTGTACTTCAGTTAGTCTGGCAAGCTCCTTGTGGAAATCGTCTTCGATTCAACATTATAATTGAAGATGAATAGGTCTTGTCGTGGAAAAGGCTTTTTGCAAAATCCAAGGATCTGAAGTGCCGGTCATCATACAAATGATCACAATAGCCAAGGAACCCCACACTCTCACCACTTGGAGAGCATTGGGTTCTGACAACATCATAACCCAGACTATGCTGTCTTCTTATAACATCATGGTTTGGGTAAGTTCTTCCAGTGTCTTATTGCATCGTGGTTTGGGTAAATTCTTCCAGTGTAAACACTGAAACGCAAGCAGTAACCGGATAGTGCTTTAACCGAAGTCCAAACATTTATGCCCCATTTAATTGGATTACACGGCATATACTGCAGGAAAGAAACCCTTCTTTTAAAAGAAATCATAGCTTCATCAGCACTCAGTTCCCTTTTTGGAATCAATGTACTGGAAAAGCGTTTGTATAATGAACCTATTTATAAATAGTTGTATTATATTTATAGATATCTGTATTTAGATCTCTACCCGCCCTCTGATAGAAATCAACAAAGGAAATATTTTATTTAGCAAACAAAGGCTTTAAAGCAATCCGGTATTTTCCGGCGTTTTTCGTTATCGACTCCAGCGCTTACCCGATAAAATCCGGTAATGACTTTCGAGGTATAAAATTTCCGACTAATTGGAGCGTCTTATAAATCGTCCACCATATTATATCTAGCATTTCTTCCTCTGGTGTTATCAGTAGGCTTATTACAGTAGGCCTTATTGTGGATCTTTTCTTTGTATACTAAGCTCATTGCATACCTAAAGCTTCGGGTGTTTCCGTGGCTAGTTCAATCCGTCTGTGGTCTTCCTTTTCGACTTATCTTTGCAGCACATGATGCGGCGCAGAAAGCATATGAACCGGTACAGTATGGACAAAGGAGGAGGCAGCGGACGAGAATAGCTGAACTCGCGGATGAGTCGATAACGCTGCATCGTGAACACCTCGATCGCCTCATTATTTATTGCCGAAAAGGTGACGCTAAAAGTAACACCACATTATCCGAAGGTAAATTTAGCTCAGTTCAGGTCAGGTCAAAGTATGATAAATTAAATAAGATCAGTAAAATTAAAGTTACGTAAGGTCGGGTAAGACAAGTAAAGTTACATCACCTGTGGTAATTATTGAGTTAAGGTAGGGTAAGATAAATCAAGGTAATTTAAGGAAAGCTGGGTAAAGTACGTTAAAATTATGTTAAGTGAGGTGAGGTAATGGGATATAAGATGAGTTTGGTAAGTCATAGAAGTCGAGATAGAGGTTCGTCGTATTAAAAATTTGCAGTTGATATAAGACATCGTTAAAGTTATTACAAAAGTTTTGACTCGTCTCTTCGATTTGGTCCTTTAGAAAAAGCGATAGTTTTAGCAGAATCAGGTATTGACATTGATTCTATTTTCTAAAAAAAATTATAGTCTCTTCAACCTTTGGTCAGTGGGACTTTGTGCATTAGTTTCTTTACCATGACAATTAGATAAAACCGACAACTCCTATTCAAGACCTTCGCTCGCTCATATCTACTATAATAATGATTTTGACGATAAATTTGTAGTGTTGACGAGGTTGGATGATAATGATTACGTTGCCATTGTTGACAATGATGGTGCTAATGATAATAATCACAATGATAATTGTATTTCTGCTATTGGTTGTGGCAGTGATGGTGATAATCATGGTGGTTGTGATAACAAAAAATCATTTTGTTTTTGCTTTCGATAATGAAGATCATCATTATGCTATTAGCGGTTGTACTCGTGACAATGATGGTGATGTTGACAGAAGTGATGACGATGCTGGTGTTGATGATGGTGATTGTGATGAATATTAAAATGATGATGATGTAGTAGATAATGATGATCATTGTGGATATAAACAGGATGTGGAAGGCGGTTGTGCTAATTTTGATGATGGTGATGGTAATATGCTGATGGTGATCATTACTGCTTTTATTATTGCTATTATTGTTATTGTTGTTATTATTATTATTATTATTTATTTAATATTTATTATTATCAACATGATCATAATCATGATCATGAACTTGATCATGATCATCATCATCATCATTATTATAATACTTACAACAACTATAGTAATACCGAAACCCAAATTACTCACTTGAACATGGCAATTAGTACGTTGAGCATCATGACGACTATTACGATGGAGTAGATGAACATCAGAATCGGTACGAACCAAGTATTTGCCGGACAATGCGCAGCTTTGCAATCCGAGTAACGCACATCTTGGATTTTACTTGAGGAACAATACTCCTGTGTCACTCTATGTGTTGAGTTCTCGACACAATTTTCCCCTTAACAACAATACAAGCATATAAATATTCAATGATTTCTAGATATATGGTATCTGCTACATAGCGCGATAATCATAAGAGTTCCAACGAGATTAAGTTACCTTATTAGTCACTAGCGTAATCTTATAAATTGAAACTGATGCAGTGAACTGAAGCTACGTGAATATTAATCACACACGCGTACACGCGCACACGCACACACACACAGCACTGAGCCATTGCAGCAAATTATTTTGATCAGTTTTTAAAGATGACTGGATAGAGCAATGGTGTAACTATTACAAAATCACTTCCGCCATCATTTCAACGAATGAATGAACAAATGACTCAAGTTATTGCTTTGAAAGAGCGCACTAACGAAAACCCACTACAGATCTCAAATAAAAGCATCAAACTTCCGGTGTTTGGACAATATCCTGTATACCAGCAACTCAATTCCCATCTTGCGGTATGAGCAAAAGTCGTTCCTGGTGTAGTTTCAAAAGTAGCTAACTCCTTCTAAAGTAGCAACTAATTACTTGTTAAACTACATAAAAGTAGTTCAAAAGAGCTGTAGTTAATTTATCGTTACTCAGGTCGTTACCGCTCCTCAGGTTCAGATGCAATGACATGGCGCGCGTCATAAATACTTTAAATAAATAAAATACAAATAATTGAATGAATTGTCCCAAATAAATTACGCGATTTACCTAAATCTTTTAGCATCCCAAATTTATTTCATCGTTTAATTTTTTACTTGCCGCATCCAAAAATTGTATACTTCCAGCGAAGTCGCAAATAACTCTCAAAAAGTTTTAAATATCCAGAAAAGTTAAATATAAGATTTTAAAAATCAACCAATAAAGGCTTTAATAGACATTACCAGTCATTCTCCGAAACACCGTAAGTCGCAGTTTCATTTTAGATCTTTAGTGTGTTATTTATTTAAACACTATATTAGGGCCTAATACAACGTTTTAGCTCCACAATGGAAGCGAAGAAAAAATAACATTTTACTAATACTGAAACTACACTTTCGAGATGAAATCCGAGTTTTGCAGTTCTGCAAAAGTCTTTGGTAATTTTTTGTCTATATCTGAGAACAATACTCGTGTTAGATATATTCTTCGTCCTTTCATACAGTTCATATGTTCCTATTTACTTTTTAGTTTAATGCTCACAAGCATTGAGCTCTATTTATAATTAATATTCAGAGATATCCTTGCTCACAAGACTACAACTTCCTTTGAATGCTTGACTTCAATTATATTTTCTATGGTGCTTGGTTGTGAAAAATATTAAATTTGTAAAAGGTAGTTCCTCTATCACGCTGTCTTTTGGCACAAAAATATTGCGGATTGTCAAATATTACAGGTACACTAATTCAGTAAAGAAACATCATATTACTACCGATAATTGCGGCAAAACATTTGAGGCGCTAAAACGATAAATGACTAAACTACTTTTGAAGTAGTTAATTCAGTGCCCATTATACTGATAGTGCATAATCGCTAGCATACAAAAGGCAAGCCGTAAATTAAAAAATGAACAACTTGAGCATTTCGATCATTATTATTAGAGAGAAGTCTGTTGATGCTCTAATTGCCACTCTAAAATCGGACAGCAAGCACATTACACTCTTAAATATATATCGACCTCCATCACTTTCTTTAACGGATTTCTTTCATGAATTTGAAGCTCTTTTGGAGGTTTTAATCTCATCTCCTACTGAACTAGTCATAACAGGTGACCTTAACATTCATGCCGATTCAAATAATTTCATTTCTACTACCTTTCATGAGCTCTTGACTTCTTTTGATCTTAAGTAGCACATAACCTTGCCAACACACGCTAAAGGTCACACCCTTGATCTCTTAGTGAAAAGATCTGATTGTAAGTTAATTTGAGATGTCTCAGTTAAGGAAATTTATCTTTCTGATCATCTTGCTTTTGCTGCTTCCATCTCTTTCTCAACCAAATCACCACCAAATTTCACTGTTACCACTTTCAGACCCTGGCATCAACTAGATGTCCAGACTAAAAAATCACATCTGCTCCTCACTTCCTTCTTCTGATTCAGACTTATCTGCAAATGCCATCTCTCACCAACTCCAGTCTTTTCTAACAGGACTTCTTGATAAGCACATTCCTCTTAAATCCAAGAAGGTTGTCGTTCGTGACCCGAAGTCTTGGTTTTACTCGAAATTGCTGAAGTTCAACGTCTGCATAGCCAACTGGAACGCACTTAGCGCCGCTCAAGACTTCCCTTTTATCGTGTACGTTTCAAAGACCAGTGTAAAATTGTTCGTAACCTAGTTTCCAAGACCAAATCCTCTTATCTCACAAACTTAACTTCAGAAAATTCATCTTGCACGAGCTCGCTTTGGCAGGCCCTGAATAAGTTACTCCACAGGAAAACACCAATCACACTACCCAAAAACCTGCTCGCCATCGGCACTGGCTGCTGATTTCATTAAATTCTTTGATGACAAAATATCCAATACCAGGTTAAAATTTTCTGGTATTCCACTATCAAATGGCTTTTCATCTCCTGATCACCCCCTCCTACTTTTGATTCTCTTACTCCAGCAACCTTGAGTGAAATCTGGTCGCTTATTTTCTCATTTCCTGACAAACAGTACTTCCTAGATGCAATAACTGCCCTCCTTCTCAAAAGCTCTTTGATGTGCTTGATACTATAATCTTGACACTAATCTCTCTTTCGCTTGCTGACGGCTTCTTCCCATCATGTTTCTTTCATGCGATTGTCCACCCTTTGCTGAAGAAACCATCCTTGCATGCTGAAACTATGTCAAATTACCGACCAAACTCAAACTTGAATTTTATTTCTAAACCTCTTGAACGAGTTGTTAAATGTCGACTGGAGGCACATCTGTCTTCAAACTCCTTACTCCTCCCTTTCCAGTCAGCTTATCGCAAATTCCACTGCACTCTCTATGTCCACAGTCATATTATCTGCTCCATGAACAATGGCAAAGTAACTGCACTTGCTCTTCTTGAGCTGTCTGCCGCCTTCGACACTGTCGGTTATGCTATACTGCTCCACCGCCTTGAACATTGGTTAGGTATATTAGGTCTGGCCCTTAACTGGTTCAGATCATATCATGCCTTTCGTACTGAATCTGTCTACATTAGTGGTGCAATGTCGGACCAGATACCACTCACCTGCGGTGTCCCTCAGGGCTCTGTTCTTGGCCCCGTGCTTTTCTCCTTGTACACAACTCCACTAGGCGTTTTACTTGGTCAAAGTGGTCTGAAGCACCATCTTTATGCTGATCTCTACATTTCCTTTGATAATTCCTCTTCTTCCAGCTCTCACTCTATTATCTGATGTCTTTGAACAAGTTCAGTCATGGATGGCGGAAAATGGACTGCTCTTAAACCCATTCAAAAACTGAGTTTCTCCTTTTTGGAACTTCAGAGTAACTGACTAAATTTAATTATTTGAAGTCCGTACATCTCTGTCGTACAACCCAACTAATCACACCGCAATTTGGGTGTTGTATTTTACTCCAACATGTCATTCGATGAACATATTAATTCTAGATGTAGGTCTGCCCACTATCACATTCGTGATATTCGTAGAATTAGGCGTCACATTTCCTTCTCTGCCTTGGTTTGTTTGGCTAATGCCCTACACTCCAGCCGTCTTGACTACTGCAACTCGCTTCTTACTGGCATTTCCAAAGCTAATTTGATGAAGCTTCAAAGAGTTCAAATACATTGGCAAGAGCTATGACTAAAACTCCAAAATATGATCGTATATCACCAATCCTAAAATCGCAGCATTGGTTGCCCGTAGAAAAGCGCATTATGTTCAAGACTGGACTAATTATATACAAGGCTCTACGTTTCAGCCAACCTCACTATCTTCACTTTGTACTGACTCCGAAGACTTATCTCTACTCGATCAGGTCTTCTAGCTGTCTAAATCTGGCTATTCAGTGAACAAGAACAGCTCTTGGCTGTTTCGTGCCCATAATCAGCGGTCACCATGAGGTCGCCATTATGACATCGGATAACATGCTAGGCCCTACAATGAGCCTATCTTGGAATGAAGACGTGAATCTCCCACAGACTCCTACACCGACAGCGAGGGACATGTATAGAGGATAGACAATGCAGCTGCATGGTCGTGAATAGACACTCCTTACACATTCGACGATCCCAGGGGAAAGGGATCATGTTCGGTGGACTTGGATAAAAGGGAATGCGCTCAGGCGAGGGAGGGATATAGATATTCGAAAGGAGTGAAGGAGAGATCGGACAGAACACAGCAGTGAACGCGAGCTAAGAAGAACTCTCTAGATTGAATGCTAACTTTCTTTCCGCTAGTTTTATTAATTAATATATTTTTACTAAAATATTGCTTCGTACTGAGCGAACCTATCACGTCTCTTTCCTGCTAGACAAGAGGGGAACCGAGGACGTGACATTGGCAGGCGTGCCTTTTCTGTCGTTGGCCCTAGACTCTGGAACTCTCTTCCGTCAAATTTGCGCTCGGCAAAGTCTGTTTCGGCCTTCAGATCTCGACTAAAGAGTCACCTCTTCCTGGACTCATTTCCTTCGCAGGCTGTCTCTGTGTCTTCTGGAGTCCTCTTAGGCTTTTCGACCGGACTCACCATGGAATTTGGCTTGGACAATGATTTTGGTTAGCAGCGACCATCGCCTAATGCCTTCAGCATTATTATGGTGGCGCTACAGAAGTTCTTAGATTAGATTCTTAGATTAGATTACTCTAGAATGTCGACTGCTTTTATGAAAAAATGATGTCATAACTGTTGACGAGATCACATATGGCTATATAGAGGCTATATATTGTCTAAATTAAAGAAAACGTGTACAGCTTCGTGTCAGCTAGATATTCATTGTCAATCGGATTTATAATAGTTAATAATTTCACACTGCCTAATACTTGCATAGCAACCATCGTTTATAGTAGAAAAACAATAACTATTGCTGTAAAGAAACTTCACAGTTTAAGAATAAATATTACGATGTAAGTGCAATCGTAATTTAGAGATTTCTGCAGTGCCAAAAGAAGAGCATTATATAGCGAAAACCAGCTTATTAAGTCGTATATTTTAAGCTTAAAAATGAGCTCCAGTACATTCAAATTCTTTCTGGTGGGGCAAATGATCAAGGCTTGAAATGTACTGGAGTTTGTTTTGATGCTTCACGTGTTTTATTTGTATTGCGTTGCATTTAATACGGTAGTCTATTGGTTAGGGCGTTCGGCTTGTAACGCGGTGAGTACGGGTTCAATCTCTTGTTAGACAGTTACTGTGTACGGACCTTCAGCAAATCCTTTATTTACAATTGCTCAGCGCCATCGATTGATGCTTAGTCCTTAGAAAGCGGTGCTTAATAAATGCAGAAATAACAATCCTAAATTATGATGTTTTACATGAATTTTTTAAATGATATCTTGTTTTACCTAGTGACTCTTCGCGGTTGAATTGTTGAATAACGGACCACCATGCATCGTATATGACGTCTACGAGAAGATTTCTGTCCAGTGGTTGGTTGGGATACATAACAGCATTCGATACGACACCATAGGCCATTACAATGACAGCCAGGATGAACAGGAATCCAATAAGGTCTTGAAACTACGATAATACTACACTTTTATAATCATCCTCATTATCACCATCAGTTACACCATCATGGCAACTGTTATCATCAGCGCCATCATCTTTGGTCTCCAACACTACTACAATCACAACTCACCACCACCATCGCCAAAACAACATCAGCGTCATCATCTGTATCATCTGCACCTTTTATCTGTGTATCTGTGCGTATATTATAGCGCATTTTCAACCTTACAGCAGCGCTTTTATCCCGCCTAACAGACACTCCTGTGGCTGGAGGAACTTTCCACTGGCGGTAAGTAAATGAATAAGTCAATCAGTCAGTCAGTCAATAAGTGAGTAACGCATTTGCTAACAAACCCTTTGTCCATCCACTGATCGAAGAATTGTAGACGTGGTTGGGCCACAGCGGTAAGACAACAAAAGCAAGACGGTGCAGATGGGATCACGAAGAAACTTAGAAACGGATCAATAAATTTTCAGCCACGGTGTTGACAATTGAGAGTTCCTGTGTCGAATTTCTCTGAAGATGAAGAATTAACCTAGTCTAAAATACGTGTAGCATCCTCAGCACATGGTTATGGTCACCGATAAGTCATTCCAATGTCACCAGCTGAGCGCAACGCATCTGGAGGTCCCCCACATTCCCAGGTCTGTGCTGTATGGCAGATTCACTGAGCGCCGATCGACGAGTACTTCTTCAAAACGGAGAGTCGATGCCGACCAGAAGCTCAAAATAGCAGAATCGAATCCACGATGGTTTGAAAGCATGTGAATTCAGGTTTAGCAATGTTAAAACGGGCTGGTATATGGATAATACGTCTAAAATTCATGGACATTGGTGTATGGATCCATAGATCACCGTGGCCGGCGATAATTTCGATGTAAAATGTCTCAATATTGTCCATAGTAATCAAAAACCACATTAAACTTGAGGACTACCTTCAGAAGCTTTGAAGCCCAATCACTGACAACGTGGAAAGTCGTCGACACTATATATATATATATATATATATATATATATATATATATATATATATATATATATATATATATATATATATATATATATATATATATATATATATATATATATATATATATATATATATATATATATATATATATATATATATATATATATATATATATATATATATATATATATATATATATATATATATATATATATATATATATATATATATATATATATATATATATATATATATATGATTGTCCAGAGATATGCTTACTTTAGCCACATCACAACCACCACAACCGCCAACGTTATCACTAATATCAACACAATCATAATCATCGGGTTCAGCAGTATCAAGTCAGGGACGAAAATAATAAAAGTAGCATCTGCAGCACTAATAGTAATCGACATCGCTACTGTCTTTGATGTTATTTTTCAAATAAAGGAGACAGAAGTCAAAATATTATTTAAATAGATGCCTGCTGTCTAGAAAACTCATAGATACAAAAAAGTTGTCAAAGATCAGAAATGGATTCAGCTTAGCTGGTCATAATTTAAGATGATGTTAAGAGTTAACACTAATCATGTTGGTGTAATCTACATACCAATAAGAATAACTTGTTTCCGAAAAGAAAAGAATAACCTAACAGGACTTGAACGACAATGTACTGAAAAGAACTGAATGAAAATGCCCTAACACGCACTGATTCACAATGTACTAATACGAGTTGAATGACAATGTACTAACAAAATTTCAATGACAGTATACTAATAAGAATTGAATGATATTGCTCTAACAAGAATTGCAATTCTAATTGTAATACTAAAATGCCGATGCTAAAAGTATCAACCGATGGTACACCAAAGTCAGTCCATATTTGGGTCAATATCGAGAAGGTTATTCCATAAGATCGAGAGGGAGCCGGTTGTTGATAAGCAATTTGAAAAAGATAAGTTTTAACTTGTGAACGAAACGATATACGACTGAGCGGAACGAAGGGACACAGGGTGAGAGTTCCAAAATTGAGGTCCAGAAATCGAAAATGTCCATTCACCAAGACCAATCTAGTCTTAGGTATAACCAGAGAGACACAGACGGATGACCTTGTAGAATATATGTTAAGTTTGGGAAATAAGGACTGGTTGTAAATATTGTGGTTGCAACCAGAATTCAATGTTTTATAAACTGTAAAACCCAATTTGAAATAAATCCTTTACTGAATAGGAAGACTATGCAAAGATTTAAGCACAGGGCTTATATGATAATATTGGACGTATTTGTTATGTCTCTAGCCAAGGAGTTCTGAACTCTTTTGTGGTTTCTGTTTGTTCGACTTTGTGATACCAACAAGAAACAAGTATAGTATAGTCAAGGCGACTGGAGATCAATGCTTTTGCCAAGGATATTCTAGAAGACTTGGGCGCATAACGCCTAATTCGGCGTATGTCACGAATATACATGTATGACGACGTACAAAGACCATTTTCACAATCTGTGGGAGATAGTAGAATCAGAAGCAGTTTAAAAGCAGCATCGGTCAATTCAACAATTGAGTCACACAGCTTTAATGACTTTAGCCATTGAAATTTTTTAAAGTTGAGGTAAAGTATCCAGTATTAGAAATTCAGTCTTCGATGGATTAAGGAGAAGCTATTAGCCGCCATCTGTTGCTGGTCTTTTTTGGTTCCGGTCTGACCTGTCTTCCGTTCCTTTTCTCTAAACACTCAAGTCATTGTTGGTAAACCCCCACCCGACTCTTTTGTGTTGTCCCTCAAGGTTCCATCCTAGGACCACTTCTCTTCATTTTCTACACGACGCCGCTGAGCCGTCTCATAGAATCCGCTTCGTTCGACCATCATCTGTACGCTGATGACACTCAACTCTTCATATCTTCTTCTTCTTGTTTTTACTCATCCATCACTCAGTTACTAGATGTTGTGAACCAAATCTCAAAATAAATGGCCTCTAACCTCCTTTACCTCAACACTTCCAAAACTGAATTAATTTTATTGTTCTAGGTCTACCAGATCGGATTTAGAAAATCCCTGACTCTTCCATCCACCCATCAACTAATTCCTCTATTCAAACTTTCACTTCTCGCCTGCACGCAAACTTCGCATCACCTTCGATACAAATCCCTCGTTTTCAGATCACATCTCCAACCTCTCGCGTACCAGTTTCATTTATTTTCGTGACCTTACCCGTATTCGTTTAATACTCGATTCTAAAACTGCCTCTGCCATCGTTACCTCCATTGTCCACTCTAAGCTTGATTGGTGAAATTCCCTTTACCTTTATTCCACTCAAGTTGAGCGTTTTCAACTCACCCAAAAATACCGGAGCTGTCATCAGAACACCCAAGTTTAACCACATCACTGTTATCCCGAAATCACTCTATTGGCTGAAAATCCCCGAACGATCTCATTTCGAAGTAATTTTTCTCATCTATAACTCCCTGCAACACTCCCAACTACTTATCTTTGCAAATTCTTTACCTATCATGCAATCATCTCGCTCTACGATTCATCTTACTACCTCACTCTTGCTCGTCTCCCTGTTACTACTAATGTTAAGTTCACTAATTGCTCCATATGCTACACTGCACTTCAACTCTGGAACGATCTTCCTTCCAAATTTCGCAAATTCTTCGTTACTCTATCCGTTCTGTCGTTCACCCGCCATCATCCGCCTCAAGCTCCACATTTATTACTCCTCAGGTGTTCCTTTCAAAATTGAGCTCTCACCCTTTCAACAAATCTGACCCTGATCCATCTAATCCGGCGCCTTCCCATTCTCTCAACCTAAACACAACCCACAGTAATAGCTCCTCTGCCCTTCTCTCTGGTCTCCTGGCAACCGGATTTTGTTTTTCTCATGCCACCTTTGGACAACTCCAATGACTTGATGGTGCTGAATAAGCTTGTGCCATGCGCTTAGCTTTAAAGAAGCGTTTCAGAAATTATCGAGACTACGGTTACGATTATGATGAAACGTAGATTTGGATATCACCCGCATAGAAATGATATCCTAGTGAATGATTCTCGAGCAATGTATCTAGTGGTGTAGTGTATAATGTATACAAAAGACAGGACCAAATACAGAACACTGCGGAACACCTCATGTCAACAAAGCACTAGACGAGGAATGTCCATTTAGACATACTGATTAAGGCGTGAGTTGAGACAAGTAGCAAAAACAATGCAGAGCGAGGCCAGAAACCTGAAATAAGTGGTGGTGGTGGTGATGTAAAAGAAGAGAAAGCTTCACAGTATCAAAGGCACCAGATAAATCAAGGAGAACAAGTGACATCACCGTATAGTACATTGCATCGTTATGAACAGCAAGAAGGGCGGATTCTGTTGAACGAAACTTGCGACATTCAGACTGAAATGGAGAGATTAGTGAGTTGGAAGATAGGTGAGTTTGCATACGATTAAAAATAACAGTTCAAGAAATTTAGATAAAAATTCAAGGTTGAGATGGGTTTGTAATTAGACAGATCACCCGGGTCGAAAGAAGGTCTCTTTAGCACAGGATGAACTATGGCATGAGCAAAAGCAGATGCAATGAGAAATTTATAATTGATGCAATGCAATGGTTGGACCAAGTAAATCAAAATAATTCCTTCAGAAAATATGTAGAAATAATGTTCAGGAGAGAAATTTTGTTTGGTGAAGAAAATAGTAATCTTTGAATCTTTGCAAGAGTTTTTGGCTGAAAGTAGCCTAAAACAGGAAGTCAAAACTAATCGATTATCCAACAAATTTCAGTGTTAGGCCTATACCAAAACTTTTTTATATGTAAATAATTTACTGACTTGCCAAGAACATGGCAGACCACAAAATTAATTTATCTCTGTGTAATAACTCAATAAAAGCCATCCACAAAGTTTTTGATGATGCAGAACTTCTGGCAATTAAATTTGTTAAATATTCAGACTTGGTATATGAAACAACTTAGTGCACAACTTTGCACTATTGCTTAAACCTAGAGTGATCCGAGGGAAGGCGAGAGTGCTACCAATGCTCGGACTGACCTTTGCGACGCCTTGCTTCAGAAATGGTAGAGTTGAACAAAGGCTTTGGTATGCGCTTTACTACCCTCTTAGTTCTAAAGAAATTTGCCAATTAAAGAGCTCAGCTAAAGTAGATGGGAACTGCAGAGCTATCTCATTAGCAGTTTATGCTGCAGATAACCATAAAGGAGATGCTAATATGTCATTTTTAGTTTTTTAGAATCAATTTCATGTCAAGAGCGAAACCCAACAATTTCGTAATTTGAAGGCGGTTAAAATGTGAAGATGAACTTCGAGAAAATGGCAGTGTGATCTGAAATATATGAATCAATAGGAGTAAATGAATGAAGCGATTGCAAAGCAGAACCAGGTATCGGGACATCCAGGGAATGACTTTTGTTAAGTGTCGGAAAGGTGACGAATTGTTTCATGTTAAACCTTTCCAACATGTCAAGAAATCATAGAATGTCAATACATTAATAGAAACAGAAAATGTAATAATAAGAATTGAATGACAATATACTTATGAGACTTGCCAAAGATCATTAATAAGATGCCAGCTTACTGCAAACCACGCGACCAGGTCTATTTATATCTGGATGTTTGGCCTACAACCAGACAGAAACGCATGGCTGGAGACCGCATTTAGAAAACTTCTCTGGCATTTTATGCTCTTCGCAATAGCCTTAAGAGCGAAAAACTCACCAAACGACGCATCATGTAAACCTTCGGTCCCAGAAATTTGTTGATGTAGAAGGCTTGTAAGATACGAATGTAAAACATAAAAAGGCTGAAGGCTGTGAACAGCCTGGCTACGTATAGGCACTCGAGGCAAATGTCAGGAGAACTGTGGTAGATGACGCGGAGAATGAAACCAAGTACATATGTAATCAAAGCCATCAAGTCGAAAATGTTCCAGATATTGCCAAGATATCCGTGTAGATTATCTGTGCTGAGCTGAAATTCGAAAAACATGGAGATGCTACTAGTCTAGGCACGATCAAGATCATCATCATCATCATCATCATCATCACCACTACCATCATCATCATCATCATCATCATCATCGACGAAGTATCAGCGCATCCAGGGCATGAACTTTGTTAAGAGGAAGACATGTGATGAGCTGTTTCGTATTAAACCTTTCCAACATGCCAAGAAAGCACAGAATGTCAATACTCTGTTGCATGCTGGAACGAGTAGGCTTGTAGTCGTAGAGGGCTAGAATCAGCAGACAACATTCTATAGGTAAAAATCTTTCTTTTCACTCCAGAAAACGATACAACAGACAGCAGTCACGACAAGACACAAGGCTCCAAACGGGATATCAGACATTCGACATTAGATCCCCGGCTCTCAGTACACGATTCACTCTTCCCGACTTCTGCCTTCGACACTCGAATTCTCGATACTTCGACTTCTATTGACCGACCTCTCAACAGTTTAGGCTCTCTTATATCCCCTCTTCAACCAACGAGACAACACTTCTTCAACCACTCTTTCAACCACTCTTTCAACACAGGTGTCAGACTGTTGAATAAACACGTGTCTCTACCAGACACAAACTCGTCCTTGCAGCAACACTAATATGAACAGAAAATGCAAAAATAAGAATTGAATGACAATATATTTATAAGACTGGCCAAAGATCATTAATAAGATGCCAGCTTACTGCAATCTACGCAACGTGCTTTTCGGAGGTTAGTCCTCTACCCGGAATCGCCTCCTCTGGATAGTGGGTAAGTATGTCCTTTCTTCGCATGATAAGTCAGATAGTTGTCGTAATTCTAGTGGGAGTTTATTCCATAAGTATGGCGCAGCTATGGCTAAGAAGCGATTTCGAAATTTTAATGATGCGGTGAAGAGAGGACTGAGAAATGTTAGGGCGGAAGATGAACTAGCTAAACATAGTGGTTGGATTGTAATTAACGGACGATGATAGTTTTAATCTCGCTCATTTGTCAATGAATTGTTAGATCGTGATTGCTTGTTAGAACGAGTGCCTCGCCGTTTTAGGTCCAAGTGCACCGCAAAGTGCTAACCGAGGTACAAGACTCTAAATTATGACCATAATCGCTTTGCGAACGAAAATGCTCTTGCACAAAGCGACAGCGACGTACGCTTTAACCACAGCCGCTATCTAGAACGGCACTCGGTCACATCAACATAGGTAATTTTCTAGGCTAACCAAGCGCCACACATTGATTCATTTACTAACCTGTACAACTTCGTCTACGATGAGTGCAAAGATCCAGACTATTAAAAACCCCTCTGCAACGCTGATTTTCGATCGAAAATCAGTAAGCATGACGATGGAAAATAGTATCAGAAAGACGATATAGGATAACTACAATCAATTGCAATTTAAAGTTTAAATACCTTCAAAATTAAACGAATCGTGCTATGTGTAGTAAAAATAATTGACACGGAAAATGGAAGTAACATGCGCATGCATTATGTCTAATGCATAAAGCGATGCAACCTTCCAGACAGCTCTGTACCAAACAGTACGCAAAACTGAATCGAATTTGATTAAGAAGGCATTATAGAAACAATAATGAATGCATAATAGCAAAATATTTATAGTACTGCACTCTCTTTACATCGCCGGCGATAACGTTTGCAGCTAGCTGGGTACGAACCGCAAGGAATCAATAGACAGGTTGAAACAAAGTTTAACCTTTTGTGCAACATCACTATTTGATTTCAATTTTAACCACAAGCAACATATACCATTCCTAACCCAAAACCTAACATGACTTTATAACGATGTAGAAACCATGATATATATATGTATATATATGTATATATATGACAAGCAACATTATATGCGAAAATATGGTTAAAATTTGTCCAAATGTTTTTCTTACAAATTGTAACTACGCCTTTTAGCTTTCTTCAAATTGTGGCTATTACTGATAATGAATAGATACAAATTCACTTAGGGTACAGCTTCAATATTTCAGCACAAGGGCCTTCAAACGAATCTCTTAACACCCTAGAAACAGTAAACTACTTGGACCCTATGATGATTTTTAATCAGTCGTTAGAGTTACAGTTACCATTATAATAATCGACTTACAAAGTTATGGGCAAACTTGATCATGGGTGTTGTTAAAAAACTCTCCAAATCCAGAACATATTCTTTCAGAGTCATCCAGACACTTCTGCAATACACAATGTAACATGGATCCACCGTCAAACGTATGCTTTCAAATACTTTTCAATTGTAAATCGCAGCGTTCAGTTTGTCTTTTGTTCTGTTGCTGGTCTCAGAATCTGGAACTCTCTTCTCGCAAATTTTCACACTGCAAAGTCTGTGTTGGCCTTTAGATCTCAACTAAAAGCCCTTCTACTCCCGGATCCCTTTTCTCAGTAGGCTGTTTCTGTGTCAATATTTGAAGGGCAACTGACAGTCGCTGGATCAGATGATTTTATTGTCAATTTACTTAGGCATACTCAGCAACTTTAAACCAATACACTAGGTAGACAACACAATGCGTTCTATGCTTATATAGACTTCACTGACATTTACTTTACTAGAAAGCATCAAATTTTTAAAAAGATTACTTTTCTTATTTTTAGAAGCAAAAGAAAGGAGACTTTGTTATAAGGTGATATATGAATAATCATATACATAAGATATATACTTACTGTGGTTCCGGTTCTTCTGACGCGTTTTGGGGTTTTTTCTTCTACAAGACCAACGGAAACTTGAAAAAACGTATGATTATATGTAATTTATGGTGAGATAAATAAGTGGTCTATTTTTATGGCTCTGGCATCCTTCACTAGGTAATTATTGTGCGATCAAGTGGCTGAGAACCAGGCAACATAAAAACACAGAACAACATAGCATTATGGTTCTATGGCTTGGCACGGAATTGTCAGTTGCCATTGTCACGTTAGAATTTTAAATTCGAACTTTGTATTAGAAGGGTCTTTTTCTGAAAACATTCTATTCCAAAGTAGCTGTCAGGTCGAAAGTCTTCCTTAACGACTTCCTTATAAAGTGCTTGAGTATGATAATGATTACCAGCTCGACATGTTACAGATATTTCAGGCAAGTGAAAGGGTGGCTGAAAGCATCAATATGATAAAACATTGTCTTGTAGAAAAAGGCAAATGAGGAGGTGCTGCGCTTGGTTCAAGAAGATAGAACACTGGTAAGTACATCACAAATCAGACGAATGAACTTCATTGTTCACAATGCTGGATGGGAATGCTCTCCTGAAGACAGTGCTTGAATTAAGAATTGAGATAAAGAACTGAGGGGAAAAACCTGTAGGAAGGCAGAGTTAGACTGCATGATGGAAAAAAGGAACAGTCGGGGCTATAATTAAGTAAAAGAAATGGCACAAAACACAGAAGAAGGGAGTCGTTGGATTCCAGCACCTGCCTAAGGACAGAACACTGAAGAAAAAGAACAAAAGAAGAAGAAGAAGAAGAAGAAGAAGATGATGATGAATAAGAAGAAGACGAAGATGATGATGATGACGAAGAATAAGAAGAAGAAGAAGAAGAAGAAGAATATGATGATGATGATGATGAAGATGAAGAAGAATAACCTCAAAAACGCTACTTATGTGATTCATTGTTTCACCTAAATCTTGTATTGTGTAATTTTATGGATTTGCACATAGTCTGAGTTTTAGCTTTTTCATACATTTATGCAAATGTACAGTGTATAAGAACCTTTTGATATATTTATCAAATTATCGAAATGATATTAATTGCCTAACTCTTTTGATGCTCTTCCTGACATATGACCTTGCAAAGCATCCTATGAGTATCAAACTTTGACGATAGTGTTTAAGTCGGGGGTTATAAAGGTGAAGATGGACCCCGAGGTAAGACGAACCCTCGACACAAAACTCAGCAAACGTTCATTTCTTAATGTCCATCTTACCCCATAACTGGAACAAGATGGATGCTGTTTATTGACTCGTTATTAAATTATGCAAAGTTGGGTACCAATCTACCGGAAGAAGCGTGGCCCATAGATGGTCAACAGCGGTACGATTGAAGGTGTGTATTTTGACGAAAGTAAAACAAGAACCTTAAATAAACGGCTAAGGAGACTGTGTGGACAGGAAGTATTCATCCCCTATTAATAGTATTTTATTTAAAAGATAAATATCGACTTGTTATCTAGCACATTAAAACATACACATTGTATATACAATATACACATATATTGTCACATTGTATATACAATATACACATATATTGTCACTGCTCTGTGATACCGAAGGTAGTGTTGTCTGTCCATCCTACCCTCAAATGAAAGTTCATCACCCAATTTTTGTTTCACAAGTGATGACCCAAATAGTGTTATTTACATTAACTATAAGTAGTTCTCTTTCTGGCGGTTCCTATAGCATACTACTACGTAGCAGTTAACAGTTCGTTACCACTGCAAGAAAATGTTCATCTTACCCCATAATATGATACTGTACCGCGTTATGTTTACAATGGGCTATGTTTGGTTAAATAACTTAGGCCTAGGTTTTATGCATATGCCAAGATCTTATATCAGAATGACTTCACGTGGAAGTTGCTCAGAAGAAAGTATGCAGGAGACCATAGCTGCACTGGATGAAGGCAACCCTCTCAAGGCCTCTACAGGACAATTCGGTGTTCCACGAAATACGTTGCGACATCACTGGCTGAAGAGATTAAAGAAACTACCGGGTAGTTGTCACCTTGGTCGAGAATACGTTCTGGATTCTCTTGTCGAGAAGGATTTAGTTGAATACATTTTGATGCTCGAGGACAGAGGTTTTGGCTTAACTCCAGCTGATGTAGTGAGTTAGCAGTTGATTATGCTGAGCTCAGTAATATTCCACACAGTTTTGAGAAGGCGCTGAAGAGGAGTGGCATTGACTGATGGTCTAGTTTTCGCTTACGACATCGTGCTATGCTGGCGATTAGAAAACCTGAAGCAGTATCACTTGCTAGAGCCACAGCAATGAACAAACCAGCTATTACTAAGTAGTTCAACATCAATGAAAAAGAAATGAATCGCTTAAGAATAAGCAATAATAAGGAATAAACCAAGCTGTATTTACAGTTGTGACTAGAGTGGTCTCAGCCTTTTTCCTAGCACATGCAAAATTGTTGCGCAAAAAGGCAAAATGAACGTCTCCGAAGTGAAGAGCGCAGAGCGAGGTGTTCTCACGACAGTTTTGCAATGCTATAATGCCGTAGGGTGTTATGTACCTTCCATGATTATTTACAAGGGGAGAGATTTACGGATGCCCTGAAGAATAATATGCCTGCTGGCACTCGGTTTGCAATGTCAGACACTGGCTACATGAATAATGATTTGTTCCAGATATGGTTGGAGCATTTCAAGACGAACATTTGGGAACAACAAGCCCAGCTCTTCTAATACTTGATGGTATGGATCCCATGTTAAAGCAATCAACTCTTTGAAGTAAGCAGAGAAAAACAATATCTCCATTATTTGTCTACCACTTCATACAACACACTGGACCCAACCAGTGGACCATAGCTTCTTTAAACCATTGAAGTCTGACTATGCACTCGCGTATCTTAAATTCATGCATGATAACGCTAGTAAGGCGATCACCAGGTACAACTTCGGAAAGTTGTTCTCTGCTGCATGCCATAAAATCAGCATTCTTGGGAATTGCTGTTGACAGTTTCCTTGATATCGTCATTTATCCTTTGAACAGAGATATGTTTCCTCATGATGTATTCGCTCCAAGTCAGACTACAGACCCTGAACTTCCACCAAATATAGTAGTAAACAACCTTGTGCATTGGTGAAGAAAGCAGCTGATGATGGACAATTTCAGTCTCATGGACAGGGTCAGTCAACTGACATGATCGTTGGTGAGCAAACTGATTTCCAGTTCGCAGGACAAGTGGGACCCCTGAGGTCATACTTGAATGTAGCCTATATGACAGAAATAGTTCGAGCAGAGAACAGTTTGCTGTTGGTTAACAGTACTGTAATGCTTGAATAAAAATATTTTAAAACATGTTCAGAAGTTGATAATTGTCATTCTTGATTAAACAGTGCTTCACCCAATTGCACTCCTATTATAAATCACATTTGAAACAAAAGAGCGCCTGAATGTGTATTAAACCAACTAAAGCGCCTAAGTAATAATTAATCGTTGTTCTTTTAACACTGAACATTTATCAACCACACCAGAATTCTAAGTATCCAACGTAATTTATGGAAAATTGGGACGGTAGTAAGCTGGATAGAGCGTATGCTAATTACAATAAAAACTTGATAACTTGTTGCCAACCTCTCTGTTTATTGTCAACAGCAATGGTGCAGGTAACACCAACAACGTAGAAACAACGGCCTGCAAAACACCATTGACCTTGTAGCGTTAGCAATTCTTCTAATGTAAAATTACAATTTTTAAATAATGCTACAACTGATGATAATAGCACTGCTCCAGATTCTATAACAAGTATGGATGGCGGGACTTTAACTATTCAGTAGCATTTTATCGCAATTTCTTAAATTATTTTTTTTCTCTTTGGCATAGATTGATTTTAATCTGTACGCCAGTGTTGGCAGTGGCGGTTCAGAAATATTAAGTTTGCAAGGTTAAACGCCAGAGCGCGAAACGCACCTATGTTTTTAACGAATCTCTACGCTTAAACTGTATATATAAAAGACGATTTCATCTGAAGAACATGATCGAATAAAACGATGGGGATATAAATTTTGGCCTCCCTAACCAATTGGAATTCGACATAGATTACATTAAACTTGAGAATGTCCTTCTCGCAAAATTTTTCAGAGCCATTAGTGATGCTTTGTCATTAGATAGTAGTGCATATTAAATACCGAAATAATAAAAAGTAATAAATTTCTAAAATAATAATAACAGTGTCTTTGGGCTCCAATTTCAGCACCATTGACCGTTGACAGGCTATGGATCAACACGACTCCGCCAATGTTATTGACGGTCATATCCCATGCCAGATATCGATCTGTCACTGCAGAGTGTCTTCATGCACAGTCATTGATGAGGGCCTGTCGTCAGGATTTCCAGTAAGGGGAAGTGGCCAAGAAAGGGCTTTGTTTCCGCCTCATCTGATAGCTCTGTCGACCGAGTGAACAAGTTTAGGGGAGTTTTAGTAGAGGTGTTTAAACAATACTTTACGTGGTAAACGTGCAATTGTTCAACACAACTGACAAGTTGGAGCAGATGCCGTCAGTGACGATTTCCGGTATCTCTGCTAGCTGTAAGCTAAAGAGAAGCATTCCGAGCTGTGTTGTTACGTGGCTGGCATTAGCAGTTGACCCATATAAGTCTTTGATGAGTGATGGTGAGTTTCATGTCACCTGATGCCAATTTAGCTCCTCAATCTCTCTCTGCATGGGTAAATGAGTAGTAAACTACAGCAAAGTTCGATGTTACAAAGGTGTCCTGACTTTGAATTGCTGAGGCTGTGATTGCATCGTGATAAAAATAGAGCTGCAGATCTGACACAGACATATGCATATACAGTAGAAATAAATGCATAGGCAGGCCTACACTTCCTGCACTGTAAACACTTAATTATATGCATTATCTGTGTCGGTGTCTAGATTTGCGTTTAATTTGTTTATACATATATATTTATGTATCTGTATCTTTTTATAATATATACATATATATGTGTATTTATATTACCATATGTAGGGTAGGTCTACAGATAAATACCACTTATACTTATTTTAAGAATCTCGTAATATTGCATAGAAACTTGAACTCCTACGTTTGTTTAATCCTTACCGGGATGTAGCAATATTTGGAGTGATCCGTAATATCCTTCTTCCAGATTTCCAATATCAAGTCCTGGCAAGGTGTCTGACCAACGAAGAACATGAAATTGGCCTGCCGTGCCACTTGCATTGGTGTCAGATCGCCAAAGTTGGACGCGTAACCAAAGAGAATATTGCGGGTGTTTTGGCGATCATCGGCGTAACATATCTTCAAGAAGTCGGTGGCAAGTTTGCTGAAGTAGCTGAAGGAAACACACATAAAAGTCACAGTAGGCGTTCAACTAGGAAAAGAAAAGCGTACGAAATTCTACATGTTGCCTATAATTTGTTATCTAAAAAAAGTATTACAACACAGGGTTTAACAACAGTATAAAATAGTTCGTTTGAAGAGTAGATTTCCTGAGAAGGCACCGTATAAGTTTCACATCACGTTTCCTCTTATCCTCTGAACCGTATGCATGACTTGGCCAAGATTTGCAAAATCGTAGAAGGCATCGGGATTATTACCCAGAACAAAATGGCGAAAGACCTACGAATTGCCAACCAAAAGGCTTTCTCGCATGCCTGTATCTAAAGTATGCATTTCAAATACAAGCAGACAGTCATTTAAGTAAAGATAAAGCAATGGCGAAGTGAAAATAGTGAACTATAATGGACTAAATGACTTTAAGCGAACCAACAACTCCATCGAAATCATGGTAAGCAGTCGCCTCAGTATAATATTGTAGGAAAACAATTGATTATAATGCTCAGAAAGCCCGGAAAGAGACATTTGGTCTTGCTACATGACTGCGTACCTTGTTAACTCAGTAGTTTTTCATTGATCTTTAAGAATAGTTATAGCAAAAATTATTTTTCGTCGTTGGTCTTTCTTTATGCACCCAATGTTCAATGGTCTTTAAGAACTACATGTATTATGCTAAAATCGATAACTATTTCATCTTGGACCCCTTTTCATGTAAGTATGTATCACTAAACTTGTGTAGCGCCTTTTAAGTAACTCACAAAGGCGCTGCAGCACGGCTACCTAATGATCTCTAATCAGGAACGTCTTAATATAGGCAGAAAATGTTTCATGAGCTGTTGAACAGGCCAGAGATCGGATGTCCAGAGAGACGACCCCACAGTGGAGAAGGGGTGGCCCGCCCGAGCCGACGTGCGGGATGACCGTATGTCGCCGATAGTAGTCTATGTTGACCAGGTTGATCAGCAACCGGCGTGATGAGCTTATTGATGTAATCCGGCGCTGAGCTAACAATCGAGGACCTGACCATGAGGAATATTTTTGAACTGTACCCTCATCTCAACTGGAAGCCAATGCAGGATGTAGGATTCATGCTCCTAGTGTTCAGCCCAAATTCGTGTCGTTCAGAGTGTAATATAAAACTTAAGTTTCTCATTAAAACACAAAAGCTGTGTCAGGGAGGTCAGCTTATTTACGAGTGCTAAATCCAATAAAACCGGCTAGAACCAGGTTGTTGGACCAGTTTCGATGCCAGGTCAGAATCCGGGTGTCAGGTTGGAAGAAACAGTGTATTGTTAAGATGTAAAGCGATTGCGAAGGCAACGGTGGTCGTCAGATGCAGAGGCGAAAATCTGTACATAACTTTATGAGACGCGCAATAGCGCCGAAATTTATTTTGCATTTTTTGTTCGTAATGGGGGAGTGCAGAGGGGACAGTAAACATAAATGGAGGGCAGAGACTACACAAATATTCATAATTAATAATTAGCAACTTCTAATGCGCCAGTGTCTAATGCACAAGGCATCAACCGATGGCACCATAATTCATCAATTGCATGCAGATTACAGAGTTCGTATGGCGATAAAAGTAAATATCTAGGTTCTAATTAAAGGCTAAATAAGCCGAAACTGCTAATGTCTTTTTAGTGAGGGACAACAAACAGATGGCTTAATGTATGTTTTTGTACAATTTTCTGCGCATACTGTTGCAACTTGATTAAAGTGTTTGAACTCTTTTATTCACAGTTGGTGAATAGGGGTAGTGCCAGTGAACATAAATATCACAAATGGGTAGCTATGCAATCATTCATTTTGTAGTTTGGCACCAAACATATTAGATCTTATGGTGGAACGGGAAATAAATGTGCAAACAATGAATGAAATATATAAATTATGGGATATGGGATTTAGTAATGGTAGGCCTACATGGGAACTTATAGGTTGTAATATGTACCAGATTTTTTCTTTTTGCTGGAACTGAAACTTAACAATGACTGTTTGAGACGTTTGATTGAAGCATTCTTCGAAGATGCATCAGAAGTAGAAGCCATGGCTCTGAGCCTAGATCTCTTAAACTATCGTTAACAACTAAACACGCAAAAAGGTGCAACTACACCATGTGCCGAACTCTGAGACAAATAGCAAGGAGTAGTAGTGAATAAGGACTAACTCAATAAATCCTCAACAGAGTCTCGCAGATAGTGTAACCCGACACCCTTTGTCTTTCTATGTTTATCACTCTCCAGTCCTGGCTATTTTCCTCATATGGTGGTCCTTCTCCGCTGCCTTACCGCATATTTAGCATTCTATATCGCTCTCCCTGTAGGCCTATCGCGATGCATGGGTCTTATTTGGTCATTCTGATTTGGTGGCAGCCTTCTGTAGCATTCCATCTTCTCTCATCATACATCGCAGCATCATCCTCCCTTCACATTCATGAGCTCCATCGTTTGTCCTACAGATCGCCACTCTTCTTTCCAGCTTCCATCCTCGCGTGAACGCGTTGCCTTTGGGTCAACCTTGCCTTGTCTTCATATCTGTGTTCCTCTGTCTATTTGCTTTCCGCTGTCTGCCGTCTTTTCTTCTTTGCATGGGCGATGGCTACTTGTCTTAAAGTTCCTGTCTTTTATCATATATATAATTTAATTCTACAATACTTGGTTTAGCACTGTCCCCCTACTGTCCCCATTAGAAGTTTTAACTTTGGGAATATTCCCCAGTCAAAACTTTGGGGAAAAACAGTCCTCCTCTGTCCCCCCGTAATTTACGCCACTGGTCAGATGGTCCAGGTTCGTGGGCGGGATAAGGTTGAAATGTTCGGTGTTGAGTCTGGTCCATGTAAGTTAGCTGTTAGATAAAAGTTTTAAGTGGTTACTTTGAATAATATTTGAAACATTTTAATTTTTGCATGGATCCGGACATTATTACAACACTCATTAAGACCCTTTCAAAAGCGCTCCGCATATGATATCCGACTAATCATATACTATTCATGCTCCAAGAACCCAGACACCGAATAAAATCGTGAATGCCTGTGAAATTCATCTTATTTACTTCATCTGCTGCTTCATTTTAGCGGAATCTTCGGATCTGTGATCGATATTTTTAAGGCGCATTGAGATGAAGTAGCCGACCAAAGCCATTGTAAGGAAATCCTACAAATAAAACAACATACTAATGATCGCATTAGATCTAATCTACTTGAATCTGATGACTTCTAAAGCGCCGTTATCATAATATTCAAGGCATCAATCGACGGCCGCTTCAAGTGAAATCGTTACCAAAATCATAATCCATTGAAGAAGCCAGCAAATACATTAAAGAAGCCAGGATATAAGACATCCTTTCGTCTATCCATCCATCCATCCACTTCGTTCAATCCATGCATCCATCGATCCATCAAGCAATCATTATCAGATGTAATTTCACGCTTGGAGTAACTGTTGGCGAATTTTCTCACGTACACAACACCACTGCAACAAAATTCGCTTCAAACAAGACCCAGACTCCACTGATTCCTACCTACCTTTCCCTTTCTCCAGAAGATCATCGCCATGTCAGTCATTCCTCTCAGAACACAGCAAACAAATAAGACCTTCGCTGGATCCGCGGCTACATCGTTGCAAAAACGAACAATATAACACGACTTTAAACAATAAACATTCTTTTGTATTTGTATTTGTTTTGTATTTGTATTTGATAACTTATATAGCGCTTCTTACAAAACAAACTACTCCGAGAGCTTCCAGCATGAGAACCCCTGGGAAATAGGAACGTCTTTAAACAACGAGCTGACTGAGCTCTATCGCCAACAGTGACCCTTGTACGAAACTATCCCGGAAGTTCATTACACAGGGATGGGCCAACAACAGCAAAAACCCTTTGCGGAGCAAGCGAGGATTTAACACAAGGAACAAATAGATCCATACGATCTAAAGAACGTAAAGGGCGGGATGAGGTTCTAGAGTGTGGAGTTCGAATAAGATCACAAAGATATTTTGGAGCTTGGCCCATGACAGCTCTTATTACCAGTGACAAAAGTTTAAACTGATTACTAGATAGGATCGGCAGCCAATGAAGTTGCTGAGTGATGCAATCTGAGATATGAGAGAAACGAGGAAGACGTGATATTAATCTCGCCGCAGAATTTAGGACTGATTAAAGGGAAGACAGCCGACACTTAGGCAAACCTGCAAGTACAGAGTTGCAGTAATCATTGCGACACCACATCTTGGCATGATTCATAGTAGTAAAGACAGAGGAAGAAACAGAACGACGAACAACTCTTAAATGGTAGTTACAGACGGGATCAAACTAGAGACATGGTTAACTAAGGTAAGGTTACAGTCAAGTATAACGCCAAGATTACGAACACTAGACAAAAATATAAAAGAGGGGGAAGCTTCGGATAAGCAAGAATAGTAAAACTGAGCAAGACGGTATTTAGAACCAAACCATATCAACTGAATCTTAGCAGGATTAAGGCGAAGACGATTGCAGGACATCCAATGTTGAATATCGTGAGTCAGGGCATCAATCTTACCAACAAGAGCAAGCTGCGCAGACGGAGGTCCCTAAACAAAAGCCTGGACATCATCAGCGTACAAATGACCAACAGCCAAGTGTTTAGTAAAGAGGGAAGGGATATCAGCAGTATACAAAATGTATAAAACAGAACCAAGGACCGAGCCCTGGGGAACACCAATATCAACTTTAACCCAGGATGTGTGGGAGTTCCCGAGAGTAACCATCTGTGTTCGACCACTAAAATAAAAACGGAACCAGTGAAGAGGAGGATCATGGAGGCCAAAAGATAGCTCAAGACCGCGTAACAAAATATTATGATCAACCATTTCAAAGGCAGCGGGGACATCATAGAGTGCAAGGAGGGTAATGTGAGACTGATCAATGGCTGAATAAATGTCCGAGAGGAGGGACAAAAGAACAGATTCAGTAGAGTGATGACGCCTAAAACCAGACTGACCAGGAGGCATAAGTCCTGAATCTTCAAGATAGGGTAACAATTGAAGTGAAACAAGTCTCTCAAGAGTTTTGGAGAGAAAAGAGACTGGAAATAGAACGATAATTATGAAGGTCATTAGGATAAAGATTAGGCTTTTTAAGGGATGGGAAAATGATGGCCCGCTTTTGTGATTCAGGGAGATGCCCCTCAAGAAGAGATCTATTAAACATGGACAATAGATATGGTGATAAAACATCTAAAATGTCCAAAATAAAAAATGGAGGAAGAGGATCAAGTTCGCATGACTTCGTATTAGATAATCGAATAATCCGGCATAGCTCCGACTCTGATATCGGACGAAAGGCAGCGAAGACGGATCAAGTAACGGAGAACTGCGGAGGCAGAAACCCCGCAGTAGCTGCACAGTGACCCTGAATCTTCTCGGTTTGGAAGGTAAGAAAGTCACAAATGACGGCGAAGAGCGGTCCAATAAACCCGAAATAGATGACAAAAGACGTTTTGGGTCCTTTTCGTGACGAGTGACTTTCATCTCCCAGTATTCAGCTTCTTTCCGGCGGCATAGACGATGGAGAGATCCCAGCTGAGAGATCCACTCCGAGCGATGGACAGGTTCCCTTGTACGACGGAAACGTCACTCCAAACAACGCGTCCGTCTGCAAAGTCGACGACAGTCACCATCGAACCAGACAGCGACAGGACGATGCTTGGTTTTGACGATCCGCGGAGGAAGTATCTTATCCAAAAGATCGGTCGTAGTAGTCGATTATAAGTTGAATAGTTCATCAATGGACAAGACATGTGTACGGGGATTAATACAAAGAGGAGTGGTGCAAAGCGCTTCTGCAAACTCCTGCCGATTCAATGATCTCCATCCCCGGATATGACGTAACGTGTGAATGGGGAGCAGATGAAGATGAGGAATTCCGAATTCGATCAGAAGCGACAGGCGGATGAATTCGGATATCGTGAAGAGAGCGGTCATCACGAGTAATAACTAAGTCCAAGATGCCTCCATGAAGGTGTGTAGGTTCTTTAATATGTTGATTCAGGCCAAATTGATTCATTAAATCAAGAAGACGCTCCGTGGAAGGAAGAGACGGTTTCTCAAGGTGAATATTGAAGTCACCGAGGATGACAAGCTGACTATTTCTAGTGGCAATGCTTTCAAGAACAGAGGCAAACTCTTCAAAAAATGTACTGTTAAGAGCTGAAAAGCCAGGTCTGTAGACGGCTACAACAATAACAGAGCCATGTGTAGTAGCAATGCTAAGACATTAGGGCCTCAAAGGTAGTTAATTCCATGTCAAGTTGTGTTAAAGAGGTACGCAGAGCCGAATGATAATAAACAACAATTCCACCACCACGGGTTGACTGTGCTGCAAGGACCAGAGAGTCTTGGCCGGTCGAAGATGGAGAACCCGGCGGTGCAGCCCGGAGAACTGCAACATCATCCGAGCCAATATGCCAACTCTCGGTAATCACCAATAAATCCATATGAGACTCCTGTATAGTCTGTGAGACATAGGCGAATTTGTCCGGAAGTGACCCGCGCATTTCAGGAAGCAAACCGTAGACCTGGTAAGCACAACTATGGCTTTGTAGTTTCTTGTTATTAACAACAGGTTGCTTCAGTGGAGCAGAAATAGGAGTTTCAGAGTCCATATGATTATCTTCGAGGGAGGTGGAAAAGCGATTTACAGCCGGGCACCAGATGTGAAGTTTGAATAGTCTCTTTCATAGCGTGCGAGATGGACGCAGGTCACATGATCTTGTACTGATAAGTTGATCAGACGTGTAAATTATACGTTCCATAGTGATCACTGTCTCATTTTAGACTTTATACAGCAAATTATCACAATGGAGGAGTGGCTATAATAAGCTATAATAGCTAATAAAGGATCTTTGAGTTGAAAAAGGGCCTGACAAGACTCCCAATACGACCAGATAATTGACTTTGAGTAAAAACCGTTAGAAGTCACGTGATCTGTACTGATGACGTAGCATGACGGTCGTAGAATTTGCAAAGCAAAGCTATTCCAACCCAAAACAGACGAGCAACGAATCTGCGAAAGAACTGTTTGAGACGAACGAGAAGAACAATGCGCAAGGATTTAGACGAAAACAATGAAATAACGACGCTAAAAACCACAAAAAACAAGAAGACAACGAAGCTCTCAAGGTGGCGTGTTTACACGATAAGCGCATCAAGTGATCCTGCAGAATTTCTTCTTAAGTCGAAAGAGGCAATAAACGTAAATAAATGAAGTTACGTAACTTACGTGCATATGCTGCTTAGATCAGCTATTAGGGTTTGAATCCAGTTACATTATGTGGAAATAAGAACTCGTTTTTAAGCCGTACTCTTACGTGATGGGCTGAATATCAGCCTGTTCTTACACACAATAGGCGACGAAGCCCTGAAAATATACAACGGTTTCGAAATACGGACGGAGGGGCAGAATAGAACAGTTAAAGAAATTATTGAGAAATTTTATGAATTTGCAACTGGAGAGATCAATGAAACACATTAAAAATATATTTTTAATAAACGAGAACAGAGAGAAGATGAAACTTTTGAATCATTTTATGCAGGAATAACGACATTAGCCAAAACATGTAAATTTTGTCACAAATGTGCGGACTCCGTTTTACGAGACAGAGTTGTTCTGGGAATTAAAGACGCAACAACACAGCAGACATTATTGAGAGAAAGAAAACTCACACTGGAGACATGCATTGATATATGCAGAGCAGCCGAAAGGGCAGCCAGTATTTGTAAAGTAATTAAATCAGACGAGATTCACGCTGTCAAGAAGCAAGGTCGAGAGAGACCAAAAGACACAGAATTTAAAAGCTATAGAACACCTCGATGGACTAAACAAACTTCAGATATCAGAGAGAATTGCGATTTCTGCGGTCGATTCCACCCAAAGGGTAGAAATGAATGTCCAGCATGGGGACAGACATGCAGAGGCTGCGGATTTGCCAACCATTTTGAACGAGGCTGTAAGCAACGCAGACCGAAACAAAAACTTACGGTGAAACAGTTGGAAGACGACGATTCAAACTACACAGAAGAATGGGTCAACAGCATAGATAACCAAAAACAGTTGAAGCGTGACGTTAAATGTAAGATGTTAGTAAACGACAAAACAATTGTCACATTTCAAATAGATACAGGAGCAACGGTAAATATTCTACCCTTTCGATATGCACCGTATATTAAACCCACGTGGAAAAAGCTAAAAATGTGGAATGGAACACAAGCTAAACCTATCGGAATCTGTAGAACAAGAATAAGAAATATAAACAACAACAAGAAATACAGCGTGGAATTCGTTGTTGTTAAAGACGATATGATGCCTTTACTGAGTTGCTCAGCAGCGGTACAGATGAATTTAATAACCATCAACCATGAAAATATGAATATAGTTGCCTCTATATCAGTGGTCGACAGATTCAAAAACGTATTTGACGAAGAATTGGGATGTTTTGAGGGAAGTGTGAAACTAAAGGTAGACTCGTCTGTTCATCCTGTTGTTATGCATTCTAGAAGGATACCTCTTGCAATACGAGATCAATTGAAACTCGAATTAAATCGCATGACTCGATTGGGTGTTATAACCCAAGTAAACCAACCTACTCCATGGGTCAATCAAATTGTTATTGTGAAGAAGAAGTCCGGAAAATTACGCATATGTATTGATCCAAAGGAACTGAACAAGGCCCTACAGCGGGAGAGATATTTACAGCCTACATTATACGACAACCTGCACGAACTGAGCCAATCGAAATTCTTTTCGAAGGCTGATTTGGCATCCGGATATTGGCACGTCCAACAAGACTCAGTCAAGTTATTTGACGACATTTCAAATATGCTTCGGACGGTATCAATGTAAAAGGCTTCCACTTGGAGTCAATGTGTCAGCAGAGATATTTGGGGAGAAGCTCATTGAAGCACTTGATGGTTTGCAGGGAGTGATTTACGTCGCAGACGACGTTATAGTTCACGGTAGAACCGACAGAGAACACGACCAAAGACTGGAGGAATTTTTAAACAGATGTCAAGAAAAAGGCGTAAAATTAAACAAAGAGAAATTACAATTGCGGATGAGATCGATAAACTTCATGGGACACCAGGTCACTGACAAGGGTCTAAACCCCGATCCAGAAAAGACAACAGCAATTTTGGAAATGGAACCTCCAGAGAATATAGAAGGGTTGTGACGAATTTTGGGCATGATAAATTGCCTCGCAAGATATTTACCGAAGTTAACTTTCATCACTGAGCCTCTCAAGAATTTAACTAAACGCGAAGTACCGTGGACATGGTCGGATACACAAGAGAAAGCATTTCAGAACGTCAAAAGACTGGTCACTGAAGCTCCAGTGTTAGCCTTCTACGATCCAGCAAAAGAGCTGACGATTGAGAATGATGCGTGCGAATATGGGATCGGCTCAGCGCTACTACAGGAAGGACGACCGGTGGCTTATGCAAGCCGAACACTGTGTGACGCGGAATCGAGATACGCTCAAATTGAAAAGGAGATGCTAGCTGTTGTCTATGGACTCGAGAAGTTCCATTACTACGCATACGGATGCCATTCGACCATAGTAACTGACCGTAAGCCTTTAGTGGCTATATGTACTAAGCCGTTACATAAAGCACCAAAGCGATTACAGACGTTGTTGCTGCGCACACAGAAGTACAGTTTTACACTTATATACAGACCCGGAAAATCGATTCCACTAGCTGACGCTTTATCACGGGCACCACTGCCAAGCAAACCGAGCGAAGAGGTATTTACTCTAAACAATGTATCATTTCTCCCGATCAAAAAGGAAAAGCTAAATGAAATTAGAAATGCAACAGAAAATGACGAAACGATGAAACTGCTGAAGAACGTAATAATCCAGGGATGGCCGAGAGATAGATCACAACTGAGACCTGTCATCACACCATATTTTTATTATCGTGATGAATTAACAGCACAAGATGGTATCATTTTGCGAGGTGAACGAGTCGTTATTCCAATGTCATTACGACAGGACATGAAAAAGAAAATCCATGCAGGCCACATGGGCATAAATTCATGTCTACGAAGGGTCCGTGATGTGGTCTTTTGGCCCGGGATGTCTAAGGAGATTAGACAAATGGTCGAAACATGCGACGTTTGTGCAACGTATAGCGACAAACAGCCTCCGGAAATGATTTTCTGGCATGAGGCTAACCGACCATGGCAGAGGGTGGGCACAGATCTGTTTACAATTGAGGATCGATGTTATCTGATAACAGTTGATCTTTTCAGTGGTTTCTTCGAGGTAGATTTTTTACAAGAGACGTCCAGCAAGACGGTAATAGCAAAGATCAAACACCATTTCGCTAGACATGGAATTCCAGACGTGCTGGTCAGAGACGGAGGTCCTCAATATGCTTCCGGTGCGTTCAAAAGATTCAGTACAGAATGGGGTTTCAAACACGAATTCACAAGTCCAGGAAATAGTAAAGCCAACGGTGCAGCAGAAGCCGCGGTCAAGATAGCAAAACGAATGATGAGACGATGTCAGACAGTGAAAGAGGATCCATTCATGGGATTATTAAATATACGTAACACTCCAACGGAAGGCATGGAAACAAGCTTAGCACAGCGGTACTTTGGGAGACGCACCAAGACTCTAATACCAACAACTGCAGGGAATTTACGCACGTCTTGGGATGTAAATAAAGATGCAAAGATCAGGGATGCGAAACGAGCAAACGTAGCGCAACATGCAGACAAAAAAGGAGAGACTTGAGACCCTTACAAGTGGGTAGCCCGGTAAGAATTCAGCTGTTGGCGCCAGAGGAACGTAAGTGGACACCTGCTGTCGTAACGTCACGAAGGTCCAGCCGTTCTTACGAAGTAAGAGCACAAGATGGACTCACATACTGGCGCAACCGACAATTTCTGCGACAGGCGGGGAACAGAAGTGAAGCTCCACGCGGCGAGGAAAGAATTCACCCACCTGAGAAAGAGGACGTGGATCAAACGATACCTATCGCGAAAAAAATAGAGAATGGAGACACACCGGATTGTCTCAACGGAGATGAAAGAAGTAACACGACATGTGAAGAGGAAGAATCCGGGAGTACACGGATGATGGGATCAGCGGACATAACGGAGAATAACGGTGGCTGTATCGCACTCGAAGCGGCAGGACCATAAGGCCTGTTGATCATTTAAACTGTTGATCGTTTGTCGATCGTTGATCGTTTGTACTGTTGATTGCTTGAACAGTTGATCGTTGAACCTAGGACACTGTTAGACACAATTTTGATAAGGCACGAAATAATTTAAATTAATTTAAAAGAAGAAAGATGTTACGTGATGGGCTGGATATCAGCCCATCCCTGTTGTAAGCACACCTGTTAAAAGGCACAGCACAGGCAGTCGAATAAAGGACGTCAAACACGTAACACTTACTACCTATAAGGAAAAGTTGTCGGTTGTTAAGTTGGTATTGTTGTGTATGAGCTTCAGCCCGAAATCTGTTTCAACGCCAGGACCACGCCGCGGGGGACTAATGTTGAGACGTGCAATTAATGAGCATTTACTGTACCTTACCTTGTCCAACCTTGTCTTATCTCACTTACCTTATCTTACATTACCAGTAAAGAAAGAACTCCAGATCACAGTTATTATATACTTTTTTCTCCTCTCGTGACGACCTCTGAAGAGTTGACGGCTGGAGTCGACGGCTGTAGTCGACGGGTGGGGTCGACGGCTGGAGCTGGAGTGTAAGTGCAGTAAATGTGGCTGTCTTTCATCAAACCTCTCATTATCTCTTTCAAACCTTTATCCGTCTTACAACAATAGGCAAAGAAAATGTCTTATAAGCATATTAATGAGCATGATAACTAGCATTATCCTTTGCAAAACAAAAGCATTGGTAGTCCTATAATATTAGGTCCGCTTTTAAAGACACTGCTAGCTGCAGTGTGCGTGATTCTAGACATTTCATATACCGAAATATTTTGGTAACACTGGACAACATTTTAAAAACGTTAGTTTCTCCAAACTTATTATTTTTAATACAATTTTTATTCTGAATTAACTGGTGTTCTCAGAATTTGGGTATCACATTAGGTTTTTGATGCATATGCATCCATATTTTACCTAGAACTATATGCCAAAATCGCATAATTTCTTACAATTGCAATGTACTTGTATTGTACACGATACAAACAATAAAATCGTTGTGTTTAGATTTGCGTTTAGAGTCAGTGTCAGAGCCTGTATTACTAATTTCCACACAGCCATCAAACTAGGACTCCACCAAATCTGGTTTTTGGAATTACTTGTTGTTTGCACCGTGCAAATGATATACCTTGAGTTTTTGGACAGTATTTGCTTGCATGTGATCGAAGCCTCGCCGTTATTGAACTGGTCTAACTATACCGATAGTGGACAGGTTCACAATTGGACTGTCGAGCCTCAAATCTACAGACTCATTTCGGCCTTCAGGCGGCAATCAACGCCGAAGATACTCTAGTCGGTGTTATCGAAACGTTCAACCATATCACATCTGAACTGCCTGACCAGCTTCAGTGGTTCAGGATCAGCGAGCGCGTCAAGTTCAAATTTTGAATTTTTGTATAGCCTTAATGTCTGCATATAGTGCGCGCCACACTAAAGCAGACCGCAATAAGCCACCATAGGATCGACTGCGGTTGCAATAATCAAAGTCGGTCGATGTCTTCACGCCAGATACTAAGACTTATCGGTCCTATTGAATTGCTGCTCCGCGTGTTAGCAGCAGCATTCCAGCATCTATTCAGAAGTTGAAAGTGTTCATGATTTCAATCAAAAATTGAAACTCTATGAATGGAAACAATTAACTCTTAGCACGCGCTGACAACTGATATTTAATATGCACCGAAATGGTAGGTCTCTGTTTAAGATTCCATGCAAATTGTCTTTATAATAATTCCAACTACAACTCGTTGACTTCGATAGCTAGTCGGGCTGACCCACTGAGGTCCTGCCCTCCACTTCACATACATGCATATGTATACATACATACATGCTTACATAACATATATAGCATAAATGCAAGAATAGCATGCATTTAGTAACATGATGCACACGCGACACGTATGACACTCATATAACATACACGAATATAAGGTAACGCAAAAGGCACACGATAACACACATGGTAGTTAAAGTGTTTGCCTTTCCCATCTGCTTACTGGGATTTCAATATCAATGAGTCAATTAAAATTGAAATATGAGAATTCACTATTAGCGCAGAGGTATCTTGCAAATCACTATTACCAATTTGTAACCGTACCATCAAGAGGTAACTATCAACTAAGGCCTTGCGTGGCTATAGGAGTTGTTCAACTTAGGCGTGAACCTACTGACTCACTTCCTCACTACGTCTCAATTTCCGTTCACTCGCTCAGCCGCTCAGTCGTTCACTCACTTTCATAGTGTAAACCAGAAATGTTTGAGTTCTTACCTTACATTTCTCTAAAGATGGAATATTTGATTTTGTCTTATCCTGCAAAAATTAGCAAAGCACTTAAATTTTAATGCAAAGAATGCTAAACGTGAGTTTAAAAAAATAAATACAAAAGAAGAATAGGACAATTTGAAAACTTAAGTTTATCTCTAAATACTTGAAACAGAAAGTTCACTTCTATTAATTGAAAACGTCTAGCAGCAGGATTGCTAAATAATTCTTTCCTTTACAATGCAGTAACGTGAATACAATGACCAATCACATGGTGACATTGTGTAAGTCTTCCGTTTAATTTGAGCAGCAATTCTTCAGTGGACAATGGTAACTTTAAAATATTCTCTGATTTTCGACTAATAACTTCAAAATTCTTACGGTGACTTACAGAACAGCGTGCTTTCTAATAATGATCGCTAGTATCATCAGCTAATGAGATATAAGCTTTTCATCAATAAAATAAAAACTCTATTAGCAACATTATGTAAAGACAAAGTTGTGTTAGTCCAATATCCGATGCTGTAGTCACAGTCAGCTCCAATGCCTCTGTTACCAATCAAAACTTTTACATCACTTTTTGAAAGATATTTGAGTAAAACGTGCATAAATGAACGTATTACAAAGCTGATAGACAACATTAGTTTCATGCTTGCCTTAATTTTATCGCTTTGGTTTTTCACGAATTCTTCCAGGTTCACACCATGCTCCAACAGCAATTGTACGCACTTTGGGCGATTCCGAAATAAAATTTCGTACATTAACTCTTCCAGATGGCATCCCTGCATCAGTAACCAATTTGTTGAATACACTACCTCGAATGAACACTGAGGAATGTGGCAGTGTATGCGATGTTCTGTTGGTCATTTGACACCTTTGTATTTCGAGCCAGCATTCAAACTGACCGCGGATTATATTAAGTAAATAGTAGGTGGTTGTATTGGGTCACAGCTGTTCCTTAATCTGGACTGTGCTGCACCCAAAATGCTGGAGATCCTAGTTCTGTCGTTGGAGATAATGAATCAGAGGGTAAATAAATTTAGACTTGAAATAAATTGGGCCGAGAGAAAAATCCAAATACTTGGGGCAGGAAATCGGGTGGACCTGGTTTGTGGGTATTCGTGCCTTAGTTCTCAAGTTGCGGCTGATGGTGGCAGTGGACCTGAGGTTCGGCGTGGCACGGCCATTGCCAGAGAATACATCAGCAATCTTCAACAAGGAATCTGGAGTACTAGCATTCGGCTGAATATCAAACTCCGGCTTTTCAAGGTATATATAGTGCGTGACCATCTGTATGGAGGTGAGCAAACGAGAGTAAATGAGTGCATCTCACGAAGCTTTCGGGCTTAAGCGAATCATATGACTCAGATTTGCTGTAAATACTTTGTACGTAATTATCAATATACAAATGTGGAAAAATCACAATTCGTTATGTCTCGCTATTTTCGGATGATTCAATTCGTGTAACCCACGTTCTGTGAAAGGCCTAAGACCCCTGATAAGTAAGCCGCTAACCATTTAGCACAGCTCGACACTAAGAACTGGAAGATCTGTAATCGCCCTTGATCCTCTGTCTACACAGACTTCCGCTGTAAAAATCTTCTTTTCACTACAGGGACGTTGCGTCTTCTTCCAACTGCGAGGAACTGCTGGACGGTGAAGCATTCGTGTGCCCTGGGCGAAGGTTCGCATCGACTGTCGTCGTTCGTCATCTCCTGGACCTCTAAACATGGTGTCACCTTTCAGCTCGTTGATTTGGTTCAAATTGTGTGCGGGGTTCCGCCATTAGTGACATATTTAGTTCAGCGTTGTTCGCTTATTGATGAACTTTAATTTTGAAGTTTAATTCTTATGAACTTTTTGTTGCTGATGAACTTCAGCATCATATAGACTTACGTAAAGAGTTTCTCTTAAAGCGCCCCTATAGAAATTTATGGTTACAAATTAAAATTATGAACTGAAAACTGCTAATTTGATAAAGATGCCAAATAAAACATGAAATGAATAGTAAATAAATAACCTGATTTTTTTCTTGTAGAAGCCTTTTAAACAACTTGTCGTATTCCCAGTCGGCGATCAGCAATAAGAGTTTCTGACGATTATTTCTATAAACTAAAAATAAACTGTTTTGTGTGATAAAAAGTAAACAATTAGCCTACAATTCCATCAATTACATTTATGAACAATTTTTAGTGTACCCATTACGCAGCTATTTAGTAACGGATGTAGAGGCCATTTGCAAAGTTTACTGGTAAGGAGATGATGAACGAGCGTCTCTGTGTTTTGAAACGCCAGAAGCATCGACGCTTAACGATAGACGTCACGTGCTGATGACTCTGTTTGAAGGTCGGTGGTGAAGTTAAACAATTAGCCTACAATTCCATCAATTACATTTATGAACAATTTTTAGTGTACCCATTACGCAGCTATTTAGTAACGGATGTAGAGGCCATTTGCAAAGTTTACTGGTAAGGAGATGATGAACGAGCGTCTCTGTTTTGAAACGCCAGAAGCATCGACGCTTAACGATAGACGTCACGTGCTGATGACTCTGTTTGAAGGTCGGTGGTGAAGTTGATAAGATAATAACCCGAGAGGCTAAAGGTAGAGATAGAGAAGTTTTGGATGACGACTTCTGCAGGTGTGATGACAATATTTAGAGCAAGTCTCTCTGTTTTTGGTGAGAAACGATGTTCCAGATAAAAGAGAAGGAATCGAAAGATGATTAACAGTAATGGATTTAGAATAATCAATATTATCACGGTGTATATTTAGGCCTCCGAGTAATTAAAACAGACGAGGTAGGATACACGAATGAGATAGAGCATTCACTGAAGAAAGTAGGCGCTGATCTTTCAGAACCACTTGGGTAAAGGTCAAGCAATACCCGCTTCAAGTGAATTCGTAGAGAAGCCAACCCCCGACCAAATCCGATTGGGGAAAGAGAACACACAGACGTCGGGAAGTAGGTCAGATGGACGGTAAGCATTCATGTAGAAGAGGCGCCGATTTCCAGAGATGAGGGTATCGACAAGTTTTCAGATGACTTTAGCTTTGGATAAGTAAAGGGAAGCGAGCAAGTTCCTTATGTGATTTATAAAGGATGCTGACACTGCCGCTGAGACCATCCCGCTGAGGTTCATTTAGGAGTTATGGAGAGAAAATGATGTTAAAAAGGCAGTTAGTCGTAGAAAAAATTGCAGAAACACGCGAACTAGCGAAAAAATGGTAAAGTTTCTGGTTTCTGCAATATCTTGCAGTGCACATGAAATTGTGTTGTTCGTAGTGTACACAAGTCAAAACTCGGGTATACTGGAAAGAATGCGTGGCATGCTCGTCTGTCATCAACATAGGATCCAAAGATGAACAGTACTTTAATCGAGTATCTTGATGGCGAACTGTGCTAACAGTTCAACTGGCTTTTGTGACTTAGGACTCCTAAACATGGCAGTCGTAAAAAGGTCGAAAATAACGAGACGTCCATCTGTGTCTTTATTTATAAAACATGTGCAACAACTTAATTATGGCAAACTTTCTATTCTAATCAATCTAATCTAATAACTTCCATAGCGCGTTATCACAATGCTCAAGGCATCAATCGATGGTCGATTAAAGTCAAAATTGCAGACAAAAATCATATATGCTTTGGAGAACCCGGGCCGAATTCCGATGTGTCAGAGAAACCAGAAGCCAGGCTACGGGTGGAAGCGAGTTGAAAGAAATGTGTGACTTTCAAAACAACTTAAATTAGCCCACTATTTGCTTCGGTCAGTAATTGTGCGTAGTCAACCCATTTAGAAGGTGCACCCGTCACTTTTATCTAATCTCCGGATGACATTGAGTTATGGAATTCTTCTCTCCAACTTGCTTCCCTCCTAAGTTTCTACCTTCAACGGTCATCCGTCACTTTTAAGTGTCAATCAGCCATCTGTGCCCCACCCACCTATTCATTATTCGTCGCTGGTTCTTAATCTATTTTATTTTGGCAATTTGTTGTTCATATAAGCGCCAAATCTGAGCGACAATTCTCGCATTTTGGACTTCAACTATTGGCGAGTTAGCTTGTCGAAATTAGTCTTCGTTTCCACCACCGGACGGCTTCCATCATTTCGGACGGCTTTTGTTCGCATAAAGAAAACAGGTTTCCAGCTGGACAGTCAAGCCTCAGATCTACAGACTTACACATGCCGCGTTCAATCGGGAAATCTTAGATTCGATGGAGGAAGAGCGAAGAGAGTCTTTGGACCAGCATGAACTGCGAATTACGAAGCGGCTGTGCGACCTACCGGCAGGCGGGCTACGAGTGCCAGTCCTATGCAACTGCGATGATTCTATGGATATCCGGATGCTGAGTCGTCTTCCATCTAGAGAGGGATTGCTGGACGGTGAGACAACCGTTCGCCATCTGCTGCGCATTACATCATCTATTATCCTCAATACAAAGTTGTAGACTGAATCTATATATGTTCTCGCTATGTTAATCAATTTTAGTTGATTTTGCTATTGTATGAACTATGTATATAATTGACATGGTTTTGCGTATGTTAGAATAAGCGTTTGTGTTGACTAACGCGATTACTCACTTAAGATACATGGCCGGCTTAGGGCGTTTAAACTAACCAAAATAGCAAGGCCAGCATAGGCTCTAAAAATATACTAATTACGAGGAACAATGAATGGGTTTCTGAACTATTTTTACATGTGATCAACGTGAGTGTAGATAAATTGTTTTATTCGCAATCTGCAAAAGTTTGCGAGTCATTTCGAAGGAGATTTCAAACCGATGTTTCGATTGCTAGCCAATCGGGATTTTACTTGGGGGATTTTCGGCCAATGGCGGCACGTTGCCATTGGAAGTAACCAGCCAATAAGGTGGCGCAGTGGACGTAACTCCTTATCATTAGTAAACAAGGAGCAGACGATTCTCTCAACGAAGGACGCTGAAATCACGACGAATGTGGGTGAAAGATGCAGACGACACTTCGGCCAACCGTTTGACGATGTCGATTCGCGGTGAAAACCGTTGAAGAAGTTCAGTTCACGGCTGGATTTTGGGCAGGAAGGTCCGAGTTACAATTCAGCGTGGCTCCGAGAAATCAGTGATCAGTTGCGTACTTCTCTAGTCGAACTGTGTTCTCGAATAATGGGCATACAAAGGCTCATGTGTTACGGGTTCTTCACCTGTGTTTCGGTTGCGAACTGACAAAGTGTTCGTCAAGGAACTAACGTCTGGAAGTTTGGATTAATTCCATGTAATTGCTTCGAAACGGACTTAGCGGCGCGAGTTGAAAGTCTTCGACTCTACTGTGCAACCACATCTCGTCAAGGAACATTCCTTCGGACGATAACGATCGAATCGCGTGGACTCTCATCCTTGAACAGCAAGGATTTCGCTCAAACTACCTTCTACGAAAGACTTTTATCCAATGGTCTACGAGGTATGTTGGCGTAGTGGAAGAATCGCTTATGCAGAAACAGCCAGTGGTGAGTGATAATCTTACCATACTACATCGAGACAATCTCACTGCAACTTACAGTGAAACTGTTCAGACTTCATCAGAGTCAGTACACAGGGGAGATGGCCATCCAAGCTTGTGGGTGGGTAGTGTTAAAGATCTAAGCTTGATAAGAAGCTGGCCTTAATTAAGCATTAATTAAGTTATTGAACTTTATAATATATTGATTGATTTGCAACAAGTGACTTTGTTCATTCTTATTCAATCAGACATTATAATACCAGATGGTAGTGGAAAACTACGAGCTATTGTAATATAATTACAATTTCCGCTAGATATTGCATGTTGATTTGAGTCTGACCTATAATTATCATATCAGGAGACAAAACCCCATTTAACATGTATATCTACCTACAGCCTAAGCGAGCTGATAGGTACCATGAGGTAATGTAAAGTGACTGCCATCCATAGTCACTAGATCTAGACAAAGGAGCATTTAGAAAGGGGGTTACAAAAGTGCCTCAAAAACTGAACTTTGGAGCGGCAAAAGCGGCTATCGTCCATGTTAGTTGTTTAGCATTCTATAAATGCATGCCCTGCAAAGATCTCTCAGATCTCCTAGTTAGATAGTCATCTGTCAACTTCAGGTGGAAGTCCTTTGTTGGGCTCGGCATATGTGCGGGAGTCTGCTACTGGTGAGTCCTCTACATATCTAAGCATAAATTGCTTAATGATAAACTTTCTGTTCTTTATGAGATTCAACATTGTTTAAATTAGCGCTGAGAGCGCCTGTGATTAGTTCCTCTTGAAGCAGCGATATACACATTTTCGATAACAATTTCGATTACAATTACAGTTACAGTTATGACAGGTGTGAGCACATTAGTCAAGCCACTATTAGTAGCAGTCAGACCTTGCATATTAATAATACTAGCCTAATTTAAACAAACTAAACAACTAGATGTAGTTCAAACAAACTAAATAGCGAAATCTACTCTCATTTTAATTAGTAGGCCTACTACCAAATTCTTTCATCGTTATTTATTCTAGACTGCTTTGTGGTCAGTGCCGCCTAGCACAACTTACCTTCAAACAGAGCCGTTATTATGTGTTCGCCAACATCGTCATTCCCAATGTTTTTCGCCTTCAGTACAAAGATAAAGTCTTTACGTTCTCGGATTAGATGATCTGTTCCTGCGTTAAGTTTGATTTCTGCCCTGCCTGATGCAGACCCCAATTTTACAATTTCTTGAGTAACTTCACTGGACTTTTTGGCAGCGTTCACATATCTTTCTATTAAGTTACCGATGATTTCTTTCGTTTCAATTTCTTTTGCGCGTTCTTCATACACGAAATGCTTGATCAGCCGAGTAACTTTGCTGGCCTTTCCGGGAAGGTTCTTCCTATAAAGAAATGTTCTAGCTTAAATCGTGTTTTTCTTCTAATTATACTAAAAATTAATAACGCCTTTAGATAGAAAATGTATCTTTTCTTTCCATGTCTAAAAACTGTTAAATGCCAGACAAATGCACTTCGTAAATTTTACGCATGTTACAATACATTAAACACGATGTGAGAAATCATTCATAAAGACGTTAAAGGAAGTCAAACGAGATTTCTACTTATAAGTTTATTCTGCCTGCCAGGCTAACCAACGGCTTGTCTGATTTTCTGTCCATATATTTCTGTAACATGGTTAATGGTAACCATCGACTGATTCTCTTAGAATAACTTGTAACATACAAAAATGCGGATTATTATAAAAATATGGCTCAATACGCTTAAATTCACACATTACACAGACCGTACATTAGGTTGCTTGTGGAATCAATTGAACTCGACTTAAAATAATCTAATCCTTAACAACAATTCCGATTAACTAGTTTCGACATATTAGTGTCTTGGTCTTCGTCGTTTCGTCTTCCATCTTCCTCCTCGATTCCAGCCTGCCTTCGCGATGGAAACCTTCTTCTGACTGCTTCTCTGCACACGGCTCGGAGCCTTTAGGCTTTCGTCTGTCTAGCTAAAAGAATCATCTTTCGATGTTCGTTTCTCAGCTTGCATGCAAGATGATTACACCCAGAAATATTTTCTTTGTTGTCTAGTACATGCTGTGTATGGAATTACTGTATCCTGGCTTACTGAAAAGCTCCTGTCAAAAATGCAGAGTACTGGGTGCGAAAAATAGGTTCGCGCTTCAACGATATCCTCGAAGCTGATCTGTAGTTACCTGCTGACTAATATGCCTTTGGCTATCGGATTCTGCATCTGAATGGGGCTGTATGCTAAGCCTCTTAGTGCCCAATGCCTCATTCATATAGCGCCATCTCAAGCCCTGTTAGATGCCGTACTGTGTGCATTTATAAAACGCCATGCATATAGATATTGTTTATATTGTCGACGTGTCAACGAGTGACGATTATGCCACCAAAGAGCTGCAATTGCCGCTTGCGAATTCATTTTTCGTAGAGACTTATAAATTGTCACTTTAAATCAGTTTTAAGCATATTAATTAAATTAAATCTCCTTAGAGCATATAAAACACATTGTCATAAAATCAGTCATCAGGATATGGAAGGAAGTGAAACCCGAATTCTTACATTTCTCATTCTATTCTACTTACCTGTGTGCCGAAATGTCTGCCTGTTTTTCTATGCACATATTTCGTACCTTGATTCGAACTCCAAACGTAAAGATATATGGTCGTCGACACGTAGCAATCAACGACTGTGCCACCATATAACATACTATATTGCCTTACATTTAGCCCCATTAAAATTATTCCTTAACTTAAAATCTGCACTAAGATTCTTAATACTTACTCTACGGAATATGCGAGTACGTCAGCTAATCCACCAGTTCCCTGCAGACAATTTGCACAATTCAGAATCACAGTCGATCGTTTAGCATCCTGTTTTTATGAGTAATAAATCTTAGCAGCAAAAGCTGCACACTCCTAAGCTAGATAGTGCAATTGCTCCAAGCAACCAAAGCAATGTCTGCATCAAAATAAAGTTAACTGCAAGAATTTACCAGAATGAAACTAAGAAGCAATAACATTTGACAGAAACTAAAAGCACTAGCCACACAATTTTCACGAATAATATCAATAATAATAATAAGACAATTTATATAGCGCCGTAACACGGCCGAGGCCGAAGAAAAGGGCGCTGTGCGAAGGCCGTATTGTGCGCATAAATTGGCTGTAGCCATGAGTGCTAGCGTAAGCATAGCATAACATTAGCCTATACCCCAGGAATTAGCGCAAAATCCTACACAGCGTTTTTAAAGACTATTCATCTTTTCACAGAGCTTACCTTAGCAATAATGACGGGCAGGTTTTTGTCTAAAGCGTGTTCAACGATTTCAAGCTCTCTTTGTCCACCACCAATTAGGATGTAGACGAAAGGAGTGTGCGAACCAGCTACAGAAATGTCCTGCTCAGTTACATCGATTGCGAGTAATTTCAAAGTAAGGGAAGGTAAGGCAAAGCAAGAAAAGGTGAGGTGAGTTAAGCTAAGGTAAGATTAAGTAAGATAAGGAAAAAGTAGGTCAGGTCAGGTGAAGGTAAGACAAGGGAGACAAAACCGGTATAACGTAGGCAATTCAAGGTATCATCAGTTTAGGTAAGATGAGGCAAGTCAAGGAAAAAAATGATAAGGTAGGGCTAGGCGAGAGAAGATAAGTCAAGGGAATGCAAGGTAAGGCAATCGTAATCCTAATAGTAAGCACGAAATTTCTATAGCGAGCAACGAAAGCTAAGTCGCGGGAACCAGCTTATTCACAGACGCGCAGTTAAAACTAAACCGATAGGCAGGAAGGGTTCGGTTCCAGGTCAAGATCCAACTCTCAGGCAGGCAGACAGTCAAATGGCTACGTAGATGATGTTTGGAAATAGAGCGGCAAGATAGGAGAAAGATAGGATTTGTGGAATAGGAATATTTTCAGCTTTGAGTGAAAGACCTGTGATGAAATTGCTCCAGATGAAGTGCAGGTGAGTTCGTGTGATGCATCAGATAACTGTCGTAATTCTGGTGGGACTTTATTCCAGAGGGGTGGGATAGCTATGGTTATGGATCGATTTTCAAATTTTAGGAACGAGGTGATGGTAGTGCAGAGAAGTGTTAGAGCGGAAGGGAAACTGGTTGAGCGAAGTGGTTGAATTGCAAATAACTGACGAAGATAGGAGGGTTCGGAAGATTGAATTGTGTTGTAGGTAAGTGATAGAACTTTGTACTCTATTCGTTCAGGTATTTTAAGCCAGTGAAGTGATTTGGAAACAGGAGGGATGTGATGGTGTTTTGGGGTTTTGGTGAAAGCATGAGCAAGAGCATTCTTGATTGCTTGAAGGTGGTTTATTTTGGTTGTAACTATATTCATGAAAAGTGAATTTCAGTAGTATAGTTTTGCATCGACGATGGATGTTGCGATGGTAGATGCATTTTTGAAGTGCGTTGGACACGCATATGCATGAAGCAAGAGCGGAAGAGATGGATGATACGATCAGAAAAACTGAGCTTTTTGTCAAAGATCAGACCTAAGTTGCGGACAGAAGAATTAGTATTAAAACAGAGAATAGAGAGAGAGAGAGAGAGAGAGAGAGAGAGAGTCATAGATGAAGCAATTAGAAAGTTGGGGAATTTCCTCTAGCTGGTCACGCAGGCCTATAATTAAGAATTCGATTTCGGTTTGATTTCGACACAGGAGATTACATGTCATCTAGTAGGAGATTTATGTAGCCACACGGAGATGATGGATATATATAAAGTCGGTGAAAAAGTTTGGAGAAAGTGATTAATAACTGAGTGTCATTAACATAGAGGTGATGGTCAAATGACAATGTTTCAACGTGTGAAATGAGTGTGTTAGTGTAGAAATAAACAGAAGAGGTCCTAGAACAAAGCTCTGTGGAACTACGAATGTTAGAGGACATGATTGGGAAGAGGCTTTCGATGTTTTAACCGAGAAATAGGGAAAGAGAGTTAAGACTGTCTGCATAGAGGAGCACTGCCATTAAAACCAGAATGAAAGTTATTTCAGTACGATAATTAATTAATGTGCTGAAGCCTGCTGAAATATCAAGGCAGCAGAGACAAGAAACCTGTTGATGAGAAATGGCAGAAGCAAGCTTGCAGTAGATAAATATGAGTAGGGTTCAATTAAGTGGCTTTTAGTAAAACCAGTTTGGTGTGGGTTAAGAAGTGAGTTGGCGACTAGACAGTTATTGATCGTAATGAGAACAACCCCTTCAGTTAATTGGAGGTGAAGCCCAGGTTAGAAACAGGCCGGTTGTTCGAGAGGATTTATTAGTCAAGTGATGATTTCTTGAGAAGTGGTGTAACGAGCGAGTGTTTGAAAAGCAGGGGGAATTACCACTAGACAAGAAGATCTTAAATATTTTGGTAATAACTGCAACAGGGACAGATGTACAGTCTTTTACTAAGGAAAAGGGTTATATGGTTAAGTTCGCACTTTTTGTCGGAAGAGAGTTTAACAGATGTAGTATTTCAGTCTCTGATGTGGATTGGAAAACAAATAGCGAGGATCAAGGTGAGGATGTAGGGCGCTCATGAGTGGAAAAAGAAGCATCAGCCAGTGGATTATTGGTGGTTTTTGGGGAAAAAAGAGATTTAAGAGTAAGACGGATGGTACTACTTTTGTCCGAAAAAAAGAGCAGAACGAGTGGAGTATTGAAGAAGACATAAGAGAATTTGGAAGTGTGCTGGGGAATTTCGATGAAGGAGTTGGTTTATGGCTTTCCAGAGAAATTGGAGGCTTTAGGATCGGGAACAAACTAGTGAGGAGTAAAGTCTCTTTTTGGCTGCGGTTAGAAGGTTACGCTATTTATTTGTGGCGGATTTAAGGATAGAAAGAAGTTGATGATCACTTATGCATTTGTAACCACGCTCAAGGCTTCGCCAAAAAGATTCGAAAGCATGGAGTTAAAAATTGTACCAAGGATTGTTCGAGTGAGAGCAGGATTTGGTAAAAATAGATGCATGTTTGTGAAGAATCGTGGAAAGAGTGGTGTTGTAGGACGACAGAAGGTCGTTAAGGGAGGAGGGTGGATTTGAGCAGGAGATATCTTGTATGAGGGCTTCAAAGTTTGTTTAACTAATGCGACAAAAAATGAAAGAGAGGATCAGGACGTGGATTAGGTAGAAGGTTAAGGCGTGTAAAGACGGGGCAATGATCGGTTGGTGCATCAAAAAAGAAAGAAATTTCAGATGATAGGTAGGAGAGCGATGATGTGGTAATTAGGTCAAGTGTGTGATTGTGAATGTGGGTTGTACTGACTTGCTGGGCCAAGTTAGTTGATGAGAATAAGGTGAGGATTTCTGAAACAAATATGTCAGAGGGATTATCGACTTCTGTATTAAAGTCGCCTGTTATGAGCAATTCATGAGGTGTAGTGGTGGCACAGGAAAGCATGGTGGTATATTCTTTCAAGAAGGCCGATGGAGGACTTGAGTATGAGGAGAAGGATGGAGGGCGATATACTATACATAAAAGATCGGCAGATTCGAGTGAGAAAGTTTAACTGTCATTGATGCTAACCACATGAACCTAGAACGGTAGTAGGTTACCGAGTATGTTGGAAGAGTATATATTTAACGTGCATCCGGAACCACTGTAAAACTTTCTAATTTCTTACGTTTTTCTTTCCGTGTTTTTTCATTAAAGGATTCCAAGAGCTTCATTTCTATATTCTGTCGCAGTGTCTTCTCGCAGCCAGTTTTATTCTTGGTGCCATCGTCAACAAAAACGAAGTGTGTGTGATCTTTACTCAGGGAAATTCCATCTTTTTCTGGAGCGTTGTCCAGGTTTTTGTTCTCCTAGCAGAAAAATAATCAAACTAAACGGAGATTGACCATGCGAACCTATCGCTTTCATTACACACGCGGACTAGCAATGATTTTTCTCGTAGGCGCTTACAGTGAGTTGAAGGTTGAATTCAAACGACGACAAGCAATATAATGTAGGCCTACATGCTAGCATAGACGATTTGGCACAGTCTCTCTGTCTGTCTGCTTGTCTACCTGCATGTCTGTCTGGCGAAAGGATAGCCTGCCTGTCTGAATGTCCTTTCACATTTCAGTGTATCTATCAGACAACGATTTTCACAAAGATTCTTTAAAAGTTAAGAATGATAGATTCAAGACCCTCTTTCTTTGACCGGCTTTTGCAGTAATTGAGGCCTCGATATAATTACAGGGATATAGGTCTTGTCTCAGGTGTTGTCGAAAAATCAAAATTTTTCTCCTGAACGAGTTCTAAAAGCATTTTAGCTTATCCTCAAGTCAAACTTTCAAGATCTGTAGGAAGACCACGTTTCGACCTTTCAGAACCTTTGAAGGTACCATGTAAATTTTAGCTGCACATATATCCAAATACCTTCATTTTCAGAGATATTCATTATCAGAAACATATTGAATAACCAATACTTTCACATGCATTTATACATGACTTAGAAGCAACTTTCATTTTTTCACAGTCGGTATTCTGAAATCGTCATCGTAATTTTTGAAAATTTCTAACGCCCTGCTCATAAGCTAAGCGGAGGGCACCAGCTTATTCACTAGCGCTGCTTCAAGTCAGAGGGGTTGCTCAACGATGCTATGAGAAGAACAAAGTTCGATTGCCAGAAAACCTAGAGAGAGAAGAAGCAGATGAGCTGTTTCCGAGCTGTTTATGCTGAGAGAAATGGGAAGGCAGTGTAGCGATCCTCCCTTTAATTCGCATTTCTATTTGTTGGACTAAGCTGAGAACAGCTTATCTACTTACTTAGTGTATAGTTGGTATAGTTTGTTTGTAGCAGTAGATTTGTGTATAAAGGAAGTTCTGTAGGTAGGCCAACATGTAAGAGTAATAGCTAGACTCTATGTACTGAAAGAAGCGTTTTGCTTGTGAGTCCTGCGATGCGATGGATCGCCGGCGAACACAAATCTCCTTTCAGGATATGGTGGCGAGCGGTGTTATTGATCAGAGGCTTATCTCTTCGGGGGACTTTATGCCTTTAACAGCACGCAGGTTCTTGAATGGTTCAGTCCGACAGTACAGAGACGTAACGACGATTATTTCTTTCACACGTATATTACAACTATGTACACCGTACATACAGCAAATTCATCAAACTCAGAGTCTTTGATTCGCATCGGCCTATTGATCTAGCGAGGTCCGTTTAAGAGATACAGGTTTATTATTTTTCTTCTGTTCTCCGGAACCTAACGCCTCTTTCGACCGTTGTTTAGCGAATGCCTTCTTCGCTTCGCACCCTTCCTTAACTTTCCCCTTCCGTCTGTCAATCATCCAACTTCTCCCTTTCGCCATCCGATCAGCGTCCCTCTGTTTCGCCTCTCTCTCATTCTCTCTCTCTCTCTCTCTCTCTCTCTCTCTCTCGTTTACCTTCACCTGTCAATCATGGGCGTCCTATCCGCTTCTCGTTAATGACATCCTCACCTGACTGTTCCACAGTGTTCCGTACGAATTAATTACACAAATACATGAGCTAAATTATACGACATAATACAGTCCACAATATGCAAAAACTAAAATCCTCATTGTTTTTACAACTTTTCACTACACTATAGAACATGGCCAACCTAAATAAAAATATGGGTTTAATAAATCGTATGGGACTCTGCCACGTTAGGACGGCGGATTATAGCCTACATGACGATTTCACAAAGTATTAATCTGATATTGACCATCAAATGAACTCTTACGGTACAAGAAGAGGTTTCCTATGCTGAGTCACGAGATATGTTCGTTGGTGCATGTTGGAATAGTCGTGAAGAAACACCTTCGAAAACCTCCGTCCATACGTTTGGTTTTGCGTGAGTGTATGTTTGAGATCGAACGTTCAGGAACTTCGAAAGAATGTGGGAATTACCTGTGTTCGGAAGCGGCGATAGTCGTATCGAACTGGATTGTATCGACGTAAACTTTTCGTTCGATTAAGTTCAGCGAACTGCAACATGCGATTGCGCTTTGACGAGAAGGAGTAATCGAACATCTTGTTTAATTCGTTGTCCAGCGGTTGGATTAAACATCATGATGTAACTACGAACTTTCGTGTCATAAAGTTGGAAAATATCAAGAAAGAAAATGGCGAATCTTCATCGTCTGCTTATGGATATCTATTCTCTACGTTTGCCTGGAAATGGACTTTGCTAATCGCACTTCGTCGGAAACTGTACCTCGAGATCAACAATTCTTCGCAAGAACTGAGGCTTGGAAAGTCATGAAGAAACACCAGCGGGAGGGAAAAAATTCAATTACCTCTTTTAAATCACTTTTCTAGTTTAGCAGTTGGCCTGCAGTAGTAGTAGAATGAGATAGTTATAGAGTGACGTTAGATTAATTGAACATGAAAGATACTGTCTTGATTAATAGTTTATTTCAATAATAAAACTTTTAAACTTTACAGTTAGTTTGAACGAGCCAAGATTTCATCAAGATCAAATTCATCATTTGAGATTGATGAGATAAGATTTGGAATAGATGTATCTTTACAGAAACTTTTAGTCATGTCCTTGTACTCTTTCTCAAGGTCTTATAACTAAAGAGAGGTCATGCCCTCTAGTGTTGAGATTTAAGTTGCAATCCATCACTAAGGTAGAGATTTGAAGGGTACAACCGGTCGTATCCCGTAAGGATTGCTACATTTTAAAGGGGCCGGTACAGGCAGCAGATAAAATAGACCAGGGAAAGATTTCTTGAAAAGGTAAGACCAGGTACCAGGTTTGAATGAGTGCCTAAGAAGTAATAGATGGGGGGCTTGAGAAAGGTTACGGTGGGTGAAGGGATTAGAAACAGAAAATTTTCGAAATTCAGGAGGGAGAACGTTGCAGTGTGGTGTATGGAAATAATTTTTTGTTCAATAAGTATACGCCAAAAGATGAAGGAGGAAAGATTAACCAGATAAACTGATTGGTGAATTACATAATGATATAGAAGGGAATAATAGCAACGGACAAAGGTAGAAACGGAAAAAGGTAGAAACTATGATAAAGAAAGTCTTCTTCTTTCGGTTCTCTGCCCTCAAGCATGTACAAACGTCCGAAGACGCCACACCTCTGTGTTCTGAACTTCTTGTTCTAGCCTGATGTATCCATCATCCAGTGCAGAAGTATTTGTCTAGGTCTTCCTCTTGTCCTTCTCCCCTCCATCATGCCCTCAATGATGGAGTCTTTGCACTATTTTTGCTAGAATTTGCAACATAATCTTTTAAACATGAGACATAGGCTAATAGTGCGGTGATCCTCGCAGGCCGTGGCATTTGGCTTCTTTTTGAAAGGAATCATGATGGTTTGTAAACAGTCTTCGGGCCATGCCCCCGTTTTGTATACATCTTGTAACAGTCTTACTAACTCCAACATTCACCTCTCGCCCAGATATTTGAGGATTTCTGCCGGTATGTTATCTATTCTTTCAGATTTGTTGTTTTTCAATTCATTACTGGCCGCCAGCACCTTCTCTTTCAGCACCTCCTGTCCAATGTCCTCCATTTTATCCGGGATGCAATCCTCATCCTGGTCTATGGGCCTATTTCCACCCATGTACAGGTCCTCCACCTATTCTATCCACTGGCCTTTGACTGCACTGCCTTCATGCATAATTTTGCCTTGTCTATCTCTGACTGTAATTTCTCCTTCTGCACTCGATTTGTTTGATATTTGTTTTACCCTTTCGTATACCAGATCAGTATCTTCAAAGCTGCTGTAATGTTTCTAGGTCTTCACATAGTTTCTCTCATCATTTTTGCTCTGCCCTCATCTGTTCTTTGCAATTTGTTGTTTAATCTTCTAAACTTCTGCCTTGCCTCTTATGTGCTCAGGTGTTTGCACTTTCTTTGCTCCCCTATATCCAATAGCATTTCTCTTGTTATCCATGGTTTTTGAGCAGGTGGCAGCTGATTGAAACTTACAACTTCTGTCGCATTCCTAATGTTTGTGTTCTTCAGCCTTTTCCATCTTTCTTCTGCTGAGGTGCCATGAAAAACTGTTAGATTTTCCTCTGTCTTCTCCAACAGTTCCTTGTTCTTCACTTTTATTTCCTCCTTATCCTACCTTTTTCTTAATTTCATTTTTCTCTTAGCAAATTTCAGTTGAAGGTGGACTTTCACGGCGACTAAGTTATGGTCTGTATCGGCATCAGCTCCTAGTATTGCTTTAGAATTTTTGACGCTGTTTCTGTATCCTAGTCGAGCCATGATATAGTCCAGTTGGTAACGCGCTATATCTCCCAGTGCTTTTCACGTGTACTTGCGTCTCTTCTCATGTTGGAACCAGGTGTTTGTCACAAATAGTTCACTTTGTCTGTAGAATTCTACCAGTTTGTCTCCTTTGCTTTTCTTTTCTACGGACTGTATTTTCCAGTATATCTTCTTTCTGCACCCTCTCGAGCCGTTGTATTCCAGTCTCCCATTACAACTGCATAGTCTATTCCTTTAGTTCTACCCAATGCTTCCTCAATCATATCATACAGAGTGTTTATCTCGTCCTTTTCATGTGTCGTGGTGAGCATATACACCTGTATTATTACAATGCCCACTGGCTCGGCTTTTATTGTTACCTTAGCCATTCTGTCTCCCTGCCTTTCAAATCTTGAATACACATTTGGAAATCCTCCCCTTCAACAAAATTGTAACACCGTTTTGACTCTTACCTCCTCCAGCGTATATTATTCTAATTCCCTCGTTTATAAAATCTCCATCCTCTCTCCATATCACCTCTGAAAGCCCCATTATATCCAAGCCCGTGATTCCCATCTCTTCAATTACATTTGCAAGCATTCCAGTTCTCAAAATTGCTCTTACATAACATTTGCCTTTGTCAAGTATCTCTTTACAAGTAATGTATGATAAGTAATTTATAATAAATAATATGTGATAGTGATGTATGATATAACGGAAGTAAAGTATAATAATTATTGCAAGGTAATGTAAGGCAACATAAGCCATGAATATATTGATGTGATTGAGGTAAGGTAAGCCAAGGTACTATAAGGCAAAAGAATTCAATGCAAGGTAAAATTATGCAAAAGGCAAGTTAATGTAAAAAGTGGTAAGATGAGATATGGGAAGGCAAAGTTCAAACAGTAAACGTACAGTAACTGAGTCTGTCATCTTCGCGTAAGCAAAATCAAGCTACCACCATGGCAAGGAAAGGTAAGGAATTTAAGGTAAGCTAAGGTAAAGTAATGTATGATAAACGTCCATTTATTAAACGCATTTCTAAACAAACTCAGAGGCGTTTCGCCAGTGATAAAGGTCACAAACCTTGACGAAGGATTGTGAAACCTTGAGGAAGGATTGTTTATCTTTCAGAGATCCCCAGTTGCAGAAGCCAAGTACGGCCTTCGGTCGTTTCTCTTCTTTAATCCCGAACTTTCTAACTTCCTTTCCGATCATTTCATCAACCTCGTCATCTTCTCCTTGACTTCCCGTTATAATCCAGGCATCTTGAAACGATTTTTATATAATATAGTATGATGATGATGATGAAGAAGAAGAAGAAGAAGAAGAAGAAGAAGATGATGATGATGATGATGATGGATAAAAAAAGAAGACGGGGTTACTAAGAAGTTAAGGCAAGGGCACAGAACAGAGAAGAGTGGCGTCTAAGGAACACTGAAGAAGAAGCATAAAAATTATATAGTTTGTTATAATATGTTGCTCACCCAGAACCAAAATAGAAATTCTTACCAGTGACTTCCACTATTACTTGTTACATAAAATCTCATATAAATAACAAAACCTTTCTGACAGGAGACTAATTTCGATTTACTGCAAATCAATGAGAATCATGAAACTTACAAATGTTATTTTACTATCATTTTAACAAACAATTTTACAAACTTATCCGACTTGGATAACCCCACTTCTGGTAGCTTAATGAAAATATCTTAGCAAAATAACTTTTTGGATAATTTTGATCTTCATTCTGCAATTGTTTTAAGTGATTTCAGGGAATAATTTGAAGAGGTAGATAAGTAACTGCATTTGGAGAGTAGACCTTTAATAGTTAATGCCCTATGTGGCAGTCGACCAACTATAGTTTAGTTTGCAAATGTAGACTTCCGAAGTTAGCTTTGAACAATCTCACCCTCCCGATAATTTATCAAACTATCGCCCCTTCTCTGCTCTCAATTTGATTTCCAGAATGCTCGAGAAAGTAGCTGCCAGTCGTCTGAGTAATCATCTTTCATCTCACAACCTGTACCTTCCCTTCTATTCCGCCTACAGCAAATACCATTCCAATGAAACCGCACTACTTGCTGTTCACAATCGCAAAATCAACTCCATGAATCAAGGAAAAGTAACTGTTCTCATTCTTCTTGACCTATGTGCCGTTTTTGATACGACATACTCCTTCATCATCTCGAACCTTGGTTTGGTCTTTTTGACCCCGTTCTCCTTTGGTTTGCATCTTACCTGCACCCTCGCACTCAGTCAGTCTCTATCAACCGACTCACTTCTATGCAAACTGTCTTAAATTGTGGCATTCCACAAGGTTCTCTACTGGGCCCACTCCTGTTTACATTACAAACGACTCCACTCGGTTCACTACTTACTGATAAGTCTCTTGGCTACCACTTGTATGCTGACGATACCCAATCGACAGTTGCAAGTCTAATCCTGCGCCCTCACTGCTAGCTTCAGCTTTTGATGATATTTAGTTTTGGATGGCTGGTAATAAACTTCTTCTGAATCCTTCAAAACTAAATTCCTTCTTCTAGGCACAAGCCAACAACTCTGTAAATTTGATTACCCCACATCTGTTCAGTTGGGCTGCTCGCTTGTCAATCACACTGAATGCACACGCAGTCTAAGGCATAATATTTGACTCCACTATGGCATTTTCTAATCATGTTGGCGACATATGCAAATCAGCTCAATTTCCCATACGGGATATTCGTAGAATCAGATATCTTTTGCCTTATACTGTCTTAAGCCCGCTAGCTAATGAAGTGGTTTGTAGCAGGCTTGACTACTGCAATTCACTTCTTATTGGCATCACAGTGAGAGATCTGCACAAGCTACAAATGGTTCAAAGATCTCTGGACAGTCACAACAAACACACAGCTTATTACACCAATATTGCATTCGTACACTGGTTACCCATCGAGCAAATAAACCAGTTTAAAATCTGTCTTATAGTTAACAAAGTACTACATTTAAACCAGCCGACCTATGCTCTTTCGTTCATACCAACAAATATTGTACTCGATCAGTGGACACTGTGACTCTTGCTGTGCCCTGTACCCAAACTGTTTTTGGCTCTCGGGTCTTCTCGGTTGGTCGTCCACGGCTTTTCGAATTCGCTGCCAAGTTCTATTCGTTCTGTCTATTCTTTGATGTCAGTCAGATCTAAACTCAAGACTCATCTGTTTCAACTTGCTTTCCCGCCGTTGTCTAGCTTCTGGTTTCTCTGATCTATCGAATTTCGACCCGGTTTCTCCAACGGATTATGATCTTGGATTACGAATCTGACTTGAAGTGACCATCGATGGATGCCTCGAGCATTATGACAACGGCGCTATAGAAGTCATTAAATTAGATTAGATTAGATCACAATGTAACTTTAGACATTGTGGTTAACTTAAATGGGGAGGAAGTAGAAGTGTTACATAAGTAACTTACTTACGTATCAATGAATTGGGAACTGGAGTGACAATTTTGATGTATGGACAGTAAGAACACTAATATTTAGACGAGCAGGAATGCAGTATTTGATTAGAATTTTTAAAAAGTCTAAATGCTCAAAAAGAGTATTGGTGCTTATAGCATTGTTTTGCCATTTTAAGTGCCTCATTTCAACCATGGAACGTTAATATTCATTCTTAAATTGCAATCGTTTTTCTCGTTAATGAAGACGACATTTAACACATGAAACTCACTTGTTGAAGCGGCCGCTCGGACTAAACTGCTGCATACATTTTGTTGATTCCGTACTATGTCATCGGAATCCTCAATCTCGTCTTTGCTCTCGTCTACCTCCTTTTCACTTAGAAACACATCTATCTGGCTTAAATCTGAAGGTAGTTGGGGTCGCTCAGTTTTGTCTTTGGTTTCTTTTTTATCTTTGTCAGGTGATTTTCTTTCCTCCATCTCATTCTCATTCCCAGATTCTTCTTTATCTCTGCTGCGTGACTTTGATCGTTTTCGCTTCTTCTTTTTTTTACCTTTTGTTTCGTCAATGCTCGCTGATGTTCGTCCTGCCTGATCCTCACTGCTAGGGTCTTCTCCATAATTTCTCTGTATTTTCGGTGCTTCTGCATTACTGCTGGTCCCGGGTTTTTCTGCAGTAATCTCTTCACTTCCGTTTTGGTCTGCGCCACTTGCTTCTTGTCCACCATTAGCCTTTTCTTGTGATTTTTTATGATATTTTTCTTCCCATCTGCTACTAGAAATCACGGAAAGAATGAGTTCTGGTTCCTTCATTTTCCAGTAATCACGGAAGAGCTCCAGCAACTTTTCTGGTTCTGTGTCATAATCCACCCGAACAAACTGCAATTGTCATAAGTTCATTTACTCAAAATGGAAGTCTTATAACGCCTGTAAGGAAAGAATGTTATTCAGTGGTCAGCGACACCTTACGGATGTCAGGGACGTTAACGTAGGACTTACCATAGAGAAAGTAATTTATCGTTTCAGTAACTCATATTGAACCTCCCCAGATATTCACTGAGAAGCGCTTCATCAGCAAACAAGAACAGATTTTAAAACAGTGTAATGTTTAAAGCAGTTTTATGTCATTCGATTACGTATGTAGGTAAGCATATGTGCTTTTATAAACACTCATATAGCGACTTTTAGGTATTTCACAAAAGCGCACCTAAGATAACGTAAGTGGTGTTATATATCATTTAAAACAAAGATTTCACCAGGAAGCAAACAATGCTCAAATAACTAAGAAATTCACATCTGGCGGGCTCCCGCACCCTCACAGAGCCCAATCAAAAGGTTCCCATGCAGGGTTGACATTTGAAACGATGTTCAGATTTCCAGGTCCTAACAGCGCTGATGGCTAACAATGACAACGGCCAGTGAAATCCTCATGGTCTCTTATATTAAACAGGCAGCCATCGGCAGCTGGCCGATAGGCCGAATAAATTCACCTTGATCGACAGTCTACGCGTACGGGTAGACCGTACATGCTACCGATAGAATTATTGAGCTCATATATATGTTGCCCTCATTTAGTTCTTGTCATCGATATATGAGTACGTAATCGCACACGATAAACTAATCTTTCAATGAATGTGTGTATTTATCTATATATACTCATATATTGATGTTTGACAAGAACTAAATGCAATATGTGATAAAGAGGGCAACGTGCATACTGCAAATATATGTTGCTAGGTCATCCATTTTGGAATGAACTTTCTCTTGAGCTGCCTCACTAGAAGGTGTCAGCCGTGTAAATAATTCCTACTCGTGTCCAACTCTGATCGGAATCGCTGAAGTCGAGTGACCCGTAAGCATCTGTCTGCGAAGTTCTGGTGTCATCCTCGACGCTCCATTGCGGAATCTGATTACTCGAGCGTTCGCTCAAAGCATGCGTTTTCGCATCATCTGTGTGAATCGACTTACTGTAGCCACAGTAGCATACACTGTCAAAAATTAAACCGTAACTTATTAAGATATCATATTTTGTCAGTTGTCGTAGGATTAAGAGAAAACTAAATGTCTGTCCTAAGCACACCGTTAAAAACATTATATTGGGTCACTTGTAACAGAAGTAACTTCACAAACTATCCAATCAACAACAGGCTAACTCTTATGAAACATTAGAATACGCGGCAGTCATAGTTCCCCATCCTCGGTTCAGCGTTGTCCAGGACCTCTCAACGTAGTGTCAACTCTCAGCAGGATTGAATCCGTTGGTTGGGCTATTGTGTGCGCCTGATTAAGTAAGTATGTTAGCTATTGTCAGCGTATTTTATGATCAGATTGTATTACATAACACGGTGAATTTGAGCACGCGTACAACTCTGACGTGCATTCGTGGAAATTCCTAATGAAGTATACTTTTGCTTCAGACGTGTCTAGACATGACAAGTACAGGCTTGAGTGAAATGTACAGGCTTGAGTGAAATATATGAACATGAGTTCTGTCTGTGTGATAGGGATGTTGTTAAGTTTTCGATCTGATGAGAGTTGAGAATTGTTATTGGAAGAGATTGTACGAATTTATGTGATTATTGTCATTCTTGAAAAGAAGAAACTCGATACCAATCAAATTTCAAAAGAGCACTCGTGATTTTATGTAGAAATAGGCCACATAATTTCGTTCAAGATACTTTAAGTAGCGCTTAAGGGAGAGAAGTGCAGCCTAGGAGAAAGGGGTCACGTTAAAATAGTAACAGCGGTTGGATTTTTGAATCCAAGTCACGGACATTTGCTTATTTACGATTCTCAATGGATTACGAAGCCGAATCACGTACAAAGGATTTATTTGTGATTATCGCGGAGGTTTAACTCAGATGGATTAACTTGCAGAAGAGGAGTACAATCCAAAGATGATTGATATTCGTTGGATTTCGTTTTAAACATACGCGAATAAATCTTTGTAGTTCGAGGCCATATTCGGGGAAGATATGAAGCTGTGAAACGTTCGAGAACAAGGCAAATACGAAACCAAAGAGATGAATACAGTTTTATTGATTGCAAAGCAAAGATAAGGAAAGGTTCATTTGAAATTTTTAAGACGAGTTTGCTGATGTGAAATCTATGGTGTAAACAAGTAAGGTGGAGCGTCTAAGCATTGACAGACAAACACAAATGAAGGTAATGTCGTCTAAAATTATGAAATAGGCACTGATAAAGGTAAACGGCCGTAAATATAAACAGGTTGACGATATGCCGCAGAAGATTACAATGGAAACTCTAGCAGAAGTTTTGCTTGTAGGCGAGGAACATGACGATGCAGTGTCAGGCACACTAGAAAAATGGCAGAGAAACCTACATGGCCTATATTTATGAAAATGTTCGTGCAATGGATAATGGTGTTGACAGTACAAGTGAAGAAAACATACACTGGTCAACATAGAAATCGTTAATGACTGGGAAAGGCCCTAATGTGTAGCATCTTTGTGTGCTGAACACGAATATAACCATAAAAAATTTTTATTGGCTCTCGTTTTGAAAATATTTCATATAGTTCATTTTTTATGTTTCACCATGTAAATTTATGCAGTAGGACTGCGACAATATTCTAAATAAGTCTAGAATGATGTAATATTCCACCTCATTATGCAATCCCATCATGGACACATCATGCACAGTTGATTACGTCATTTTCTGATGCATTGTAAAACTACAGCCAGTCGGCTGCTGACGTAAGATGACGTCAGCAGTGTACTATATAAAGCGAGTCGGAACGGTTGAGCATTTACAATATTACAGACTTTGTGCGAGACAGTTTAAGTTACTGTTTTATAAAACTATTATTACTTTATCCATTTAGATACAATACAGAACAGTAATGCCTCGGAAGTGCGTAAATACTGTGGACAACTTTTGTTACATTTGTGGGGAAGTGACATTTGCCAACCAGAAGAAAAGTATCACTTATCAAGTCAAGAAGGCATATCATGCTTACTTCGAATGCAAGGTTGGTGACCAAGACAAGCCATGGGCCCCGCATATATGCTGTGCTACATGTACAACACAGCTTTCACAGTGATTGAATGGCAAAAGACCATCAATGCCGTGTGCAGTTCCCATGGTGTGGAGAGAGCAAAGCAACCACGTAGATGACTGTTACTTCTGCTTGGTTCCTCCTCTTTCCGGTGGAATAACGAAGCAAAAGAAGTCGACAATAGTCTACCCAAACATTCCGTCAGCATTGAGACCAGTTCCACATGGTGATGGACTTCCTATTCCAGAACCTCCAGCAGAATATATTTTCCTTGATTCATCTGATGAGGACAAGGGTGAGCCGACATGTTCTTCTCCTGGTCCGTCAGCGTGCAGTGATCCCGATTTTCACTGTGGTGCATCATCAACCCCACACAGAATCACACAGGAAGAACTAAATGACCTTGTTCGTGATTTGGACTTATCCAAAAACAAGGCAGAATTGCTAGGATCAAGACTCCAACAATGGAATCTTCTAGAAGAAGATGTCACAATTACTTCATATAGAAAGCGCCATCAGCAGTTGGAACCTTTCTTTATGAAGGAAGGTAATCTGGTATTCTGTTCCAATATTGACGACCTCATGAATGCCTTACAGATCACTCATGACCCACAAGAATGGAGACTCTTTGTAGACTCTTCAACACTGAGTCTTAAGGCTGTGCTTTTGCACAATGGAAACCGTCTTCCATCTATTCCATTAGCGCATGCTGTCCACATGAAAGAGACATACGATAACCTAAAACAGCTAATGCATTCCATTGACTATAACAGGTACAAATGGCACCTGTGTGGTGATTTGAAGGTAGTTGCCATTTTAATGGGACTGCAGCAAGGATATACAAAATATATGTGTTTCTTGTGTGAGTGGGATAGCCGAGCAAGAGAGTTGCACTACGTGCGGAAGGAATGGACTCCCAGACAAAACATGGCAGTTGGACAGAAGAATATCCAGCACCCAGCTCTGGTCGAGGCTCACAAAATCCTACTACCACCCCTTCACATCAAACTAGGTTTGGTGAAGAACTTCGTGAAAGCCATGGACCGCACTTCGCCAGCTTTCCGATACCTGCATGAAAAATTCCCTCGACTCAGCGAAGCAAAGATTAAAGAGGGAGTTTTTGTGGGTCCTCAGATTAGAGAACTCTTCAAAGATGACCGCTTCAACAACTTGCTGGAGGGTGATGCGAAACAAGCATGGAATGCTTTTCGTCTAGTGTCTACAGACTTTCTGGGGAAAGTTAGGGCAGAAAACTACAAGGAACTAGTAGAAGACATGCTCAAGCAGTACCAGAAATTTCGCTGCAATATGTCTCTGAAGATGCATTTCCTTCATTCCCCTCTGGATTTCTTCCCTGACAACTGTGGTATGGTTAGTGACGAACATGGCGAACGTTTTCATCAAGATATCGCAACAATGGAGCAAAGGTACCAGGGAAAATGGTCCACTACAATGTTGGCTGACTACTGCTGGACACTCCGCAGAGATGCTCCCGAACAGCTGTACAAGAGACAGGCAAAAAAATCTAAGAACTAGTTTATGACCTGGTTTTTACAAATATTAACTGTAAGTGTATCACTATTGGCATGCATTGTGCGATATAAAATTACTTCATTTCAGATTACAAAAAAACTAGAGCCAATTCGGCATTTTCACTGTCATATTCGTGTTCAGCACATACAAATTGATAAGAACTGACTAATTTCATTTCAGTAACATGACTTTTGTAAAAATTTGTTGTCCAGTGATATCGACGAGAGAATAGAGAGATGAGACAATGAGAATTACTTGTAGAGAGTGAAAAGAGGAGAAAGCAGAATGCACCAGACAGATTGAAAAGGAAGATGGCTAGAAAAGACTTTAAAGAAAAAACTTTAGTTGAAACTGAAGCAGTTTGAGATTAAATTCGCACAGCTGAGGAAAGAATGCAAAGAGGCCGAAGAAAGTAGGCTTGAGCAAAGTGATCGAGTCAGAGAAGATAAAAAAACTGATGAACAGATGTGATGGCAACAGATCGAAGAAAAGAAAAAGCGAGAGTAAAAGAAAGAGAAGGCACGACTATTAGAATTAGAACGTGCCGAGCAGGACATACACGATGAGTTCAGAATTCCCAGAGAGTCTGGAAAGAGCTGTAGCGGAAAAACAAGAACGTTTGGTAATTGTCCTGTCTTCTACCGTCCTCGAGCCGAGGAATGGCTGCACCACGGACAATTTTGTGCCATCTGCTTCTGCCCCTTGTCTTCTGTAAGAATGATCGAACGACAATTCATTCCAGGGCTTGATGTTATCGGTCCATGTCACCTTGATTCTCCCTGAGCTCGGGATCCAGTAATTGTGCCTTGAATGATCTCTTTCTCTAAGCAATCTCCACTCTTTCGTAGCACATGCCCAAAGTTTAAGAGCTTCCTCTTTTTGATTAATCCGAGCAGACTCCTCTCTACTCCTGCCGTCTATAGGACCAACTCATTTATCTTCTTAGCGGTAGACGGTACTTTAAAAATCTGCCGTAGACAGTTCATTTCAAATGCATTGATTCTTGCGTCTTCGTCTTTTTTATGGTCCAGCTCTGGCGGCAATACTGTGCCACTGGCCATACAAGAACTTTCAGAAGTCGTATCTTAGTTGCAAGCATTATGACGCGATGTTTCTATATATTCTTTAATGCTGCCTCAAAACTTGTCCTTTTCCCAGTCTTGATCAAATCTCTTTACTGCGGTCAACACTATCCACTATCTCTTGTAATTCTGCTTCCAAGTTTGCCACTAGAACAATGTCATCAGCAAATCGCAGATTTGTAACTCTTCTCCCTCTTATTTGAATTCCATCATCATGACCGTCCAGCGCATCCCTCATGACCGTCTCTGCCAGGATGACGAATAGGTATGGTGAGATAACACAATCCCCCTGAACCGCTTTTTTGACACGGAACCCTGTTGGTAGTGTACCGGCTGCTCTCACTCTAGCTTGCTGTTTACAGTAGAGTCCAGAAAGCAGGTTGACGATGTGAATAGGGTAACCCATGTCTATCATGGCCAGTCGGAGATTCTCATGTGAGACACAATCAAAAGCCTTCTTAAAATCAACAAAGCACATATAGAGAGGCTGATGATGCACTTTAGTTTTCTACATGATGATTCTAAGATTTTGTGATTTGATCTCATGCTCCAATTTCTCTGCGTTAAGCAATAGAGCAAACGAAAGCAATTCTGAAACAGGCGAAGATTGAAGAAATGGTTGCCGAACGGGAAGAACGAAAACAACAAATGGAGTTGTTACAGAGAAAGATTGAAGAAGAAGAAAAACGTAGAGCTGAAGACCAAGAGAGAATACATCAGAGATACCGGAGAAGAGAGACAAATTAGAGAAACAGAAGAAGAAAGAAAGAAATATCATGAAGGTGAATCGTTGGTGGCTAAAATGAGAAGATAGGTGATGCAATGAAGCATATGTTGCCTAAAATGCCGTTCGACATGATGGATGACTACGTAAACATTCATAAATTATCTATAATGTGAACATAATTTTCTCCTAACGAGTTACCGGTCTTGAGCGCGCATTTGTACAGGAATTTTGTATGACGTCACCTTGACCCACGCTGTCTCTCTGCCTGACTTTTGGATTTTGACCTGGAACCCAACCCTTTTGCCTATCAATTTTGTTTTGACTGATCGCCTGTGAATAAGCCGGTCCCCGTAACGAGACTTTCTATAGAAATCTCGGATTATGATTACGATTGATTAGTCTTCGGGTGTTGACTTTTTGTATTTGGCTGGCGGACGTACCGAGCTAAGGCGGAATTTTCTGTGACGTCAAGTCGATTTATCATTGGGTTGTTGACTTGCCTGAACATGCATCATTCGCATTCTTGCAGCTACTGGATTACTCTAGTTACCACGCATCAAATGCGTGCTGGGAGTTGGTGTGACGTCGGCTAGCACGCATTTTATCACGTAGGCGCTCGCGCGCATTGACTGACGACATCAGTAACATAAGAATGTCTGCACTTGTCTGCTGACGTGGCGAGAAATAGCATATATATATATATATCTAAACAGTTGCAGATGCTTTGTGAAGGAAAGCGCGAAAAGAGAACTTGTCCCGATTGTCTGTCGTTTACTCAGTTGAGTTACAAATATTATTGATAGATGTGTGCGTGTGGAGAACTGGTATGTCGGCGATTGAAAGACTGTTGTGATGGAACCTCACAAAGTGTCATCTAAAAATCTCTCGGAGACGTTTATGTACAAACGACTACGTCGCATCACTGACTACGGTTTCTGACGCACGCTACGTTTAACCTACTGAGTCAAAAAGAAATATTATTATCGAAAGGAGTAGCCTAATGAAGAGTAAGCCATACATACCTCTCCTCAGGGTCTTTCTCCTCGAATCTCCTGCATTCTCTTTTCTCGAATTCTTTTTGAATGAAGTTTTCTATATAATCCTGTGAACATGGTCCAATAATCGAAAATTAGAATATCCCAAAGTCAAATGAAGCGCAAGCCATTTCACTTGTTGGTACTGTAATATGAGTCCTAGTGGCTCATTAAGATTATTATCATTATGGGCAGTGCAAATCGGTAAACATAAGCTTCTACTAAGGACTTTATTCACATATCGTAATTCCTTATCTTCGGTGCAACGAGGAGCAGGAATTCTGAATATGGTGTCAACATTCACCTATGAACGGGACCCATGTGTATCGGTACTACGTGAGTGCCAGAGTCCAGTAGTGGTGACTTTCTAGTTATCTGAGTATTCTCTGCTTGTAGATGGTCATACTTGTACCTTTTAACACCACTTACGCTAGCGCAGGGAGCGCTTTTGTGCGGCACTATGAGGTGTATCAGTAACTGTCTATGTGCACACATGATTACTTTCTCTCAACTATATACATGCACATACATACCTCACATATATACACGCATATACATGCATATAATTATTATGCATGTATGTGACCCGTTCAGAAAAAACGAGTCTCAAGATGCACCAGGCAAGTTTCCAGAAACTGGTTAGAAAGGTTGTTTAGGTGAAAATCATGCAAACTGACTTTTTAACGGTTTTTTTTGCTAAAATATCCTAATATGTACATTTTCCAATGAATCTAATATTCTGAGTTATTGTACTGGACAGCTATTATGTCGGTCAACCAACAGAATCAAAAGCATGAGATGCTGTAGAGATTGTGGCGTTCTCAATCTGTGCATAACTTTGCGGAACGGGATTGACCAGCCCAGTTCTACATCCATTGCCCCTTCTACTCTTGACATAAAATGGCTGTCCAGTATCTGCCGACAGTGTTCGTCCTATCCGAGGAAGGTTCATTATTGGCGTTTTTAAGGGAGTCAACACTGTAAAGCTCTGTCTCTGGATCCGAACTCTGCCTCTTTCGCGGTCGCCGGATGGGCAACCTCTTGAGGATCACTTTTACTCAGAACAGGGTTTGTTTCTTAACCACCGTTCTACACCTCGTATCTCTGGAACCACCGCCATTAATGTGAAACACCAGTCGTTCTCTTTGTTCCTGAGACAGAGGAGTTTTATGACGTCTCTGCCATTCAGCCCTAGGCACATGGATATCGCATAAAGCTTCTCTCCACTGTTACACGTCTCTCGGTCCACTGCCGCGTGTACGTCTTCCATCCTGACGCGTAGATGTGTCATGCACCACAATTCACGAAAAAAGTTCTCGTACTGGAGCTTTGTGTTGGCAGTTATCGACCAACATAGTTAAAAAAAATTCTGTAGTGGAAGATAATATATCTATTTGGAACTTTGAATGTGAAGGTTCTCTCTCTATAAGCTTCGTTATTTGCACATAGACCTTCGTCCTGACATAGACACTACGGCACCCATCCTCGCACCCTTAGTCAGTTTTCCAAACAGTGTGTTGTGACATGCATATACGGAGTCGGTATCAACCCTGTTGACTCATATCACTGGATCACAACGATTTTGCTACTGAAAGTAATGCATGCGCCTTATATTGCTTCAAATGTGCTGATTCTAAATATAAAGTCAGAATCTGCCCAGCACGTCTAGATTTTAATTTATGCATGCATTCAAGTAATGACGTAAGGACTCGTTTTCGGTTATGTCTGTACATTCTGTTGTATGTGTCTTCACGATTGCTGCCAGTGATACGTGCATGCCTGCAAGTGTCGCCTGAAATATTCCTAACAGCAAGCCTGCAGCAGCCGCTAGACATGATTGGGCATGTCAGCGACATGACGTCAGCATCAATACCAGTATATAAGACGAGATTGCGTAGAACGAAGGTGAAGTTTTCTTATATAGCTGTAGCTAGTGTGTGAGATTTAATTTTGAAATGAATAGGCGAGGCTGTGTTAACCATCCAGACAATTTTTGCTATGTTTGTGGTAAATACACTCTTTGTGACCAGCGCAAGAAGTTAACTAAGAGAGTGATGATTGCTTACAAGTATTATTTTGGATGTCAAATCGGAGACCAGGATAAAAGTTGGGCACCTCATGTCTGCTGCACCGTGTGCTACTCTGGGCTTACACAGTGGCTGAATGGCAAAAGGAATTCAATGCCGTTTGCTGTGCCTATGGTGAGGCGCGAGCCAAGAGATCATCATGCAGACTGTTATTTCTGCATTACTAAAGTTGCTGGATTTTCAAAGAAAAATAAGTCTAAAATCGTTTATCCTGATTGCGAGTCCGCTCTAAAGCCAGTGCCGCATGATGAAGAGAATCCAGCACCATTTCCGCCTGCTGCGGGTGCTGATAAAACGGACAGTTCTGATGGTAATACAGAAGATGACGTTACTGTTTATGAATCCAGTGATCAAGATTTGGAAGAGGGTAGGCCGCATTTGATAAGGCAAGGTGAGTTAGATGATCTGGTGAGGGACCTATGTTTGTCAAAGGAGAAATCTGAACTGTTAGCCTCCAGACTAGGGGAATGGAACTTGCTTCAAAAAGGTACCACAACATCACACTTCCGTTATCGTCACAAACAGTTAGCTACATATTACAAACTGGAAAATGATATCTGTTTCTGTACTGACGTGAACGGTCTCATGCTGAATTTAGGTTGCGAATACGTTCCTGATCAGTGGAGACTGTTCATAGATTCCAGCCAAGCGAGCTTGAAAGCTGTGTTGGTGCACAATGGTAACGAAAAGCCGTCTGTTCCTATAGCCCACGCTGTAGGCCTCAAAGAGACATATGATTCAATGAAACTCATTTTGAAAGTATCAACTACCCAGACCACAAATGGAACATCTGTGCGGACCTCAAAGTGGTAGCACTTATTCTAGGCCTACAGCTGGGGTACACAATACATATGTGCTTTTTGTGCTTGTGGAACAGTCGTGATGACAGCAACCATTACAAAGTGAAACTGTGGCCTCCTAGATCTGAGCACATTGTTGGTCGGCACAACGTGCAACACGAACCATTGGTTGATCCATTGAAAGTGTACTTACAACCACTTCACATTAAACTGGGCCTCATGAGGAATTTTGTAGTGGCAATGGATCGTACTGGACAAGGCTTCCAGTATCTGAGAGATAAAATTGGAGCCGTCAAAACTGATGCTAAGCTGAAGGCTGGAATTTGTATTGGGCCAGAAATCCGCGAACTAATGCGTGATACTGTATTTAAAACCAAGCTCAACCCACTGGAATTTGCCGCTTGGGATGCATGTACGTTTGGTGGTGCAAAACTTCCTTGGGAATCACCGAGCTGAGAACTATGCTGAACTCGTTAGCAACATGCTAACAGCATATAAGCAACTCGGCTGCCGGATGTCACTAAAAATACATTTCTTACATTCCCATCTGGATTTTTTCCCACCAAACTTGGGTGATGTAAGCGATGAGCATGGAGAGTGATTCCATCAAGACATCTCCACCTTTGAAGCAAGATATCAGGGCCACTGCAATTCCAACATGATGGGCGATTACTGCTGGTTTCTGCAGCGGGCAACAGCGGCCACTCACAAGCGCAAGAGCAAGTGTCTAAAGCACTTTTGAACTCGTATAGAGTTAAGCTAGAGACGAAATTTCGAAATGTATGCTTTCATCTGAGTAACATACATATATTTATATTACATTTTAAAACATATTTTAATTTCAAGTTATAAAAGAATAACATTTTGTTTCTTGTTATGAATACTCTGAGTTTGCATAATTACACAGTTATAAGGAAATACTAGTTCTGTAAAGAGTTAGCATAATTATTAGCATGTATGCTGCATATCTTAAGATCCTGACGTGCTACACAAAATCTGACTTCAGATTTGGAATCAGCAGATTCGATTTAATGTAGTACACATAACATATGCCTAGTAGCAGGCGAAACATGTTTTCGTGTGATCCAGTGTATTCTACCAAGGCAACCTTATCAGGACTCTGACGCGTTGGCTATTCTCTTAGTAGTAGTAGTAGTAGTAGTTGTAGTAGTAGTAGTAGTAGTAGTGGTAGTAGTGGTGGCAGTAGTAGTAGTAGTAGTAGTAGTAGTAGTAGTAGTAGTAGTAGTAGTAGTAGTAGTAGTAGTAGTAGTAGTAGTAGTAGTAGTAGTAGTAGTAGTAGTAGTAGTAGTAGTTTATTTGCTCTAGAAAAAAAGAACAGAATAAAACATTGCAAATGACAAAAAGAATATACTTGTTAGGATGCAAAAGGTCTACCCTAAAGGGACAAGGTCCCGCCAATTTAGGGCAGCCTATTACACGATAATACAACAATGGCTAATGTCCAACCGTTGAGCAGCTAATCAATTCTTAACTAAAATCAGAACAACTGTCAATAAAGAAAAAAAAATAGCCTAATACTTTGGCATAACAAAAATTCAAATAAATTATACATTATATGGATAGTTAATATCTTATATACGAGCAACTAATCAGTTCTTAACTAAAACGAAAACAACATCTATTCATTAAGAAAAGAAATAGCCTATTCCTTAGAAAAGAAATAGCCTATTCCTTTGGCAATACTAAAACTGAAATGGATTATACAATGTTCAGTCGCAGGAGATACTAAAATACCAAATAATCTGCTTCTTAAATAAATTTAAATTAGGTAAAGAAAGTAAATTCTTGGGAATTGAGTTCCATATTGATGGGCCTACAATCCCCTACATATTTCAAAGAAATTAAATTCTTGGGAATTGAGTTCCATATTGATGGGCCTACAATCCCCTACATATTTCAAAGCAAACTGTCTTGTATTAGTTCTGGTAAAAATTTTATAGTAATTACACTGAGATCTCGTGGAATAGGAATGACAGTCAGCAACACTCATAAAATAATTACTGAATACCGAAGACAAGGCATTTTGGTAATGTCTAAACATGAACAAGGATATTTGGTACTTATTTATGTGTTCAAACTTCATAATATTAAGATCTTTATAACAATGTTCAGTAGTCATTCCATGCAACTTCCCGGAGATTATTCTAACCGAACGTCGTTGTAAAATAGATAAGCTTGATATTCTGGAGTGGTAATTAGATGCCCAAACGAGATTACAATATGTCTTGGTCTGATTTAATCTCGTTGATGGGCACTCTCTAAGTCTTCACTTTGGAACACTGACCCGCTTTTCCGCTATCCCGCCGTCTGAATTTCGACAAGGAGTAGGCCTAATGCGGGTGTGTTCTTTCCTAGTTTCACACAACCTATTATCTTCCCACTTTAGGGAATCAGACCGTAATGTAGTGTAATGTAATTAGTAACTTCTATCACGCAGGTATCTAAAGCATAAGGCATCAATCGACGGCTCACCAAAGCCAAACCGCAATAAAGTCAATGTCCAGAAGGTCATTCCACAAGACAAGAGGGAGCCTGTGGTGGGTAAACAATTTGAAAAGGTAAATCTTAAGCTGAGAACGAAATGATACAAGCTATTTAGCAGAACGAACAGATACAGGGATCGAGTTACAAAAATCAGGTCCAGCAACTGAAAAAGCTCGTTCACCAAGAACAGTTCTAGTTTTAGGTATGACCAAGGAATGATAATCAGATAATCCGATCACCTATGGAATGAGGACTGATTTTAATTATTGTGTTTGGCGAATGCATTCCACTCTAGTCGCAATGACTACTGTAACTCGATTCTTGTTGGTAACACAAAGTCAAACATGCAGAAACTCCGAAGAGTTCCGAACTCTATGGCTAGAACTATAACTAATACGTCCATGAGCATATAGCCCCTGTGCTTAAATCTTGGCACTGGTTTCCTGTTCAATAAAGAATTTGTTTCAAATTGGAGCTGATAGTTTTTAAAATACCTGAGATAATACCTGAGTTCTGCAGAAAACTCGCCATATCGATACTTTTACACAAAATCTGTCATTACTGATAAAATATACCATTGCAAGTATTCACTTTTGCTTCTAATAGTATACGATGACATTGAAAAGGAACTTCAGACTGTGTAAACAATCTTCATTTTTTTAAATTTCCCTGCTTTTTCAGTGAATTTCTGCATTAAAATGTGCGGTCGCAAATTTTTGGCCATGACTGTAATGTCTGGATTTCCTGACGACTGTTGTCTTCCGCGTTAGCTAATAGGTATATAATTGCTATCATATGAAAGACCTCTACCCATGACTTTTTGCGCGTAGGAAAACTATTAATACTAGCGTCGAATTGCTCTCAGGGCGCCCTAAGTTTAGGCTATTACTGATTCGCCACACGATTTCATCAAATTTTTATCATGCCTTAAAATGTAATTTATTAAATGTTTGCACATTCTTGCTTATATCTCTCTGGGCTATTTATCACGCTGTTCCAAAGAGATCTGCCAAGTTTCACTTAATGCATCGTAATAATCGTAATCGTAAACTCGATATATCTAAAGCGCTACATAAAAGCTAAGCGCGGGCACCAGTTTATTCACGCCTTTTATTTGTTTAATTATACACCACTATTACCTAATTAAAAGTTGTCAGTAAATAATGCTGAATAAACTGAACATCTTAATCGTAATCGTAAACTTGAAATGTCTAAAGTGTTACTTAAAAGTTAAGTGCAGGGCACCAGCTTATTCACGAGCGCTGTGTCCAATCATTGGGGTTGTCCAAAGATGCCACAGCAAGAACCAAATCCGGTTCGCAGAAGACCAGGGCAGAAGAGGGAGAGAAGTTTTTAGGGTGGGTTATGTTTAAGCTGAAATGGCAAGGCAGCGGATTCGATGAATCATGGTGGGATTTCTAGAAAAGTTGGGATTTCGGTTTGAACGGAATACCTGAGGAGTAATAGATAGAGGGGCTTAAGACGGATGATGGTGGGTGAACGACAGCAGGGATGCAGTGTAAGTACCGAATGCTATAGAGATAAAGTGTCCTCCGATATTCTCTTTTTTTGCAATTTTACACACTTATAGTCATAAGGTTAAACTGAAAACATCTCCGGAACTACTTCGAATATTTTTTGAATGATACATCTGTTTAAAACCAGAATGGAATGTAACAAAAATTACTATTGCGCCAGGCAATACTGCGCTTAGTCGGGTAAAGAATCTGGTAGTGGTGATGATTGTTTTATCGATCGATGCGAGCTGCCTGCATTCGGCTGCTGAAGCAAGCTATTTTTAGCTAGGATGATGAAATCCGGCTGCAGTCTGGTTGGAACCGGTTTTCTCCCGCCAAAAGTGGCCTGATGCGATCATGTGCCCAGGGTAGCTGGCCTATTGCGACGCATCGAAGCTCAGTTGCCGCTAAGAAACTGACGGGTAAGGTCCCGTAGCCGAGAGTTTAGTTGATTTCCGAGAAAAGTTTAATTTTCGGCTCTGAAACTAAATTTCTTCGGTTGAAATCGATATTTAATGAAGCGGTCGACTGCCAACTGGGATATAATCGACGGGAACTTCGAGATTAATCGAATTTAATCGAAAATCGCGATTCTTTTGGAATACCGTCTATTACGTTGGGCGCTATCGAAGTTGTGTCAGGAAAATTTCTTGGCCTGTGCTTTGGATCTAAAATTGGATGTATCAAATTTCTGTCGAAATTGTGTATCGTGGAAGTTGCTCCGTCAAATCGTGTCGTCAGGAAGTGATTGGAATAATCTCTGGATTATACCTTGTCTCCGCGATTGTCCAAGGAAGACGAGATTGTCATTTTTATCAGGGAGTCAAATGTTTTCTTTTATATTCAATTTAAGGGCAAATTCCTTGAATTCATGTCAGGCAACCAATTTTCTATTAGTTCATAGGTTTCGTGTTCGAATTAGCGATTGTTGTGAACTAGAACCTTTGTGACTTAACTAAATTGTAATTAGCAGAAGATTGAAGCAGATAAGTCGTAAAGGCTAGAGTTGAATCGTTTAGTTAAGAATAAACTTGTAAAACGAAAGATATGGCTGATTCAGATTTCCGTAATGTGATAGAGTCTATACTTGCCTCTCTGTCCTTACTAAGAGAAGATTTAGTAGAGCGCTAGAATAAAATGATAGAGAGCCAAAATCAGTTGATAGAGAGTCAGGTACAGTTACGAAGTGAATTGATAGAGCGCCAGACTCAATTGCGAGAGGAATTGTTACAGCGCCAAGCTGAGCTAGGGCCCAAATTGGATCAAATTTATGTAGCGCCTATGTAGGACATTATGCAGCGCTCGAGTTTAGAAGTAGAAAAGTCTGTCGGGAAAGCCACAACGAACCCTTACGCTCTAGGAGAGGGGATAGCGGCCCATCCGCCCGCCACGGACAACACTTGGCCATCTGGTGTTCGAACGACGGAAGAATTTAAGCAACTTCCGGTCCTTCGCAGAAGTACAAGATTGAGTTCGAAACCGCCCACTTATTATGGAACGAGTGCTGTACAAAGACGAACTGCACATTCGACTACTCTGGATTCGAACCCATTGCCGTCGCCAGACAAGTTCTCAGTTCTTTCCTTCGGGCTCCCCCGACAGCTTACGGTGGCGTCATTCCACGCGCCACACACCGTAACAGGAATCCATTGTTTTACTAAATAAATATCTGACATAAAGTGAAAAGATTATTTCGGAATACAATATTGTAATATTTACCTTGTCACTTTTTAGATAGACTTCGCCACCGGGCATTGTGTTGCATTTGTTCTTGTTAAATTCACATCAGACACGATGTCCAGTTGAATGAATGTCTAAACACAAAATAATCATGTAATATTACTTAGGCTACATATCGCTAAACTCTCAATATCTCTGAGAAGACTAATGTTAATGCAGGCATTAAATTAATAACCGATTACTTTTTGTTCCAAGGCCGTCACTTCTGGAACAATCTTCCATTTGAAAAACGTCGACTACAGTTCCGCCATAAACAGCTGAAGAATCATTTGAGGCCTATTTTAAGTTGGACCTGTATAGATTTGTTAGACACACATACCATGCTAATATTTCGCTGCATTCATTTAGACGTATGAATTACTAAGGTGTGAGCGTCTTTGAGAGGTTCTAATAAAGTGGTGATTACATGAATACATACAACCTACAAGCGCACATCATACATACATACATATATACATACATACATATATCATACATGTATACTAGGGTGGCCCTAATTTTCTAATTCTCGAAATTTGTAACTCTCACTCTCTGAAATGGTTTCATTGTAGTAATAAACATTTTGTGTAAAAATTAAAGCAGATCGATCTGCATTTAGGGATCGCTCACGGGGGCAAAAATGCATTATGCAATCAGCATGGTATGAACTTTCGTAATCTTTTATGCACAGTGCACACGGCTCTTTTGCACATGGGTCTTCTGCACATTCGACCGACTTCCTGTATAAGACGGTTAACTAGACACAACAGACGAGATGAACGTCCACTCACCGAGAGACAATCGGATCAGAAAAAGACGAAAAGAACCGAAGAAGACGGTGGAAGCCGATACTCACCCACCGAGAACGGTGGGAGCAGCAGACAAAGGAGACGGGTTGAGCCGAAGACGATGGCAAGGCGTTCGCAAGATTACCTAGTTAGTCCTGCAGAAGGGATAGAAGGAAGTACACTACCGTCGGAGAAACAGCTCCTTGGCCACTTTATGCATCGCCACAGGCACTGAAAGAGGATACCCGAAAAGTAGCGACCCATAACGAGTCGAAGATTTCTGGTAACGCGCTAGAATTCCAACCAACCAGCGCTAACACTCGATCAAAAAGCTCAAGCATCTATTCTATGACTGGCAGGAGCTGAAGAAGAACAAGAGTTGTCAGTTCCAGACTCAAACAGTCAAAGAAGCTACTTTTTTAGACAGGATCAGGGAACTGTTTGACATTGCGCATGCTAATGCCATGGAGCTCATCGAGAATAAAGAATCACAGCGGGAAAAGGGACAACCGAGCTGCATGATAGGAGTCGACAAGGCTCCAACAACAGCAGAGGCGGATGGAGAAAGATGAGACGCTGCAAAGGAGGGTCAGCGATCCCAATTTCACAAAGACGCCCTTTTGGAGAAAGTTATTCTGGAGAGCAGCACCGACTCGGAAGAAAGTCAGTGTGAATTTGAAGATCAAAATCTACGTGTCAGTACGAATACTGCTAACTCGCTACGAAAACGAGGACGCCGAAGTGTTATATTAACAGAACTGGCAGCTATGCTTGATCGAAATGGACTGAGCGACAGAACCGACATGATGATCTTTGAAGCGTCTAGGGCTCTCGGACAAGACCCAAAGCGCTTGCACTTAACAGGTCAACCATCCAGCGTATACGTTGAAGAAACCGAAAGGCAGCAGCTGGTGGTATCGATGTACGAGACGAAGTCATTGTATTCTGTGAGCAGCAGCTGCAGGAGTAGCAACCCCGTGAGAACAACCGCGAACTACTCCAACTAATTCTTATCTTTTTGGGAAGAACGCCAAATCATGGGACAAACTTCCAAGCCCCTGGGCCGATGCGTCAAGCTCGTTAGATGTCGAAAGGAATATGTATACAGTATCGAAGTTTGGCTCTTCAGGTCGCAGTTCAAACTGTCGGCAAGGGAATCGCGGGAACTTCTACGTGTGAACATATTTCTCGCAAAACATTACATCAAGTACTGGTTCCTGGCACCTGTGGCTTCCAAAGCAGCTAGGAATTACCCGCTCTTCCTGCAGCAACTTGACGCTAACTCAGATCGCGATATCAGAGCCGCTACTTCATGCAAACTAGCAAGTCACCTATGGTACCCTTCCAAGGATTTGATCCTTCTCAGCCTCTTTGATCCGAAGGTGACCATTTGACCACAAAACGGGCCATGCTGAAAGCATCTTCAGATAAAGAAGGAGCGAATGACCCATTGAAACGCATTGAGGTGGAATTGGCAACGATACAACAGAAGACTCATTGATTTCGTGATAATGTGGAGCAGAAATATATTTGGAACACAGGGCTTGCCGGTTGGACTCCTAACCCAAGACCTGATACATGAAACAATATGGACGAGTTAAGGCTGCAGAGGCACACGTCAGCACACTAGCAGTCCACAACGATCATGCAGAGCGAGGTGTCGTCATGATCCAACACAAGGCACAAACAGGGCGCTTTAAGAGCGACGAACAGTTGCAGTATGCACTTCAAGTTATCGAAAAGAGTTGGGAAAACTTTCCCTATGCGAGAAAATTAACGCTACTTAAGAAACCATAAAAGCATACTGTATACTATACATTCAGTATACAGAGGTTGATTTTAAAAGGTGTTTTGTATCGGTTCGAGACTGTTAAATAAACACTAAAACAGTAGTTTTCATTGCAGCTTGATTTCTTGCATGGCTTAGTCAAAGTGATGGCAAACATTTTTGAATTCCATCATTTATTCTATATGGCTAGACATTAGGGTCGTTGGGCGACCTGTAAATGTTAAAACTTTCCCTGAAAATTTGCAAATAAGATTTTTTATAATAAAGAATATCTTGAAAGGGTGAGATAATATTGTTTTGCAATTAATATTCGCCATATAAATTTGGATCATCCTAATGTATACATATACACATACATGCACACTTGTTTTTTATATATATATATATATATATATATATATATATATATATATATATATATATATATATATATATATATATATATATATATATATATATATAGTATATATATATATATATATATATATATATATATATATATATATATATATATATATATATATATATATATATATATATATATATATATATATATATATATATATATATATATATATATATATATTTTATATATATATATATAAGTTGTCATGGTGTAAATTGGGCAGTACAGATCAATTTGAGCTTCATATGTTGATTTTTAACATTTGGTTATTTAATGAAATCAAGCTTTAAATGTAACAGAAAAATTACAACAATAGCAGAAGCACATGTCTCGTTTTTTTCAGATTAACTGTTTTATACAAAAGTCGATTCAATAGTTGAATTCGAAAGTTATCCACAACTCAATTGCATAAACACGAGAAAGACCAAACCTGATCAGTCGTCGCAATGAAACTAAAGACTTCTTATGCATGAATACGTATTTAACACACAACAGACACTTGTTTAACAAGGCAATCTCCACAGTCATCACATCCTCCCCACAGTCTGTTGATAGGTGTATATTTTTAAATCATTTAGACAGAGTCGCAACTACCCGCCGCATCACTTATAGGTGAAAGTCCGATAAACATTATACATACATGCATACATACATACATGCATACACATACATAGATGCATGCATACATTCAAACATGTATGATGTGCATACATGTATATATCCATACATGCACCCATACATGCAAGCATACACACATGCATAAATGTATACCTACATATGTGCACATAAATACATGCATACATGCATTGCGTTCCATTGTACCACTTAAGCCTATCGTCGCCTGCAGCTTATTGAGCTCACAACGTCACTCCGGAAGGTCTTTTCCGAGCAAGTGCTACTTCAGACGGCGGTCTCATTGAGACCAAGTGGCCCTAAAAGAGTCTAGCACACTATAACCATATATATATAATCAGACATTTATTAGCTATCTTAGTTGTAAGTTGTTTGTTGCTCGAAAAAGACAGAATAAAACAATTCAAATGTGAATACCAAAAACACTTATTTGAATGCAAAGGTCTACCCAAATAGGGCCAAGGTCCCGCTAATTTAGGGTAGCGTATAACACAATAATATATCGATGGCTAATGTCTTATATACGAGCAGCTAATCAATTCTAAACTAAAATGAGAACAATATCTGTCCACAAAGAAAAGAAATAGCCTAATACTTTGGCGAAACTAAAATTCAAATAAATTATACAATGTTCAGTCGCAAGAAACACTAAAATACCGAATACTCTGCTTCTTAAATAAATTTAAATTAGGTAAAGAACGTAAATTCTTGGGATTTGAGTTCCATAATAATGGGCCTGCATATTTCAAACAAAAGTGTCTTGTATTAGTTCTGGCAAACATTTAATAGTAGTTACATTGAGATCTCGTGGAATATGTATGACAATCAGCAATACACATCAAATAATTACTGAATACAGTTGGCAATGCATTGTGGTAATATTTAAACATGAATAAGGATATTTGATACTTATTTTTGTGTTCAAACTTCATAATATTAAGATCTTTGAAACATTGTTCAGTAGTCATTCCATGCAACCTCCCGGCGATTATTCTAACCGAACGTCGTTGTAAAATAGATAGACTTGATATTCTGCAGTGGTAATTAGATGCCCAAACGAAATTACAATATGTTGGGTATGGGTAGATTAATGAATAATAAAAGTTCAACAAAATGTGACTTGGCAAAATGTGGCGAATTTTACGAGTTTGACGTCCTTTATTCGACTGCTAGTGCTGTGCCTTTTAACAGGTGTGCTTACAACAGGGATGGGCTGATATCCAGCCCACCACGTAACATCTTTCTTCTTTTAAATAAAATAAAATAATTTCGTACCTTATCAAAATTGTGCCTAACAATGTCCTACGGTCAACGATCAAAGTTCAGACAACCAACAGTTCAAGAATCAAAGAAAAATGCGATTAATAATAAAACAGTATTAGCTCCTACAAGGCTTATCCAGTCCTGTATAGACAGCAAGTAACGTTTTACAAGTTTCTAAGCAATCTAGTGAAAGAGTTAGAAACGAGATCCTTGGGAAGAGAATTCCATATAGGTGGGTCACAGCACTATATTGAAAATTATGTTTGAGGTCATACTGACCTTTATTATGGTCATCCTGTCGGGAATATTTTGTATTGTGGCTGTGCACTGCAATACCCTGACAAATGTAGCCATCAAACTGTAATTTTGTAATTTAAAATTTGCAAAGTGCCTCTTAGATGATAAACTCAACAGGTGCGCTCGACATCAAAAGTGATGAATGAATAGCCCTACAGCAACTTGCAGTTTGGTAATATTTTACAGTCGCAATATGTTGTATGCACTGAAAAAGGGCTTAGTACTTGCCGACCATGACTGCATTCCAACAACGCGAAGGACACGTTTCTGAAGGATCTGTGGCCAATTTAGACGGAACGAATCAATGACACCCATAGGAAATATTACGGTAGGACAGTAAAACAATATAAACTATTAGCAATCAGCTAATCAAATCGGTTTTGGAACATTTTTACAAGTTACATACAATTACAATTAAACTTGTAGGATAATGCTCCGACAAGGAGATGAATCTATTCTAGCTAATCTAGTCATCTTCGTCATGTGCTTATCATGCTGGTAATATTCAGATAGATTAGAATTGAATAGATTTAAGTTTGACTACACAGAGTAGAACCGGTTACAACTGCAATTGCAATAAAATTATTTATATATGTAAAAGTCATTGACGAATTAGCTTAAGATTAATCACCGACATCTAATTCCTCATCCTTGAACAAGAAACCATGCTTGTAATAAGAATATTTTCATCAAAAAGACTTCAAAACATAAAAGTTATATTACCATATAGATACCCATTTTCTCTTGGACGGATTAAAAGTGAACGATGATGTTAGCGTGTAATTATCATGATGACGATGAAAGGTTGTTTAACTAGTTAACTCCGCATGCCAATGGAAACATTTATTTATTTATCTATTTATTCACATAAAGCACTTGTTATGCTCGCAATGTCAGTACATCTGGACATCTGAAGCTCAGATGTATGTTCACTACGGGGAAAGATAGAATCATGCAAAAGCCAGGGTGATGGGACCTCTGCCAATATATACTCTATCCCATGCCCACACACATTTTGATATAGTATACACTCTAGTGACAGACACATTATGCCCGTCCCTTCCAGACTTTGATGGCGAATCTAGTTGTCGCCCTTTGTAAACGTGATTCCTTAAATTGTGTAAAATAAAATATCATAGCTTTCATTAACAGATATATTTCATTAGTAAGGTACATGTGAAGTCATGCTAATTCATTAGCAATTAATCTTAAGAAGTGATTTAAAAGATGATAGCGAGTTTGCAAGCCCCTTTTGTTATAGACGATTCAAAATACCAGAAGCACAGCAGGTAAAGGCATTGATCCTAAAATTGTCCTGAACCTACCAGTATCAGAAGAACGCAATAATCTAGGAGGGCGATGTAGTGAGAAAAATGCACTAAGATATCATTGAAAGCCGGTATTCTGGGTCTTAAAGGTCAAGCATGCAATCTTAAACTTAATACGCCAATTAACAGTAAGCCAGTGAAGTTCACGAAGGCGATTCAATCACTTAGTGAAGAAGAAGAACGTGTAATAACCCTAGAAAGAGAGTTTTGAACCACCTGGAGTTTTGATATTAAAAGTGGATATACCACTACAGCTACAGCTCAGTCTAGAAGCTTAGCCTATGTTGGATCTAATAGCTGGAATCGCCTTTCCCGAGAGCTGCGGCTTGAATTTCTCAGTTTGTCCCTTCAGCAGTTTCGCATGCGCTTGAGGTCTGTATTATTTGACAGTGGTCTCACTGGTTCGGGTCGGGATCGCCTCTGATGAGTCTATTCTTGAAGTGGCGCTTTAGAAATGTCAGATTACAATTACAATATGACACGGCATTTGCATAGACTAATCGAGAACTAACAAGTACACAAGCCACTGTCTGATCTGACGAAATGCCCTAAAGACCTGCGCATAGAAGATACATGTGAAGTCATGCTTAGCGAGTTGTAAATTCTGACGTTGTAAATGGTTACATCAAGAGTTGCAATTTAGTCAGATAATGGGACTTTGGTTCCTGCAAGGCCAACCGATGAATGTGAAGAGAAAGACTGCATAAGCTGATGAGTTGTAAAAAGAATTGCCTTAGACTTATCTTGGTTGATTGCAATGTCATTAAAAGCAGAACCAAACGTAAAGAGAGGACAAGCGGTGTTCAAGTTCAGTTTTAGCTGAGGGATCTTTAGAAGAGTTAGAGTTGAGTTTGAGAACAAATCAGAACTACCGAAGAGTTGAGCATATTTGCTGGACCACTGTATTATGCATGCGTGCAATTTGGCAAATAGGCGTTCTGGCAGTTTAGAGATATCATTCACAATGGAAAAAGGTCTATAGTTAGCCAGACAGTCCTTATCTAGATCAGGCTGTTTGAAAAGAGGTGTCACAAGAGCAGTTTCCAATGAAGAGGGAAAACGGCCTTTGCAACAGGAGAGATTAACCAGATGAGCAGTGAGGATGGAAAACAAATTTGGTTTGTTCTATTAGAAGATCTACTGTTTATTGATTGATTCGCTAGGTAACCCTTAGCCCTAAGTTGACGCCATCTTAGCAATCGCGTGATCGAATTGTGACATATGCAGTTTGCTCGCTGAGGTGCCATGTCGCATCATCTTTGTCGATGACCACTGAATTTGGCGCAGAAAAATTCAGGGCGAAAAATTCAGCGCGAAAAATTTGTCAACAGAAACCACACAAAGAATCATTTATTAATATTATTTCTGCACTTATTTAGCGCCACTATCTAATGATTAAGCATCAATCGATGACGCTGAACAATTATCTGTGAAGGACGTGCTTCGGGTTTCCTACACGGTATGTTTTAGAGGAGTCTCGAACCCGTACTCTCCGTATCACAAGCCGAGCTCTCTAATCAGTCGGCTTCCGTGTCCCACAAGATGAGATGTTAATCACCAAAAGCATCAAGTCTGTTAGAACTGCTTTATTTCCAGGCCTCAATCATGGTTGAGGCAAAGACATGGCTAATTTTCAAGACACTGCTAATTTTTAGGACATGTTTAATTTTTAAGTTTAACAAATGCAATTATCGGATAAGTAGACAGACCGCTGATTTATCAGGTAGTGTTTTCAGTTGAAGTTTCACGGAAGAGGGCAAAATAAAATAGTGAGGCAGAACTTCATTGAGTATTGTTTTTCTTGGAGAAGTAAATGGCATGATGAGAAATTGCTAGGTGAATGGGTTTGATAACTGATAGTAGCTTATTTGGGTCAGACATACCTGCAAGACCGAAAATTTAATCTAATCTATTCTAATGACTTCAACAGAGCCGTTGTCGTAATACCCAAAACATCAGTCGATGGTCGCCTCAAGTCAAAATCACAATTGAAAATCAAAAAGGCAACAACTGTCATAATTAAAGCAAACAAAATTCAACATTTCACAAACAGGGACATCGCAGTAAATAGCTTATTACTGTATGTGGTCATTTGTCAGAAAATATATGAGTATGTGAAACCCAAACAGTATACTATTTGACTAAAGTAGTGCCAGTTGTTTTACAACTTCTAATGCACACAAACTGATTACCAAGTTCGTCGTGCTTCAACTTCATTGGACTTTAGACTGTTGCTACTTACATGTGCGTTTTCTATTCGATTTCATTTTCAAATTTAAAAATCTTTTAATTTCTTGCCTTCAACCGTCCTCGAACCGAGGATTGGTTGCACCACGGATAATTCTCCAACATCTGCTTTTGTCCCTTGTCTCCTGTGATAACTAATCGAATGATAAATTCAGTCTACGACTTCATGTTATGGATCCATGTCATCTTGGGTCTTCCACAAGTTCGGGATCCAGAAGTTGCACCTTGCATATCTCTTCTCTAGGCAGTCCACTATTTCTTAGCAAATGCTCGTACTATGAAAGCTTCGACTGTTTGATTAATCTGAGCAGACGCCTTTCTTTACCTGAAGTCTTTAGGACCCTTTCATTTGTCTTAATGGCCGCGTTTAAATTGCAAGAATAATTCAAAAATGAAAAAAAGTAAAGTATCCCATATCCCAAGAGTGAGGCGTAGGGGAGGCGCTCATTTCCTTTTTTTGTTTAGGCTCTTGAGTCGGCAATGGACGAATCTCAAAGTTCTGGACAGGGGCCAGTGCATTGCCGTTTACTTCCCAGCTAACGTCGGTACCAAACAATCATGCATCGTAAAGAGGCTCGGTGTGCGCAAACAACTTGCCCAGGGTTGTTTCGCGGAGTCGTACCAGCAGCCGCATGATCACTGACCAAATGCGTTACTGATAGACCATCGTGCTGCAATAATTTAAAAGTAGTTGACCTAAAAATAAATGTGACGCAGTGCATGCTTTCGGCCGACGCTGAAGAGACTTAAACGCAGGGCCCTAAACTTTTATGACACTTAGATTGTAAACACTGGAGTAGCAACCAAGGTCATCCAGCAGCGTTCTACCATGATTATGATATTTCAGTTTAAAAACAATTGATTTATGTCTATTACGTGCGATCTACAAACGGATGTGACGCGTTAGTACAGCGTGTAACGCCATTGTTTGCAAATAAATTATTATCCCCAAGCAGCTGACCTGGCATACAGACAAGTTTCGCTTCAGCATTACTTTAGCTTACTGGATTGATAGGGTTATTTGTAGTTCAGGCTGTAGACAACTAGGCATACATTTATTTCAGTTAACGGAGATTTAATATCCAAACAGATAACTAATATGTCTACTTATGAGGCAATACTTTGTTTAGTAGAAGCATCTTAGGTCATCAAATTTATCACTTCTTCAATACTATAAAACATACCATTACCAGCATCTATCGAATTAAGGCTAGATTACTACAGACCTTAATAACAAGCCTCTCTCATTATCTTTCGCAGTACGTGTGTTTTGGCAGGTCTTGGGTGGATATTATGTAGTCTTAAGCTGCTTTCACCAAGCTAGAACTCGCTCGAGATTTTCTCACAACTTTCGTGGTAGCTCCCACCGATTGTCCAAAATCACGTCTTCTTCCGTAGTCGTTCCCCTGCATTCTAACCTTGTTATCTAAGTTGGACGAACGTCAGTGATTTCCACAGCACACGACTTCGTCTTTGAAGAATAGTCTATTTTCCGATTTACGTAGCCAACCGTTAACTGTATCCATCATAACAGAACTGTTCCTTCTTCCGATCGCTAACCGGTCGTGGCTTGCTTCAGAGATTTAAATCTCGGGCTAGTACGGTCCGTGCACGGGGACCTTAAATGGTGTGGCGCCCATTCAAACGGGCAGCGGTGGTGAAGGATCTCCCCCTATAAATTCATTGCAAAATGAGCAGGGTTGAGGCCATACGGTCACTATAAAAAACTATACATTTGCATTGAACGAATTGATCGTAAATGTAAATGTACACGTTTTTCTATAGCCACTGTAATCTATGTGAAGACCCAATTCGACTGCGCTTTGGTCTTCAAAGTCTTCCGACGTCTTCATGCCGGCAACTAACACTGTTATTGGTGATGGGCCTTTCGAGTCGCTGCCCCGAGTACGTGGAACAGCCTTTCGGAATCTGTGCACGAGGATCTTAAATGGCGTGGCATCCATTCAAACAGGCAGCTGTGGTGAAGAATCTCACCCGTTAAATTCACTTCAAATGAGTAGGGTCGAGGCCATACGGTTGCTATCTATAAGCGTGTACATTTACATTTATATTGCGGAGGCCAAAACTGAAAACAAGTGAAAGTCTATCTGTTTTGTAACTCTTCGTACTTGAGCTGACAACTGACATTGTGAAGCACCCTAGAAGTAGCTCGCTACTGACGATGCTATGTAAATTGTTTACATGACATTGTGTGACCTTCGATTTGCAAAAGGAGAAGTGGTCTCTTCCGAGGTGCTTGTGTTCTGCCTGCAAATCATTAAAAGTTTTTAATGAATTACTTCCAGTGGTCCGTTAAAGTGCTATTTTAAATGTCTGCGGTGGATGCATTTTCGATGAATAGAAGAACACGAAGTTACTGATGTTTCTTCGGCAAGGGCGATGTTACTGCATCCTATGACTCCGAGTCTGGTTGACATACGAGTCAAAATCAGGTACAAGAGAAAGCCGACAGCTGAGTAGCTTGTAGTACAACATTCTGGCCAAGTCATGGACAACTTCTTCCAATGCTAGGTGAATATATCCTCTGTACCACAGTCTGATGCAGACATGAATTCCCTCGGTACACAGCGTCTGCCCATCTTTCTACATGTTATTATGCATTTACCTGATCCCTCACCACCTCTTCATGCATTACATTCCTCTATTTCCTCACCGCCAATGCACATAACTGACTGCTCTGGCCAGGCAAAACCGGACTGCACGTCATAACTCGAAAGTACCTTGGTGTAGGCCTATACGTTACACACACGTACATATGAGATGATGCCGTTGTACATTCATTTAAGAATCAAATGCAGCTAGAGAATTGCTAGTTAATGCATTCAAATTTTAAGCATAGCCTAATCTTTGAATAACTTAAATTAATTAAAATTCTTATTGTTTTGAAAATCGGCTTCTGAAAAGTTTTTTAAAGCGAAACTCCAGAATATTTTGAAACTAAGAGATATTAAGTCCGTTTCTTGAAATTAATACACTGGATCTGTGAAGAGATGAATACGTGCGGGGCGAATGCAAGGCCCCAACAAATAAGCCACCCTGCTAAATGCTGATAGAATAAGTACGTGAAAGATTAATTCAAAAATAACAAGAAAAAATGAAAGTTTCCAATATGCCACAAATGAGATGTACTGGAGGCGCTCATTTCCTTTTTTGTTTAGGTTCTTGAATCGGCAATGGACGAATCTCAAAGTCCTGGACACGGGGCCAGTGCATTGCATGACTTGCCGTTTACTTGCCAGCTTACATCGATACCAAATAATCACGCATGGTAACAGAGGGTTGGTGTGAGCGAACAACTTGCCCAGAGTCGTTACACGGAGTCGTACCCGCAGCCGCATGATCACTGACCAAACGCGTTACCAACAGACCACCGTGCAGCAATAATTTAAAATTAGTTGACCTAATAATAAATGTGACACAGCCCTTGCTCTCGGCCGACGCTGAAGAGACTTCAACGCAGGGTCCTAAACTTTTATGGCACTTCGACAATTTGTAAATACTGGGGTGGCAAACAAGGTTATTCAGTAGCGGTCTAGCATTTTAATATTTTAATATTTCAATTTAAAAACAACAACTGATTTATGTCTATTATGTCCAATCTATAAACGGACGTGAAGTGTTAGTTCAAATAATCATTGAACTGTTGAAACACTCTACCTTACTCATTTGCAATTATCGAGGTGCCCCATGTTTAGGTCTTTTCAGTGGCGGCCGAGAGGGTGTCTTGAGTCACCTTGTTCTTAAGTGACCATGGTTTTTAAATTTTACGAGTTTAGCTTTACCATTGGGTAAAATTATTATCATTATTGTTATTATTATTATTATTATTTATTAGAAACTTCTAGAGCGCCGGTGCCTAATGCACAAGGCATCGACCGATGGCGCATCAAAATTAAGCTGCATTCAGGTCAATATCCAGATCATTCCACGAAGACAGAGAGGCAGCCTACAGCGGATAAGCCAAATGAACAAGGTAAGTCTTAAGTCGAGAACGAAATAACATAAGAGACTGGGCATAACGAACAGATGCAGGAAGAGAATGAAGGAAGAAAAGAGTACGAGGGAAGAGATACTGAGTCCGTTTCTTGAAATTACTACACTGGGTCTGTGAAGGGGTGAATATATGTGTGGCGAATGCAAGGCCCTAACAAATAAGCAACCATCCTAAACGCAGACGCCAACTGGTTCCACAATTCAATGTAGCTATAGCACATCGGTAGCTATAGCACATCGATAATTAGTGCTGTATCTTAAGTGTAAACTCAACGGTACCTTTGGTGAAGAGATTGTTTTTATTTCATAAGAAGCACTCAGAAACTCTTATTTTCGAGTGCCTTAGCATTAAATCTTTTGTATTTAAAAATAATTGTTTGTGAGAAATAAATATTTATTTTATGTTTATTGCTACATTCTCCATTTTTATCGCTAAGCATTTTGAATTAGGAGATGTCACACGTCCAAACATTAACAAAAGCATGGAACTTTGTAAAGAGAATTAAGTAAACCACAATTAAGAATGTTTGTATGTAGCAATCGTTGTCGTAATCTCAAATATTTCTAAGGCGCTACTTTTAAACTAAGCTTAGAGCACCAGCTTATTCACAAGCGGACAGTCACTTACTTAGGTAATTAGGTACTTGGATATAGGGTAGTCTAGCTGCAGAACTGGACAGAACTGGACATATTAGTACTGGACATTTGCTATCGAAACTCTATAAGAACAATATAGAAGAACATTGTTCATTAATTCGTTGTGCTAGCCTTCTGTCACTTTTGCAAAAACAATGTTCAAAGCATGTGGGCATTACTAAATGACCATGTAAACAAATGCCTTAATAAAAACAATCGTAATGAAAAACTACAGTAGCGGTTGTTACAACTAGTGTAATAAAATGCAATTAGAATTGTAAAGACAAATGCAAGAACAAGTGCAATGGACTTAGAAAGGCGCATATATACACTGTGTCCGGAAAAATTCCAAGGCTTTACGGTAAATATGAAAATAATTAGTAAACATTAATCGATTTTTAAAATTCCAAAAACAGTTTAATCCTGAAATATATAATTACCAACAAAATTCTTTGTAATTTATTAACGGCCCACGTTTAAAATTACGTCACAGTGACGTATTTGAATTTTATATTTTGTAAAGAAAGTTGCTAGAAAAATGGCGTTCAGCGAGGAAGACAAAATTGTTATAAAATTTTTACGCCAAAACAACAATTATAGTGCAAATAATATTTCAGGATTAAACTGTTTTTGGAATTTTAAAAATCGATTAATGTTTACTAATTATTTTTATATTTACCATAAAGCCTTGGACACAGTGTAGACCAATGAGAGAAGAAAGAAAGACATAAAAAGATAGGATTCACAGAAAAGCCAGTTGTAGTTAAGAATAAATCAATCAATTTGACTAAAATAAATAAATAAAAATCGTTCCGTTTAGTTATATGCGATTTCAATGTTCGAACTATAATACCTGACTAACATATACATCGATCATTGCACATATTATTTGGATTTTGTTTCAGTTTGTGACATTGTTTACTTCAAAGCGTTTTCAAATAAAAGCGCGCCATGTCATGCAACTGAAGGACGTTTTGAGTCGGTGTGTTCATCTGACTTCTCTGACCCTAGAACAATCAATTCGAGACTCGGTGTTTCCTCGGAGAGATCCAAGGGCGCTGGCAAACGCCACGTCGCTGCTATTCGATGCTACCTCAACATCAAGCACCTCACTCTGAAGAAGTTCCCAACAACCAGCTATGCAGACAGATACCGCCTGCCACCGCTGCTTGAAGAACTGCACCTCAGTTCCTGCACGATGAGGTACACCGACTGGCAGCACTGGGCAAATGCGTGCAGTACGTCGAGCATTAACTGCCTGGTTATCTCCAAGTGCAACCATATTGGTGGCGACGCTGAGGGATTACTGAAATTCATAAGTAAGCATAGTGAAACTCTGGCTTCACTTTGGATTACCATAGACGGGCAACAGCCAACGGTGGACATCTTGAGACGCACTGCGGTGCAGCTGGTTCATTTCCACGTGCTCCTTGACTTCATGTACTGCGCTGAAAACCACCAGGCCCTGCTGGATGTTCTGCAGGATGTGATGCCGTGGATTGTCATTAATGACAGTCTCAGCACGTTCTGGTTGTCGAGTGCACCTCCCGATGGACCTGACTTCGATGATTTTCGAGAAACTGTGCAGCGATCGTTGAAGGAAGTTTGCACAGCGAGCAGCCGACCTCTTTTCTCGGCCTTGGTGAACCATGAGGACGAGGACGATGAGAGTGATGAGGAGCAGGAGGGGGAAGATGAAGAAGAGGAGGACAGTGATGATGGAGCTGATGCTGATGGAGCAGGAGGTTTGGGTGGTGCAGGGGGCATAAACGGTGGTGGTGCAGGTGGGGCTGGTGCTGGTGGAGCAAGTTGTGCAGGGGTCATTGACGGTGGCGGTGCGGGTGGTGCAGGAGGTTTAGGTGGCGTCCCTGGTGTACGTCGCGTTTTTGTTGTTGTTCTTGGTGGTGGTAGACGTGTTGGTGTTCTTGGTGGTGGAGGTGGTGGGTTCTTGCTGGTGGAGGTCGTGATGTTCTTGCTGGTAGAAGTGGTGGTGTTGGTGGTGGTGGTCGTCAGGGAGGTGGTCGAGCAAATGGTGCAGATATGGATGATGTTGATGGCTATGCTGATGATGATAGTGACGACAGTGATGATGACAGGGTGGGTTGGGTTTAAGCTGAGAGAAATGGGAAGGCAGGTATTCGATTGATCAGGGTGTTCCTGGACATCAGCAATTAATGGTCGCTTCTTGATAGGCCTAAGTAGGCCTACTGGTGTTACGACGTCTGAATCGTAGACTTGAATCAGGGAACTCGACCGACATGTAAATTTCTCCGGCCACTTTCATCGGCAATGCAGTTTCATGTATGTGAAGTTTGTTACAGCCCTAGGTGGGGCACTATAGGGCACTGTTATCACAGAGCTGGTCATTTAGATTTATCGTTGTAAATTTATCGTTTCCAACTTGCGTATTCGCCGGAAATAGCCAACAGGCTACGGTCACGGTTTGATTCACGTCTACGATGCTCAGCTTATGAACATATGACATGTCAACAAATGCGTTGCTTATCTGCTTAATTACTTAATTACGCACCAGCGCAACGTGAAAATATCGATATATTCATATGTTATACTTTGGCTCTTCTATAAGTCTTACTTAAAAGCAGACAGTTAATAGATCACAGTACAGCACACAACACGGAGAGAGAAAACAATACAATAGAATAATAGTCAGATAACACAATGCAATAGAATAATATACTATTGAAATTTGATAATTACTCTTCACAAAGTTCAGAAGTGTATATTGAATCCAGGTAGCCGGAAACATTATGAACCATAAACAGACTGGAAGAGGTAAGTGATCAGCTTAAAGCGAAAGATAGTCGACTGGAAACGTTGACTGTTCGGTTGCAAGCATCAGCTGACCCTATTGGCGCTAGTTGGATTGACTTAGATTGGAATTAATTAGAGCCGATGAGATATGCAATTTATCACGTGCAGATAAGTTTCCTGACCTATTGTATTTCGACTTCTCCAACGGATCATGATTCTTGACAACGACCTCACCTGAAGCGACTATCGACTGATGCTTAATGCATTATGATAAGGGCGCTATAGAAGTCGTTAGGTCAGATTAGATTTGATGAAAGGAAATAATGCCTTTTACTGTAGTTAATATTCAATGCAGTTCCAAATATTATTGCAAGCAGGTCGATCTTCTAAAGAAGCGTCATCATCTCAGAGAAGTGCAGGCGAAAGTTCAGAGTTCTCTGGATGGCTTGAGATGCTAATTACAGCATTTTTGGATTGAGGGCTTTGTATCTGTCTGTCGTTCTCTCTGTCTACCTGTCTGTTCGTGTGTTTATCTGTACTGTCTACACATGTTGGTGTATTTCTATATTTAATATATATTTATTTGTATTTGTTACGAATAAATGTTATTCTGTATGTGTGGCTATATTTAATTGAAACCATTACGAATAAATATTAATCTGTAGGTTCTAATTCTAAGGGAGGGCACTAGCGGATTCAGAGTGGTTTTTGAGCAGTGGCACGGCCGGAGTGGCCCTCTTTGACCTACTATTGCACGAGTCCTTTTTGTTCTATGCCTTATCTCGAAGGTATTTTGTGTAGGCTGAATATAGCTATGTGAATCCTATAGATCGAGCAATGCAAGGTGATCAGAAGCGCTAGAGAAAAATGCTAGTCGTTTAGTCGTTCTCGGACTAGCCATCCTACAGTCAACCAGAATGGCAGCTATCTGCAACCTGCCTTCTGTCGAGCTGAGGATAGACTTAGGTCAAGCTCTAAGGTAGTCTTTTGGGTAGATTAGCTTATGTAGTCTGCGGGGCTCTTTAGAAGTCTTAACGTTCTCGTCTGGTGTAATGTAGCTTAGATGGAATCTAACATGTACTCGAAAGAGATTCCTAATTAAATGACAATAATAAATTATCAACAACCAACAATCTGATGCATGTAAATCAAGGAAAGAAGTTTTGATGTCGGCGACAGAAGTAACAGTTCTGATTAAACAGCTGTACGTTATAAATATGCTTAAGAAAATGAAACAGACTGTCTTTCTGTATATCTACGACTAAAGAATACGCAAGAAATTGAGCGAATATACAATTTAACTGCTAATTCAAGAATCAAGACAGCTGTTGGCAATTGATTTCACCGCCCATAGATAACCGGGAACAGCAGAGAATTTTACCCAGAAGAGACTATATGTTGCCGTGCCTGAGAAAACCTCACAAAGTCCAAAAATCAATTTGCCAAAAGGCGACTCCGAAGGCTGTTGTTGCACGGAATAGGTCCAAATCATTCTGGGTATATTTTAAAGGAGATAAGCATTGCATCATTGAAATGGTCTCATGTTAAACTACACGGCACAAAACTAATTTTGCATGTAAAGTCTTTAATTTACAGCAAACATGATTCGTTTAAATGAGATTTAACTCGCGATTTTTAGAAACTATTCGCGTGGAGATGTAGGCCTACATATTGAACAGTTGTAACTTTTTGCGACTTGTGATAAAAATGCAATTTTCACGAAAACATTCAGCATTTCAAGCCAAATCCAACATAATATTAAACCAGTGTTTGAATTTTTCCGACTATTTCTCATGCACGGTCACTCACGGTGAAGATATATATGTCTATCACATAATATATAACCATTCGAAACACTTAGCTGCAACTAATACGTCTTTATTTTATGGTGCTACAGTATTAGCTAATGACTAAGCATCAATCGATGGCACTTAGCAGGGTGCTCGAAGGATTTGGCTCAAGCTCCATCGCAGCAGTCGTGTTAGGAGCTCTCAATATCAATCATATCCTCCGCGTTATAAGGGCAACACACAACCTATAGCGAACAGTGCCACATACACACTTGCAAAGAAGACTATAGGTGCAAATAATAAGGTCCTAATTGTAACGCTTTTAGTAAGGTAATTAATTAAAGTAGCAAGTCTGATCAGAAACGTCAGTTTGTTGAGTCAGCAGATTTTGGAACTTTGTTGGACACTTACGTCTGCTTATTAATCAGGTGGCCTACCATATCAGCACCCGTATTTGAGGGTGTTGAATCTGCAATCAAACAATACATTGATTAATATTATAGGCCGACGACTAACTGCTCTTTTAAAATCCTGACATGAGTTAGGCGGGCGAGATGCACTTTATAAGGTACCCAAAAGGAACTAAAGAAATGATCATACATAGATACATATTTACATAGATACATAGACACTAAATACACACACATGCATGCATGTATGCATACAAACATGCATATATACTTACATATAGTATAGTTGTACATGTACTGCACACGCATACGTTCCACATAGCATGGACCCATATGTTCTAGTCGGTCAAATAAATCCCATGCTGTGGAATATTGTCATAGCCTCACCAGGTCTTCAAAATATGATGTTGCTGTTGGGGTACCTTTCTTTTGGCGCTGAGGAAATCTCAAAATTACAATAACGATCTTGTTGATAGGCCTTTCGTTGAGAATTGAGACAATTATAGCAGTTAGAGTTAGTAACCTCAAGTTTTGCTTGTAATAGAATGGATTACAACGCTTAATACCCGACTTACGTGTGAATTACACGAGAGCAAAAAAAATAATAGTCAATAAAACTATATGGAAATCGGCCTACGGCTTTTTCATTTTGTCATTAGATATCGCTTTAAGTGCATTGCATTCACTCAACGTGGCATAAATTTAAAGTATATACTGTATATCAGATATAGTATATAGAAATATAAGAAAGTAAATAAATAGAACATTTAGCTTACCTTCCTGCTCTTTTTTGTTCTTGATATTTACCAACTCTTTAATCTCTTTTATCTAAAATAAATAATTTCTGTCTGAAGCGTCATGGTGGCGGCAAGAGTGGTGTGTTGGTGGTGGTGGAAACAACACTGTGGTAAGCTAAATATCGTTGAGCACGATTAGTTCTGGGATGAGGCGGAGACTGTACATAAAACTAATTCGTCTGACTCGTCTCACCCACAGTCTTTCCGGAGTTGGTACTTTACAAGTATCAAGTAAAGTTTGTCAGACGAGAGTGATTGAATTACTATACTTGTGCCAATTGTGTTTGCGCTTTAGCCAATATCGTCAATCTCGAAGCCCCGCTACTGAATACTTTCAAAGAGAAGCTTGTGAACAAATGTGTTACATTTATTATCTTTAGCTGTCGTTATGCTGGGAAATAATTCGATTTAGAGGTTCGCAGGCTATATGCTAGCCAAGTCTGTATAGATATACACATATACATGTATCAGCATTTTCTTTCAACTCAAAATGAACGCACAGAATTCGAAATTTTTGATTTTCTTATTTTCTGCATTCGAGTCTGCGTGTAGGGAGTCTTCGAGTGTCAGCAGATTTGGTTCGATTTGGGGCAACTTACCGAACTTGTTATCGTCAGTGTCCAGTGACCATGACGCACACATAAACTGATCACTGTGCGTCATACATGCGTAGTGACGTCTGACATATTTACGTCATACATACGTAGTGACGTACGGCGAAAAATAGTTTATTCAAAGGCTGTCGGTAGAAACAAAATTGGTAGGCAGGTAAGGTTGTATCTATGTATGTTCGGTAGCAGATAGAGATCCAAAGGTCAGGCAGACAGACATTCAGACGACTATAGCTAGGCGGCGCCTTGAATTGAAGCGGCAAAAGAGATAAGGATAGGAGAAAGAATAAGAAAAGGAACACCGTTAAGAACACCGAAAGAACCGCCGCCATTTCTTCCTTGTCTCTTTTTTAGGCTCTGATAGTTCTTTTTCTTAACTCTAAGTTTCTGATAATCTGCTTTATATTAGGTATTCACCTAGCTCCATTAGCAAAAAAATAAATTTGCTGTACCTTACGTTACCTTTCCACTATCACAGCTATGTCTACAACTCCTATGTTGTGCTTACTTCTGCCATTAAGTTTTCGATGCTCTGTTCGAATTTCGACAGTTTTTCAGTAGAGCTTAAGACCTTTTGAACTTTTTCAAGTAGCTCATTGTTGTTGGTCTCCGATACCTCAGGGTTCATCTCCACGAATCTGTGCAACAAATGTGATATAATACGATATTTATTATTTATTCAAGATTCACTGCCACGAATTTATGCAGGAAATAATATATCTTAGCATTTATTGCAGATAATTTAACCTTGAACATCAGAAGAAACATCCAGTGCACAGAGCCTCAATGCCATAGGAGGTTAAAATAACTGGTCTCACGGCGTTGCATATTTTTGGGTGACCAACAATTGCTTCTTGATTTCTGCTTCTAAACGATAGAAAGCGCCGACATCGAATAATCATATGTGTATGCGTCTGTATCCATGTATTTAGACACTTAATATAGCGCATTTTTTACCTCTTAACAGCGCTGCACTGGCTAGCCTAAGGCTTAAGTTAATTCGGAACAACAAATTCGTCTGTAGGCAATAATGCTCAGATAACTGGAGAAGTCACCACTAGCGAGCTCTAGCAAACATGTAGAATCCGACCAACGGAGCCAGATCCAAAGTTGACAGTGACCCGCGTTTATAGTTCTTGGTCCGTGCTGCATTGAGAAGGAAGAATGTCGACAGCTGAATGGAATCCACAGCAAACAGTAACGATTACCAACTAGCACTGCTTCTCTCTTTCTCTCTCTCTCTCTCTCTCTCTCTCTCTCTCTCTCTCTCTCTCTCTCTCTCTCTCTCTATCACATCGTGTTCAAAGTTGTTCCTCGCTTTCTTATTAATTAGACAATAACGTTATCCGTTAGTCTCTTTAGTAGATTACAATATAACTGCAGTCCCTGAAAGAAAGATTGTATAAACTGGTAAATAGCCTGCGTCTATTGTAAGCAAAGAACCAAATTTCTCACGAAATGCCTTTCTGAAGATTATTTTCATCGTATTTCTGGCGCATTTTGTGCTCCCAGATGTAGCATTCACTGTCAATAATCTTGCCTAAAAAGTACATAAAAGCAACAATCACATATTGTAACAGCAATTGCAGCGATATTCATTATTATGTTAACAAAATGAACCATGTCGAGTTTGAATTAATTTTAAAGTGCTGCCTGTGAAACCTGCTTTAATTTTAAGTCATGAAGTCAAAAGTCTGAATTGTTTCACGTTTTTACATAAAATCTTAAAATTTTTGAACAAGTCATTACTCAGTCATTAATGGACATAGAAAGTCGGTTCTTGCATAAAATTTTTTATAAATACGGCCTCTTTCTTATGGCCATATTAATTTTGTAAAGTAACAAATTGGAGTGCCTAATGGAACCCTGGAATTGGGAGCACCCAATTTTTTTCATTTATAAATAGAACAGTAATGAAAACTGCTTTTATAAGAACTAAGTTCTGAATAAAACACTGGAAAAATATTCAAAATTGGATAACTGGTCCCAAAAACCTCTAAAACGCACACACCTCTGAACGACCAATTTCACTGGACAACAAATTTTTACAAAAGTCATGTTACTGAAATGAAATTAGTCAGTTCTTATCAATTTGTATGTGCTGAACACGAATATGACAGTGAAAATGCCGAATTGGCTCTAGTTTTTTTGTAATCTGAAATGAAGTAATTTTATATCGCACAATACATGCCAATAGTGATACACTTACAGTTAATATTTGTAAAAACCAGGTCATAGACTAGTTCTTAGATTTTTTTGCCTGTCTCTTGTACAGCTGTTCGGGAGCATCTCTGCGGAGTGTCCAGCAGTAGTCAGCCAACATTGTAGTGGACCATTTTCCCTGGTACCTTTGCTCCATTGTTGCTATATCTTGATGAAAACGTTCGCCATGTTCGTCACTAACCATACCACAGTTGTCAGGGAAGAAATCCAGATGGGAATGAAGGAAATGCATCTTCAGAGACATATTGCAGCGAAATTTCTGGTACTGCTTGAGCATGTCTTCTACTAGTTCCTTGTAGTTTTCTGCCCTAACTTTCCCCAGAAAGTCTGTAGACACTAGACGAAAAGCATTCCATGCTTGTTTCGCATCACCCTCCAGCAAGTTGTTGAAGCGGTCATCTTTGAAGAGTTCTCTAATCTGACGACCCACAAAAACTCCCTCTTTAATCTTTGCTTCGCTGAGTCGAGGGAATTTTTCATGCAGGTATCGGAAAGCTGGCGAAGTGCGGTCCATGGCTTTCACGAAGTTCTTCACCAAACCTAGTTTGATGTGAAGGGGTGGTAGTAGGATTTTGTGAGCCTCGACCAGAGCTGGGTGCTGGATATTCTTCTGTCCAACTGCCATGTTTTGTCTGGGAGTCCATTCCTTCCGCACGTAGTGCAACTCTCTTGCTCGGCTATCCCACTCACACAAGAAACACATATATTTTGTATATCCTTGCTGCAGTCCCATTAAAATGGCAACTACCTTCAAATCACCACACAGGTGCCATTTGTACCTGTTATAGTCAATGGAATGCATTAGCTGTTTTAGGTTATCGTATGTCTCTTTCATGTGGACAGCATGCGCTAATGGAATAGATGGAAGACGGTTTCCATTGTGCAAAAGCACAGCCTTAAGACTCAGTGTTGAAGAGTCTACAAAGAGTCTCCATTCTTGTGGGTCATGAGTGATCTGTAAGGCATTCATGAGGTCGTCAATATTGGAACAGAATACCAGATTACCTTCCTTCATAAAGAAAGGTTCCAACTGCTGATGGCGCTTTCTATATGAAGTAATTGTGACATCTTCTTCTAGAAGATTCCATTGTTGGAGTCTTGATCCTAGCAATTCTGCCTTGTTTTTGGATAAGTCCAAATCACGAACAAGGTCATTTAGTTCTTCCTGTGTTATTCTGTGTGGGGTTGATGATGCACCACAGTGAAAATCGGGATCACTGCACGCTGACGGACCAGGAGAAGAACATGTCGGCTCACCCTTGTCCTCATCAGATGAATCAAGGAAAATATATTCTGCTGGAGGTTCTGGAATAGGAAGTCCATCACCATGTGGAACTGGTCTCAATGCTGACGGAATGTTTGGGTAGACTATTGTCGACTTCTTTTGCTTCGTTATTCCACCGGAAAGAGGAGGAACCAAGCAGAAGTAACAGTCATCTACGTGGTTGCTTTGCTCTCTCCACACCATGGGAACTGCAAACGGCATTGATGGTCTTTTGCCATTCAATCACTGTGAAAGCTGTGTTGTACATGTAGCACAGCATATATGCGGGGCCCATGGCTTGTCTTGGTCACCAACCTTGCATTTGAAGTAAGCATGATATGCCTTCTTGACTTGATAAGTGATACTTTTCTTCTGGTTGGCAAATGTCACTTCCCCACAAATGTAACAAAAGTTGTCCACAGTATTTACGCACTTCCGAGGCATTACTGTTCTGTATTGTATCTAAATGGATAAAGTAATAATAGTTTTATAAAACAGTAACTTAAACTGTCTCGCACAAATTCTGTAATATTGTAAATGCTCAACCGTTCCGACTCGCTTTATATAGTACACTGCTGACGTAAGACACTGCTGACGTCATCTTACGTCAGCAGCCGACTGGCTGTAGTTTTACATTGCATCAGAAAATGACGTAATCAACTGTGCATGATGTGTCCATGATGGGATTATGCAATGAGGTGGAATATTACATCATTCTAGACTTATTTAGGGTATTGTCGCAGTCCTACTGCATAAATTTACATGGCGAAACATAAAAAATGAACTATATGAAATATTTTCAAAACGAGAGCCAATAAAAAATTTTTATGGTTATATTCGTGTTCAGCACACCAAGATGCTACACATTAGGGCCTTTTCCAGTCAGTAACGATTTCTATGTTGACCAGTGTTTCCGAAAAACTTTTCGATGACGTTTTGTTTTCTGAAGTGCCCGTTCCTTAAAAGCTTAAACTTGTTAATTTCCTTTGGGGTTTTTTATTATTCGAATAAAGAACAAGGTTCAGCAAGCATCCAAGATGGTAATTTTCATCCTAGAACTAACAATACTACTGTTATAGCTGGGATGACATTGTGGTTAAACTTCTGTTATTGACGATGGTCTAATGGTTACGTTTGGTGACGCTCATCTGGATCAGTAATAATGTAGGAGTAACTATCTACTATGATTTTCCTTTTGTTGAGTATTAGTATTATTAGTTTAGGCTTTATGGTGCATCGGTTTCCTTCGAAAAAAATAGGAGGTTCTGAAAAGAACCGTTTAAGTTGAGGTTTTAAGGCTGGTGCCGATTTCTGCAGCTGATGACAAATGCGTAATCCAAAAAGTCTATCATCCCACTATAAACGATTCTCCTTAAATTTTCAAAACAGAAAGAATGGTCCTGTTCAGTTTAATAAAAGTCTCATTTGCATATTCATAAACATAGACTATTGTGCCCTCTACTCAGCAAGAGACCAACTTTCTTACTTAATGCTTATGGGTAAATTTGGATGGAAATTGTACGATTTTAGTTGAGGTTGTAGTCTTAGTGCCATTCTTGGAAGCATCCTTGCTTACAAAAGGGTACTTTACAGAAACTGCACATAAAGGTGATTGTTCTGTATTTGCCCCTGGTCTTCATTTACCCTTTTTGAATAGATTTCTTTCATTTATTTTAACCAGCTCTTAAACCTCAACTCTAGAATTGAGAGCACTGCAAAGAGTTGATTGTTTCTTTGGGTGAATTTCCTTGAATTTTTGAAGGGCCTCCTCTAGTGCAAGATGGCTCAAATCCCCAACAAAGCTATTGATCAAGGTCATTACAAAATTTCAGATGATTAATTTCGTGTACGACGTCTGCCCTCTTCTGTGTCTCTCTGACTCTTATCCCAAAGAATGTAAGCATTGATTATGCCTACATTCACAATCCACCTAAATAAGCATCTCCACCATTTCTTACAATTTTGTCCACACTCATAATATGATCACAGCTGATTTGCTTATCAACGCCACCCGTTACCGGTTATACTCCAAATTTACAAGTGACTTTTCTTTTTCAGAAATGCCAGAACCATGACAGGTGGAAAGGAAAGAAATTGTTTGTTTGTCACAGAATATCGTTAGAGTAATGGGTCCTTTCTGGTTTTTAGCCACATCGACTCTGTACTAAACTCTGTACTCAGTTTAGTCTGGCAAGCCTCTTGTAGAAGGCATCTTCGATTCAACATAATAGTTGAAGTTGATTACGTCTTGTCGTGGAAAAGTCTTGTTGCAAAATTCAAGCAGCTGAAGTACCGGTCATCATATAAATGATGGCAATAGCCAAGGAACCCCAAACTCTCACCACTTGGAGAGCAAAGGGTTCTGACAACATCATAACCCAGGCTATGCTGTCTTCTTGTTGCATAATGGTTTGGATAAGTTCTTTCAGTGTAAACATTGAAACGTAAGCAGTAACCGGATTGTGCTTTAACCAAAGTCCAAACATTTATACCCCATTTTATTGGATTACACGGCGTATATATAGCAGGAAAGAAACCCTTCCATTAAAAGAAATCATAGCTTTATCAGCACGCAGTTCCCTGTTTGGAATCAATGTATTGGAAAAGCGTTTGTATAGGGGACCTATTTATAAATAGTTTTAATACATTTATAGATATCTGTATTTAGATCTCTACCCGCCCTAGAAATCAACAAAGGAAATATTTTATTTAGCAAGCAAAGGCTTTAAAGCAATCCGGTGTTTTCCGGTGTTTTCCGTTATCGACTCCAACGCTTACCCGATGAAATCCGGTAATGGACTTTAGAGGTTTATAATTTCCGATCAGTTGGAGCGTCTTATAAATCGTCCATCATATTATACCTAGCATTTCTTCCTCTGGTGTTATCAATAGGCTTATTACAGTAGGCCTTATTGTGGGTCTTTTCTTTGTATACTAAGTTCGTTGCATACCTAAGGGGTCGGGTGTATCCGTGGGTAGTTTAATCCGTCTGTGGCGTCTTTTGCTGCTTTTGCCGTCTTCATCATGGAACATTTCTTTTCCTTTGCGGTATTTGATGCAGCGCAGTAGGTATATGAACAGGTAGAGTACGGACAAAGGAGGAGGCACCCGAAAATAGCTGAACTCGCGGATGATTCGATAACGTTGCATCGTGAACACCTCGATCGCCTCTTTATTTATTACCGAAAACGTGACGCTAAAAGTAACACCACATTATCCGAAGGTAAATTTAGGTCAGTTCAGGTCATATCAAAGTATGAAACATTAAATGAGATCAGATAAGTTAAAGTTAGGTAAGGTCGGGTCGGGTAAGGAGGTTCTAGGACAATAACGCCCTGGACAATTACCCCCCGGACAATTACCCCCCGGACAATTACCCCCCTATACAGTAAAGAGTAGACATGAAATACTTACTATACATCAAAAACTAATTATTAGACAATTATTAGACAACTGGGCACAGAGTAGACATGAAAGAATTACCAAACATCCAAAACTAATTATTAGACAATTATCAGACAATTGGGCCCAGACTAGACATGAAAGATTTACCACACAACATGAAAGAGTCTAGTCTGGGCCCAATTGTCTGATAATTAATTGTCTAATAATTAGTTTTTGATGTTTGGTAATTCTTTCATGTCTAGTCTGGCCCCAATTGTCTAATAATTGTCCCATATTTAGTTTTTCATGTTTGGTAAGTCTTTCATGTCTACTCTTTACTGTATAGGGGGGTAATTGTCCGGGGGGTAATTGTCCGGGGGGTTATTTGCATGGGGGGGGGGGTAGTTGTCCGGGGGTAATTGTCCAGGGGGTTATTGTCCTGTTACCGGCAAGGCAAGTATAGTAAAGTTACGTCACCTGTGGTGATTAATGAAGTAAGTAGGGTGGGGTAAGATAAGTCAAGGTAATTTAAGAAAAGCTGGGTAAAGTACGTTAAAATTATGTTAAGTGAGGTGAGGTAATGGGAAATGATATAAATTAGGTAAGTCATAGAAGGCGAGATAGAGCTTCGTCGTATTAAACAATTTACACATGATATAAGACATCGTTAACGGAATTACAAAAGTTTTGACTCGTCTCTTCGATTTGGTCCTTTAGAAAAAGCGATACTTTTATCAGAATCAGGTATTGAAATTGATTCTATTTTCTAAAAAATTATAGTCTCTTCAACCTTTGGTCAGTGGGACTTTGTGCATTAGTTTCTTTACCATGACAATTAGATAAAACCGAGAACTCCTATTCAAGACCTTCGCTCGCTCATATCTACTATAATAATGATTTTGACGACAAATTTGTAGTGTTGACGAGGATGCATGATAATGATTACGTTGCCATTGTTGACAATGATGGTACTAATGATGATAATCACAATGATAATTGTATTTCTGGTATTGGTTGTGGCAGTGATGGTGAAAATCATGGTGGTTGTGATAACAAAAAAATCATTTTGTTTTTGCTTTAGATAATGAAGATCATCATTATGCTATTAGCGATTGTACTCGTGACAATGATGGTGATGTTGACAGAAGTGATGACGATGCTGGTGTTTATGATGGTGATTGTGATGAATATTAAAATGATGATGATGTAGTAGATAATGATGATCATTGTGGATATAAACAGGATGTGGAAGGCGGTTGTGCTAATTTTGATGATGGTGATGGTACTATGCTGATGGTGATTATTGCTGTTTTTATTATTGTTATTATTGTTATTGTTGTTATTATTATTTATTTAATATTTATTATTATCAACATGATCATAATCATGATCATGAACTTGATCATGATCATCATGATCATCGTCATCATCATCATTATTATAATACTTACAACAACTATAGCAATACCGAAACCCAAAGTACTCACTTGAACATGGCAATTAGTACGTTGAGCATCATGACGACTATTACGATGGCGTAGATGAACATCAGAGTCGGTACGAACCAAGTATTTGCCGGACAATGCGCAGCTTTGCAATCCGAGTAACGCACATCTTGGATTTTACTCGAGGAACAATACTCCTGTGTCACTTTATACGTTGAGTTCTCGACACAATTTTCCCCTTGACAACAATACAAGCAGCATATAAATGTACACTGATTTCTAGATATATGGTGTCTACTATATTGCATGGTAACTGTAAGATTACCAACGAAGTTGTTACCTTATTAGTCACTAGCGTAACCCTATAAATTTAAACTGATGCAATGAACTGAAGCTACGTCAATATTAATCACACACGCGCACACGCACGCACACACACACAGCACTGAGCCATTGCAGCAAATTATTTTGATCAGTTTTTAAAGATGGCTGGATAGAGCAATGGTGTAACTATTACAAAATCACTTTCGCCATCATTTCAGCGAATGAATGAACAAATGACTCAAGCTATTGCTTTGAAAGAGCGCACTAACGAAAACACACTACAGATCTCAAATAAAAGCATCAAACTTCCGGTGTTCGGAGAATGTCCTATATCAGCCATATAGGCCTACGTTTGTCCAGCAACTCAAATCCCATCTTGCGGTATGAGCAAAAGTCGTTCCTGGTGTAGTTTCAAAAGTAGCTAACTCCTTCTAAAGTAGCAACTAATTACTTGTTAAACTACATAAAAGTAGTTCAAAAGAGCTGTAGTTAATTTATCGTTACTCAGATCGTTACCGCGCCTCAGATTCAGGTGTACTGACTGCCATGGCTCGCGTCATAAGTGCTTTAAATAAATAAAATACAAATAATTGAATGAAGTGTCACAAATAAATTACGCGATTTACCTAAATCTTTTAGCATCCCAAATTTATTTCATCTTTTACTTTTATTCTTGCCGCATCCAAAAATTGTATACTTCCAGCGAAGTCGCAAATAACTCTCAAAAAGTTTTAAATATCCAGAAAAGTTAAATATAAGATTTTAAAAATCAACCAATAAAGGCTTTAATAGACACTGCCAATCATTCTCCGAACACCGTAAGTCGCAGTTTCATTTTAGTGTGTTATTTATTTAAACACTATATTAGGGTATAATACAACGTTTTAGCTTCACAATGGAAGCGAAGAAAAAATAACATTTTACTAATACTGAAACTACACTTTCGAGATGAAATCCGAGTTTTGCAGTTCTGCAAAAGTCTTCGGTAATTTTTTGTCTATATCTGAGAACAATACTCGTGTTAGATATATTATTCGTCCTTTCATACAGTTCATATGTTCCTATTTACTTTTTAGTTTAATGCTCACAAGCATTGAGCTCTATTTATAATTAATATTCAGAGATATTCTTGCTCACAAGACTACAACTTCCTTTGAATGCTTGACTTCAATTATATTTTCTATGGTGCTTGGTTGTGAAAAATATTAAATTTGTAAAAGGTAGTTCCTCTATCACGTTGTCTTTTGGCACAAAAATATTGCGGATTGTCAAATATTACAGGTACACTAATTTAGTAAAGAAACATCATATTACTACCGATAATTGCGGCAAAAAATTTGAGGCGCTAAAACGATAAATGACTAAACTACTTTTGAAGTAGTTAATTCAGTGCCCATTATACTGATAGTGCATAATCGCTGGCATACAAAAGGCAAGCCGTAAATTAAAAAATGAACAACTTGACCATTTCGATCATTATTATTAGTGAGAAGTCTTTTGATGCTCTAATTGCCACTCTAAAATCGGACAACAAGCACATTACACTCTTAAATATATATCGACCTCCATCACTTTCTTTAACGGATTTCTTTCATGAATTTGAAGCTCTTTTGGAGGTTTTAATCTCATCTCCTACTGAACTAGTCATAACGGGTGACCTTAACATTCATGCAGATTCAAATAATCTCATTTCTACTACCTTTCATGAGCTCTTGACTTCTTTTGATCCTAAGTAGCACATAACCTTGCCAACACACGCTAAAGGTCACACCCTTGATCTCTTAGTGAAAAGATGTGATTGTAAGTTAATTTGAGATGTCTCAGTTAAGGAAACTTATCTTTCTGATCATCTTGCCGTTGCTGCTTCCATCTCTTTCTCAACCAAACCACCACCAAATTTCACTGTTACCACTTTCAGACCGTGGCATCAACTAAATATCCAGACTTTAAAAAATCACATCTGCTTTCAGACCCTGGCATCAACTAGATATCCAGACTTTAAAAAATCACATCTGCTCCTCACTTCCTTCTGATTCAGACTTATCTGCAGATGCCCTCTCTCACCAACTCCAGTCTTTCCTAACAGGACTTCTTGATAAGCACATTCCTCTTAAATCCAAGAAGGTTGTCGTTCGTGACCCGAAGTCTTGGTTTTACTCTGAAATTGCTGAAGTTCAACGTCTGCATAGCCAACTGGAACGCACTTAGCGCCGCTCAAGACTTCCCTTTTATCGTGTACGTTTCAAAGACCAGTGTAAAATTGTTCGTAACCTAGTTTCCAAGACCAAATCCTCCCATCTCACAAACTTAATTTCAGAAAATTCATCTTGCACGAGGTCGCTTTGGCAGGCCCTGAATAAGTTACTCCACAGGAAAACACCATGCACACTACCCAAAAACCTGCTCGCCATCGGCACTGGCTGCTGATTTCATTAAATTCTTTGATGACAAAATATCCAATACCAGGTTAAAATTTTCTGGTATTCCACTATCAAATGGCTTTTCATCTCCTGATCACCCCCTCCTACTTTTGATTCTCTTACTCCAGCAACCTTGAGTGAAATCTGGTCGCTTATTTTCTCATTTCCTGACAAACAGTACCTCCTAGATGCAGTTAATGCCCTCCTTCTCAAAAGCTCTTTGATGTGCTTAATACTATAATCTTGACACTAATCTCTCTTTCGCTTACTGACGGCTTCTTCCCATCATGTTTCTTTCATGCGATTCTCCACCCTTTGCTGAAGAAACCATCTTTGGATGCTGAAACTATGTCAAATTACCGACCAAACTCAAACTTGAATTTTATTTCTAAACCTCTTGAACGAGTTGTTAAATGTCGACTGGAGGCACATCTGTCTTCAAACTCCTTACTCCTCCCTTTCCAGTCAGCTTATAGCAAATTCCACTCCACTCTCTATGTCCACAGTGATATTATCTGCTCCATGAACAATGGCAAGTAACTGCACTTGCTCTTCTTGAGCTGTCTGCCGCCTTCGACACTGTCGGTTATGCTATACTGCTCCACCGCCTTGAACACTGGTTAAGTATATTAGGTCTGACCCTTAACTGGTTCAGATCATATCATGCCTTTCGTACTGAATCTGTCTACATTAGTGGTGCAATGTCGGACCAGATACCACTCACCTGCGGTGTCCCTCAGGGCTCTGTTCTTGGCCCCGTGCTTTTCTCCTTGTACACTACTCTGCTAGGCGTTTTACTTAGTCAAAGTGGTCCCACGCACCATCTTTATGCTGATCTCTACATTTCCTTTGATAATTCCTCTTCTTCCAGCTCTCTCACTCTATTATCTGATGTCTTTGAACAAGTTCAGTCATGGATGGCGGAAAATGGACTGCTCTTAAACCCATTCAAAAACTGAGTTTCTCCTTTTTGGAACTTCACAGCAACTGACTAAATTTAATTATTTGAAGTCCGGCCATACATCTCTGTCGTACAACCCAACTATTCATACCGCAATTTGGGTGTTGTATTTTACTCCAACCTGTCATTCGATGAACATATTAATTCTAGATGTAGGTCTGCCCACTATCACATTCGTGATATTCGTAGGATTATGCGTCACATTTCCTTCTCTGCCTTGGTTTGTTTGGCTAATGCCCTAGTCTCCAGCCGTCTTGACTACTGCAACTCGCTTCTTACTGGCATTTCCAAAGCTAATTTGATGAAGCTTCAAAGAGTTCAAATACATTGGCAAGAGCTATCACTAAAACTTCAAAATATGATCGTATATCACCAATTCTAAAATCGTTGTATTGGTTGCCCGTAGAAAAGCGCATCATGTTCAAGACTGGACTAATTATATACAAGACTCTACATTTCAGCCAACCTCACTATCTTCACTTTGTACTGACTCCCAAGACTTACCTCTACTCGACCAGGTCTTCTACCTGTTTAAATCTGACTATTCCGTGAACAAGAACAGCTCTTGGCTGCTTCGTGCCCATAATCAGCGGTCACCATGAAGGCGACTGCGACACCCGCCTGAGGTCGCCATTATGACATCGGATAACATGCTAGGCCCTACAATGAGCCTATCTTGGAATGAAGACGTGAATCTCCCACAGACTCCTACATCGACAGCGAGGGACATGTATAGGGGATAGACAATGCAGCTGTATGGTCGTGAATAGACACCCCTTACACATTCGACGATCCCAGGGGAAAGGGATCATGTTCGGTGGACTTGGATAAAAGGGAATGCGCTCAGGCGAGGGAGGGATATAGATATTCGAAAGGAGTGAAGGAGAGATCGGACAGAACACAGCAGTGAACGCGAGCTAAGAAGAACTCTCTAGATTGAATGCTAACTTTCTTTCCGCTAGTTTTATTAATTAATATATTTTTACTAAAATATTGCTTCGTACTGAGCGAACCTATCACGTCGCTTTCCTGCTAGACAAGAGGGAACCGAGGACGTGACATTGGCAGGGGTGCCTTTTCTGTCGTTGGCCCTAGACTCTGGAACTCTCTTCCGTCAAATTTGCGCTCGGCAAAGTCTGTTTCGGCCTTCAGATCTCGACTAAAGAGTCACCTCTTCCTGAACTCATTTCCTTCGCAGGCTGTCTCTATGTCTTCTGGACTGCTCTTAGGCTTTTCGACCCGGACTTACCATGGAATTTGGCTTGGACAATGATTTTGGTTAGCAGCGACCATCGACTAATGCCTTCAGCATTATTATGGTGGCGCTACAGAAGTTCTTAGATTAAATTCTTAGATTAGATTACTCTAGAATGTCGACTGCTTTTATGAAAAAATGATGTCATAACTGTTGACGAGATCACACATGGCTATATAGAGGCTATATATTGTCTAAATTAAAGAAAACGTGTACAGCTTCGTGTCAGCTAGATATTCATTGTCAATCGGATTTATAATAGTTAATAATTTTACACTGCCTAACACTTGCATAGCAACCATCGTTTATAGTAGAAAAACAATAACTATTGCTGTAAAGAAACTTCACAGTTTAAGAATAAATATTACGATGTAAGTGCAATCATAATTTCGAGATTTCTGCAGTGCAAAAAGAAGAGCACTAAATAGCGAAAACCAGCTCATTAAGTCCCATATTTTAAGCTTAAAAGTTAGCTCCAGTACATTCAAATTCTTACTGCCGGGGCAAATGATCAAGGCTTGAAATGTACTGGAGTTTAAGTTTTGATGCTTCACGTGTTTTATTTGTATTGTGTTGCATTTAATACGGTAGTCTATTGGTTAGGGCGTTCAGCTTGTAACGCGGTGAGTACTGGTTCAATCTCTTGTTAGACAGTTAATGTGTACGGACCTTCAGCACATCCTTTATTTACAATTGCTCAGCGCCATCGATTGATGCTTAGTCATTAGAAAGCGGTGCTTAATAAATGCAGAAATAACAATCCTAAACTATGATGTTTTACATGAATTTTTTAAATGATATCTTGTTTTACCTTGTGACTCTTCGCGGTTGAATTGTTGAATAACGGACCACCATGCATCGTATATGACGTCTACGAGAAGATTTCCGTTCAGTGGTTGGTTGGGATACATAACAGCATTCGATACGACACCATAGGCCATTACAATGACAGCCAGGATGAACAGGAATCCAATAAGGTCTTGAAACTACGATAATACTACACTTTTATAATCATCCTCATTATCACCATCAGTTACACCATCATGGCAACTGTTATCATCAGCGCCATCATCTTTGGTCTCCAACACTACTACAATCACAACTCACCACCACCATCACCAAAACAACATCAGCGTCATCATCTGTATCATCTGCACCTTTTATCTGTGTATCTGTGCTTATATTATAGCGCATTTTCAACCTTACAGCAGCGCTTTTATCCAGCCTAACAGACACTCCTGTGGCTGGAGGAACTTTCCACTGGCGGTAAGTAAATGAGTAAGTCAATCAGTCAGTCAGTCAATAAGTGAGTAACGCATTTGCTAACACACCCTATGTCCATCCACTGATCGAAGAATTGTAGACTTGGTTGGGCCACAGCGGTAAGACAACAAAAGCAAGACGGTGCAGATGGGATCACGAAGAAACTTAGAAATGGATCAATAAATTTTTAGCCAAGGTGTTGACAATTGAGAGTTCCTGTATATATATATATATATATATATATATATATATATATCTGGACAATCATATATATATATATATATGATTGTCCAGAAATATGCTTACTTTGGCCACATCACAACCACCACAACCACCAACGTTATCGCTAATATCAACACAATCATAATCATCAGGTTCAGCAGTATCAAGTCAGGGACGAAAATAATAAAAGTAGCATCTGCAGCACTGATAGTAGTAATCGACATCGTTACTGTCTTTGATGTTATTTTTCAAATAAAGGAGACAGAAGTCAAAATATTATTTAAATAGATGCCTGCTGTCTAGAAAACTCATAGATACAAAAAAAGTTGTCAAAGATCAGAAATGGACTCAGCTTAGCTGATCATAATTTAAGATGATGTTAAGAGTTAGCACTAATCATGTTGGTGTAATCTACATACCAATAAGAATAACTTGTTTCCGAAAAGAAAAGAATAACCTAATACTTACAGGACTTGAACGACAATGTACTGAAAAGAACTGAATGAAAATGCCCTAACACGCACTGATTCACAATGTACTAATACTAGTTGAATGACAATGTACTAACAAAATTTCAATGACAATGAACTAATAAGAATTGAATGATATTGCTCTAACAAGAATTGCAATTCTAATTGTAATAATTAGTAACTACTAAAATGCCGATGCTAAAAGTATCAACCGATGGTACACCAAAGTCAGTCCATAATTGGGTCAATATCAAGAAGGTCATTCCATAAGACCGAGAGGGAGCCGGTTGTTGATAAGCAATTTGAAAAAGATAAGTTTTAAGTTGTGAGCGAAATGACATACGACTGAGCGGAACGAAGAGACACAGGATGGGAGTTCCAAAATTGAGGTCCAGCAATCGTAAGTGTCCATTCATCAAGAACAATCTAGTCTTAGGTATAACCAGAGAGAGACAGACAGATAACCTTGTAGAGCATATGATAAGTTTGGGAAATAAGGACTCATTGTAAATATTGTGGTTGGTCAGAATTAACCCATTAAAGCCCAAGCTTTCCCCCAATTGTCAATCATTGTGATACTTCGGAATATGACAAATGATGCAAAGGTTAGGTCCTAGGAACTTACATTTATGTGATTTGGCGATCAGCCGCTAGGTGGCGTGTTGTTCCCATTTGGGAACAATGGGCACATATGGTACTGTGTTCCCATTTGGGAACAACATGCAAAATTATCGCAGAGTACCTATTAAAGAGACAGTTTTCAGTTACTACCATAGTGTATTTTATGCATAGCACAGGCTGCTTTGATAGAACATTAAAACCACACATCAGCGTTGAAGTAACTAGTTTTTAAAACATCATAAAGCAGTGCCAATGTTAACTTTGTCATTTGCGACAGTCTAATCCTGCGACTGAACACAGTGATCACACCTTTAACATATTCTGGATATTTCTCAGTGACCTGCTGCAGACTGCAAATTGTCTGTCTCAAATGCGACTATGTTACTGCTGCTCGCAGTGCGGGTGAAGTGGAGCCATGCACTTTGTGCAGTGAAGCCTTGTGTTCTTCTTACACAAGCAACATCTTGCTTGCATGGCACTCGGAACCAGATGATGGTCGGCTCCACCATAGAGAATGTCACTGACTGGGTGGCTAGCTGGTTCTAAGAGCGCTGTTGGAGGCTTGTACGACCATTGTAGCATTGTTCGGACAATGTGCCGTCGGAACTCCAGGTGATCAAACTATCCAACGACCACAACGTGAAGACGCCAAGCAGCAACAACGGCTTTATTCAAACCGTTGACAAAGAGTTGCCAGCACCACTTCTTGGAGCGAAACACTGGGCGATAGTTAGACATGAAGCGGTCCGGTTCATATGGTGACATGCCAATTAGTTCAGGATGCTTATTGCTAACCTTCTCAATGTCAGTAGTGGCTATTTCATGCGAATATGCTATTTTCTTGACCCATTTGAGTTGCGATATAAAGTCCACTTTCGGTTTCTTTACCTTTGGAGTGCATGAGATTCTTGTACTCTGACTCTCATCGGCTGCACCTCTAAGCACAAAAACAGTAACTGGCCCAAGAACATCAGGTCATCTTCATCCGCAAATTCTGCATGGGATACACCATCCACTATCGCTGGTGGCATAATAACTGTCAACATCGTTGTCAATAGCAGACATTGCATATGAAGCCCCTGTTGGATGAACAAACTGCTCAATGTTATCACTTTCGCTATCTGCATCAGCCTGTACAATAGCAATTGCCTCAGACAAGGGGAACTTTCTTTTCAACCTCTGAAAACGGAATCATACAAAAAGCGCGATTACTACGTAAACTAAAAATTCTAATTTATCTCATATTGTTCTATAAATATGGACAGCAGTAATGCTCTTGATGTGATGCTTTCAATGACTCGATGCATTTCCCCTTGATGTTCCCAAATGGGAACACAGTACCTCTTGTGCCCATTGTTCCCATTTGGGAACATCAAAGGTTTATCAAACATTTCTACCTCAATACATTTATTTTTTACAATCATCTCTGGCATAACTATAGAGCATATGATAAGTTTGGGAAATAAGGACTCATTGTAAATATTGTGGTTGGTCAGAATTAAATATTTTATAAACTGTAAAACCCAATTTGAAATTAATCCTTTACTGAACAGGAAGTCAACGCAAAGATTTAAGCACAGGGTTTATATGATAACATTGGACGTATTTGTTATGTCTCTAGCCAAAGAGTTCTGAACTCTTTTGTGGTTTCTGTTTGTTCGACTTTGTGATACCAACAAGAAACAAGTATAGTATAGCCAAGGCGACTGGAGGCCAATGCTTTTGTCAAGGATATTCTAGAAGACATGGGCGCATAACGCCTAATTCGGCGTATGTAACGAATATACATGTATGACGACGTACAAAGACCATTTTCACAGTCTGTTTGAGATAGTAAAATCAAAAGCAACTCCCAATTTAAAAGCTCCATCGGTCAATTCAACAATTGAGTCATCCAGCTTTAATGATTTTAGCCATTCAAATTTTTTAAAGTTGAAATAAAGTGCCCAGCATTAGAAATTCAGTCTTCGATGGATTAAGGAGAAACTATTAGCCGCTATCCAAGACTGCACCTCCCCAAAGACATCGGACAACGGCTGCACAGACGAGTGACAAGACAAACTGTCAAATGAAATCTTATTTCTCCTTCTATTCTCAAAAGCTGTGGCTCTGTTCTATTTCCTATAATCACAAAAGTAATCAGCCTTTCTCTCTCTACTGGTTACATTTCCCTGACCTTCAAATATTCTCTCGTCACTCCCCTTCTAAAAAAGCAAACCTTGACAAAGAAAACCTCTCTAGGTTCCTATCTCCAATCTTTCTGTATTGTCTAAGCTAATTGAACGCATTGTCCTTACCCGGCTGAGTGATTACCTTTGTTCTATCTCACTTCTCAATCCAGATCAATCGGGATTCACTAAACATCACTCCACTGAAACACTGCTTGTCACCTTATACAATAATTATACGAGTTTTTGCCACTTTTATTGTCTCTGTCTTCTGACATATCTGCTGCTTTTGATACAATCGATCATACTTCTTTAACGACTATCTTGCTGATTTGGTATCTCTGTTGCTGGCCTTTCTTGGTTCCGGTCTGACTTGCCTTCCGTTCTTTTTCTGTAAAGTCATTGTTGGTAAATCCTCCCCCACTGTCTTGTGGTGTCCCTCAAGGTTCTGTCCTAGGACCACTTCTCTTCATTTTCTACACGACGCCGCTGAGCCGTCGTATAGAAATCGCTTCAGTCGACCATCATCTGTACGCTGACACTCAACTCTTCATATCCTCTTCTTGTTTTTCCTGATTCATCATTCATTTGCTCGATATTGTGAACCAAATCTCAAAATAAATGACCGCTAACCTGCTTTACCTCAACCCTTCCAAAACGGAATTAATTTTTTTGTTCTAGGTCTACAAGATTATATTATGAAAATTCCTGGCTTTTCCATCCACCTATCAACTAATTCCTCCATTCTAACGCAAGCTTCGCATCACCTCAACACACATCTCTCGTTTTCAGATCACGTCTCCAACCTCTCGCGCACCAGTTTCATTCATTTTCGTGAACTTCGCTCTATTCGATCAATACTCTATGCTAAAACTGCCTCTACCATCGTTACTTCCATTGTCCACTCAGCTTGATTGGTAAAATTCCCTTTTTCTTTTCCTTTATTCCACTCAAATTAAGCGTTTTCAACTCATCCAAAATACCGGAGCTGTCATCAGAACACCCAAGTTTCACCACATCACTCTTATCCCGTAATCACTCCATTGGCTGAAAATCCTCTCATTTCAAAGTTCTTTTTGTAAACTATAACTCTCTGCAATACTCTCAACTACATATCTTTGCAAATTCTTTACCTACTATCCAATCATTCCGCTCAACCCGTTCATCCTCCTACCTCACTTTTGCTCGTCTCTCTGTTACTACTAATGTTAAGTTCACTAATCGCTTCATATGCCAAACTGCACCTCAACCCTGAAACGATCTCCCTTCGAAATTTCGCAAATTCTTCGTTACTCTATCCGTTCTGTCGTTAACCCGACATCATCCTAAAACAGGAAGTCAAAATTAATCGAATATCCAACAAATTTCAGTCTTAGACCTATACCAAAACTTTTCTATAGATAAATAATTTACTGGCTACCTTTTGTATAGCCGAGGACATGGCAGAGGACAATTTTAACTTCTCTCTGGGGTAATAATTCACTGAAAGCCACACACAAAGCTTCTGAGGATGCAGAACATCTGGCAATTAAAATTTTTAAATATGCAAACTTGGTATATGAAACAACTTTGCGCACAACTTGCGCTGTTGCTTAAAGCTAGTGTGATCCGAGGGAAGGCGAGAGCGTCACCAATGCTCGGACTTACTTCTGCGACGCCTTGCTTCAGAAGTGGTAGAGTTGAACCAAGGCTGTAGTATGCCCTCTATACTCTCTTAGTTCCAAGAGAAATTTGCCAATTAAAGAGCTCAACTTAAAGTAGACGGGAACTGCAGAGCCATCTCATTAGCTGTTTGCGCTGGAGACAACCATAAAGGGGTGCTAATATTTCATTTTTAGTGTTTTTTAGAATCAATTTCATGCCCAGAGCGAAATACAACAATTTCGTAATTTGAAGGTGGTTAAAATGTGAATAGGAATTTCAAGAATATGGCAGTGTGATCTGAACTAATTGATTCAATAAGAGTAACCTAATGAAGCAATTGCGATTCAGAACGAGGTATCAGGACATCCAGGGCATGACCTTTGTTGAGTCTCAGGTAGGTGATGAGCTGTTTCAAGTTAAACCTTTCCAACATGGCAAGAAAGTATAGAATGGCAATACATTAATAAAAGCACAAAATGTAAATATAAGAATTGAATGACAATGTACTTATGAGACTGGCCAAAGATCATTAATAAGATGCCAGTTTACTGCAAACCACGCGACCAGGTCTATTTATGTCTGGATGTGTGGCCTACAACCAGACAGAAACTCGTGGCTGGAGACCACATTTAGAAAACTTGTCTGGCATTTTATGCTCTTCGCAATAACCTTAAGAGCGAAAAACTCACCAAGCGACGCATCATGTAAACCTTCGGTCCCAGAAATTTGTTGATGTAGAAGGCTTGTAAGATACGAATGTAAAACATAAAAAGACTGAAGGCTGTGAACAGCCTGGCTACGTATAGGCATTCGGGACAAATGTCGGGAGAACTGTGGTAGATGACGCGTAGAATGAAACCAGTTAAGTATGTCAACAAAGCCGTCACGTCGAAAATGTTCCAGATATTGTCAAGATATCCGTCTAGATTATCTGTGTGGAGCTGAAATTCAAAAAATATGGAGATGCTACTAGTCTAGGCACGATCAAGATCATCATCATCATCATCATCATCATCATCATCACCATCACTACCATTATCATCATCATCGACGATGTATCAGTACATCCAGGGCATGAACTTTGCTAAGAGGAGGAAATGTGATGAGCTGTTTCGTGTTAAACCTTTCTAACATGCAAATAAATCATAGAATGTCAATATACTGTTGCATGCTGGAACGAGTAGGCTCCTAGTCGTACAGGCTAGAAATAGCAGGTAACGTTTTATAGGTTAAAATCTTTCTTTTCACTCCAAAAAACGTTACATCAGACAGCAGTCACGTCAAGACACAAGGCTCCAAACGGTATATCAGACATTCGACATTTGATCTGCGACTCTCAGTACACGATTCACGCTTCCCGACTTCTGCCTTCGACACTTGACTTCTCGATACTTCTATCTTCGACTTCTACTGACCGACTTCTCAACAGTTTAAGCTCTCTTTTTTATATCCCTTCTTCAACCAACGAGACAGCACTTCTTCAACCACTCTTTCAACCACTCCTTCAACACAGGTGCCAGACTGTTGCATGAACACGTGTCTCCACCAGACATAAACACTCTTCTCGCTCACACGTGTCCTTGCAACAACATTAATAAGAACTGAAAATGCATAAGACTGGCCAAAGACCCTTATAAGATGCCACCTTACTGCAAACCACGCAACGTGCTTTTCAGTGGTTAAGTCCTCTACCCGAAATCGCCTCCTCCGGGTAAATGGATATGAAAGTCCTTTCTTTGTATGATAAATGAGATAATTGTCGCAATTCTAATAGGAGTTTAATCCAGAGGGATGGCGCGGCTATAGCTAAGAAGAGATTTCCAACTTTTAAGGATGAGGTGAAGGGAGGGCAGAGAAATGTTAGGACGGAAGATGAGCTTGCCAAACATAGTGGTTGGATTGTAATTAACGGACGATGACAGGTTTGATCTCATTCATTTGTCAAAGAATTTATAGAGCGAGATTCTTCACCAGTGTTTCTTGTCAGATCGAGTGCCTCGCCATTTTAAGTTCAAGTGCACCGAACATTGCTAGCCGAGGTACAAAACTCTAAATTATGACCAGAATTGCTTTGCGAACGAAAATGCTCTTGCACAAAGCGACTGGACGTACGCTTTAATCATAGCTGCTACCTGGAACGGCACTCGGTCACATCAACATACATGATTTTATAGGCTAATTAATCGACACACAGTGATCCATTTACTAACCTGTACAGCTTCGTCTATGATGAGAGCAAAGAACCAGACCATTAAAACCCCCTCTGCAACGCTGATTTTCGATCGAAAATCAGTAAGCATGACGAATGAAAATAGTATCAAAAAGACAATGTAGGATAGCTACAATCAATTGCAATTTAAAGTTTAAATACCTTCAAAATTAAACGAATCGTGCTAGGTGTAGCAAAAATAATTGACATGGAAGATGCAAGTAACATGCGTATGTATTATGTTTGATGCATAAAGCGATGCAACTTTCCAGGCAGCTCTGTACCAAACAGTAAGCAAAACTGAATCGAATTTGATTAAGAAGGCATTATAGAAACAATAATGAATGCATAATAGCAAAATATTTATAGTACTGCACTCTCTTTACATCGCCGGCGATAACGTTTGCAGCTAGCTGGGTACGAACCGCAAGGAATCAATAGACAGGTTGAAACAAAATTTAACCTTTTTGCAACATCACTATTTGATTTCAATTTTAACCACAAGCAACATATACCATTCCTAACCCAAAACCTAACATGACTTTATAACGATGTAGAAACCCTGTATATATATGTATATGTGTGTATGTATATATATATATATATATATATATATATATATATATATATATATATATATATATATATATATATATATATATATATATATATATATATATATATATATATATATATATATATATATATATATATATATATATATATATATATATATATATATATATATATATATATATATATATATATATATATATGACAGTCAACATTAAATGCGAAAATATGGTTAAAATTTGCCCAAATGTTTTTCTTACAAATTATAGCAACGTCTTTTAGTTTTCTTCAAATTGTGGCTATTACTGATAATGAATAGTTACAAATTCATTTAGGGTACAGCTTCATTAGTTCAGCACAAAGGCCTTCAAACGAATCTCTTACCACCCAAGAAACAGTAAACTACTTGGACCATATGATGATTTTTAACCAGTCGTTAGAGTTAAAATTATCATTATAATAATCGACTTACAAAGTTATGGGCAAACTTGATCATGGGTGTTGTTAAAAAACTCTCCAAATCCAGAACATATTCTTTCAGAGTCCTCCAGGCACTTCTGCAATACATGATGTAACATCCACTGTCAAACGTATGCTTTCAAATACTTATCAATTGTGAATCGCTTTAAACTGATGGCAGCGTTCAGTTTATCTTTTGTTCTGAAATCGTTACACTGGCTACCCATAGAAAAAAACGAATAATTTTCAAGACCGGGCTAATTGTCTATAAGGTTCTTCATTTCAGTCAACCTCACTATCTTCGTCTCACGCTGACTACTTGCAACTACTCTACCAGGTCCTCTGTTGCTGGCCTCAGAAACTGGAACTCTCTTCTCGCAAATTTTCACACTGCAAAGTCTGTGTTGGCTTTTAGATTTCAACTAAAAGCCCTTCTATTCCCAGACCCCTTTCCTCAGTAGGCTGTTTCTGTGTCTTCTCAGAGAGTGAATTTCCTATTTGAAGGGCAACTGACAGTCGCTGGATCAGATGATTTTATTATCAATTTACTTAGGCATACTCAGCAACTTTAAACCAATACACTAGGTAGACAACACACTGCGTTCTGAGCTTAAATAGACTTCACTGACGTTTTACTTTACTAGAAAGCATCCAATTTTTTCTGTTAATTAAACTGAATCAAAGAATACATTTCTTATTTTTTAAACAAAAGAACGGAGACTTTGTTATAAGGTGATATATGAATGATCATATACATAACATATATACTTACTGTGGCTCAGTTTCTTCTGGCGTGTTTTGGGGTAGTTTCTTCTACAAGACCAGTAGATACTTGAAAAAACGTCTAATTATATGTAATTTATGGTAAGATAAATAAGTAGTCTATTTTTATGGTTGTAGCAGCCTTCACTAGGTACTTGTTGTGCGATCAGGAGGCTGAGAACCAGACAGCATAAAAAACTTAACAACATAACATTAGGGTTCTATGGTTTGGCACAGAATTGTCAGTTGCCTTTGGCACGTTAGAATTTGAAATTCAAACTTTGAATTAGAAGAAAGTCTTTATCAGAAAACATTCTATTCCAAAGTAGCTAGGCTGTAAGTCTTCCTTAACGACTTCCTTATAAAGTGTTCGACTATGATAATGATTACCAGTTCGACATGTTACAGGTACTTGAGGCAAGCGAAAGGGTGGCTGAAAGCGTCAATATTATAAAAGATTGTCTTGTAGAAAAAGGCAAATGAGGAAGTGCTGCGCTTGGTTCAAGAAGACAGAACACTGGTAAGTACACCACAAATCAGACGAATAAACTTTATTGGTCATAATGCTGCGCGGGAATGCTCTCCTGAATACAGTGCTTGAATTAAGAATTGAGGGAAAGAAACCCGTAGGAAGGCAGAGTTGGACTGCATGATGGAAAAAAAAAACAGTCGGGGCTATAATGAAGTAAAAGAAATGGCACAAGACAGAGAAGAATGGAGTCGTTGGATTCCAGCACCTGCCTAAGGGCAGAACACTGAAGAAAAAGAACAAAACAAGAAGAAGAAGAAGATGATGATAAAGAATAAGAAGAAGAAAATGATGACGATGAAGACGAAGAAGAAGAATAACCTCAAAACACGCTGTGTATGTGCTTCATTGTTTCACCCACTCTAAATCTTGTAGCGTACAATGTTATGGTTTTGCACAGTCTGAGTTTTAGCGTTTTCATACATTTATGCAAACGTACAGTGTATAAGTACCTTTTGATATATTTATTAAATTATCGCAATGATATTAATTGTCTAACTCTTTTGATGCTCTTCCTGACATATTACCTTGCAAAGCATCCTATGAGTATCAAACTTTTGACGATACTGGTTAAGTCGAGGGAAATAAGGGGGGGGGGAGATGGACCCCGAGGTTAGATGGACCCTCGACGCAGAACTCAACAAACGTTCATTTCTTAATGTCCATCTTACCCCGTAACTGCGGCAAGATGGACGCTGTTTATTGACTCGTTATTAAAATATGCAAAGTAGGGCACCAGTCTACCGGAAAAAGCGTGGCCTATAGGTGATCAACAGCGGTACGAGTGAAGGTGTTTTTGACGAAAGTAAACAAGAACCTTAAATAAACGGCTAAGAGAATGTGTGGACAGTAAGCATTTATCGCGCATAAATAGCATTTTATTTCACACACACACACATATATATATATATATCGGCTTGTTATCTAGCACTTTAAAACATACACATTGTGGCCGCATATATTGTCACTGCTCTGTGATACCGAAGGGTAGTGTTGTCTGTCCATCTTACCTCCAAATGAAAGTTCATCACTCAATTTTTGTTTCACAAGAGATGACTCAAATAGTGTTATTTACATTAACCATAGGTATTTCTCTTTGTGGCGTTCATATTGCAAACTACTATGCAGCAGTTAACAGTTTGTTAGCACTGAAGAATAAGTGTTCATCTTACCCCATAATATGATACTGTACTGCGCTATGCTTACAATGGGCTATGTTTGGTTAAATAACTTAGGCCTATGTTTTATGCAAATGACACGATCCTATATCAGAATAACTTCATGTGGAAGTTGCTCAGAAGAAAGTATGCAGCAGGCCATAGCTGCACTGGATGAAGGCAAGGCCTGTGCAGCACAATTCGGTGTTCCACGAAATACGTGGCGAAATAACAGGCTGAAGAGACTAATGAAACTGCCGGGTAGTTGTCACCTTGGTCGAGAATCCGTACTGGGTCCTCTTGTTGAGAAGGATTTAGTTGAATACATTTTGATGCTCGAGGACAGAGGTTTTGGTTTAACTCCAGCTGATGTAGTGAGTTAGCAGTTGATTATGCTGAGCTCAGAAATATTCCACACAGTTTTGAGAAGGCGCTGAAGATGAGTGGCATTGACTGATGGTCCAGTTTTCGCCTATGAGAAAGTGCTATGCTGTCGATTAGAAAACCTGAAGCAGTATCACTTGCTAGAGCCACAGCAATGAACAAACCAGCTATTACTAAGTAGTTCAACATCAATGAAAAAGAAATGAATCGCTTAGGAATAAGCAATAATAAGGAATAAACCAAGCTGTATTTACAGTTGTGACTAGAGTGGTCTCAGCCTTTTTCCTAGCACATGCAAAGTTGTTGCGCAAAAAGGCAAAATGAACGTCTCCGAAGTGACGAGCGCAGAGCGAGGTGTTCTCACGACAGTTTTGCAATGCGATAATACCGTAGGGTATTATGTACCTCCCATGATTATTAACAAGGGGAGAGATTTACAGATGCCCTGAAGAATAATATGCTTGCTGGCACTCGGATTGCAATGTCAGACACTGGTTACATGAATAAGGATTTGTTCCAGATGTGGCTGGAGCATTTCAAGAAGAACCTCCAGGAACCACATTCCCCAGCTCTTCTAATACTTGATGGCATGGATCTCACGTTAAAGCATTCAACTCTTTGAAGCAAGCAGAGAAAAACAACATCTCCATTATTTGTCTACCACCTCATTGGACCCAAGCAATGGACCATAGCTTCTTTAAACCATTGAAGTCTGACTATGCACAAGAGTGACGTAAATTCATGCATGATAACGCTAGTAAGGCGATCACCAAATACTACTTCGGAAAGCTGTTCTCTGCTGCATGGCATAAAACAGCATCCTTGGGAATTGCCATTGACAGTTTCCTTGATATCGTCATTTATCCTTTGAACAGAGATATGTTTCCTCATGATGTTTTCGCTCCAAGTCAGACTACAGATCACGAACTTCCACCCAATAGTAAACAACCTTTTGCATTGGTGAAGAAAGCAGCTGATGTTATGACCGATAATGGACAATTTCAGTCTCATTGACAGGGTCAGTCAACTGACATGATCGGTGGTCAGCAAATTGAATCTGATGAACTAAATCAGTCAGCTGAAGTGAACCAGATTAGACAGCTTCCGTCTGATGGACAGGTTACATCAGTTGTTGTGATCACTAGTGACAAAACTCACTTTGATGGACCATTTCAATCGAGTGTAAGTGACAGCGGGCAATCTCAGTCTGATGAACAAAAACCAGTGAGCTGGAGTGACTGGAGGTGATGGGAATGCATCAAAAGGTTAACTTCATTCCATTAGAATCAATAGGTTTAAAGTACTCAGGCCCTTGCCCAGGAAAGCCTTCAGTGACAATAAAGGAAAGTGAAAAAACTGTGTTACGAGTTCTCCTGTCTTGACGTCACAAAAGCACATTACTGATTTAGAAAAGGAATTGTGCTTGTGGTCGCAGAAGCCAAATAAAAGAAAGTTGAACTTTTATATTTTAAAGTCACAGAAGATGAACAAAAGAGAGTTTGTCTTGATTCTGGTTCTAAAAAGAGCAAGAAGGAAAAGAAGTTGACCCGAGGAGAGGATAAACCAAGAGTCCGCAGTACTGTCTTTACGAAGAAAATGAAGAAGAAAAAGGCAAACATCTAGCTGGGAAAGAAAAATAAGGCTTATAGGCCTACAGTGTGGAAACGCAGGATGCGGAGAGATCGAAGATGACTCATTTGAAGGTTGGATTGCCTGCATCAAATGTCAGACGTGATACTGGTTGTCATGTGCCGGTGTACTCGGAAAGCCCAAGCACAGTCAGGACTCATTTATTTGCAGAGATTGTGAACAGTGACATCAAAGACGATAGGCCTATCATGATAACTTGCACTTTATTCAGCATTCTGATAGGCCCCTAGAATTTTTAACAAAATGTAGTACTATAGATCAGCAGCTCTTAAATATCCGTCTTATCCCTAAATTATGTCCATCTTGCCCCAGTTCGCAGGACAAGATGGACCCCTGAGGTCATACTTGAATGTAACCTAAATGACAGAAATAGTTTGAGCAGAGAACAGTTTACTGTTGGTCAACAATACTGTAATGCTTGAATAAAAATATTTTAAAACATGTTCAGAAGTTGATAATTGTCATTCTTGATTAAACAGTGCTTCACCCAATTGCCTCCTATTATAAATCACATTTGAAACGAAAGAGCGCCTGAATGTGTATTAAACCAACTAAAGTAATAATTAATCGTTGTTCTTTTAACACTGAACATTTATCAACCACACCAGAATTTTAAGTATCCAACGTAATTTTTGGAAAATTGGGACGGTAGTAAGCTGGATAGAGCGTATGCTAATTACAATAAAAACTTGATAACTTGTTGCCAACCTCTCTGCGAATTGTCAACAGCATTGGTGCAGGTAACACCAACAACGCAGAAACAGCGGCCTGCAACACACCATTGACCTTATAGCGTTAGCAATTCTTCTAATGTAAAACTGCCATTGTTAAATAATGCTACAACTGATGATTATAGCACTGCTCCAGATTCTATAACTAGTATGGATGGCGGGACTTTAACTATTCAGTAGCATTTTATCGCAATTTCTTAAATTAATTATTTTATCTCTTTGGCATAGATTGATTTTAATCTGTACGCCAGTGTTGGCAGTGGAGGTTCAGAAATATTAAGTTTGCAAGATTAAACGCCAGAGTGCAAAAGGCACCTATGTTTTTAACGAATCTCTACGCTTAAACTGTACATATAAAAACCCATTTCATCTGAAGAACATGATCGAAATAAAACGATGGGGAATATAAAGAGTGCCCACTTCTTGAGGCAGCTGAAGATTAAGGGCAGAGTTCTGAGCTTCAACTGCGTCCTGTGCGGTAGTCGCCAAAATTTTTGACGTGAGCAATTTGAAGCAATGCAGTTTTGTTGTTATAGAACAAATCTGGAGAATTTAGATTGCATCAAGCGATTTTGATTCACTATGAGAAAATGACTTATTTAAATTATTTTGGGAATATTTTTAGCATTTTACTGCAACTGATTTTAAGAGCAAGTCTAGCTAATTTAGAACATGATTTTAAGAGTATACCTATGAAAAACGCAAATATGTGCATTTCGATACCGAATATTTGCAATTTAGAAATACATTAAAGGTAACTTCGGAGATGCGTGATAAAGTCATGGCCATCCAGATTTATTGGACCAAGTGTTCAACGGCCTAGGAATCACTGTGCAGCAAGAACGGTTCCATATTTTGCCAATTTTTGCTTTGCGACAAGGTAGCCGATGGTGTGATTGCTCGCTTTTTAACGTAGAGTGTGTGGGTTCGAACCTTTCTTGAGACGTTTACTGTGTAGGAGCCTGATTCTATTCTATTTATTCGTTCTATTCTTTGATGTCATTTAGGTCTAAGCATTAGAGTCCTCTTCCAACTTGTTTACCCACATCAGCCAAAATTCTGGTTTCCCTAACCTATTGGAATTCGACATGGCTCTGCATTGGATTGTGATTTTCATTGCGATTTCAAATGAAGCGACCATCGATTGATGCCTTGGGCATCATGATTACGCGCTATAATGGCCAATAGAATAGATTACATTAAACTTGAAAATGTCCTAGCAAAATTTTTCAGGGCCATTAGTGATGCTTTATCATTAGATAGTAGTGCATACTAAATACAGAAATAATACAAAAAGTAATAAATTTTTAAAATAATAATAAAGATGTTTTTGGGCTTCAATTTCAGCACCATTGACCGTTGATCGGCTATGGATCAATATGACTCCGCCAATGTTATTGACAGTCATATCCCATGCCAGATATCAATCTGTCACCTCAAAGTGCTCCCATGCACAGTCATTGATGAGGGCCTGTCGTCAGGATTTCCAGTAAGAGGAAGTGGCCAAGAAAGGGCTTTGTTTCCGCTTCAGTTAATAGTTCTGTCGACCGAGTGAACAAGCTCAGGGGAGTTTTAGCGGAGGTGTTTAAACAATACTTTACGTTGTAAACGTGCAATTGTTCAACAGCGACTGACAAGTTGGAGCAGATGCCGACAGTGACGATTTCCGGTATCTCTGCTAGCTGTAAGCTAAAAAGGCGTATTCCGGGCTGTGTTGCTACGTGGCTGGCATTAGCAGTTGACCCATATAAGTCTCCGATGAATGATGGTGAGTATCATGTCACCTTATGCCCATTTAGCTCCTCAATCTCTCTGGATGGGTAAATGAGTAGTATACCACCGCAAAGTTCAAGGTTACAAAGGTGTCTTTACTTTGAATTGCTGTGGCTGTGATTGCATCGTGATAAAAATATACAGTAGAACTAAATGCACAGACAGGCCTACACTCCCTACATTGTAAACACACAATTATATGCATTATGCTGTCGGTGTCTAGATCTGCGTTTAATTTGTATATACACACATATATGTATGCATCTTTTTATTATATATATATATATATTATCATATGTAGGATAGGCCTACAGATATATCGCATTTCTACTTATTTTAAGAATTTCTCAATATTGCATAAAAACTAGAAGTCTAACGTTTGTTTAGTCCTTACCGGGATGTAACAGTATTTGGAGTGATCCGTAATATCCTTCTTCCAGATTTCCGATATCAAGTCCTGGCAAGGTGGCTGACCAATGAAGATCCTGGAGTTGGCGTACAGTGCCACTTGCATTGGCGTCAGATCGCCAAAGTTGGACGCAAAACCAAAGAGAATATTGCGTGTGTTTTTGCGATTATCGGCGTAACATATCTTCAAGAAGCCGATGGCAAGCTCACCGAAGTACCTGCAGGAAACACATACAAAAGACACAGTAGGCGTTGAACTAGGCAGAGCAAAGCATATGAAATTCTACATTTTGCCTATAATTCGTTATCTAAAGGAACTATTAGAACACGGATTTTTAGAACACAGTATAAAGTAGTTAGTTTGAAGAGTAGATCTCCTGAGCAGGCACCGTATAAGTTTCACATCAAGTTTCCTCTTATCCTTTGAATCGTGTGCATGATTTGGCCAAGATTTGAAAAATCGCATAAGGCATCGGGATTATTATCCAAACAAAATGGTGAAATACCTACGAATTACCAACCAAAAGGCTTTCTCGCATGTCTATATCTAGAGTATGTATTTCAGATAGAAGCAGGCAGTCATTTAAGTAAAGATGAACCAAATGGTGAAATGAAAGTAGTGAACTATAATGGACTAAATGACTTTAAACGAGCAAAGGACTCAATCGAAATCATAGTAAGCATTCGCCTCGGTATATTATTGTGAGAATACAATTGCTTATAATGCTCAAAAATCCCCGAAAAGAGACATTTGGTCTTGCTACATGACTGCGTACCTTGTTAACTCAGTAGATTTTCATTGATCTTTAAGAATAGTTATACCAAAAAATTATTTTTCGTCGTTGGTCTTTCTAATTCACCCAATGTTCAATGGCCTTTAAGAATTATTATGCTAAAATCGATAATTAATTCGTCTTGGGCCCTTTTCATGTATGTATGCATCACTAAACTTGTGTAGCTCCTTTTAGGTAACTCACAAAGGCGCTGCAGCACGGCTACCTAATAATCTCAAAAGAGGAACGTCTTGAGACGGGCAAAAAATGTTTCCTGAACTGTTGAACAGGCGTGAGATCGGATATCCAGAGAGACGACCCCACAGTGGAGAAGGAGTGGCCCTTCCGAGCCGACGTGCGAGATGATCGTACGTCGCCGATCGAAGTCTCTTTCGACCAAGTTGATCAGCAACCGGCATGATGATATCTCTGATGTAATCCGGCGCTGAACCAACGATCGAGGAGCTGACCGTGAGGAATATTTTGAACTGTACCCTCTTTTCAACTGGAAGCCAATGTAGGATGTAGGATTCATGTTCCCAGTGATCAGCCAAAATTCGTGTCGTTCAGAATGTAATATAAAACTCTGAAATTTCTCATTAAAACGCAAATGCTGTGTCAGGGAGGCCAGCTTATTTACGAGTGCTAAATCCAATAAAAACCCGGAAGATTCGGTGTCAGGTCAGAATCCGGATGTCAGATTGGAAGAGACGGTGTATTGTAAAAATGAAAAGCGATTACGAAGGCAACGGTGGTCGTAGGATGGTCCAGCTTCGGGTGTCGGATAAGACTGAAAAGTTAGGTTTTAGGTCTTGTCCATGTAGTTAGTAGTTATATAAAAGTTTTATGTAGTTACTTTGAATAATATTTGAAAAATATTATGTTTGCATGGATCCGAACATTATTAAAACACTCATTAAGACCATTTCAAAAGCGCTCCGCATATGATAGTCCGACTGATCATGTGTTATTCATGCTCCAAGAACCCAAACACAGAATAAAATAGACAATGCCTGTGAAATTCATCTTATTTACTTCATCTTCTGCTTCATTTTAGCGGAATCTTCGGATCTGTCATCGATATTTTTAAGGCGCATTGAGATGAAGTAGCCGACCAAAGCCATTGTAAGGAAATCCTACAAATAAAACATATATACTAACCGAGTAATGATCGCATCAGATCTTATCTACTCTAATCTGATGACTTCTAAAGCGCCATTATCATAATATACAAGGCATCAATCGATGCTTGCTTCAAGTGAAATCGTAATCAAAATCATAATCCACTGAAGAAGCCAGGAAATACATTAAAGAAACTAGGATATGACATCCTTCCGTCTGTCCCTCCATCCATCCATTTTGTTCATCCATCCATCCATCCAACGATCCAGCCAGCCAGCCAGCCACTATAGGTGTAATTTCAAGCTTGGAATAATGGACAAACTGTTGGCGAATTTTCTCACGTATATAACACCACTGCAACAAAATCGCTTCAAAGAAGATCCAGACTCCAATGATTCCTACCTACCTTTCCGTTTCTCCAGAAGATCATCGCCATGTCAGTCATTCCTTGCAGAACACAGAAAACAAATAAGACCTTCGCTGGATCCGCGGCTACATCTTGACAAAATGAACAATATCAAACGACTTTAAACAATAAGCATTCTTTTGAAACCCGCAGAATTTCTTCGGAAGTCGAAAGAAGCAAAAAACATAAATAAATGAAGTTACGTAACTTAGGTGAATCTACTTCTTAGATCTCCTATTAGATGGTATTGTTGTATCTGCTCTTCAGCACGAAATCTGTTTCAACCCCCGGACCACGCGGCGGGGGACTACCGTTGAGACGTGCAATTAACGAGCATTTACCTTACCTTACCTTACCTTATCTTACCTTATCTTGCCTTACCTTACCTTGCCTTATCCAACCTTGCCTTGCCTTATTTAACTTACCTTATCTTACATTACCAGGAAGGAAAACACTCCAGATCACAGTTATTGTATACTTTTGTTTTTTCTTGTGTTTGAAGAGTCGACGGCTGAAGTCGACGGCTGGATTCGACGGCTGGAGTCGACGGTTGGAGTGTAAATGCAGTAAATGTGGCTGTCCTTCATCAAACCTCCCATTACCTCTTTCAAAACTTTTTCCGTCTTACAACATAAAGGAAAGAAAATGTCCTATAAGCATATTAATGAGAATGACAACTAGCATTATCCTTTGCAAAACAAAAAGCATTGGTAGTACTAAAATATTAGATCCCCTTTTAAAGAAACTGGTAGCAGTAGTGTGTCTGAAAGGCTAGACATTTCATGTACATAATATTTTGGTAACACTGGACAACATTTAAAAAATGTTACTTTTTCCAAACTTTTTTTAATACAGTTTTTATTCTGATTTAACTGGTGTTCTAGAAATTTGGGTATCACGTTAGGTTTCTGATGCAAATGCATCCATATTGTACCTAGAACTATATGACAAAATCGCATAATTTCTTAAAGTTGCAATGTACTTGTATTGTACAGTATACAAACAATAAAATCGTTGTGTACCTGATTTGCGTTTAAAGTCAGTGTAAGAAGCCTGTATTACTAATTTCCACACAGCCATCAAACTAGGACTCCTCTAAATCTGCGCTTTGTAATTACTTGTTCTCTGCACCGTGCAAATGATATACCGTGCGTTTTTGGACAGTATTTGCTTGCATGTGATCGAAACCTAGCTGTTATTGGACTGATCCACCTATTCCGAGGGTGGACAGGTTCACAACTGGACCACTGAGCCTCAAATCTACAGACTCATGTCGGCCGAAGGTAGTCTAGCCGGTGCTATCAAAACGTTCAACCACAACGCATTTGTGCTGCGTGACCAGCTTTAGTGCCTCAGGATGAGCAAGCGCGTCGAGTTCAAATTTTGAATTTTTTGTATAGCCTTAGTGTCTGCATATTTGCTCACAACACTATTCGCAGACCGCAATAAGCCGCCAAAGGATCGACTGCGGTTGCAATAATGAAAGTCCGTCGATGTCTTCACGCCAGCTACTAAGACTAATCGGTCCTATTGAGTTACTGCTCCGCGTGTTAGCAGCAGCCTTCCAGCATCCATTCAGGAGGCTGAAAGTGTTCATGCTTTCAAAAAAAAATTGAAACTCTATGATTGGCAACAATTAATTCTTAGCACTTGCGCTGACAATTGACGTTGAAAAAGCACCGAAATAGGTATCAGTTTAAGATTCTACGCAAATTGGCGTTATAATAATTCCAACTAGGCCTACAACTCGTTGGCTTCTATAGCTAGTCGGGCTGACCCACTGAGGTCGTGCCCTCCACTACATATACATACATGTATACATGCTTACGTAACATATATAACACAAATGCAGGAATAGCATACGTAACATAATGCACACGCGACATGCATGACACTCACATTAGCATACACGCATGTAAGACACACGCATTTGGCACGCCATAGCACACATAATACATACATACATAAGTTTATCGCTTGTGCTCAACACCCACAGTTAGTATTATAGGTCGTACTATAATAGAACTATGAAGTCTTGATTGAGACTATACATATTAAGACGTGGAAGGTTACAGATGGTATTTAAAGTGCTTGCCTTTCCCACCTGCTTCTTGGGAGTCCAATATCGATACATCATTTAAAATTGAAATATGAGAAATCGCTATTAGAGCAGATGTGTCTTGCAAATTATTATTACCAATTTGGAACCGTACCATCTAGAGGTGACTATCACTTAATGCCATGTGCAGCTATAGAAGTCGTTCAACTTAAGCGCTAACCCACTGACTCACCCCCTCACTCCGTCACAATTTCCGTTCACTCGCTCAGCCGCTCAGTCGTTCACTCACTTTCATAGTGTACACCAGAAAAGTTTGGGTTCTTACCTCACATTTCTCTAAAGATGGAATATTTGGTTTTGTCTTATCCTGCAAAAATTAGCAAAGCACTTAAATTTTAATGCAAAGAATGCTAAACGTGAGTTTCAAAAAATAAATTCAAAAAAGAACAGGGCAACTTGAAAACTGAAGTTTATCTCTATATACTTGAAATAGAAAGTTCACTTCTGTTAATTGAAAACGTCTAGCAGCAGGATTGCTAAATTATTCTTTCCGTTCCAAATCAGGAACTTGAATACAATGATCAATCACATGATGACATTGTCTAAGTCTTCCGTTTAATTTGAGCAGCAATTCTTCTGTGGGCAACGGTAAGTTTAAAAAATTGTCTGATTTATGTCTAATAACTTCAAAATTCTTACCGTGACTTACAGAACAGAGTTCTTTCTAATTAATGATCGCTAATATCATCAGCTAATCAAATATAAACTTTCATCAATGAAATAAAAACTCTATTAGCAATATCGTGTAAACACAAAGTTGTGCTAATCCGATATCCGATGCTGTAGTCACAGTCAGATGCAATGCCTCTGTTACCAATCAAAACTTTTACATTATTATTTGAAAGATATTGAGTAAAACGTGCGTAAACGAACGTATTACAACTCTGATAGACAACATTAGTTGCACGCTTGCCTTAATTTTTTTGCTTTGGTTGTTCATGAAATCTTCCAAGTTCACACCATTTTCCAACAGCAATTGTACGCACTTTGGGCGATTCCGAAATAAAATTTCACACATCAGCTCTTCCAGATCGCATCCCTGCATCAGTAACCAATTTGTTGAATACAACATCTTGAATGAACACTGAGGAATATGGCAGTATATGCGATGTTCTGTTGGTCACTTGACACCTCTATATTTCGACCCAGCATCGAAACTGACCTAGGTTGCGCGGATTATATTAAGTAAATAGTAGGTGGTTGTATTGGGTCGGAGCTGTTCACTAAGCTGGACTTTGCTGCGCCCAAAATGCTGGAGATCCTAGTTCTGTCCTTGGAGATAATGGATCAGAGGGTTAATAAATTTAGACTTGAAACTAACAGGGCCAACAGAAAAAACCAAATGCTTGATTGTGTGCAGCTGGCAGGAAATCGGCTGGAGCTGGCATGTGGGTTCTCGTGCCTCGGTTCTCATGTTGCGGCTGATGGCGGCAGTGGACCTGAGGTTCGGCGTCACATGACCATTGCCAGAGACTGCATGAGCAACCTTTAACAAAGACCCTGGAGACATCCAACGACCGATATGGTCGCGGACATGCGCAGAGGTCAGAAATTTACTGTTCACATAGGTGCCTCTAGTACTAGCATTCGGCTGAATATCAAACTCCGGCTTTTCAAAGCATATATGGTGCCTGTCCTCCTGTATGGAGCTGAGAATTGACGCATACCAAGGACCTGGAGGCAAAGCGCGATACATATCAGTAGTGGTGCCTGAGGAGGATACTGCACATTCCCGATATAACTGACGTCACCAACATGGAAGTCTATCAACGCACGATGCACATCCCTGTGAAGGAGATGATCCAATCGAGAAGGCGCCGGCTGTTTGAACCCATGGCACTTTGTGACAGCGAACCGCACCATACCAAAGCTCTACCAGCCATGATATCTGATCCCACAAGGGGTTGGAAGAGACCAGCTGGATGAAAATGACACGGAAACAGCCAACGACCAATAGACATGCGCAGAGGTCAGAAATTTACAATTCACGCATGTGCCGCTGCTCAAAAATTCCGTGAAGTGCTTTATGTTTAGGAACCTTGAGGATATCGCCCATGTTATTTGCTTAGTATATTATAAATGCCTGCCCTGCACAGACCTCCAGTTAAATATATTGGAACTGTAGTGAAACTTTGAAACAGACGACGTTAACATAACGTTGATTTGTTGTTTAGTTTATTTTAGCTATACACGTTTGTTAAACTCGTATGAACTATATTATTGATTTGCTAGACCTAGCTAGCATTAACAGCTAATTTGCATGATACGAGACTGCTAAGCAGCTGAAGATAAGGTGGAAGTTGACAGGCGGACGTGAAGCGAGACAGAGAGAGTGAGGCGGAATGGAAGAAGAGCGAGAGCGGGGCAGAGATGAATGATTGGCAGGTGGAGGCTAAAGATGAGAGCGAGGCGAGGCGAGAAGCGGGACATTCTTGAAGTAACGGGCACAGGTGTTTTGTTCCCGGAGAGCAAACGAAAGTAAACGAGTGCATCTAGTAAATGGGGCCACACGAAGCTATTAGGCTTAAGCGAATCATATGACTCAGATGTGCTGTAAATACTTTGTGTGTATTTATCAATATACATATGTGGAAAAATCACAACTCGTTACGTCTCGCTATTTTCGGACGATTCAATTCGTGGAACCCACGTGCTGTGAAAGGCCTAAGAGCCCTGAAGAGTAAACCGCTAACCATTTAGCACCGCTCGCCACTAAGAACTGGAAGATCTGTTATCGCCTATGATCCTCTGTCGATATAGACTTCCGATGTAAAAATCTTCTTTTCAGTACAGGGACTTCGTCTTCTTCCAACTGCGAGGAACTGCAAGACAGTGAAGCATCCGTGTTCTCTGGTCGACGGTTCGCATGGACTGTCGTCGTTCGTCATCTCCTGAACCTCTGAACATGTTGTCACCTGTCAACTCTTTGATTTGGCTGAACTTGTGTGCAGGGGTCCGCCATTAGTGACATATTTAGTTTAACGTTGCTCACTTATTCATGGTTTAATTTTGAAGTTTGATTCTTATGAACTTTTTGTTGTTGATGAACTTCAACATCATATAACTCACGTAAAGAGTTTCTCTTAAAGCGACTCTGTGGAAATTTATGGTTGCAAATTACAATTATGAACTGGCAACTGCTAATTTGATAAAGATGGAGAATCAAACATGAAATGAATAGTAAATAAATAACCTGAGGCATTTCTCGTAGAAACCTTTTAAACAACTTGTCGTATCCCCAGTCAGCGATCAGCAAGAAGAGTTTCAGACAGTTATTTCTATTAACTGAAAAGAGATTGTCTTGTGTGATACAAAGTAAACAATTACAATTCATCAATACAGTTTTGAACAATTTTTAGTGTACCAATTAATCAGCTATTGGTCTAGAGGGTATTTGCAAAAGTTAACTGGTAAGGAGATGACGGACGAGCGTCTCGGTGTTGAAACGCCAGAATCCTCGGCGCCTAAAGATATCACATGGCGATGACTCTGCTTGAAGGTCGGCGGCGAAGTTGATCAGAGAGTAACCTGAGGGGCAGAAGGTGGAGATAGAGAAGTTTTGAACGACGAATTCTGCAGGTGTGATGACAACATTGAGAGCAACTCTCTGTTTTGGGTGAGCAACGATGGGTTCTAGACAAAAAAGGAGGAATCGAAAGATGATTAACAGTAATAGATTTATAATAATCAATATTATCACGGTGTGTATTTAGGCCTCCGCGTAAGTAAAGACGTCGAGGCAGGAGACATAGAGAATTGACTGAAGAAAGTAGGAGTTGATCTTTCATAACCACGTCGGAAAAAAGGTCAACCAAAACGCTTGACCCGCTTTAAGTGAATTCGTAGTTTGCTAGAGAAGCCTAGCCCCGTCCAAATCCTACAGGTAAGGGAAACAAACAGAAGTCGAGAAGTAGGTAAGGTGGACGGTAAGATTCATATAGGAGAGGCGCCGATTTCCAGAGATTAGAGTATCGACAAGGTTTTCAGATGACTTTAGCTTTGGAATAGGTAAAGGGAAGCGAGCAAGTTCACGGTGTGATTTATAAAGGATGGGAACTCTGCCGCTGAGACCATCCCGCTGAGCTTTATTTAGGAGAGAAAAGGATGTGTTAAAGGCATTTAGTCATAGAAAAAATTGCAGAAACACGCGCACTAGCGAAAAATGTGGTAACGTTTCTGCAATATCATGCAGTGCATATGAAACTGTTTTGTGCGTTGTGTACACAAGTCAAAACTCGGATAACTGGAAAGAAAGCTTGGCATGCTCGTCTGTCGTCATCAAAGGACCCAACGATGAACAGGACCTTATTCCAGTATCTTGGTGGCGAACGGTGCTAACAGTTCAACTGTCTTGATGCTTTTGTGGACTTAGGACTCCTGGGCATGGGAGTCGTAAATCGTCCGAAAATAACATCTGTGTTCTTATTTATAAAAAATATGTACAACAATGTAATTACGGCAAACTTTCAAATCTAATCAATCTAATCTAATGACTTCTATAGCGCCGTTATCATATGGTCGATTCAAGTCAAAATCGCAGTCAAATATCATATACCCGTTGAAGAGGCCGGGTCGTCATTCCGATGGGTCAGAGAAACCAGAAGCCAGGGTACGGTGGATAAGCGAGTTGAAAGAAATATGTGACTTTCAAAACAACTTAAATTAGTCCACTATTTGCTTTGGTCAGTAACTGTGCGTGGTCCACCCGTTTACAAGGTGCACCCGTCACTTTTATTTGATCTTTGAATGTCAAGCGTTTGGCATTAAGTTATGGAATTCTTCTCTCCAACTTGCATCCCTAAGTTTATACCTTCACCTGTCATCCGTCATTTTCAGGTGTCAAATCAGCCATCTGTGCCCCACCCACTATTCACTATTCGTCGCTGTTCGTAATCTATTTCATTTCGGCGGATTGTTCATATAAACGCCAAATCTGCGGGATAATTCTGGCATTTTTGACTCTAACTATTGCCGAGTTAGCTTGCTGAAATTAGTCTTCATTTCCACCAGCGGACGGTTTCCATCATTTCGGACGGTAGTTGTTCGCTTAAGTTAACGTGGCCTCCCTTTACTGGTCGAGTCTAAGTACAGAGGAACACAGGTTTCCAGCTGGACAGTCTAGCCTCAGCTCTACAGACTTACATATGCCGTCTGCAGCCGGGAAATTCTAGATTCGGTGGAGGAAGAGTGAAGAGAGTCTTTGGACCGGCATGAACTGTTAAGCATGAAGTGGCTGTGCTACCTGCCGGCAGGCGGGCGACGAATGCCATTCCTAGCAGCTGCGATGATTCTAGGGATATCCGGATGCTGAGTCGTCTTCCATCTAGAGAGGGATTACTGGACGGTGAGACAACCGTTTGCCATCTGCTGCGCATCACATCACCTATCATCCTCAATGCAAAGTGCCTCAAAAACTGAACTTTGGAGCGGCAAAAGCGGTTATCGTCCATGTTAGTTGTTTAGCATTCTATAAATGCATGCCCTGCAAAGATGTCCCAGATCTCCTAGTTAGATAGTCATCTGTCAACTTCAGGTGGAAGTCCTTTGTTGGGCTCGGCATATGTGCCGGAGTCTGCTACTGGTGAGTCCTCTACATATCTAAGCATAAATTGCTTAATGATAAACTTTCTGTTCTTAATGAGATTCAACATTGTTTAAATTAGCTCGCAAAGAGCGTCTCTGATTAGTTCCTCTTGAAGCAGCGATATACACATTTCGATAACAATTTCGATTACAATTACAGTTACAGTTATGACAGGTGTGAGCACATTAGTCAAGCCACTATTAGTAGCAGTCAGACCTTGCATATTAATAATACTAGCCTAATTTAAACAAACTAAACAACTAGATGTAGTTCAAACAAACAAAATAGCGAAATCTACTCTCATTTTAATCAGTAGGCCTACTACCAAATTCTTTTATCGTTATTTATTCTAGACTGCTTTGTGGTCAGTGCCGCCTAGCACAACCTACCTTCAAACAGAGCCGCTATTATGTGATCGCCAACATCGTCATTCCCAATGTTTTTCGCCTTCAGTACAAAGATAAAGTCTTTACGTTCTCGGATTAGATGATCAGTGTCTGCGTTAAGTTTGATTTCTGCCCTGCCTGATGCAGGCCCCAATGTTACAATTTCTTGAGTAACTTCACTGGACTTTTTGGCAACTTCAACATATCTTTCTATTAAGTTACCGATGACTTCTTTCGTTTCAATTTCTTTCGCGCGTTCTTCATACACGAAATGCTTGATCAGCCAAGTAACTTTGCTGGCCTTTCCGGGAAGGTTCTTCCTGTAAAGAAATGCTCTAGCTTAAATCGTGTTTTCCTTCTAATTATACTAAAAATTAATAACGCCTTTAGATAGAAAATGTATCTTTTCTTTCCATGTCTAAAAACTGTTAAATGCCAGACAAATGCACTTCGTAAATTTTACGCATGTTACAATACATTAAACACGATGTGAGAAATCATTCATCAAGGCGTTAAAGGAAGTCAAATGAGATTTCTACTTATAAGTTTATTCTGCCTGTCAGGCTAACCAACGGCTTGTCTGATTATCTGTCCATATATTTCTGTAACATGGTTAATGGTATCCATCGACTGATTTCCTTGGAATAACTTGTAACATACAAAAAATGCGGATTATTATAAAAATATGGCTCAATACTCTTAAATTCACACAGTACACAGACCGTACATTAGGTTGCTTGTGGAATCAATTGAACTCGACTTAAAATAATCTAATCCTTAGCAACAATTCCGATTAACTAGTTTCGACATATTAGTGTCTTGGTCTTCGTCGTTTCGTCTTCCATCTTCCTCCTCGATTCCAGCCTGCCTTCGCGATGGAAACCTTCTTCTGACTGCTTCTCTGCACACGGCTCGGAGCCTTTAGGCTTTCGTCTGTCTAGCTAAAAGAATCATCTTTCGATGTTCGTTTCTCAGCTTGCATGCAAGATGATTACACCCAGAAATATTTTCTTTGTTGTCTAGTACATGCTGTGTATGGAATTACTGTATCCTGGCTTACTGAAAAGCTCCTGTCAAAAATGCAGAGTACTGGGTGCGAGAAATAGGTTTGCGCTTCAACGATATCCTCGAAGCTGATCTGTAGTTACCTGCTGACTAATATGCCTTTGGCTATCGGATTCTGCATCTGAATGGAACTGTATGCTAAGCCTCTTAGTGCCCAATGCCTCATTCATATAGCGCCATCTAAAGCGCTGTTAGATGCCGTACTGTGTGCATTTATAAAACGCCATGCAAATAGATATTGTTTTGATTGTCGACGTGTCAACGAGTGACGATTATGCCACCAAAGAGCTGCAGTTGCCGCTTGCGAATTCATTTTCCGTAAAGACTTATAAATTGTCACTTTAAATCAGTTTTAAGCATATTAATTTAATTAAATCCCGTTAGAGCACATAAAACACAATGTCATAAAATCAATCATTAGGGCATGAAAGGAAGTGAAACCCGAGTTCTTACATTTCTCACTCTACTCTACTTACCTGTGTGCCGAAATGTCTGCCTGTTTTTCTATGCACATATTTTGTACCATGATTCGAACTCCAAACGTAAAGATAAATGGTCGTCGACACGTAGCAATTAACGACTGTGCCACCACTTAACATACTATATTGCCTTACATTTAGTCCCGTTAAAATTATTCCTTAAAATCTGCACTAGGATACTTAATACTTACTCTACGGAATTTGCGAGTACGTCAGCTAATCCTCCAGTTCCCTGCAGACAATTTGCACAATTCAGAATCACAAACAGTCGATCGTTTAGCATCCTGTTTTTATGAGTAACAAAACTTAGCAGCAACAGCTGCACACTCCTAAGCTAGATAGTGCCAATAGCTCGAAATATTCAAAGTAATGTAAAATAAAGTTATCTGCAAGAATTTACCAGAATGAAACTTAGAAGCAATAACCCCATTTGGCAGAAACTAACAGTACTAGCGACACTGTTTTCATGAACGCCATATTGTGCGTATAAAACGGCTGCAGCCAGGAGTGCTAGCGTAAGCTTATCATAACATTAGCCTATACCCCAGAAATTAGCGCAAAATCCTACACAGCGTTCTTAAAGAGTATTCATCTTACCTTAGCAATGATGACGGGCAGTTTTGCTTTCAAAGCGATTTCAACGATTTCAAGCTCTCTTTGTCCACCACCAATTAGGACGTAGACGAAAGGAGTGTGCGAATCAGCTACAGAAATGTCCTACTCAGTTGCACCGATTGGGAGTAATTTCAAAGTAAGGGAAGGTAAGGCAAAGCAAGATAAGGTGAGATGAGTTAAGGTAAGGTAAGATTAAGTAAGGTAAGAAAAAAGTAGGTCAGGTCAGGTAAAGTTAAGGCAAGGTGAGACAAAATCAGTGTAACGTAGGTAATTCAAGGTATCATCAGTTTAGGGAAGATGAGGCAAGTCAAGGAAAAACATGATAAGGTAGGGCTAGGCGAGAGAAGATAAGTCAAGGGAATGCAAGGTAAGGCAATCGTAATCCTAATAGTAAGCACGAGATTTCTATAGCGAGCAACGAAAGCTAAGTCGCGGGAACCAGCTTAGTCACAGATGCGCAGTTAAAACTAAACCGATAGGCAGGAAGGGTTCGGTTCCAGGTCAAGATCCAACTCTCAGGCAGGCAGACAGTCAAATGGCTACGTAGATGATGTTTGGGAATAGAGCGGCAAGATAGGAGAAAGATAGGATTTGTGGAATAGGAATATTTTCAGCTTTGAGTGAAAGACCTGCGCAGAAATTGCTCCAGATGAAGTGTAGGTGAGTTCGTGTGATGCATCAGATAACTGTCGTAATTCTGGTGGGACTTCATTCCAGAGGGGTGGGATAGCTATGGTTATGGATCGATTTTCAAATTTTAGGATCGAGGAGATGGTAGTGCAGAGAAGTGTTAGAGCGGAAGGGAAACTGGTTGAGCGAAGTGGTTGAATTGCAAATAACTGACGAAGATAGGAGGGTTCGGAAGATTGAAATGTGTTGTAGGTAAGTGATAGGACTTTGTACTCTATTCGTTCAGGTATTTTAAGCCAGTGAAGTGATTTGAAAACAGGAGGGATGTGATGGTGTTTCGGGGTTTTGGTGAAAGCATGAGCAAGAGCATTCTGGATTGCTTGAAGGCGGTTTATTTTGGTTGTAACTATATTCATGAAAAGTGAATTTCAGTAGTATAGTTTTGCATCGACGATGGATGTTGCGATGGTAGATGCATTTTTGAAGTGCGCTGGACACGCATATGCATGAAGCAAGAGCGGAAGAGATGGATGATACGATCAGAAAAACTGAGCTTTTTGTCAAAGATCAGACCTAAGTTGCGGACAGAAGAATTAGTATTAAAACAGAGAATAGAGAGAGAGAGAGAGAGAGAGAGAGAGAGAGAGAGAGTCAAAGATGAAGGAATTAGAAGGTTGGGGAATTTCCTCTAGCTGGTCACGCAGGCCTATAATTAAGAATTCGATTTCGGTTTGATTTCGACACAGGAGATTACAAGTCATCTAGTAGGAGATTTATGTAGCCACACGGAGGTGATGGATATATATAAAGTCGGTGAAAAAGTTTGGAGAAAGAGATTAATAACTGTGTCATCAACATAGAGGTGATGGTCAAATGACAATGTTTCAACGTGTGAAATGAGTGTGTTAGTGTAGAAATAAACAGAAGAGGTCCTAGAACAAAGCTCTGTGGAACTACGAATGTTAGAGGACATGATTGGGAAGAGGCTTTCGATGTTTTAACCGAGAAATAGGGAAAGAGAGTTAAGACTGTCTGCATAGAGGAGCACTGTCATTAAAACCAGAATGAAAGTTATTTCAGTACGATAATGTGCTGAAGCCTGCTGAAATATCAAGGCAGCAGAGACAAGAAACCTGTTGATGAGAAATGGCAGAAGCAAGCTTGCAGTAGATAAATATGAGTAGGGTTCAATTAAGTGGCTTTTAGTAAAACCAGTTTGGTGTGGGTTAAGAAGTGAGTTGGCGACTAGACAGTTATTGATCCTAGGGAGAACAACCCCTTCAGTTAATTGGAGGTGAAGCCCAGGTTAGAAACAGGCCGGTTGTTCGAGAGGATTTATTAGTCAAGTGATGATTTCTTGAGAAGTGGTGTAACGAGCGAGTGTTTGGAAAGCAGGGGGAATTACCACTAGACAAGAATATCTTAAATATTTTGGTAATAACTGCAACAGGGACAGATGTACAGTCTTTTACTAAGGAAAGGGGTTATATGGTTAAGTTCGCACTTTTTGTTGGAAGAGAGTTTAACAGATGTAGTATTTCAGTCTCTGATGTGGGTTGGAAAACAAATAGCGAGGATCAAGGTGAGGATGTAGGGCGCCCATGAGTGGAAAAAGGAGCATCAGCCAGTGGATTATTGGTGGTTTTTGGAAAAAAGAGACTGAAGAGTAAGACGGATGGTACTACTTTTGTCCGAAAAACAGAGCAGAACGAGTCGAGTATTGAAGAAGACATAAGAGAATTTGGAAGTGTGCTGGGGAATTTCGATGAAGGAGTTGGTTTATGGCTTTCCAGAGAATTTGGAGGTTTTAGGATCGGGAACAAACTAGTGAGGAGTAAAGTCTCTTTTTGGCTGCGGTTAGAAGGTTACGCTATTTATTTGTGGCGGATTTAAGGATAGAAAGAAGTTGATGATCACTTATGCATTTGTAACCACGCTCAAGGCTTCGCCAAAAAGATTCGAAAGCATGGAGTTAAAAAATGTACCAAGGATTGTTCGAGTGAGAGCAGGATTTGGTAAAAATAGATGCATGTTTGTGAAGAATCGTGGAAAGAGTGGTGTTGTAGGACGACAGAAGGTCGTTAAGGGAGGAGGGTGGATTTGAGCAGGAGATATCTTGTATGAGGGCTTCAAAGTTTGTTTAACTAATGCGACAAAAAATGAAAGAGAGGATCAAGACGTGGATTAGGTAGAAGGTTAAGGCGTGTAAAGACGGGGCAATGATCGGTTGGTGCATCAAAAAAGAAAGAAATTTCAGATGATAGGTAGGAGAGCGATGATGTGGTAATTAGGTCAAGTATGTGATTGTGAATGTGGGTTGTACTGACTTGCTGGGCCAAGTTAGTTGATGAGAATAAGGTGAGGAATTCTGAAACAAATATGTCAGAGGGATTATCGACTTCTGTATTAAAGTTGCCTGTTATGAGGAATTCATGAGGTGTAGTGGTGGCACAGGAAAGCATGTTGGTATATTCTTTCAAGAAGGCAGATGGAGGACTTGAGTATGAGAAGGATGGAGGGCGATATACTGTACATAAAAGATCGGCAGATTCGAGTGAGAAAGTTTAACTGTCATTGATGCTAACCACGTGAACCTAGAACGGTAGTAGGTTACCGAGTATGTTGGAAGAGTATATATTTAACCACTGTAAAACTTTCTAATTTCTTACATTTTTCTTTCCGTGTTTTTTCATTAAAGGATTCCAAGAGCTTCATTTCTATATTCTGTCGCAGTATCTTCTCGCAGCCAGGTTTATTCTTGGTGCCATCGTCAACAAGAACGAAATGTGTGTGATCTTTACTCAGGGAAATTCCATCTTCTTCTGGAGCGTTGTCCAGGTTTTTGTTCTCCTAGCAGAAAAATAATCAAACTAAACGGAGATTGACCATGCGAACCTATCGCTTTCATTACACACGCGGACTAGCAATGATTTCTCTCGTAGGGGCTTACAGTGAGTTGAAGGTTGAATTCAAAAGACGACGAGCAATATAAGGTAGGCCTACATGCTAGCATAGACGATTTGCCACAGTCTTTCTGTCTGTCTGCTTGTCTACCTGCATGTCTGTCTGGCGAAAAGATAGCCTGCCTGTCTGAATGTCCTTTCACATTTCAGTTTATGTATCATACACAGATTTTCACAAAGATTCTTTAAAAGTTAAGAATGACAGATTCAAGACCCTCTTTCTTTGACCGGCTTTTGCAGTAATTGAGGCCTCGATATAATTACAGGGATATAGGTCTTGTCTCAGGGGTTGTCCAAAAATCAAAATTTTTCTCCTGAACGAGTTCTAAAAGCATTTTAGCTTATCCTCAAGTCAAACTTTCAAGATCTGTAAGAAGACCACGTTTCGGCCTTTCAGAACCTTTAAAGGTACCATGTAAATTTTAGCTGCACATATATCCAAATACCTTCATTTTCAGAGATATTCATTACCAGAAACATATTGAATAACCAATACTTTCACATGCATTTATACATGACTAATAAGCAACTTTCATTTTTTCACAGTCGGTATTCTAAAATCGTCATCGTAATTTTTGAAAATTTCTAACGCCCTGCTCATAAGCTAAGCGGAGGGCACCAGCTTATTCACTAGCGCTGCTTCAAGTCAGAGGGGTTGCTCAACGATGCTATGAGAAGAACAAAGTTCGATTGCCAGAAAACCTAGAGAGAGAAGAAGCAGATGAACTGTTTCCGAGCTGTTTATGCTGAGAGAAATGGGAAGGCAGTGTAGCGATCCTCCCTTTAATTCGCATTTCTATTTGTTGGACTAAGCTGAGAACAGCTTATTTACTTACTTAGTGTATAGTTGGTATAGTTTGTTTGTAGTAGTAGATTTGTGTATAAAGGAAGTTCTGTAAGTAGGCCAACATGTAAGAGTAATAGCTAGACTATATGTACTGAAAGAAGCGTTTTGCTTGTGAGTCCTGCGATGCGATGGATCGCCGGCGAACACAAATCTCCTTTCAGGATATGGTGGCGAGCGGTGCTATTTATCAGAGGCTTATCTTTTCGGGGGACTTTATGCCTTTAACAGCACGCAGGTTCTTGAATGGATCAGTCCGACAGTACAGAGACGTAACGACGATTATTTCTTTCACACGTATATTACAACTATGTACACCGTATATCCAGCAAATTCATCAAACTCAGAGTCTTTGATTCGCATCGGCCTATTGATCTAGCGAGGTCCGTTTAAGAGATACAAGTTTATTATTTTTTTCTGTTCTCCGGAACCTAACGCCTCTTTCGACCGTTGTTTAGCGAATGCCCTTTTCGCTTCGTATCCTTCCTTAACTTTCCTCTTCCGTCTGTCAATCATCCAATCTTCTCCCTTTCGCCATCCGATCGGCATCCCTCTGTTCCGCCTCTCTCTCATTCTCTCTCTCTCCATCTCTCTCTCTTTCTCTCTCTCTCTCGCTCTAAAGAGAGGTCATGCCCTCTAGTGTTAAGATTTAAGTTGCAATCCATCACTAATCCATCATCTCACTAAAGCCAAAGAGGAAACCGGAATACAAAAAGATGTTACATAGAACGGATCAGAGCCTAGAAGGCAGTTGCGCATAAGGATAAGAATCTTAAACTGGATGCGTTGACTGACAGGAAGCCAATGAAGTGAGTCACGAATAAAAGTAGATATATGGGCAGACTTTGGAAGACCACCGATAAGGAGTGCAGCAGCATTAAGTATAGACTGAAGCTTGGAGGTGTTAATTGCAGAAAGTCCAATATAGGCAGCATTGCCAAAGTCAATCCTAGTGCAAATCAGGGCATGGACCAAGGTAGTGATCGCATGAAGAGGAAGCGAGTGACGAATGGAGCGAAGTTGTCGTAGGTGAAAAAGACAAGAGCGGGAGATATTATTTACATGGTCAGTCAGAGAAAGAGTTTGATCCAGGATGATTCCGAGGTCACGGACTGAGGAAGAGAAATGGATATGAGGGAAATTAGAGGAAAGGGAAGTAAAGTCAATTTTGGAAAGCTGGACACGGCCACCTAGCCAGATATATTGAGTCTTATCAGGATTAAGATAGAGGCGGTTAGAAGACATCCAGAGATCTAGAGCAGAGGGGGCCTCAAGGATCCGCTCAACCATCAGAGTGGCTGAGGCAGCCGGGCCATGAGTAAAAGATTGAGTGTCATCAGCATATTGGTGAGACGAAACACTCAAGGGAAGAAGTATACTGGCCTGGTCAGCAGTATATAGGATATATAGAAGCGGTGCAAGTACCGAACCCTGTGGAAGACCATAGGAAATGTGAGTCCAGACAGAGCGAGTGGGCCCAAAAATAACAAAAAGGGAGCGATCAGAAAGAAATGAGCGAAACCAAAGAAGAGCAGAGTCAGTAAGACCAAAGGATTTAGACAGTCGTTCTAGGAGAATAGAATGATCAACAGTGTCGAAGGCAGCACTGACGTCATAGAGAGCAAGAAGAGTGACATGGCCATGGTCAAAGGTATGAAAGATGTCAGCTAGAAGGCGGGTGATGAGTGATTCTGTCGAATGGAATTTCCTAAAACCAGATTGAGGAGGAGGCATGAGAGAATTAGATTCAAGGTACTCGACCAGTTGAAGAGAGATACATCTTTCAAGGAGCTTCGAGAGGAAGGAAAGGTTGGAAATAGGATGATAGTTAGAAGGAGAGTTAGGGTACGGACCTTGGCGCTTGAGGGAGGGAAAAACAATTGCCCTTTTATGTGACGCTGGAATGGAACCTTGGCTCATTCACGAATTACATAATAAATATAGAAAAGGAAGAAAGTCATCAACAAATTCCTTAATTAGAAATGGAGGAAGTAGGTCAAGTTCGTATGACTTCGAGGGGGAGTCCTGTATAAGACGACAAAGGACATCCGGTTGAAGGGTTTCCCAGCACGAGAAGTTGGCGGTTGTAGTAGGGAAGGACGGTGGGGATGAATCCTCAGCAGATCGACGGATCGAGTCAATTTTGGATCGCATAAAGTCCAAGTAGTCATCTGCAGAGAACGGATGTTGAGAGTGGGAGGAGGAAGGTGAGGAGCGACCTAGGACATCAGCAAGTGATGACCAGAGGCGGCGCGGGTTTCCTTTTTCTCTGTCTATCAGCGACTCCCAATACGAAGTTTCTTTGGTACGGAAAATGGAATACATATCTCGAAGGTGATGGGTCCAGGTAAGGCGATCAGCAGGATCATGAGTACGACGATATCGGCGCTCTAGACGTCTGGTGTTCCGACGTAAAGCGCGGCATTGGCTGTCAAGCCAAGGTCGTAGTGGTCTCGAGCGATGTGGACGGAGAGGAAGGAGGGCATCAATGAGAGGAAGAACCGATGAGTTAAATCGGGTGAAGAGATTCTCGGTTGAGCACTCACTTAAGGAGGAGAGATCAGCGTAGATAGAGCTAGTGAGGAGACCTGCACTGAAGGCTTCTCGATCAAGAATCCTCCAGCCACGAGATGAACGAAGAGCGAAGGAAGGCTGGGAGCAGAGGAAGGGAACCTTGAAGAGGATAAGACAATGGTCGGAGAGAGAGGGACGTTCGACGAGGAGGTCAGTGATAGGACAGTCATCACGAGAAATGACTACATCGAGCCATCCACCAAGTGTATGGGATGGTTCTGAAACGTGTTGAGTTAAAACAAACTGAGCGAGTTGGTCTAAGAAGCGAGCGGTGTCGGGTGAGGAGGGGTTCTCGAGATGGATGCTGAGGTCTCCTGTGATGATCAGTTGGGAGTTATATGTAGAGAAGACTTCCAGGAGAGATGAGAACTCTGAGAAGAAAGCCGGAGTGAGCGGAGATGAGCCAGGTCGGTAGAGGGCGAGAATGGTGAGAGGCCCTCTAGTAGTCGAACAGGAAAGGCATAGGAGTTCATAGGTGGAGAGCAAACAGGGGGGAGGAATCTTCTTGATACGGAGGTGATCACGGAAGAAGACGACGACGCCACCGTAATTTTGAGATAATGGGTCACGTGAAGCGTCAGCAGGGCGAGGGAAGTCACAACAACTTTAGGAGTAGAGTGGCGAACTGAGACATCAGAAGAGGAGTGCTAGGATTCCGTGACAACAAGAATGTCTAGGGAGTGATAGGAGATGAGGTTTGAAATCTCCATAAACTTATTGCCCAGTGAGTGAGCATTAAGCGTCCCCAGCCTCAGACCCATGACGTTATTCTGGGTCAGCGTTGGAAGAACGGAGGGTGAAGAAGCGGAGATAGAAGACGAAAGGCCAACGTGAGAGTCCCGAGGCGTCCTAGGAATGTGTGGCAAGGAGGAATTTGGAGAGGAAGGCATTGATCGATGAGTTGCAGGAGGAGATCCAGATCTTTATGTAGTTGGGCGCCACAGATGGAATTTGAATAGTGTTTTACGTATAAGACGGTTGATCGGAGAAGACGGCTGATTGTATGACTGCAAAGCAGCGAAATCGTAAACAAACGTCGAAGCGTTAGAAGAGAAGGCGGCCATTTGTAATAATCACGCGAGTTGTCGATGATAAAAAAAGACGAAAAAACACAATAATCCAATTCAGAGAGAATAGAAATCCGGGAACCATATGATTAACAAAGTTAAATAGACGATGTTTCCGAAGCTAAGAATCAAAAAACGCCCGAAAACTATACTAAATAAGTTGAAAACCAGCATAAACAAGTCGGCAAACCACACGCCGAAGCGCATCGTGACGTCAACTGGTAACGTGTTACATCTCCCGGTGCTTTTCACTTGTACTTGCGTCTCTTCTCATGTTGGAACAAGGTTTTTGTCACAAATAGTTCACTTTGTAGAATTCTACCAGTTTGTCTCCTTTGCTCTTTTTTTCCAGTATATTTTCTTTCTCGAGCCGTTTTATTCCAGTCTCGCACAACAACTGCATAGTCTTTTCCTTTAGTTCTACCCAATGCTTCCTCAATCATATAATACACAGTATCTATCTCTTCCTTGTCATGTGTCGTGATGAGCATATACATCTGTATTATTACTATGCCCATTGGCTTGGCATTTATTGTTACCTTAGCCATTCTGTCTCCCTGCCTTTCAAATCTTGAATACACATTTGGTAATCCTCACCTTCAACAAAATTGCAACAGCGTTTTGACCCTCACCTCCTCCAGCGTATACTATTCTAATTACCTCGCTTATAAAATTTCCATCCTCTCTCCATCTCACCTCTGAAAGCCCCATTATATCCAAGCCTGTCCATCTCATCTCTTCAATTACATTTGCAAGCATTCCAGTGCACAAAATTGCTCTTACATAATAACATTTGCCTATGTGAAGTATCTCTTTACAGGTAATGTATGATAAGTAATGTATAGTAAGTAATATATGATAGTGATGTATGATATAACGGAAGTAATGTATGATAATTCTTGCAAGGTAATGTAAGGCAAAATAAATAAGCCATGACTATATTGATGTTATTGAGGTAAGGTAAGCCAAGGTACTATAAGGCAAAAGAAGGCAATGCAAGGTAAGATAATGCAAAAAGTGGTAAGGTGGGATATGGGAAGGCAAAGTTCACATAGTAAACGTACAGTAACTGAGTGTTCCAGCGTCGTATCAGCAAGATCAAGCTCTACCATCATGGCAAGAAAAGGTAAGAAATTTAAGGTAAGGTAAGGTAAAGTAGTGTATGATAATCGTCCATTTATTAAACGCATTTCTAAACAAACTCAGAGGCTCTTCGCCAGTGATAAACGTCACAAACCTTGAGTAAGGACTGTGGAACCTTGAGGAAGGATTGTTTGTCTTTTAGAGATCCCCAGTTGCAGATGCCAAGTACGGCCTTCGGTCGTTTCTGTTCTTTAATCCAGAACTTTCTAACTTCATTTCCAATAATTTCATCAACCTCGCCTTCTTCGCCTTGACCTCCCGTTATTATCCAGGCATCTTGAAACGATTTTTATATAACATAATATAATGATGATGATGATGATAAAGAAGAAAAGGAAGAAGAAGAAGAAGATGATGAATTAAAAAAGGAAACGGGGTTACTAAGAAGCTAAGGCAAGGGCACAGAACAGAGTGGGGTCGAAGGAAAACTGAAGAAGAAGCATAAAAATTATATAGTTTGTTATAATATGTTGCTCACCCAGAACCAAGATATAAATTCTAATCAATGACTTCCACTATTTCTTCTCACATAAATCTCATATAAATAACACCACCTTTCTGACAGGAGACTAATTTCGATTTATTGCAAATCGATGAGAATCATAAAACTTACAAATGTTTTTACGATCATTTTAACAAACAATTTTACAAATTTATCCGACTCAGATAACCCCATTTCTGGTAGCTTAATGAAAATATCTTAGCAAAATAATTTTTGGATAATTTGATCTTCATTCCGCAATTGTTTTAGTTGATTTTAGGGAATAATTTGAAGAGGTTGATAGGTAACTGCATTTGGAGAGTAGACCTTTAATGGTTAATGTTCTATGTTGCAGTCGACCAACTATAGTTTAGGTTTCTTAGGTAGACTTCCGAAGTTAGCTTTGAACAATCTCACCCTCCCGATAATTTGTCAAATTATTGCCCCTTTCTACCCTTTCTACTCTCAATATTATTTCCAAAATTCTCGAGAAAGTAGTTGCCAGTCGTCTGAGTAGTCACCTCTCGTCGCATAACCTGTATCTTCCCTTCCATTCCGCAAATACCATTCCACTACTTGCTGCTGTTCACAATCACAAAATCAATTCCTTGAATCAAGAAAAAGTAACTATTCTCATTCTTCTTGACCTATGTGCCGTTCATCGCCTCGAACTTTGGTTTGACCTTTCCGACCCCGCTGTCCATTGGGTTGCATCTTACCAGCACCCTCGCACTCAATCAGTCTCTATCAACCAACTCACTTCCATGCAAACTGTCTTGAATTGTGGCGTTCCACAAGGTTCTGCACTGGGTCCACTCCTGTTTAGATTACAAACGACTCCATTCAGTTCACTACTTACCGATAAGTCTCTTGACTACCACTTGTATGCTGACGATACCCAGCTAATCCTCTCATTCGACAGTTGCACGTCTAATCCTGCACACTAACTGCTAGCTTCAGCTTTTGATTACATTAAGTCTTGGATGGCTTGTAATAAACTTCTTCTGAGTCCTTCAAAACTCAATTCGTTCTTCTACCCCACACCTGTTCAGTTGGGCGGCTTGCTTGTCAATCATACTGAATGCGCACGCAGTCTTGGCATAATATTTGATTCCACTATGTCATTTTCTAATCGTGTTGGAGACATATACAGAACAGCTCAATTTCACTTACGGGATATTCGTATAATCAGATCTCTTATGCCTCATACTGTTTTAAGCCCACTAGCTAATGAATTGGTTTCTAGCAGGCAATTCACTTCTTATTGGCATCACAAAGAGAGATCTGCGCAAGCTACAAATGGTTCAAAACTCTCTGGGCAGAGTCGTCACAACAAACACACATGAACAGCAACACATTACACCAATATTGCATGGGTACACTGGCTACCCATTGAGCAAAGAAACCAGTTTAAAATCTGTCTTATAGTTCACAAAGTACTACATTTAAACCAGCCACCTATCAATGTTCCATGCGCATCCTTCATACCAACAAATATTACACTCGATCAGTGGTCACTTACTCTTTGTGTGCCCCATACCCAAACTGTTTTGGGCTCTCTGGCCTTCTCGGTTGCTGGTCCAAGGCTTTGGAATTCGCTGCGAGGTTCTATTCGTTCTGTCAATTCTTTGATGTCATTCAGATCTAAACTCAAGATTCGTCTGTTTCAACTTGCATTCCCGCTGTTGCCTAGCTTCTGGTTTCTCTGATCTATCGAATTTCAACCCCGTTTCTCCTACGGATTATGATTTGGGATTACGAATTTGACTTGAAGAGAACATCAATTGGTGCCTTCGGCTTTATGACAACGGCGCTATAGAAGTCATTAATTAGATTAGATAAGATAAGATTAGAATATAACTTTAGACATTGTCAGTAACCGAAATGGAGAGGAAGTAGTAGTATTACGTAAATAATGTACTTACGTATCAACGAATTGGAAACTGGAGTTATAATTTTGATATATGGACAGTAAGAGCATTAATATTTAGACGTACAGGAGTGCAGTATTTGATTAGAATTAAAACAAGACTAAACGTTCAAAAAGAGTATTGGTGCTTATAGCAGTGTTCTGCTATTTTAAATGCGTCATTTCAACCGTGTAGCCGTTATTATTCATTCTTAAATTGCAATCTTTTTTCGCGTTAATGAAGACGACATTTAACACATGACACTCACTTGTTGAACCGGCCGCTCGGACTAAACTGCGACATACATTTTGTTGATTCAGTATTATGTCATCGGAATCCTCAATCTCGTCTTTTCTCTCGTCTACCTCCTTTACACTTAGAAATAAATCTATCAGGCTTATATTTGAAGGTAGTTGGGGTCGCTCAGTTTTGTCTTTGGTTTCTCTCTTATCTTTGTCAGGTGATTTTCTTCCCTCCATCTCATTCTCATTCTCAGATTCTTCTTTTTTTCTGCTGGGTGATTTTGATCGTTTTGGCTTCTTCATTTTTTTACCTCTTCTTTCCTCAGTGCTCGCTGATGTTCGTCCTTCCTGATGCTCTCTGCTAGGATCTTCTCCATCATTTCTCTTTGTTATTACTTCTGCATTACTGCTGGTGCCGGGTTTTTCTGCATCATTGCTCCGTGGTATTAATCCTTCTGCAGTAGTCTTTGCTCCTCTTCCGTTTTTGCTTGCGCCACTTGCTTCTTTTCCACCTTTGTCAGCTTTTATTTTAGCCTCCCGTTGTGACTTTTTGTGATATTCGTCTTCCCATGTGCTACTAGAAATCACGGAAAGAATGAGTTCTGGTTCGTTCATTTTCCAGTGTTCAATGAAGAGTTCCAGCAACTTTTCTGGTTTTGTGTTACAATCCACCCGAACACACTGCAATTGTCATAACATATTAAACTGTTAATTTACTCTAAATGGTAGTCTTATTACGCTTGTAAAGATAGAATGTTATTCAGTGTTAAGCTAGCTTGTTAAGTGTTAAGCTATGGCTGTCAGGGCCGTTAACGTAGACTTTACCTTAGAGAAACTAATTTATTATTTCAGTAAATTATATTTAACCTCCTCAGATATTCTCTGAGAAGGGCTATCGATGTTTGACAAGAGCTAAATGCAATGTTTTATACAGAGGGTAACATACATACTGCAAAAACATGTTGCTAGGTCATCCATTTTGGAATGACCTTTGTCTAGAGCTGCGTCTTCTGACTAGATGGTACCGTGCACCTTTCTTCAAGGCTCGTAAACTGGTTTTTCTCTCGTGGCTCACCTGGTTAGGAGTTGCATTGGAGAGCTCCTATACATGTTTACTGACCGGTTGACTGACTGACTGAATAAGTAAGTAAACCAATGAATGAATAAATGAAAGAAGAAATGAATTAATGGAATGAACGAGTGAATGAGTGAATTAATGTGGCCTGAGTTCTAAACTCAGCCGTGTAAATAATTCCTACTCGTTTTTTCTCTGATTGATCACGTGTCCAACTCTGATCGGAATCGATGAAGTCGAATGACTCATAAGCATCTGTCTGCGAAGTTCTGGTGTCATCCTCGACGTTCCTATGAAACATTAGAATACGCGACAGTCATCGTTCCCCATCCTCGGTTCAACATTGTCCAGGACCTCTCAACATAACGTCAACTCTCAGCTGGATTGAACCCGTTGGTGGGGCTATTGTGTGCGCCTGATTAAGTAAGTATGTTAGCAAGTGTCAGCGTATTTTATGATCAGATTGTTTTACATAACGCTGTGAGTTTGAACGCGCGTACAACTCAGGCGTGCATTCGTGGAAATTCGTAATGAAGTATACTTTTGCTTCAGACGTGTCTAGACATGATAAGGCAAGTACTGGCTTGAATGAAATATATGAACATGAGTTCTGTCTGTATGATAGGGATGTTGTTAAGTTTTCGATGTGATGAGAGTTGAGAATTGTTATTTGGAGAGACTGTACGAATTTATGTGATTATTGGCATTTTTGAAAACAAGAAACTCGATACAAATCAAATTTCAAAATGACAATCTTGATTTTATGTAGAAATAGGCCAAATAATTTTGTTCAAATACTTTAAGTAGCGCTTAAAGGAGTGAGTTGCTGCCTAGGAGTAAGGGAAGTCACATAAATTGGTAGCAGCTGTGGGATTTTTGAATCCAAGTCACAGACCTTAGCTTATTTACAATTCGCAATGAAGGATTACGAAGTCGCATCACGGACAGTTGATTTATTTGTGATTATCACGGAGCTTAACTCGTATGGATTAACTTGCAGAAGAGAAGTACAATCCAAAGATGATTGACGTTCGTTGGGTTTCGCTTTAAACATACGAACAAGTAGGCTGATGTGAAATAATTGATATAAACAAGTAAGGTGGAGCGTCTAAACATTCGCAGACAAGCAGAAATAAAGATAATTTCGTCCAAAATGATGAAATAGGCACTGATCAAGATAAGTGGCTGAAAAGATAAACAGGTTGACGAAGTGCCGCAGAAGATTATAATGGAAACTCTAGCAGAGGTTTTGCTTGAAGAAGAGGAAGACGACGATGCAGAGTCGAGCATACTAGAAAAATGGCAAAGAAACCTACATGGCCTATATCTTTGAAAATGTTCACGCAATTGACAATGATGTTGACACTAGAAGTGTATAAGGCATATCGATGAGAGAATAGGGAGATGAGACAATAAGAATTAGGTGTACAGAGGGAAAAGAGGAGAAAGCAGAACGCATCAGACAGATTGAAAAGGAAGATGCCTGGAAAAGACTTGAAAGGAAAAACTTGAGTTGCAACTGAAGCAGTTTGAGATTCAATTCGAACAGCTGAAGAAGGCTGCAAAGAGGCCGAAGAAAGTAGGCTTGAGCAAATGATCGAGTCAGAGAAGATTTTAAAAAACAGATGAAGTGATGCGAAGGCAACAGATCGAAGAAAAAGTAACGCGAGAGTAAAAGAAAAAAGGCACGAACTAGAATTAGAATGTGCGGAGCAAGACAGACACGATGAGTTAAGAATTCGCAGAGAATCTGGGAAGAGCTATAGCGGGAAAACAGAACGTTAGGTAATTGTCCTGTCTTCAACCGTCCTCGAGCCAAGGATTGGCTGCACAACGGACAATTTTGTGCCATCTGCTCCTTACCCTTGTCTTCTGTAACATTGATCGATCGACAATTCATTACAGGGCTTGATGTCATCGATCCATGTCATCTTGGGTCTTCCCCGAGCTCAGGATCCAGGAATTGTGCCTTGGATGAGCTCTTTCTGCAGGCAGTCTCCACTCTTTCATAGCACAGGCCCAAAGTATGAAAGCTTCCTCTTTTTGATTAATCCGAGCAGACTGCTCTCTATTCCTGCCATCTATATAACACTCATTTATCTTCTTAGCAGCCACGGTACTTTAAGAATCTGCCGTAGACAGTTCATTTCAAATGCGTTAATTCTTGCCTCTTCACCTTTTTATGGTCCAGCTCTAGCACCAATACTGTACCACTGGCCATACAAGTGCTTTCAGAAGTCGTATATATGTTGCAAGCAATATGCCGTGATATTTCCATACATTCTTTAATGCTGTCCCACCATCTTGGCCTTTTGCCAGTCTTGGAGGAATCTCTTTACTGCATTCAGAGTTTTCGGTTATAAGTGAGCCAAGATATGGAAATGTGTCAACCTGATCCAGTTGATTAGTTGTACTCTGATGTTGCAGGTTATACCATTTGTTGCCATGATCTTGGTTTTCTCCACATAAATCAATTTCCCCTGTCAATACGATCCACTATCTGTATTAGTTCTGCTTCCAAGGTTGCCAATAGAACAATGTCATCAGCGTATCGCAGATTTGTGACTCTACCCATCCTTTTCGAATTCCATCATCATAACCGTCCAGTGTTTCCCTTATCGCCATCTCTGCCAGGATGTTGATTAGGTATGGTGAGATAATACAGCCCTGCTGAACCGCTTTTTTGACACGGAACCCTAGTGATAGTGTACCAGTTGCTCTCACTCTAGCTTGCTGTTTTACTGTAGAGTTCAGAAAGCAGGTTGACAATGTGAATAGGGTAACCCAAGTCTTTCAGAGGCAGCGAAAGCTTCTCATGTGAGACACAATCAAAAGCCTTCTTAAAATTAACAAAGCACATATAGAGGGGTGCTGATGCTCTTTAGTTTTCTGCATGATGATTCTAAGATTTGTGACTTTATATCATGTTCCCCTTACTATGTGTTAAGCAATAGAGCTAACGAAAGCATCACTGAAACAGTCGATGGTTAAAGAAATGGTTGCCGAACGGGAAGAACGAAAACAACAAAAGGAGTTGTTACAGAGAAAGATTGAAGAAGAAGAAAAACGTAAAGCTGAAGACCAAGAGAGAATACAGCAGAGATAGGGAAAACAGAGAAAAATTAGGAAAGGAGAAGAGGAAAGAGTGAAGAACGAGAAGAAGAACGAGAAGAAGAACGAAAGAAGTATCATGTGGTTAAAATGAAGAAGATAAGTGTTCAAATGAAGTACATGTTGCCCAAACTGCCGTTCGACATAATGGAGCTCTGTGTGAACATTCATAGAGCATCTATATAATGTGAACGTAATTTTCTCCTAACGAGTCAGCCGGTTTTTAGCGCGCGTTTGTACAAGAATTTTCTATGACGTCACCTTGACCCACGCTCTCTCTCTCTGCCGGATTTTTGGATCTTCACCTGGAACCGAACCCTTTTGCCTATCGATTTTGGTTTGATTGAGCGCCTGTGAATAAGCTAGTCCCCGTGATGAGGTTTTCTGTAGAAATTTCGGAATTACGATTACGATTGATTATTCTTCGGGTTGTTGACATTTTGTATTTGGCAGGCGAAATAAAGAGGAATTATCTGTGACGTTAAGTCGATTACTTATTGGGTTGTTGACTTGTCTGGACACGCATCATTCGCATTCTTGCGGTTATTACATTACTCTAGTTATCACGCATCGAGTGCGTGCTGGGAGCTGATGTGACGTCGGCTAGCGTGTAATTTGTCATATCAGTAACTCACAAGAATGCCTGCACTTGGCTGTTGATGTGGCGAGAAATAGCCTACATAAAACGGTTGCAGATGCGTTGTGAAGGACAGCGAGAAAAGAGAACTTGTACCGATTGTCTGTCGTGTACTTATTTGAGAGATTGAGTTACAAATATTATTGATAGATGTGTGCGTGTGGAGAACTTGTATGTCGCCGATTGAAGGGCTATTGTGATGGAACCTCACAAAGTGTCATCTAAAAATCTCTCGGAGATGATCGATGCACTACGTTACATCACTGATTACTGTTTCTGACAAACGCTACGCTTAACCTACTGAGTCGAAAAGAAATATTATTATCGAAAGGCGTAGCCCAATGAAGAGTAAGGCATACATACCTCCCCCCAGGTTCTTCCTCCTCGAATCTCTTGCATTCTTCTTTCTTGAATTCTTTTTGAATGGAGTTTCCTATATCGCCCTGTGAACGTGATGCAATAATTAATAATTAGAATATCCCAAAGTCATATCAAGCGCAAGCCATATCACTTGTTGCTACTGGAATATGAGTCCTAATGGCTCATTAAGATTATTATCATTATGGGCAGTGCAATTCGGTGAACATAATCTCATGCGGAGGACTTTATTTAACTATCGTAATTCCTTATCTTCAGTTCAACGCGTTGCAGAAAGTCTGAACATGGTGTCAACATTCACCTATGGTCGGGACCCAGGTGGTTGGGTTTTACTTGTGTGCGAGAGTCCAGTGATGGTGACTTTCCAGTTACCTGATTATTCTCTGCTTGTAGATGGTCATACATGAACCTTTTACACCACTTAAGCTAGCGCAGTGGGCGCTTTTGTGCGGTACTATGAGGTGTAACATTAACTGTCTATAGGCACTCATGATTACTTCCTCAACTATACACATGCAAATATATACCTCACATATATACATGCATATACATGCATATAGTTATTATGTATGTATGTGACCAATTCAGAGAAAACGAGTCTCAAATTGCACCAGGCAAGTTTCCAGAAACTGGTTACAAATGTTGTTTAGGTGAAAATCACACAAACTGAATTATTAACGTTTTTTGCTAAAATATCTTAATATGTACATTTTCCTTTGAATCTAATATTATTAGTTATTATGCCGGTCAACCAACAGAATCAAAAGCATGAAATGCTGTAGAGGGTGTGGCGTTATCAATCTGTGCATAACTTTGCATAAATGTACTATATATAATATATATATACATAGGTTGACATCAGCCCAGTTCCACTTCCATTGCCCTTCTACTCTCGACATAAAATGTCCGTCCAGTATCATCTCTGCCGATAATGTCCGTTCTCTCCGAGGAAGGTTCATTATTGGTGCTTTTTAAGGGAGTCAACACTGTAAAGCTCTGTCTATGGCTACGACTCTGCCGGATGGGCAACATCTTGAGGATGACCTTTGCTCAGAACAGGTTTCTTTTCTTAACCTGCATAGTCGGTCCATTTTGTGTTCCTTTTAACTGCTGGCTTTCTCTTCACCACAGTTCTACATCTCGTATATCTGGAACCATTATATGAAACATCAGTTCTTATCTTTGTTCCTGAGACAAAGGAGTTTTATGACGCCTCTGTCTTTCCGCCCCAGGCACATGGATATTGCGCAACGCATCTCTCTACTATTACACGTCTTTCGATCCACTGCCGCGTGTACGTCTCCCAGCCTGAAGCGTAGATGTGTCATGCACCACAATTTACGAAATAAGTAATTTCTCGTACCGGGACTCTGTGTTGGCAGTTAACCAACATAATTAACAAATTATGTTTTGGAAGATAATATATCTCTTTGGTACTTTGATTGTGAAGGTCCTCTCTCTATAAGCTTCGTTATTTGCACACAGACCTTCGTCCTGACATACGCACTACGGCACCCATTCCCGTACCCTTAGTCAGTTCTCCAAACAATGTGTCATGACAAGCATATACGGAGTCGGTATCAACCCTGTTGACTCATATTCTACCAAGGCAACTTTATCGGGACTCTGACGAATTGGATATTCTCTTGGTCTGATTTAATCTCTTTGATGGGCATTCTCTAAGTCTTCACCTTAGAACACTGAACCGCTTTACGTTCCTACTATCTCCTCCCGCCGTCTGATTTTCGGCAAGGAATAGGCCTAATGCTGGCGTGTTCTCTTCCGAGTTTCACACAACCTCTTATCTTCCCACTGTAAGGAAACAGACCATAGTGTAGTGTAATGTAATTAGTTATTTATATCGCTCCGGTATCTAAAGCATAAGGTATCAATCGACGGCTCACCAAAACCAAACCACAGTAAGGTCAAAGTCCAGAAGGTCAGTCAACAAGACAAGAGGGAGCCTGTGCTGGATAAGAAATTTGAAAAAGGCAAACCTTCAGCTGAGAACGAAATGACACAAGCGATTTAGCAGAAAGAACAGGCACATGGAGAGAGTTCCAAAATTCAGGTCCAGCAACTGAAAAAACTCGTTCACCAAGAACATTTATAGTTCTAGGTATAACCATATAAAGATAATCAGATGACCCGATCACCTAGGGAATGAGGACTGAGTTTAATTTTTGTGTTTTGCTAGAGTTCAATATTTTAAAAATTATGAGCTCCAATTTAAAACAAATTCTTTGTTGAACAGGAAACCAATGCCAAGATGTAAGCACAGGGGCTATATGCTCATGGACGTATTAGTTATAGTGTAGCTCTAGCCATGGAGTTCTGAGCTCTTTGGAGTTTCTGTTTGTTTGACTGTATTACCAACAAGAATCGAGTTACAGTAGTAAAGGCGGCTGGAGTGAATGCAGTCGCCCCAGATATTCTTTAAAAATGGGGACATAACACCTAAATGTACATGTATGATGAAATACAGACAGCAGTTGCGTACATGTAATTTGTAAGAGATATGGTAGAATCAAAAACAACGCCCAAATCAAAAGCGGCATCAGTCAACTCAACAACTAAGTAAACCAGCTTTTAGAATTTAAACCATTCAAACTTCTTAAGTTGCTTTGGAGAGTCTATAGTAGTAGAAATTCAGTTTTCGCTATACAAGACTGGGCTTCCTCAAAGGCATCGGACAACAGCTACACGGACGAGTGACAAGACAAAATGTCAAACGAAATGTAAATTTGAGTATCGTCAGCATAGAAATGATATCCCTGTGAATTATTGTCGAGCACTCTACCAAGTGGTGTGGTGCATAATGTAAAAGAGGATCGAGCACTGAAACATACAGGACACCACATGTCAACGAAGCACTAGACCATTAAAAACCGCTAAAAACCCGTTAAAAATCACAATACTTGAAATCAGTCCTTATTCCCCAGACTTACCATTATTCTACAAGGTCATCTGATTGTCTTTCTCTGGTCATACCTTGGGCTAGAACTGTTTGGGTAAACGAGCATTTTCGGTTGCTGGACCAAAATTATGGAATTCCGTCCCTGTGTCTGTTCGTTCTGCTCAGTCGCTCCTGTCATTTTGTTCTCAGCTTAAAACTTACCTGTTTCAAATTGCTTATCCACCATAGACTGCCTCTCTGCCGTGCGGACTGCCCTTCTGGATATAGATTGATTGTGGCTTGGTTTTGGTGTGCCATCAGTTGATGCCTTGTGCATTAGACACCGGCGCATTAGAAGTTGCTAATTATTATTAATACCGTTTAAATATACTTTGACTCTTCTCCATGCAGAACACAGCTTCGCAGTTCAACGTCTAAAGCAGCTCACGGCGCGACACGCTGTTTTCCGCCCTGTCTGCTCAATTTGCCATCCATAGCCTGGCTTTTCTGACGGCTGTTGTCTTCCACGCTATCTAATAAGTATATAATTGCTATCATACGAAAGACCGCTTCCCTTGACTTTTCGTGCGTCGGGAAACTATTAATACTAGCGTGGGATTGCTCTCATGGGGCCCTAAGCTTAGGCTATTACTGATTCGCCACATGATTTCATCAAATTTTTATCATGCCTTAAAATGTAATTTTTATAAATGTACATTCCTGCTCATATTTGTCTGGCATATTCATCACGCTGTTTCAAAGAGATCTACCTGCCAAATTTCAATTGAATAGGTGCATCGTAATCGTAATCGTAAACTCGAAATTTCTAAAGAGTTATATAAAAGCTAAGCACAGGGCACCAGTTTACTCACACCATTTATTTCTATAATTATACACCATTATTACCTAATTAAAAGTTGTGAGTAAATAATTCTGAATAAACTGAACATCGTAATCGTAATCGTAAACTTGAAATTTCTAAAGTGCTACTTAAAACCTAAGCGCATGGCAGAAGCTAATTCACGAGTGCTGTCAAGTCATTGGGGTTTTCCAAAGATGCCACATCAAGAACCAAATCCGGTTGTTAGAAGACAAGAGAGGGAAGGGGGTAAGTTTTTAGGGTGGATTGTGTTTAAACTGAGAGAAATGACAAGGCAGTGGATTCGGTGAATCATGGTGAGATTTCTTGAAAAGTTGAGATTTCAGTTTTGAATGGAATACCTGAGGACTAAAAGATAGAGGAGCTTGAGACGGATGATGGTGGGTGAATGACGGAAGGGATGCAGTGTAAGTACCGATTGGTAAAGAGATAACGTGTCCTTCGATATTCTATTTTTTTGCAATTTTACACACTGATAGTTATAAGGTTAAACTGAAAACATCTCCGGAACTACTTCGAATATTTTTGTAACGATACATCTTTTCAAAAGCAGAATGGTACCCATTGTTTCACTGAATCTATACCTGACATTAAATGAAAATATTATTTCAGAATACAATATTATAATATTTACATTGTCATTTCTTGGATCGACTTTGCCACCGGGCATTGTGTCGCATTTGTTCTTGTTAAATTCACATCAGACACGATGTCCAGTTGAATATCTATCTAGAACACAAAATAATCATGTGCTCTAATATTACTTAGGCTACAAATCGCTAAACTCTCAACATCACTGAGAAGACTAATGCTAATGCAGGCATTATGTTAATAACCGATTACCTTTTGTTTCAACACTATCACTTCTGGAACAATCTTCCATTTGAAAAGCGCAGACTACAGCTCTGCCAGAAACTGCTGAAGAAACATTTAAGGCCTACTTTAAGTTGGACGTGTATAGATTTGTTAGACACACATATCATGCTCATATTTCGCTGCATTCATTTAGACGTATGAATTAATAAGGGATGAGAGCTTCGAGAGATTCTAATAAAGTGGTGATTACTTACATGAATACAACCTACAAGCGCACATTATACATACATACGTATATTTCATACATCCATATATCATACATGTATACTAGGGTGACCCTAATTTATCATTTACGAAATTTGTAACTCTCCCCCTCTCAAATATTTTCATTGTAGTAACAAACATTTTGTGTCAAATTTGAAGCAGATCGGTCTGAATTTAGAGGTTGCTCACGGGGGCCAAAGTAAGTACACTATGCAATCAGCATAATATGAACTTTCATAAACTCTTATGCACAATGCACACGGCTCTTTTGCACATGGATCTTCTGCACAGTCGACCGACTTCCTATATAAGACGGTTAACTAACCACAACAGATGAGATGAAAGTCCACTCACCGAGAGACAATCGGATCCGAAGAAGACGAACGGAGCAGAAGAAGACCGTAGAAGCCAACATTCACCCACCTAGAACGGTGGCAGCAGCAGACAAAGAAGACGGTTTGAGCCGAAGACGAAGGCAACGCGTTCGCAAGATTACCTAGTTAGTCCTGCAGAAGGGATAGAAGGAAGTACACTACCGTCGGAGAAGCAGGTCCTTGGCCACTTTATGCATCGCCACAGGCACTGAAAGAGGATATCCGAAATGGGCAGCGACCGACACCATTCAACGAGTCTAAGATTTCTGGTTCCGCTATAGAATTTCAACCAAACATCGCCAACAAAACAATCTCGAGCATCTATTCTAAGACTGGCAGGAGCTGAAGAAGAACAACAGTTGTCATTTCCATACTCAAGGAAGCTGCGTTTGTAGACAGGATCAGGGAACTGTTTGAGATTGCGCATGTTAATGTCATGGAGCTCATCGAGAATCAAGAATCACAGCGGAAAAGGGACGACCGGGCTGCATGACAGGGGTCGACAAGTCGCTGCTCCAACAAGAGCAGAAGCAGATGGAGAAAGAAGAGACTCTGCAAATAAGGCGGCAGAGATTAACTTCAGAAAGAAGCTTTTTTGGAGAAAGTTATATTGGAGAGCAACACCGACTCGGAAGAAAGTCAATGTGAATGTGAAGATCAAAGTCCACGTCCCAGTACGAATACTGCTAACCCGCCATGAAAACAAGAACGCCAACGTGTTATATCACCAGAACTGGCAGCTATGCTTGATCGAAATGGACTGAGTGACAGGACCGACATGATGATGGTCTAGGGCTGTCGCACAAGACCCAGAAGCGCTTGTACTTAACAGGTCAACCATCCAGCGTGTACATTGAAGAAACCGAAAGGCAGGAACTGGTGGTATCGATGTTCGAGACGAAGTCATTGTATTCTGTGAGCAGCAGCTGCAGGAGTAGCAACCCCGTGAGAACAACCGCGAACTATTCCAACTAATTCTTGTCTTTTGTGGGAAGAACGTCAAATCATGGGACAAACTTCCAAGCCCCTGGGCCGATGCGTCAAGCTCGTTGGATGACTAGACGAATATACAGTATCAAAGTCTGGCTCTTCAGGTCGCAGTTCCAACTGTCGGTAAGGGAATCTCGGAAACTTCTACGTGTGAACACAGTTCTCGCAAAACTTTACATATAGTACTGGTTCCTGGCACCGCTGGCTTCCAAAGCAGCTAGGAATAACCTGCTCTTCCTGCAGCAACTTGATACTTACCCAGATCGCGATACCAGAGAAGCTACTTCACACAAGCTAGCCGGTCACCTATGGTACCTTTCCAAGGATTTGATTCACCTCAACCTTTTTGATCCGGGGTGACCATTTGACCACAAAACGGTCCATGCTGAAAGCATCAACAGCGAAAGAAGGAGCAAACGATCCCATTGAAACGCATAGAATTGGACTTGGCGACGGTACAACAGAAGACTCTTGTTGATCTTGTTGATTTCGTGGCAATGTGGAGCAGAAATGTATTTGGAACGCAGGGCTTGCCGGTTGGATTCCTACCCGAAGACCCTGATACGTGGAACAGTATGGATGAGTTCAAGGCTGCAGAGGCAATCGTCAGCACACTAGCAGTCAGCAGCGATCATACAGAGCGAAGTGTCGTCATGATCCAAGACCCGGCACAGACAGGGCGCTTTAGGAGTGAAGAACAGTTGCAGTATGCGCTTCAAGTTATCGAAAAGAGTCGGGAAAACTTTCCAGATGCGAGAAAATTAACGCTACTTAAGAAACCATAAAAGCATACTGTATACTATACATTCAGTATACAGAGGTTGATTTTAAAAGGTGTTTTGTATCGGTTCGAGACTGTTAAATAAACACTAAAACAGTAGTTTTCATTGCAGCTTGATTTCTTGCATGGCTTAGTCCAACTGATGGCAAACATTTTTGAATTCCATCATTTATGCTATGTGGCTATACATTAGGGTCGTTGAGCGACCTGTAAATATTAAATTTTTTCGCTGAAAATTTACAAACAATATTTTTTATAATAAGGAATATCTTGAAAGTGTGAGACTTAATATTGCTTTGCAATTAATATTCGCCATATAAATAAGGGCCATCCTAAGGAATACATACACACATACATGCATACATGCACACTAATTATATATACAAGTTGTCACGGTATAAGTTGGGCTGTACAGATCAATTTGAGCTTCATAGGTTGATTTTTAACATTTGTCTATTTAATGAAATCAAGCTTTAAATGTAACAGAAATGTACAACAGAGCAGAAGCAGCTATCTCGTTTTTTTCAGATTAACCGTTTGATACAAAAGTCGATTCAATAGTTGAATTCAAAAGTTATCCACAACATAATTGCATAAATACTAGAGATTCCAAACCTGATAAGTCGTCGCAGTGAAACTAAAGACTTCTTATGCCTGCTAGCGTATTAACGTATTTAAGGCACAGCAGGGTCTTAAATACAGACAAGGCAAAAGCTTATTAGTCATCGCATCCTCCCCACAGTCTGTTGATGAGTGTATATTTTCACTTATAGATGGAAGTCCGATAAATATTATACATACATACCTAAAGACATACATACATGCATGCATCCATCCATCCATCCATACATACATACATACACACATCCATCCATCCATACATACATACATACATGCACACATACATGCAAGCACACATTTGCATAAATGTATACATACATATGTACACATATAAATACATGCATACATGCATTGCCTTCCACTCTACTACTTAAGCCTATGGTCACCTTCAGCGCATTGAGCTCACAATGTCACTCAAGAAGATCTTTTCCGAACAAGTACGACTTCAGCCGGCGGTCTCATTGAGATCAAGTGGCCCTAATAGAGTGAAGCACACTGTAGCCATATAATATATATATAATCAGACATTAATTAGCTTTCTTGGGCATCTTAATTGCAATACAACTATTAATAGAGTTGAGTCAGTGGAGGAACCAGCTTTCTCAAGGTAACAAGCCATGTTATACTTTCAGTCCAGTTTAGTGATGCTCATGATCAAACACTTGTTTTCACAAACAAAATTCATATACGTTTTTCAAAACGCCAACAATTTCCATTACTGATAATTTCACATAATGCAAACTTAGCCTTGGATCAGTCAGACATCCAAAAATGGACAAGTCCCGCTAAATATTTTATTTGATTACCCCATTTGCAGTGTCAATTTCTTACAGGCGGTTTTAATTAAGCAATTCCATTACTTTGCCATTTATTTTACAATGCAAATTATTGCAAATCACACAAGAACCAAAGAAAAACGTGATTAACAATAAAACAGTCATGGGCGCTAAAAGGCTTATTCAGTCCTGTATAGATAGCAAATACCAGCAAGATAGAAAATCTAATCTAATGACTTCTATAGCGCCGTTATCATAATACCTAAAACATCAGTCGATGGTCGCTTCAAGTCAGAATCACAATTGAAAATCAAAAAGGCAACAACTCTCATAATTGAAACAAACAAAAAATTTCAACATTTCACAAACAGGGACGTCACAGTAATTAGCTTATTACTGTATTTGGTCATTTGTCAGAAAATATGAGTATGTGAAACCCAAACAGCATACTATTTGACTGAAGTAGTGGCAGTTGTTTTACAACTTCTAATGCACACAAACTGATTATCAAGTTCATCGTGCTTCAACTTCATTGGACAATACACTGTTGCTACTTACATGTGCGTTTTCTATTCGATTCATTTTCAAATTTAAAAGTCTTGTCTTATCTCGCTTTCAACCGTCCTCGAGCCGACGATTTGCCGCACCACGGAAAATTCTCCACCATCTGATTCTGTCTCTTGTCTCCTGTGATAACTGATCGAATTGATAATTCACTCAACGACTTGATGTAATTCATCCATGTCATCTTGGGTCTTCCCCAATTTCGGGATCCAGAAGTTGCACCTTGCATATCTCTTTCTCTGGGCAGTCTCCACTCTTTCTTAGCAAATGCCCATACTATGAAAGCTTCCTCTGTTTGATTAATCCGAGCAGACACCCTTCTTCACGTGCAGTCCTTAGGACCCTTTCATTTGTCTTATTGGCCGCGTTTAAATTACAAGATTAATTCAAAAGTAACAAGAAAACATATCCCATATCTCACAAGTGAGACGTAGGGGCGTTGCTCATTTCCTTTTTGTTTTGTTTAGGCTCTTGAGCTGGCAATGGACGAATCTCAAAGTTCTGGACACGGGGCCAGTGCATTGCCGTTTACTTCCCAGCCTATGTCGGTACCAAATAATCACGCATGGTAACAGAGGCTCGGAGTGCGCAAACAGCATGCTCAGGGTCGTTACATTGAGTCGTACCCGCAGCCGCATGATCATTGACCAAAAGCGTTACATATAAACCACCGTGCCGCAATAATTTAAAAGTAGTTGACCTAAAAATAAATGTGACACAACTCATGCTTTCGGCCGACGCTGAAGAGACTTAAACGCACGTCCCTAAACTTTTATGACACTTCGATAGATTGTAAACGCTGGCGTGGCGACAAAGGTTATCCAGCAGCGTTCTAGCATTTTATTATTTCAATTTAAAAACAACAATTGATTTATGTATATTTCATTTGCGATCTATCAACGGACGTGACGGGTTAGTACCGCGTGTAACGCCATTGTTTGCCAATAAATTATCACGCCCACGCAGTTGACCTGGCCGTGCATACCCAATGTTAAATGTAAAGTCGTAAAATTTAAAAGTTACGGTGATTTTAAAAAAGTGAAACAAGACACCCTTTCGGCCGCCGATGAAAAGACCTAAACATGGGGCACCTCGATAGTTACAATTAAGGCAGGTAGAGTGTTTCAACAGTTTTATGATTATTTCAATCATACAGACAAGTTTCGCTTCAGCATAAGTTTAGCCTAGTGGACTGATAGGGTTATTTGTAGTTCAGTCTGTAGACAACTAGGCATACATTTATTTCAGTTAACGGAGATTTAATGTCCAAACAGATAACTTATATGTCTACTTACGAGACTGTACTTTGTTTAGTAGAAGCAGCTTAGGTCGTCAAATTTATCACTTCTTCAATACTATAAAACATACCATTACCAGCATCTATCGAATTAATGCTAGATTACTACAGACATTAATGACCAGTCTCTCTCATTATCATAAGCAGTACTTGTGTCTTGGTAGGTCACGTCTGGATATTATGTAGTCTTAAGCGGCTTTCACCAAGTTAGAACTCGCTCGAGATTTTCTCACAACTTTCGTGGTAATCGTAGGCAGATTTAAGATTTCAGTTGCTCCCACCGATTGTCAAAATCACCACTTCTTCCGTTGTCGTTCCGCTGTGTTCTTGGCTTGTTATCTACGTGGACGAACGTCAGTTGTTTCCACAGCACACGACTTTGTCTCGGAAGAATAGTCTAAGGATTATCTGATTTACGCAACCAACCAGTAACTGTATCCATCATAACAAAACTGTTCCTTCTTCCGATCGCTAAGGAATAGATCGTAAATGTGCACGTTTTTCTATAGTTACTGTATTCTATGTGGAGACCCAATTCGACTACGCTTTGGTCGTCAAAGTCTTCCGACGTCTCCATGCCGGCAACTAACACTATTATGGGTGACCAGGCCTTTCGAGTCGCTGACCTGCGTACGTGGAACAGCCTTCCGGCATCTGTGCACGAGGATCTTAAATGGGGTGGCCTCCATTCAAACGGGTTGCGGTGGTGAAGAATCTCACCCGATAAATTCATTTCAAATGAGTAGTACCGAGGTCATACGGTTGCTACCTATAAGCGTGTACATTTACATTTGTATTGAGAAGGCCAAAACTGAAAACAATTGAGTTTATCTGTTTTGTTACTCTTAGTACTTGAGCTGGCAATTGACATTGTGAAGCACCCTAGAAGTAGCTCGGTATTGAGGATGCTATAAAAATTGTTTACATAACATTATGTCGCCTTCCAGTTGCATAAAGAGAAATGGTCTCTTCCGAGGTGCTTGTGTTCTGCCTGCAAATCATTTAAAGTTTTTAATGAATTACTGGTCCGTGAAAATGCTATTTTAATTGTCGATGAATAGTAGAACACGTGGTTGCTGATGTTTCTTCGGCAATGGCGATATTACTGCATCCTACGACTCCAAGTCTGGTTGACATACTAGTCAAATCAGTAGCAAAAGAAAGCCTACAACTAAGAAGCTTGTAGTACGAAATTCTGGCCAAGTGCTGGACAATTTCTCTAATGCAAGTTGCTTACATCCTCTATAGGCCAGTCTGATGCAGACATGCATTTCCTCGGTACACGGAGTCTGTCTATCTGTCTACATGTGGTTCTACCTTTACCTGATCCCTCACCGTCCCTTCATGCATTACCTTCCTCTGCTTCCTCACCGCCAAAGCACCAAACTTATTGCTCTGGCCAGACAAAACCGGACTGCACGTGATAACTTGAAAATACCTTAGTGTAGGCCTATACGTCACACACACCTACATGTAAGATGATGTCATTGTATATTCATTTAAGAATCAAATGCAGCTACAAAATTACTAGTTAATACATTTAAATTTTGGGTATTGCCTAATCTTTGAATTTCTTTAGTTAATCAAAATTCTTATTGTTTTCAAAATCGGCTTCTGAAAAGTTTTTCAAAAAGCGAAACTCCAGAATGTTTTGAAACTAGAAGAGATATTGAGTCCGTTTCTTGAAATTACTACACTGGATCTGAGAAGGGGTGAATACGTGTGTGGCGAGTGCAAGGCTCCAACAAATAAGCCACCATCCTAAATGCAGATAGCATAAACAAGAAAAAGATTAATTCAAAAATAACAAGAAAAAGTAAAGTATCCCATATCCCACAAATGAGATGTAGTGGAGGCGCTCATTTCCTTTTTTGTTTAGGCTCTTGAGCTGGCAATGGACGAATCAGTTCATTGCATGACTTGCCGTTTACTTCCCAGCTTACTCGGTACCAAATAATCATGCATGGTATCATAGACTTGGTGTGCGCAAACAACTTCCCTGGGTCGTTACACGGAGTCGTACCCGCAACCGCATGATCATTGACCAACAGACCACCGTGAAGTACTAAATTAACAGTAGTTAAAAATAAATGTGACACAGCCCATGCTCTCGGCCGACACTGAAGAGACTTAAAAGCAGGGCCCTTAACTGTCATAACACTTCAATAAATTGTAAACACTGGCATGGCAACAAATGTTATCCAGCAGAGTTCTAGCATTTTAATATTTCAGTTTAAAAATGACAATTGATTTATGTCTATGACGTGCGATCTATAAACGGACGTGACGCGTTAACGCAAATAATCATAAAACTGTCGAAGCACTACCTTCCTCTATTGTAATTATCGAGGTGCCCCATGTTTAGTACTTTTCAGTGGCGGCCGAGAGGGTATCTTGTGTCACCTTGTTTTTAAATGATCATGACTTTTAAATTTTACGGGTTCACATTTAACATTGGGTATGCACGGCCAGGTCAGCTGCGTGGTCGTGATAATTTATTGGAAAACAATGGCGTTGCACAATATACTAACGCGTCACGTCCTTTATGATCGCCCATAACATTCATAAATCCACTTTTATTTTTGAATTGAAATTTTGAAATGGCAGACAGCAACTGGATAACTTTGCTTGCCATGACAGTGTTTGCAATCTATCTATCGAAGTGTCATAAAAGTTTAGGGCCCTGCGTTTAAGTCTTCAGCGGCGACCGAGAGGGTGTCTTGTTTCAGCTTGTTTTAAATGTCAATGACTTCTAAATTTCACGAGTTTAGCTTTACCATTGCGTATTATTATTATTATTATTATTATTATTATTATTATTATTATTATTAATTAGAAACTTCTAGAGCGCCGGTGTCTAATGCTCAAGGCATCGACCGATGACGCATCAAATTTAAGTTGCATTCAGGTCAAGATCCAGAAGATCAGTCCACTAAGACAGAGAGACAGCCTACAGCGGATAAGCCAAATGAACAAGGTAAGTCTTATATCGAGAATGAATTGACATAAGAGACTGGGCATAACGCACAGATGCAGGAAGAGAATGAAGGAAGAAAAGATTATGCGCAAAGAGATATTGAGTCCGTTTCTTGAAATTACTACACTGGATCTGAGAAGGGGTGAATACGTGTGTGGCGAATGCAAGGTCCCAACAAATAAGCCACCATCCTAAATGCAAATGGCTGAAGTTACCTCGGCTTTTGTGAGACGCAGACGCCAACTGGTTCCACAATACAATGTAGCTATAGCACATCGATAATTAGTGTTGAATCTTAATAAATGTAAACTCAACGGTACCTTTGGTGAAGAGGTTGTTTTCACTTCATAATAAACACTCAGAAACTCTTATTTTCGAATGTCTTAGCAATAAATCTTTTGTACTCAAGAATAATTGTTTGTTATAAATAAATATTATTTTATGTTTATTGCTACATTGTCCATGTTTATTGCTAAGCAGATTTGTATTAGGAGATGTCACACGTCCAAACATTACTGAAAACACGTGACTTTGCAAAGGGAATTAAGTAAACCACAATTAAGAATGTTTGTTTGTAGCAATCGCTATCGTAATCTCAAAAATGTCTAAAACGCTACTTTTAAGCTAAGCTTAAAGCACCAGCTTATTCACAAGCGCTGAGTCAAGTTAGAGGGGTTGTCCAAAGATGACATGGGAAGAACAAAGTCCAGTTGTCAGAAGACTAAAGAAATGGGGACAGAGGAGTTGTTACGATGGGTTATATTTAAGTTGATGGAAATGGGAAGGCGACGGCAGTAAAAGTATCATTCGAACGTAAACAATTTATCAACGGTTTTTACTTTCAGTTCAATAAACGAATCCGGCAGCTGATCAGATAATTCATTCTTATATTCAAAAGCGAATACATTATCGAGCGTTTGAAAAACTAATCCGAGAGTGAAGAGTTGGTTACTTTTTAGACTATTAACTCATCTAAAGTAAATGAAATACTCGTTAAATATTATAACCTATTTTGCTTTGAGAGTTTTATTACAAAAGAGATCAAATAAGACAAAGATAACGCTCGAAAACTATGGGTCAACCACTTATAACCGCACCATCATTCGGTAATTAGATACTTAGGCACGATGGGCTAGCTGTAGAACTGGACAGAACTGGACACTTTAGAACTGGACAGTTGCTATCGAAACTCTGTAAGTATAATATAGAACAACACTGTTCATTAATTCGATGTTTTAGGCTACTGTTAATTTTTCAAAAACAATGTTCAAAGCATATGGGTATTAGTAAATAAGCATGTAAACAAACAATTGTAATGAAAATGCAGTTGCAATAACTAGTGCAATAATAAGCAATTAAATTTTTAAAGACAAATGCAAGAACAAGTACTATGACCGAGTAAAAGATAAATGGACTTAGTAAGGTGAAGGTATAGACGAATGACATAAGAAAGAAAGGTACAAAAAGATAGGATTCACAAAAAGCCAGTTGTAGTTAAGAATAATTAAAATAAGTTTTTTGCATTAAGTAACATAATTCTAGCTAAACTCCGTCATTCGTTCGCTCATTCAATCATTCACTCATTTATTCAGATACACAGACAGATTAACAAAAAGAAATACAGACAGACAAAAAGCATAGAGCTTTTTTCAACTTAGGTGGTTAGGATAGGTTAGCTGAGTTAGACTAGATTTGAATAGATTTAAGCTGCTTCACATGTCGTTGAAAAATGAAAGAATTTACATTACCGTAAGCTACGTCGCATTATAGGAAACTTTCAAAAAGAGAACCATTAGCCTATCAGGTGATCTTAGAGATAAATGAGAAATCGCACTATCTTACTATAGAACTGGAATTCACGTGACGGTGGGTGGTGAAAAAGGCTTATGGTAAGTGAGAAATCACATACTTTGGAAGTGAGATACACGTGACACTGAAATAACTCAGAATTTGAATCACCTGGGTTGCAGTTTCTACTAGGAATAAATCCTAGCACGGCTCCCTTCTTCCTTCCTCTTCGCCGTTTGGCGTTGGGAACTTTTCCGTCATGCGATTTGTCCGCAGGTATGCAGTAACCTGTAGATAAATATCAAACGAAATAATAGGTTTAACATAATGGACATTGTTGACGCTATATAAATCATTCATTACATTACAAAATAAGCGCAGATACCGAGACACAGTGGTATTGCAGTCCTGTCCGCAAGTAAAAGCGATTTAGTAGCCAACGATTTCGAAGAAAACTGTAGGGAAATTGTATTCACAAGAAACATTTACAAAAAAAGACAATAATAATAGTAATAGTAATAGTGACAGTAATAATAGTAATAATAATAATAATAATAATAATAATAATAATAATAAGCAACTGCTATAACTCATGTGTCTAATACACAAGGCATTAACCGATTGCATACCAAATCCAAGCCAAAGTCAAGTCAGAACCCAGAGAGTCGGTCCACTGACGCAAACATAAGTAACTTGAGTCCCTCTGCCGCAATTCCTCATTAATCGTCCATATACAGCGCATAGTGTGTAATGTAATGAAATAAGCTGTACTCAAAAGAGAGCTTCTACATTTACTAGAAAAAGCTTACCGCCGTACGGTGTTCGAAGATCGAGGCGCTTGGTCACACCTTGAACAAGCATGAAACAGTCTATATGAAAATCAAATCTAAAAAAACTGGAAACTTGCGAATATATTGATAATTAATTCTTAATTACTTTACTTTACGTACCGTACGTAACCTGACCTGACCTTACCTTACCTTACCCAAGATTAGAATAGAGACCAGCTTGATGTCGATCGCATGACATAATTCCATAAATAGAGTTTATTCAGGTGAGGTGAGGTATAGGGTAATGTAAGACAGGCAAGGCAGGTAAGGAAAGGCAAAGTAAAGTAAGGTACTGTAAGACAAATGCTCATTTATATACGACACGATCAACATTCACTTCGCTGGTGTCATATTGAGGTTCAAATATATTTTGACTTAAGCGCAGACAAAACATCTGCTATTCAATGAACGTTCCTTAACGATCACGCAGCTTGATGCAGAGTTGCCATTTTGTCATTATATTAAAAATGACAACTATAGATTATATTGTTAGGGCCAAGGACCTGGTAGTTTCAGTTACTTACTTGTTTATGGGGCCAGAAAACAGTCTATTAGAAAGTCGAAGTCTTTCTGGCGGTTTGTGAAGAAGATACAAAACGAGAAAATTTTAAATAAAACAAATCTGACGTTTTGGGCAACGCCAGCTTGGGGACCATCTAATGCCTTGAGTATTATGATAACGGCGACCATCGAATGATGACTTCGGAAGTATAATAACGGTGCTCTAGAAGTCTTTAGATTAGAATAGAGACCTGCTCACGAAAGGTATATTGCTTGTGATTGTAACAGGTAACATACCTATATGCAATGGCGTGTCAAACATAAAATCTAGTTTTTATTTTAAACATTAACTTCTCAGGGTATATATATTGTTGGATATGCAGTATAGGATCTCAGTTAATTTTAAACAGAATTTTAGCAAACAATCAGGCCACCATGGATCTAGTTTGGATCCATTTTTTTCGTAATTAATGCTTAGGATTCTAAAAATGAAACTGAGTGCATAGCTAAAGTTATTTGCCTACACTAGAACAAACAGCCACTTTACACCATATGGTATTATGGTGGGCCTAAGATATTCATTAAACTGTAGTACCTTGTTCCGCTGCTTGGCTTGATGTAGCTCCTAAAACAGACTAAATGCTTTCTTATCTGTGAATGTATCTGAAACACCCTCACAAAGTCGGAAATGTTAATTTTTGAGAAACACGGTCAGAAATCCAGTGAGTATAAAATACTACAAAATGAGTCCTTTGCATATATGTATTCCTTGAAATTGTGTGCAGGTATCTCTTTATGACCAATTCTTGTAAATATTACTCTTAGCCGGTTTTTATGGAAATTTCATTTATGACAGCCTCAGAGGCGTATAAAAACGCTGCAATTAAATACACTGATAAACTTTCACGACCCTAGACGCAGAGACTTAGTACGAGTCATAGTTTTATGGTAGACTTTAACTTGCGATTTCTCAAAAGTAACTGCAAAGACATAAACATTTTAATTTTTTTACTTTCTAGTATTTGCGATAGAAACATGCGGTTTTCATCTAAGCATTTATAAAATCCACCCCAATCTAATACAATAGCAACTCTTTTTTAATTTTTCGACTTTGTATGAGTGCTCTCATGCACGATCACATATTACACGTAAAAAGATCAATGAAGATGTCATATACTGCATAAATTAATCCACACCACATTAAATATCGATATGTAAGGAATGGTAAGTTCAGTTAATGCAACGTAAGATAACTTAAGTGCGCTATATAAAAGGCTACATAAAGGGTTCTATTATCGCAATCAAGTTTCACCCTCCGATGGAGCGAAGATTGTTAATTCGATATTTCGCTGATTTTGGTAACTTCTGTTTCTGGTTCAAATGCGCTATATAAAAAGCTAGATAAAGATTCTATGATAGCAATCAGGGGCACGGTTGCATCTTTAGATGGAGCGAAGACTGTTAATTCAATTTTTCGCTGATTTCGGTAACTTCTGTTGACTTTTTTATTTTTGTCGTAAGATTGCAGTGGCAATTGTAAAGGAAATGGGCGAGCAATACCTGTGGAAAACCGTTCATTGATGCACTCGTCATCCGATTTGACGCATTCGCAATCAATCCTTGCGATCTCGGACCTCTTTACAGGTAAAATGTGTGCTGGAAAATTCTTCAAATTTGGTGGGACACCGAAGCCTTTGCCAACACATAAAAAACAAAATCTTTAACATTAACATATCATTTGTATTTTTAAAACTTTCTTTCTGTAAGTCCACGGGGTCATCGCCCTTGGGTGTCCATCGCATTCCTCACTTTACTTTTTGCCTGACATCGTTTTTCATGCAATCGATTTCTGTCTTCTTTCTGTTTTGCGACCGGTATTAGCCGTCACACATGTCTCCATATTTCACAAAAGGACAAATTAGCTTGTATTAGTTCAAAGTTCACTTATATGGAAAGTTTTATGGGAATGTTTCTTGAATGCAGAACATTATTCTTAACTAATTAATTTTTAAATCATCGAGCACAATATCAGCCTTTAACTGCAGGTTGGTATTGCTTCTAAGAAAATTACTGTTTATACATGAAAATAAAATTCGCCTGAAAGCTTGAAAACGCTATTTCATTAAAGAGTTAGATAAGCATGAGTATTTGTTTGCACAGATTGCATGTCTTTCCGCAGCATATCTCAACAAGAGGTTGCACAGACTTTAAAATGCCGACAAAAACAAACCTGATGTAGGTTCTTACAAGGCGGGTATCCTAATATACTCACGCGTATACGGTGTCCTAAAATTGATAATCTTCCCTACAAACATCAGACATACATATCAGTAAGCATTATTACCACCTAAAAATAACTGAGTAGGTAATTTCTTCATTTATTAAGCATGCATAACAAACATGCATTAAAAAAAATTCAAAATGGTTTCCAGGTAAGATTAGTATCGACGAATATGACAATACTTTTCAACCAACTAGAGACATTTTGGCGTAGGCAAATGCTTTCTATAACATGCTCAGCTTTATATAAATGATCTAACTTTTGTACTCTATTGTCTTCATCGTGTTATCAGGCTCGAGTGTATGGATGAACGAGTTATTTCAAAACGACTGGGTAACCTTGATCCAGCTATTGTATTTTAATTACTACATCACGTCAGATCAATCATCCCTGCTGCTCGTTTCAATGGGCACAACGCCATGTTAGATTTCCGTGTATTGTTATTGTGTATTATTTCTCCATTTATTAGGTGCCATAATCTAATAATGCCTTAACATCAATCGATGGTGCCGAGCAATTGTGAGTTAAGAACTCGCTCAAGGTCCCTACACAGTAACCGTCTCAGATGAGGCTCGAACCCGTACTCTCCGCGTTACAAAGCCAAGCGCTCTATCCATTATGCTACCGTGCTCCGTGTAGGGACCGTGCTAGCCCAAGAAAGGAATCCATGGATTATGATCATGATCGGAAAGGAGAAAAAGCAGAAAGGAGTCGTAATATACCTAAATAGCCAATCAAGCCAAAAGATCGGCCCTGAGGAGATCCCTTCGAGAGAACCGTTATTAAAAAATATATAAATGTAAGATTACAAATTTACTGCACAAAACAACTTCGCCATTGGATGAAACACGCGCTGACTGAAACTTACCGTCTTTGCATCTGACTGTTATGTTGCAATCACCACTTGTGCAAGTTGACTTCAAACGGATGCTCCTGCCTGGATAAACTGTAATTGACATGCACAACAGATTCAGGCATTCTGCTGAGTTACAAGACCGCACAAGCAGATTGTAATTTCTAAGAAAACAGAAAAGCTCCCCATTCACTGTTTCAACCCATATCCAATAAGATGCTGTCCACATTCCTATTTGCCTGTCTATGTATTCCTCATGTTAAGTCCTAGCTTGCGCAGCAGAGGGCTTTTGCTGTTGTTGGCGCATCTCTATGGAATGGACTTCCGCTATCGTTTCGTGCAAGGGTCTCTGTTGGTGATAGAGTTCAGTCGGCTCGTTCCTATTTCTCCGAGGTTCTCATGCTGGAAGCGCCTCTGAGTAGTTTGTTTTGTAAGAAGCTTTATATAAGTTATCAAATACAATACAATACATCCCATCGAGATGCTTCCCTCCATTTACATCACTCATATCACTTTTAGCAGCAGTGTTACTCTTATTTGGAATCGTGTTCCACAAAAGGCCTGACTGCCAACTTACTGTCATGTGTCTTGGCCCTTATCGACATGCATCCTCGCCTCAGATTAAGATTTACCGACTTTGATGGCGTGATTAATGCTTTAAATAAATAACTAAGACGTCTCATATACTGCTGCTAGCTAGATATCGCACTATCCACGCTTTTTTGGAATGTATGCCTAGAGCTCCTAATAAATTACTTCAAATAAATATCAACATAAAAGTGTTCTACTTTGAATTCTAGAAAAGGAAGTTGATGCAGAACTTTATTTAATCATGGAGTTACGTTGCGTCGCTTTGTTCGGCTCTGAAGCAGCATGGACAAATTGAAACAATACATGGTCTTTCAGGACTGATGAGACGATTAGATGGGTTGGAAAAAATTCCGCTACTTTATCGAAGGAGATTTACTTTTCCTTCAACTGAGATTTTCTTGAGCAAGTTTGCGTTATACTAACGTCTGAGCTGATTTGGCTTTCCTTGTTGTCTTGTGGCTCCTATATCAACAGAAAGATAAAGTATTTATGTATTTATTTATTTATTTATTTATTTAAAGCACTTAGAACGCGTGCAATGTCAGTACGCTTGAATCTGAGGCGCGGAAATGAGTAAGTCTTTTCAAGTAATCCAATTAGATGAAAAGATTTTTATTAATTGCAAGTATATATCATACAAACTCATATGTGCTCCACTGCTTAAAATTTCTCCATTGCCTTTCACTCAAAGCTCAACACATACCTCCTTCACAGATCCTATCCTGACTCCGCTTCTTCCTCTTATCTCTCTTCCCATTCCAATCCAAAACATCACCCACCGTAGCTGTCACGCTGTCTCTCTGCCTGACATTTGGATCTTGACCTGGAAGCGAACTTTTTTGCCAAGCGATTTTGTTTTGACTGAGCAAATATGAATAAGCTGATCCTCGTGACATGTCTTTCGCTGGACGCTGTAGAAATCTCAGAATTACGATTATGATGAACAATGTATATTAACCTAAAGTAAACTGTATATTATATTCATCCGTTCATTATATGTTATATGCTTCGTATTGGCTACTCAAGTATTGTCCACCTGTTGTCCAGTCGTCAGTTACCTCAATCCCCTCAATTTATTGTTCCTTATGCTTTCAATTAAAAACTGAAGTCCCACCTCTTCAAGAATTCCCACCCGGACCCATCCAATCCGCGGCTTTACACTTTTAACATCGCCATCTGTAGGTTCCCCTTTCCTGAGAACTGGCATTTCCTCAATACTCTGCCAGTTCTTTCTATTCTGACTTGTCCCCAAACCATGTAGGCCCCTGTTGTCCAAAATTTAGCAGGTGCAGGTCGGACTTTACCACTCATGTCCATGTGTAACGAGGGCGTCAGTTGGTCTCTTCCAATCAATCGGGGCCTTCCCATTTCTCTCAACATAAAGAAGCCCGTTGTAGCAGCTCTTCTGTCTCCTTTCCTATCTGGTCTCCCGGCATATCTCGACAAACTCCCTCTGACTTGTCGCAGCGCCCCGCCCTTAGCTTTTCTGAGTAGCGCCTTAACAATTACGATTACAATTACAATTACGACTGCTAATAGCCAATGCCATTTGCCGTTGTGGAACCGGTGCGCTTTCTTTTAGTCTTTGCAAAACACGTTGGATGATTACCTCTTTTCTTCGGTTCCAGATCGTAGGAAGTACTTTTAAAGGTGCAGCAGTCCGACCGTTCAACTACAAAACAGAACGAAAATTCATTCCTTTTTGAATTAGTGCAATATGGAAATCTGCTGTATGTCTATGAATTTCATATTGGCATCTGAAAGCAAGAAGCGAAGATCAAGAAATCTGTGAATTTTCCATTGGCATTTGAAAACGAAAACCGAACCTAAGAAATCCGATAAACTCCCTTGTGCTTTTTCGTAATCGTAAACTCGAAACTCCTAAAGCGCTACTTAAAAGCTAAGCGCAGGACACCAGCTTATTCACGGGCTCTGAGTCAAGTCAGTGGAGTTGTCCAAAGATGTCAAGTCAAGAATCAAGTCTGGTTGTCAGAAAACTAGAGAGGTAAGGGGGAGAGAAGATGTTAGGGTGAGTTGTGTTTAAGCTGAGAGAAATGGAAAGGCAGCGGATTCGGTGGATTAGAGTGGGATTTCTTGAAAAGGTGCTTCTTGAAGCAAGAAGCAGATAGTTCAGAAAGATCTCTCTGTCATCAAATTAAGGCTAAGTGCCAAATTGTACATTTACCACAATACATACATGTGCACACGTGAGGTGTGATGGTTGAGTAGAATTCAGAATTAAGACCGGGTTTAGTGCTAACTACGATCGCCTATTCAAACAAATTCAGTACAGATAAAGAAAGTGAAAAGGCTTAATTTAATTCTCAATGAACAACTGTTTTAATATGAAGTCTTGTAGAAGGCCGAGCTACACAGTGCCAGATTTCCCTGACTTTCTCAGTCGCTGATCCGAGGCTCTAAAATTCGTGCTTGTTTCAGGTCACTTTGCAAGATCTCATATGTAGTTCAGTTGCCGGCTTGAATCCATTTTCCGGATTTCTTGTCCTGTTCATCTTGGATTTCGGTTTTGCTTGAGCCACCATCGATTGATGCCTTGTGCATTACGATAACGCCTTTGTAGAAGCTTACAGATTAGTTTAGATAGAACTGTTTATTTTTATTCCAACTCCTGGTCCTAGTCCAACTTCTGTTCTTGTTCCTGATCCTACTTCTGATCCTGCTCATGGTCCAGCTCCTACCCCTGGTCCTGTTCCTGATCAAACTCCTCGCCCTACTCCTGGACTAACTCATGGTCCTGTGTCATGGTTCTATTTCTGGTCCAACTCGTAGTCTGACCCCAATTGTTTGGCTGGGATCAACGTTTTCCTTCCATTTCTGTTCCACAGTTTGAATTCCGTATTCATAGGATGAATTTGAAAAGAATGCCTAACTCTTTGCATAACTCGCAACAATGACTTGCTACGCATATTCTTAAGCGGCAGAAGACCTAGGCCTATCTGTATCGCCTTGCTTTTGTATTCTAACTGCCGTGACTCACCCATATAAATATGATTACGTTGCCTGATTGAAAATTAAGGCAAGTTAAGTAAGTTAATCTGTGTTTAACCGCTTGTCGTCATTCCCCACGTTAACCACACTACGAATTACTGAGGTTTCCCGGACCTTGAAATGTGTCCATACATCTTATTGGCTTTAGAAAAGAAAATGAAAAACATCTACTGTTCTATGAACAATGTTATGATTTTAGCGGGTATCAATGTAGGAAACTCACTGTTTAAGAATGATTGTTAACAGCAACACAGAACACATGACATATGTAAAAGTTAAACAGCAAATACTTTCATTTTAGTTTGTAACTCAGTTAATATTATTAGGCCTACTAACAAATTATTTCAGTTATCAATTCATAACTTATGAATGTTTGTAGAAAAAACCTTCCAACCAGAGAATGATTAAAAATGAATTAGGCAATAATATTTCGTCTATTATTGTCTTATTATCGACTTTATGAAGATCCTTCAATTTCTGACACATATGTGCACTACTGACTCGGGAATAGTCTGCAGAGAAGCTGGCGAGCGATTATAATTTAACTGTAAGCAGTTGCGCATACTTATGTTCTAAACCCTCTATCAAATTATATCTAATAATCAATGCTTTAATCACTTTCATATTTGAAAAACTGGAACAAATAAAACTGCATCTGAATCTTAATATAATATTTATGTAAGGCCTTTAATAATAAGTTAATCAAAAGTAAAATGAAGACGACGTAAAGCAAGCGACACAAATATTTGGGGAACATTTTCCCTACATTGCTACAGAGTTTCAACTTTCTCCTAGACTTCTCCTAGAGCATTTCTATAGCGCCTAATAACATGTAACAGTTTTAGTCAGATAATCAGTTTAAGTGGCCTATCTGGCTCTTGACTGATTGTACTGCTGCTAGTTCATCATCTTCATCGTCGCTTCCATTACCTTTCTTTGATCGCTTGGATGCTGCAAACAAGCAGTACAACAGTAAACACAGCGAAACATTTAAACCTGTCTAATCTATTATAGTCTAATCGGATCTGATTCGGTATAAATTAGCCGAAGTTACTGTAACTAGTTCTTCCATAAAATAAGTTATATCACTACTATTTATACTTGAAGTTCTTAGGTTATAATCTGGTATATTTTCAATGCATCATACCTGGAATCTTCGTTTTTTTCTTCTTTGACTTTCGATGACTAAGAGGAGGAGTAAGACAAGGAGAAGCGCGAGAAGTAGAAGCAGGAACAGGATCAGGAGTAAAACTACGAGTAGGAGTAGGACTACGAGTAGGAGTAGGACTACGAGTAGGAGTAGGACTACGAGTGGGGCCAGAAGTAGGACTAGGAATACGACCAGAAGCAAGAGTTTGAATAAGAATAGGCGTGGGACCAAAAGTAGGAGTTGGACTAGAAGTATGAATAGGATTAGGAGCAGGATCAGGAGTACGAGTTGGAACCAGAATATCAGTAAGACCACGAGTAGGAGTTGAACCAGGAGTAGGAGTAGGAGCAGGACTAGGGCTTGCAGGAACAAAAGCCTGATGTTCGGCTGAAAATAAAAGACACAAAACAGTAAAACATTTCGGATATCGTCTTGACATAAATAAAGAGAAAACATGCATCATAAATCATGCAAATTTAACACAGATTTCAGAAATCTCTCATTCTTGCACAAAAGTCAGGTCAAATCGGTAAGACCCAAGTTGCTAGGTCAATTTCAGTGCCAATTCAGAATTCAGCCAGATCAAGGCAAGAGCGACAGTGAGAAACGAAGGTGGAAATTGTTTGTCGTGTTGGAGATATTTGTGGTGAAACACAGAAGTAGCGATAAGACAATTCGCAGAATTCCGTTGAGAGTTGAGCCATGTGCTCCAGAAGGAAAGGGAGTGGCAAATAGATAGGGTAGTCCATAGAAATTAAAGTGATTGAGTTGGAGTGAATCCATCAATATTGTCCATTGATTCACATATCAATCCCGATCATACAACTAAGTCTGCATGATCCCAGTCACTATTTCTGTAACACCTTTAAAGCTGATTACTAGGATACTAGGCCTATACAATTTAATTTCAAATTAATGTGAGTACGCTAGTCAATTTTGCTACGATATTGGTGCAGAATCAGTGAATGTTATTGAATGCACAAATTAACAAAGGCGGCTAGGGACAGATGTGCACTTCTGTTACAACTTTAGAGCTCGTTCAAACAATAGACATCTTGCAGACCCAGAAACATAAAGCGTCATGCGGATTTCGTTAAGACAAACCCTGTACAACATTAGAGTTGGTATATCAAAGATATTTAGCTATTACATCGATATAATTCAGTATAACAGAGTTTCTTAAAGTTCGAACTCTGAGAATGGGTTACTTGCAAGAATTAAACTCCTAAACTGTAAGCATCACGATTATGACTACGTACGAATGCCATTTCTGAATTTTAGAATGTTTTAGTCATTACTGTTAATGCATTACTTTTATTCAATATGATGCTAATACATTAATAAAAATGTGAACATTTAAGTAGGATTTTTGCTTACCTTCTAATTTCTTCATGCAATGGGCCTTCATCCAGTCTTTCATCTCTTTCACCTAAAATGAAGGTTATCTGTCTCAATCACAAAATGCTTTGTGCGGAGTGATAGTGTTTTGCTGTGTATACGACACTGGCACGCACAGTGAAGTTAAGCAACGTCATTTGCGGTTGGTGTTTGGACAGGCGACTGTCTATGGAATACCAGGCCGTTTGAGCCAACTCAGCTTGCCATTCTTCGGGGTTAGTATGCAAGAACCTATTCGAGTCGTGAGGATAAAAATGTGCAAGATTACTGTGGTTGCGTTTATGTTTGAGTTGAAGGATTTTTCAAACTCAGGAACACATTTATCTGGATTTTTTATGAATTCACGCAAAACGAAATGTTCTACCCGTGCCTTCATTAGCCTTCAAATATTAAATTGTAGTATAACACATTAAATTTTATGCCCATGCATACATTACGTACATACATATAGTAAATAAATACATACATATATACATACCTACAATACACTCATTCAAAATATGTAAACTAACACTAAATGAATTCAAACTATTTTACTCTACCAATTTCCTTGTCACAAAAAAATGTCGCTAGCATTGCTACGCTATGCTTACTTCGCTGAGTAACACTTGGCTATTGCTATTACTTTACTTTACCTTTCTCTTAATCATAATCATAAACTCTCTCTATCACTGTTAAAAAAGAAGAAGAATAGCATTGGACAAAGACATTCTCAAAGGAGGATATAAAGAGATTGAAGGCCTTCGAAATGTGGATTTGGGGCAGGATGGAAAAAGTTAGTTGGATGGAGCACATAACAAACGAGGAGATGCTGAAAAGAGTTGGAGAAGAAAGATCTATGATAGCTACAATAAAGAGTCGACCGCGAAAATGGATTGGTCACATATTGAGAGGGGACTCACGCTTGAGAACCGTAACTGAGGCAGAATGGAGGGGAGGAGGACAAGAGGAAGACCAAGACAGATGCTGCTGGATTGGATGATTACAGATGGATACAGCAGGCTGAAAGATGAAGCTCAGCACCGACAGGAGTGGCGTCATCGGACGTTTGAACCTGCCTGAGGGCAGAGAATCAGAAGAAGAGAAGATCACTGTTAGGCTGTGTTTACTTCTCTGATTAACTCTCGGAGATCGTTTTCAGGTACTGACGGCCCTTCTGTTGAGCGCACGATTAAGCGAACTTTTTTGACTTGTTCCAAGTTGCTGCCAGAGTCCATTGCTACGAATCTGTGCAGGAAGTTACACACCAAAACATCTCATGCGGCGAAGTGTTCTATTCGTTATGGCGCTGGATCTGTAATCCAATGATTGCAGGTTCGAGAATGATATAATCTAATCTAATCTAAACACTTTTATAGCGCCTTTATCATAATGTCCAAGGCATCAGTCGTTGGTCGCTTCAAATGAATCAAAATCATAATCCGTTGGAGAAACAGTGTCGAATTCCAATAGGTCAGAGAAAGCAGAAGCCAGCCTACAATGGGTAAATAAGTTGAAAAGCTGCTTCTATGGTTTAGCCCTGACTGACATAAAACTTGACAAAATGAACAGAAACGGGTAATGAATTATTTTCACATCTTTGGACTAGCTACCGTGAAAGCCCAGTGCGGCACGGTGGTCTATCGGTAACGCGTTTGGCCAATGATCATGTGGTTGTGGGTTCGACTCCGTGTAACGACCCTGGGCAAGTTGTTTGCGCACACCGTGCCTCTGTCACCAAACAGTAGAATTTGGTACCGGCGTGAGCTGGGAAGTAAACGGCTAGTCCTGCGATGCACTGGCCCCGTGTCCAGGACCTTGGGGATTCGTCCATTGCCGGTTCAAGGGCCTAGAAAAGGAAATGAGCGCCTCCCCTACGTCCCACTTGTGGGATATGGGATACTTTACTACCGTGAAAGCCCAAGAGCCCAACACTGTTCGTGTACGATGCACAGCGGTGGTCATAGCGTACACTGATCGAGTACAATATCCATTAGTTTAGTAAGGAACTATTATATCGATTGTACTGACAGTTGAATTATACCCCGGTCATTTTGAAATTATCTTGAATTTATCTAAGTAAATAAGTAGGTAAGTAAGACATTTGTTAACACGCCATGTGTCCATTGGCTGAGCGAGGAATCCTAATTTACATTTACATTTACGCTTCTATCCTTATTTGCATTTCTGCTATATTTGAAGGTTGATTTCATTTATGAAGTAATTGTTAAAGGTCAATCTATTGAGTTCCAACTAATTTATGTAGCCTAATTCATGCGGGCATGACAGATCATTTACTGCATTAACATCCTGCATCTGTTTTATTATCAATATTAATATTAGTATTAATATTAATAATATTATTATTATTATCATCATCGTCACCATCGTCATCATCATCATTATGCGAAGAACCAGTGTTACTCACGTAATGTCTTTCTGACTAGTTTCTTCATCATATTTCTCTAGCATTTTCTTCTCCCAGATGTAGCAGTCATCTTCAAGTTTTCTTCCTGCAGATGTATACAAAAGCAATGGCTATGGATTGAAGATCGTAATTCTGATTACAATCTTAACCTGCTATACTCTTACTGTGACTTTGCCTCATTCCATCTTTCAGGAATAAGTTGTCTAACAACTTGTGACATGAGGTCTTCGCCTGTCCTTTCTGTTTTCTGTAAGCGCTTGGAAACCTTTCTATTTGACTGTGGCTTTGTGTCGTCAGGTAAAGAGGGTCTTTGATGAGTTTATCTTGAAGGTGCGCTATATAAATGTGCAATAACAATTGCAATTACTCTGCCTCTGTCTTTCTCTGTCTTTGTCTGCCTCTTTCTCTGCTCTTGTTCTGCTCCTCCGCTGTTACCACTTTTGCGGCAGGTAACATTAGAATTAGTGTCAGTATGAAGCCTATTGTCAGTGTTATGTAGTAGGTAATAGTGAGCATAGTGTCAGTGTCTAAGATAAGATTATTGTTACTATTATATGAGTCGTAAATGTAAATCGTAATTGTAAACTCAAGATTTCTACAGCGCCCGACGAAAACCAAGTCGAAGGAAACAGCTTATTCACAGGCGCTCAGTCAAGACAAAAATCTATAAGCAAGAAGGTTTTCGGTTCCAGGTCAAGATCCAAGAGTCCGGCAAACAGGTAGGCAGGCAGGCAGACAGATGCAGTGGATTGTGTTTGGAATGGTAATAGTGGGCCTATTGTTAGCTTTCTGTCACTATTAGATGATAGGTAATAGTGGGCTCAGTGCAAGTACAAAGCCACTATTAGGCAACAGATAATAGTAGTCAGCCACTCGAGATCTCCTGTTTTGTCTCTCGCATGCGAACCGCTGCGGCCCAGTCCAGAAGCTTTGCCTACGTTGGTCCCACTTGCTGGAATCGTCCCCCTCGAGAATTTCGACTTGAGCTCCTTTCTCTCCCCCTCTCAGTGTTCCGCAGGCGCCTGAAGACTGTACTGTTCAACAGTGATTTTACTTTTTCGGGTCGGAAGCACCTCTGTTGAGATTATCCTCTAAGAGGCGCTTTATAAATCTCAAATAACAATTACAATTACAATTAGCAGTAAGCTCATTGCTTGCCGAAAGCTTTTGGTGTTCTCTTGGCTGCCTTCTTCCATCTGTGTCGTTTCGACCTATCTTGGATGATTTCTCGTCCGCTCTTTTGACTGGTGTTGTCACCTTCATCATCATGATTCTCTTCGTCGTTTAAGCAGTTCTCGTTGCAGAACTTAAAACAGGTGATGATGCACAGGAACAAGTGGACGACCGACAGAGGCGGTGGAAGCGGTCGACGACAGCTGAACTCGCGGATGATTCGAAAGCGCTGCATCTTGCAGACCTCGTCTGCCTTGTCGTTTATCGATGAAAACGTAACGCTAAATAAGCACAACACTCTGTCTGAAGGCGAGGTTAGGTTTGGCAAACTGTGATAATGTGAGGCAAGATCAGATAAGTTACCATTATTATGATTTCTGTATTTACTAAGCGCCAGTATTGTAATTGTAATTGTAATTGTAATTTGAGACTTATAAAGCGCCTCTTAGAGGACAAACTCAACAAAGGTGCTTCCGACCCGAAAAAGTAAAATCACTGTTGAACAGTACAGTTTTCAGGCGCCTGCGGAACACTGAGAGGGGGATAGAAAGGAGCTCAAGTCGCAATTCTCGAGGGAAACGATTCCAGCAAGTGGGACCAACGTAGGCAAAGCTTCTGGACTGGGCCGCAGCGGTCCGCATGCGTGGGACAAGCAGGAGATCTTGAGTGACCGAGCGAAGGGTGCTACGGCGCGGCAACGAAGAGACCAAAGTGCAGAAGTGCATAAGGTAAAGGGGAGCAGAGCCAAGAACACAATTGCGCATGAGGGAGAGGATCTTAAAGTGGACAGGCTGGATGGGGAGCCAGTGAAGAGGGTCACGGATGTAAGACGAGATTTGGCCATATTTTAGAATGCCTCCTATGAGACGAGCAGCTGAGTTAAGCACAGATTGCAGCTTAGCAGTGTTGGCAAGGGATAGGCCGGTAAGGATGGCGTTCCCAAAGTCAACCCTGGTGCAAATGAGGGCATGGACGAGAGTGGAGATAGCGTGAAAGGAAAGAGTACGGCGAATGGTGCGGAGCTGACGAAGTGTAATTGTAATTGTAATTTGAGATTTATAAAGCGCCTCTTAGAGGATAAACTCAACAGAGGTGCTTCCGACCCGAAAAAGTAAAATCACTGTTGAACAGTACAGTCTTCAGGCGCCTGCGGAACACTGAGAGGGGGATAGAAAGGAGCTCAAGTCGAAATTCTCGAGGGAGACGATTCCAGCAAGTGGGACCAACGTAGGCAAAGCTTCTGGACTGGGCTGACCAAGCATCAGTCGATGACGATGAACAATTATGAGTGAAGAACTAAAGGAACTCCGTGATACATGACCAATCAGCTACCGTGCCCACATAAATTGGCTACTGTGCGCACACAAATCGGATATCTTGCCCCACACATGAGTTAAGGTGAAGGCTAAAGTAAGGCAGAGTTATTATGGTAAAGTAAGATTACAAGTGTTACATATTATATTCTATTTCGCTGAGTCTGGGCTAGAGCTTCCTCTTAGTAGAGGCACTACATAGCCGTTATAGATATGTTCGTAATGAACGAATGAGAGCATGGTAAAGTGAGATAAGATAAGGCGTGGCAAAGCAATTATGATGAAGTAAGGTTAGGTTAAGAGATAAGGAAAGTGAGGTAAGTTATATTGGTTCAGGTAAGGCTGGGTAAGCTAGTGGGATACGCATTTCTTCCTTAGATGTTCATGATTTGAAGTCGGCTCGATAGAATAATTAAAGGAAATTGTGAAGCGTTTCTTACTTCTATCTGATAAAAACAGCGATATTTTTAAAGCAAAAGTTGGCTTTGGAAATGAAATAAATAAATGAGATCGAATTCTCACTTTCTTCATCGGATTCAGAGGTTAAAATTGATCAGTGGGAGATGTTGCATTATCTTTATGTTTCCATGGCAACCTGAGAAAACTCGCGGCTTCTCTTCAAGCTAGTCGATGTATATCATTTTGTGTCCAAACCCACTGCTGCCGATGAATATAATTATTGTAATGATGATCATGATAATTGTGAAAGAATTTGTGGTAGTGGTGTGATGTTCACGATGATGGTAGTGGTGGCGATGATGATGATGTAGATGATGGTGATTATGATGATTAGGAGTGTTGGTTGTTGTTGACAATTAGGACGACAATGACGTTGTTATTGTTGTTGTTGCTGCTGCTGATGATGATGATGATGACGACGACGACGATGTTAAATCCAAGGTACTCACTTAAACATGGCAATCAGTACGTTGAGCATCATGATGACTATGACGACAGCGTAGATGTACAGCAGAATCGGTACGAACCAAGTATTCGCCGGACACCGCTCAGCCTTGCAATCCGTATAGCGGACATCTTTATTGGAACTCGAAGTACAATACTCCAAAGACACCCCCGACGCCGAGTTCTCGACACAGTTGTCTCCTAGACACAAATCATCCTCAGAATATGTGCGAACAGCTAAGTGACTCGGCGAATGAGTGAGTCAGTTAATCAGTGAGTAAGTAAGTGGACAAGCAATCAAGTGACATTTATAATGTCCCGCGGTAATTCGGGGCATCTCCTCTGACGACGCAGCCTGCAAGAATAATGGGAACTTCTGCATACTCCTCAACGCCCACAGGCTTTAGTGATCAAAGATGATTAAAAGTAAAGTAGAGTATCCCATGCTCCGCAAGTGAGACTTAGGGGATATGCACATTTCCTTTTCTTAGGCCCTTGAGGCGGCAATGGACGACTGGACACGGAGCCAGTGCATCGCAGGATTCGCCGTTTACGTCCCAGCTTACTTCGGTACCAAATTATACTGCTTGGTGACAGAAGCACGGTTTGCGTAAACAATTTGCCCAGGGTCTTTGCACGGAGTCGAACCTACAACAGTATGATCATTGACAAAAATCGCTACCAATAAACCACCATGTCGCACAAAGGTGAGAAGTACTAAGTTAATTGGAAGTACTATTATAGTTTCTTTCACCGTATGTATCTTCGCGGTTAAACTGTTGAATAACGGACCACCATGCATCGTATACGACGTCTTTGAGAAGTTTCGCGTTCAAGGGTTGGTTAGGGTACATGACGGCATTCGATACTACGCCATAGGCCATTATGAAGACAGCCATGATCAACAGGAATCCAAAGAGATCTCGAAACTACGATTAGAACACATGATCATAATCATCTGTATCATCGTCATCACTGTAAACACCATTATCAGAATTATCAACAAGGTCAGGGTTTATATTCCCGCCAGGGTAGAAAGAAATTTATAAATTTTGCTTCAAACGCGCGCTGCTGTAGCGAAATTATCAATAAAATGAGCACATTGGCCGTGCACTATCAGTGAGATGATCAGGCGGAGAGGGAGAGGTTAGGCCACAGCCCTCATTCGGGCCGGATTAACCCCTCGCGGTCTCCATTCAAACTATATACGACAGCCCCTGTCCTACTGAACATGGTATGGTGGAATCCCATAATTACATGCTCCAAAAAGTGCGGCTGGTTGCCTGGTTGACTTTCATCATTTTCAAGTAGGTCATGATGCAAATTCTTGCTTAAGTTACAAAGTAGTTACTTGTCCCTGTTACAAAAGTAGTTACTTGTCCCTGTTACAAAGCAGTTACTTGTCCCTGTTACAAAGTAGTTACTTGTCCCTGTTACAAAAGTAGTTACTTGTCCCTGTTACAAAGTAGTTACTTGTCCCTGTTACAAAGTAGTTACTTGTCCCTGTTACAAAGTAGTTGCTTGTCCCTGTTACAAAGTAGTTACTTGTCCCTGTTAACAAATAGCGGTTTACTGAATTTTAGGCCAGTTTTGTTACTGTAAAAGAATTTGAGGGCCTCTGTCAACGGAAACTCCAAACTTCTGCATATTTTGCATACTGGGTAATCATGCCGAGATAAAGAAAGTGAAGTTGCTTACACTTCATACTCATGGCTGTCTCTTTGGGGCAGCATTCGGGACTGTTCTTCTCCTCTTCCTCATCATCGTGATGATTATCATAATCATCGTCATCATCATCATCATCATCATCGATAGGACGATTACAAAAATTTCAGCATTTTAGTGTTGCTGTTGTATTTAATATAGCAAACTCTTTGAATTAGTGTCTGATAACAACAGACGTTCGCGTGTCTAGACAATATATATATATATATATAAATTAATCCATAAATGTTCTGTGACAGCAGAAATTTCAAGTTATAGCCACAATTACAGGATGCTACGTGCTCTTCACAATAGCCTTAAGTGCGAAAACTCACCAGTCGACGCATCATGTAAATCTTTGGTCCCAAAGAACTGCTGACGTAGAAGACTTGTAAGATACGGACATAGAAGAGTATCAGACTGAAGGACATGAACAGCCTGGCTATGTATAGGCACTCGGGACAACTGTCAGGAGCACCATGGTAGGCGAAGCGTAGACCCAAACCAGTTAAGTATGTTATCAAAGCCAGAAAGTCGAAGCTGTTCCAATTGTGGCGAAGGTATCTGCGTCTAACCGCACCATCTGACACCAGCTGTAACTCGAAAAACACCGAGACGCTACTGTAACGGGATCCAAAGATGGATCCCCATATGACACGCTAAAATATAAAGGATCCCTGAGGATGGGACATCCGGGTTGGAGGGAGGCAAGAAGTGTTGGAGGGAACTTGTTTTGTGTAGAGATTTTAGATAAGTGATATAAAATAAAAGGTTTCTAATCAACATATAATGTTGACGCTATAGGCATACTCGACATCGTAACAGCTACTATGAAGCAAATTGGCAACTGTTTTAGGTGTGGAGAGTGCAGTACTGTATCTCTGTAACTGTGCTCTGTGAGCGCTATAAAAGCTAATACGACCACAGGTATGAATTATTTAGAAACCGACAGAGATATAGGGGCAGATATTCGTCAATTCAAGAGTTGTAGACATGTGAAATGGGATGAATTATAGCCCTGTCGCAATGAATACAATCATAGCCGTTAAGAGAAAAATTAAAAGCAATGGTTAGTAGCACTGATTTGCAGTTAATTTGTAGTGTTCTGAAAAAGATCAATTCTGAACCTCTTAAATCTCATAGGCCTATGCTATGTTATGATAAACAGCGATTAGTGCTGACCTGTGTAATTTCATCTGTGACGAGAGTAAATACCCAGGCTATCAGAAACCCCTCAGCGATGCTGATTTTTGGCCGAAAATCCGTAAGCATGACGATTGAAAACAATATCAGAAAACCAACGTAGGCATACTACAGATAGTAAAACACATACACATACATTAATACTACAACATTCTGTGGCTTGGAAGGGATGAATAATGTAATGTTAATCTCAGAAATTTATCAGCTCAACGCAAAAATAGCACAAGGAAGATCAGCTTATTTTATTCACATGTAGTATATCATATCAAGTCCGCTAGAGCCAGGTGCTGTCTGAAGTACAAACTCTCTGGGCAGCCATGCTCCAAACATTGCACACAACTGATTCGAATTAGTAGTAGTAGTTCCAATGTTTAACGACAGCTTATGGCATCAAAGGCCGTTGACATCGATTGTAAAAAAATAAAAAAATTGTACAGCTTTCACTATGTTTTTTTGTTTACACTAAGTAGTATCTCTTATTTTACTATTGGTTATCTCAGTTTAACGATATCTTATGGCATCAAAGGCCGTTGACGTCGCTCTCCTCCTTTATCCAGGTTTGGGACTGGCACTACCCGAAACAATGCAGTGGCGGAGATTATTCAAATTAGTTAGTGAAAGAAAAATAAAACACTCGAATGACCAAATACAATTAATTTATTGGGGGACGACATGCTACTCATTACACCTGCGATAACGCTTGCAATTGGTGGGAACGAATTACACTCCATCAGTAGACAAATTGAAACAAAATTTACTAATTTTACAGATTATTCCAAGAAGAATACTTAGTTATTTTATTGCAACGGTTTATTTAGCTCCAGTATCCAGCTGTGACAATAAGAAGACGAAGAGGAACAGTCCCTTAAGATAACCATGATGGGCACCCAGGTGCATGCATTGTTAGCGACTTCTTTTCTTAGTATCGGCTATTGAGAGAGGGTGGCCAAACCTCTCCCTTGTTACCTGATCTTTCCATCGACAGTATGCCGTCACTGTACTCATTTCGCTAAGGTATACTAATGGATCAGATCTTAAAAATTAGTATCCTTTATCTGGCGATAATTAAACACGCAACCAACGTGTTGCAATCCAACATGCTAACCACTGCATAATTCTGGAAATTTTAAGTCTTTTAACAATGACATCATATTGATAGCCCTAGTGCGACTAAAACTGTTAATTCTTAGTTCTATATTCAGGCATTGCTTCTATCGTTAATCGCACAAGAAGACCATAACAGTAACTTTCAACCAAAGACTGGGCAGTTGGAAGATGGAGATATATGGGCACTAAACGCTCATGTAGTTTAGCTACTAATTGCAGCAACAGCAACAACAACAAAATACCATAGAAACAGTAGGCTACTTACGATGCTTTATAGATTACCATTAGATTTACAACTGCAATATCACAATAATTGACTCACAAAGTTATGGATAAATTTAACGACCGGTGCTGTGATAAAACTCTTCAAATCCAGCATGTATTTCTTGAGAGTCTTGCTAAAGCTTCTGCAATTAATAATGTAAGGAAGATCATCTTAAGATCTAATCTAATTACTAATTATTTTTATAGCCCCGTTATCACGAGGCGCAAGACATCTATCCATCGATGGCTGCTTTAAGTGAAACCGCAGTCAAAGTCGTAAACTGTTGGAGAAGCTTGGTCTAAATCCAATGGCAGAGACGAATAGAAACGTGTTCTTTCAATTATTTTTCAACTTTCAATCGCTTTAAACTGAAAGAATTATTGAAATTAAACTATTTTTGCAAACTTACGAAGTCTATCAATGAAAGACTTTAAATGAGTTAGAAATTCATGCTTCGACGCCCTTGTGAGGTTATACATGTAGATATCTAGATAGACAGGATATAATACAGTAGCTGCAGACTTCAAGATGTTGTTACGAAATTAATCAGGCAAAGTTAGATAACTGTTCACTGTGATTGGGCTAAAAATACATTGCAATATTTACGACACTGTGGTCTTTCGGTTATGCTTGGGCAATGATGAAGCAGTTAGAGTTCAAATCCGAGTAACGACCCTGGGCAAGTTGTTTGTGCACACGTGCATCTGTCGCCAAGCAGTATAATTTGGAACTGGCGTAGCTGGGAAGTAAAACTGGAAGTCCTGCGATATGCTTGCTCCATTTCCAGGACCTTGTGATGCGTCTATTGCTGCCCCAGGAACCGAAGTGAAGGAAATGAGCGCCTCCCCTATGTTCCCCACAGAACAGGGGAGCATATTGCCTATGAGCAAATTTTTAGATGGCAAAAAAACATGTAGTATTTCAGTCTTACTTACTAAGTAAAGATCGAAAGCTTTGCTTTGTAAATTCAGCTGAATCAAAGCTTTACAAAATTTCTTTGTAAGAATAAGAAAGCTTTAAGATCTTTCTTGCATTGTTAAATATTTAAGAGGTATTTTAAATGCGTTATATAAGTGCAAAGATACACAGATATATTCTTACCGAGGTTTATTAATTTCTTCTGGTGGTTCGGTGGTATCCTTCAATAACACAGAGAATTGCTAACTTAATAAATTTCCTAACTAGTAGCTTTTTAGAGGTAAAAAGTTGGTGGTCGTTTTGCTGGGCTTCAATAGCCATCCGTGATCTTATATTGAGCTGTGATATTGCTGAACAGCGGTCAACATTCACACAACGTTGCATTAGAGTTCTATATCTCGGCAGGGAGTTTTCAATTCAAATTGGTGCAATGGAACTTTAAACTCAGACTCAAAACTTAAAAGGCCGTCGTGGTGCAGTTTTCTGAAAATATTAGGTTCAATCGTATTTGGTAGGTCGAAAATCTTTCCTATAAATGTCATAATTGCTTGACAGTGACTGCTTTTCCATGCTCGACACGTTACTGTAACTACAAAAGGTGTGGCTGTACGCACTAATTGTCTGAGAGAGAAGAGACAGTACTCTGTCTTACAAGCGAGGTTGCTAATGTGTGCTACTTACAGCCAGACATGCTCTTCTTGATAGAAGCGTTTAAGAGAGGAACAATAAGAAATTAATACTGCCAGTATACTGGCCAATTTGATTATTACCCGACTGCAGTGTACACTGGATTTGGTATGCTGGGAAGCATTGATATAAAAAAAACATGACATATTAAGGGCTCCTTCGATCAAGTCTGCCAAAAACAAAGTTCTCTAACGTAATTACAACTTACACAACGCTTGTTAAGAACCTCGGTACTTTAAGCAAAATCAATGAAATCGAATTATTGTTCGGCTCTTTTTGCACTATTGGTGCCAAATGACAGTGTAAAGCACAAATCGATATAAGTCGCATTTTTGCAGGACAGTACATATATGCATTTCACAAAAAAAGGAAAATTTGCTTAGTACTTCGGAGATTAAAGCTTTATATCAACCTCGCTAATATTCAATGAATCTAAAAATTTTAAAAATTGAGAGAATGGCTTCTTCGAAGAAGCTGCTTTTACAACAGAAATACTTGTTACCTACCGGTCTACGAATTTCCAACAACATTGGTGCAGCAAAAATGAACAATGTGGAGATAATGAGCTACAAAACATCATTTCCAGTGTAGTGTCGTTATGCTCCACCGAATTGAGACTTACAGCTGAACTAGTACTAGGATGCTAGGACTATAAGAGTCATACATAGAAATGTAGAGAACCAGCTTAGAAGAGCGCAAGACCGGTGTTGATTTATTCACAAAGCACTTCTTTTTTTATAAAATAAGCATGCTTAGAATGGACGTTACAGTCATATTCTTTTCGTTTAGAGTTGACATTAATACAGTAAATAACGTTATTAACGCTGCGGATAATAAATTTAAAAACACGGATGAGGACGAATTGTAACTGCTCAGTAACATTTTATCGCAATGTTTCAAGTGTCTCCAATTTTAGAACTATTCTAATCTGTACATGAATATTGGCGAATATTTGATGAACAGGTAAAACTGCCCACCTCAGAAGACCTAAAGAAATGGGTACTTGTGAGAGACTTAACGATTTGTGTATTTTCAACGAGATGAAGTGAGTGAAATATCTGTTTTAAAAATCTCTACAGAGCATGATAACTGTGCACGAAATCTTCCAGGAGTTAACGGTAGGACAACTTAGAACAACTTAGAACAACTTAGAACAACTTAGAACAACTTAGAACAACTTAGAACAACTTAGAACAACTTAGAACAACTTAGAACAACTTAGAACAACTTAGAACAGTGGAGGGTAGTAGATAAGATGAAGCTTGTTACAACATCACGATATACATACACTTGTTTAGGTCATTTATTCATGCATACATCACTTTTGTGAGGTTAGTTAAGGCGCTACATTAATTGGCATGATACATACATCTACATTCGTATACATACACATACACAGAAAATGACAGAGGAGGACAGTAGACAAGAGGAAGCTCGTTACAACGTCACGATATACACACACTTATTTAGGTCATTAAGTCATAATACATACATCTCCATTCATACACGTACACATAGGGCCTACATACACATGCACACTCTGTCATAGAGACACAAAGATACAGTACTGCATTTTGAATCTCGTTACTTTGCTTTAGAAAAAAACTTACTGGGATGTAGCGGCATTTGGATTGATCGACAATGTGTTTTGCCCAGATATTCTCCAGCAAGTCTTGGCAAGCTGCCTGAGCCACAAAGCTCTTAAAATTGGAGTTGAGTGCCACTTTGAATGGCGTCAGGCAGCCAAAGTTGGACGCAAAACCAACTAGAATCTCGTTGGTGTTCTCGCGATTATCGGTGTAACAGGTGTTTAAGAATTCGATGGCAAGTTGACTAAAATGACTTCAATTAAAATCACAGTAAGCGTTGCATGTACGTACTTACGTTATGTACGTATCTATGTATGTACGCATGTATGTATGTAAGTATGTATGCATATATGGATGTAAGTATGTATGCATATATGTATGTAAATATGTATGTATGTATGTATGTATGCATGTATGTGCGTATGTATGTATGCATGTATGCATGTATGTGTGTATATATGTATATGTGTATGTATGTATGTATGCATGCATGTATGTATGTATGTTCGTATGTAGGAATGTATGTATGTATGTATGTATGTATGTATGTATACATGTATGTATGTATGTATGTATAGATTTGTGTATAGATGTATGTATGCATAGATGTATGTATGTATGTATGTATGCATGTATGTAGGAATGTATGTATGTATGCATAGATGTATGTAGGTATCCATGTATATATGTATATGTGTACATACATACTGTATGACTATTGTATGCATGTATCTCATTCTGCTCCACTCTCATTCGTATTGGTTTCAAGTTGTTTCACCAACTAACCTTACTAGAAGTTTAAATAGAAACTCTCCATATCTTCTTGTTACAGTTAGGACAGTTGTATCCAGAGTGACTTTTAAGTCTGCCTATATAAGATGCTACACATATGACCGTCTGATTGACGCATTACGAACATTCAGGGATAATGAAAATCAGAAATAGAACGGACGATGCACATGAAAGTCATCTTACTTACTTCATCTGTGTTTCCATTTTAAGTGTTTGTTTGCTTCTTTCACTGAGCTTCGTCAAACGTTTTGATATCAAATAGCCGACCAAAGCCATTGTAAGGAAATCCTACAGATAAATCATATTCTCAATAAGGCTGTAATAAGGCTGTGATATACTGTTACTATCTATCTGTCCGTTGATCCACTCATCCATCCAACCATAAGAGCAATCAGTCCATCAATCCATCATCCGCCCATTCCATGCAATCATCCATCCATCCATCCGTCCATCCCTCTATCCATCCATCTATCCATACTTACATACATACATATATACATACATATATCCATCCATCCATCCATCCATCAGTCAATCAATCCATCAGTCCACCCATTCCATGCAATCAACAATCCATCAATCCACCCATCCATCCATCCATCCATCCATCTATCCATACATACATACATACATACATACATACATACATACATACATACATACATACATACATACATACATACATACATACATACATACATCCATCCATCAATCAATCAATCCATCAATCCACCAATTCCATGCAATCATCCATCCATCCCTCCATCTATCCCTTTCCTTCTGTTTATGCATTCATCCATCCATCGGTCCATGGATCCATCCATCCATCCTTTGGCTGAATGGAAACAAGTAGTTTCCATTCAGTTTCCATTGAATTTTTTTACCTAGGTAGGACAACCTACACGGAATTCAGGCTCCAGACTTCAGCGATTCCTACCTTTCCCTTTCTCCAGAAGACCATCGCCGTGTTAGTCATTCCTCTCAGAATACAGCTGACGAACAAGACCTTTGCAGGATCAGCAACTGCAGCAGCAGCAGCAGCATCAAAAGAAACACAACATCAAACTAAAATCAATTAACCTTAGCAATCAGGCGACTGAAGGTGTAGCACTAAGTCCTCATAGAACAGATAGAGTGTCTGCTACAGTTTATTAAATCATATTTAACTATATTATGCTAAAAGTTTCATATAATTGCACCTTAATTGATTACATTACACGTAACTGCTTTTAATCACATCGCATTTGATTACAATTAGTCACATTTCAGTTTCTTTACATTTCAGTTCTCTTTATATTTAATTGTATTACTAATGTAATGTAATGTCATGTCATGTAGCAGAACAATCGCTTGCTCTGTCATGTTGAAGCTCTATTCTGTGATACTTAAGTTCATCAACAACCATCAAATATTGCTCGAACAGTCGGAAAAGTCACCACTGACCTGCACTCGCAAACTAGTATCACATTAGTCGTACTGGAGCAGTTTCAGATATCGAAATGCATTTGCATTTCATGCTTGCGTCCGGGGTTTGATTCCCGGTGCGTCCTGATGTGGAATTAACAGCTGTCTGTCAAGCCGTGTCACCTGTAAAAACCGGTCTCCCCGTTGTTTGATCGCTATCATTGTGGTACTCCACGCGATAGATTGTTCAACTTCAGTAGCCTTAAATTCACTTATCTCACCATAACATATCTCGCTTTGCTTTACATTAACTTACTTTACCTTACCTTAACTTATTTTACTTAATCTTACCTTGTCTTACCATTACACGAAGAATACTAGATGCGACCATCGATTGGTGTTCATTGCCTTGTTATTGCGGCGCTGTAAAAGTCATTTGATTAAATTAGATTAAACTAGACTACACTAGATTCGATTAGAGAGTTGTTGTATACCTGTATTGTTTCTCGTAGCTTGGACGTTGCTTTCAGAACAGTCAGTGTTTGGAGTGTAAGTGCAATACTTGTGGCTGTCTTCCAACAATTCTCCGATCAGCTTCTCTATCACTTCTTCAACCTTACAGTATAAGAACAAACACAAGCATTTACAGGCGTGAACGTAACTGTTTTTGATTGTACACCTACTAAAAGCTTAGCAGTAGCATAAGATTTCAGGTCTACTTCAGAAGACAATATTATTGATCTAAAACAGGACAGGTGCATAAATAATCCAGTAATAAATTCATCAGTGTGGCCACAGCTAAACAGTACTGACTGAGGCCCGTTTGATTTTTGGGGTCTCTTGGATGAAGTTCTGTTTATAGAACTTCCATTTCGGATTGACTCTAGTAGCAATACGATGAAGAGGCTACTTAACAGCCTCGGACTACCACGGCGTATTACGTATTACGGCGCTCTACAAATCGTCTTTTTAATATTATTACTATTCTTGTTCTTATAATTATTATTATCATCATCGTCATCGTCATCATCATCGTCAACGTCGTCAAAATCATCAGCATTATTATTATTATTAGTAGTAGTAGTAATAGTAGTAGTGGTAGCAGTGGTAGTGGTAGTAGTGGTAGTAGTGGTAGTGGTAGTAGTGGTAGTAGTGGTAGTGGTAGTAGTAGTGGCAGTGGTAGTAGTTGTAGTAGTGGTAGTAGTAGTAGTAGTAGTAGTAGTAGTAGTAGTAGTAGTAGTGGGAGTGGTAGTAGTAGTAGTAGTAGTAGTAGTAGTAGTAGTAGTAGTAGTAAAAGTGTTCAAATTAGATTAGACTGGATTGGACCATTTCCAATGTTAATAACTAAAAGTATAAATGTTAACAGAAAGCAGTCAAATTAATTGCAAGTTTATTGCTTGAGTTCAACGCTCAGTTTTACACCTTTTTCATTCTCTCGCTCGCTCAGGCGTTCACTCATTTTCAAAGCGAAAAACAGAAGAGGTTTGTACTTTACCGTAAGCAGCTTGAAAGATTGAAAACTTGGTTTTGTTTTGTTCTACAAACAGTAACAGCAAACCGTTTAATTCTTTCTGGGGAGAATTATTATGGAGTTCAATCTCTGAAGGAAAAAACTATCAAGTGGAAGACTTCTTCAAAATTAAAAATTAATAGTTAAAACCCATGTGGTAATGGTTGTCGTAAACTTGAGATTTATACAGCACCTAACGAAAGTAAGTCGCGGGAACCAGCTTATTCACAGGTGCTCAGTCAATGCAAAGGCAGTAGGCAGGTATGGTCAGAATCGGTTTCAAGATGCAAAGGTCTGGCAGGCAGACAGTCAGACGGTTACGGTGGATGGTGTTTAGAATTGGAGCGGCAAGATATGTAGGAGGAAGAGAAGGTATCAGGAAATGATTCTTGCAAGAAGAGTGTTTTCAATTTTGAGTGAAATACCTGCGCAGGCATTGCAAGGGGTGAAGTATTTTGAAGTTCGTAGGATGGGCCAAATAATTTTTCTAATTCTGCTGGGAGTTTTCTTCCAGAGGGTTGGAGCAGCAATGGCTACGAAAAGAATTCTAAATTTTAGCGATGCATTGACGGAGGAGCGGAGAATATTAATTTGAAAGAGGAGCAGGTTGAAAGGAAAATCTCATAGCAAAAACAATGCTAATTATTTCAGCAAAGAACAACAAGAGAACAACAAGTTGATCTTTATCACACCATAGAATCTTCGTAACCTCTAACGTTTATCAGTCCGTTTATCAGTATTAATTTATTGACTCTTCACCTCTCTGTTGATGACCTTTGCAACTGGTTAGGTACAAACCGCATATCTTAGAAGGAGACTACTTAAATTAGCCTGAAATTAAAATTCTTCGATGGAAAATGTTAATTTCACTAAATGATAAAATGTTTCTGCTAGTAAAAGCACAACTCTGATTCTGACTACGAAGCAGTAGTAGTTTCCAATATTTAACAATATCTTATGGCATCAAAGGCCGTTGACGTCGCCCTCCTCCTTCATCGAGGCTTGGGACTGGCGCTACTCGAGCGCGGCAATGGCGTAGTTCTGACTACAAAGTTTATCTTACTGTTATTCACAACAATGATAATATTGTTTTTGTTATTTTCATAAATAATAATAATAACAATAATGATAATAATAATAACAACAATAATAATATAATTATTATTTAAACAACAAACATTATCTGCATGATAATAATACTATTATTATTATTATTATTATTATCATTATCATCATTATTATTATTATTGTTGTTGTTATGTTAGAAGTTCCTAATTACAATCACAATTACCTTGTCGATTTGAAGAATATTTGACAAATACGTGCTTAACGCACGTGTTGGCTATATGTTCTGAAGGACATAAGCGTTTGTTCACCTTAATTTTAAAGCCTTTGTTGTTTATGAAATCTTCCAGTTTCACACCATTGTCCAACAGCATTTTAACGTACTTTGAACGATCCCGGAACAAAATCTCGTACATCACCTCTTCCATATCACATTCCTGCATCAGCATCCAACTTAGTTTTATTTACTGTACCAAAATATTATCCTTATCGAACATCGAAGGTGAGTAATGCCCACGAGCCGAATATCGAATGTGTTACTTTGATAAAGAATTGCGTTACATGTCTTCTTTACATTATATTACATAAAAGATCAAATAGATTAAGGCAAATTAAAATATTTCCAAGGTCCAAAACATTCCCTGAGTTCATCACTGCGTAGATAACTACAGAATATCCTTAATGTTCAGTTTTTTCACCATTATTTACTGACCATTTTTAATTAGATCATGATGGGTATAATTATTAAAATAAATAGCAAACAAATAGCGAGAAATATGAAACATAAATAGCAAATAAAATTACCTGGAGTTTTTCTTGTAGAAGCATTTCGAAGAATTTGTCGTGTTCCCAGTCGGCGATCAGTAAGAAGAGTTTTAGACAGTTGCTTCTATGAACTAAAAAACAGATTGTATTGTGTGATAAATAGTAATCGGATAATACCTTCAACTTCATTTATCAGTTACTTTGTAATAACTCCTTAGTGAAGCTGTTTATCATTTTATTCCAATTAAATAGCAGCAGCATGCGATAAAATGATACGCTTACAAATCAGTTAGGTACTGGAAGTTTAAAGAGAAATTTCCGTTTCTACCTCTGATAGTTACTTAAAAATTGAAAATTTTAGATAATTCACCTTTTCTCCAATTTTTCTTTACAAGACAAAACAGCCAAATGTTTTGATATTAAAACAAATTTTAGAGTATTTTGTCAGTGTTATTGCGCAAAAATAGTATTTGATTAGAAATTTGAAATGTGGAAAAGCTGTCCTCTTTATATGCTTGCTGGTCGCTGTTAACACATTTGCTGGACGACTACGGCGCAGTTCGTGATATTTAATCAAGGAAAGGTGAATACCAAAGTGTAAATACTGGCTTACTGTTTATCAAGAGTAAAATAATGTTA